>JAPTHN010000052.1:824464-2024464 GCA_026936325.1 Platynereis dumerilii | reverse complement strand
AAAAAAATTTTTGGGAAAAAAAAAAAAATTTTGAAATTAAAAAAAAAAAGTAATTTCCATACATCTAGCTACCCTAACAAACCAATAAAACACAAAAACAGATATATTGAACCTGTAGTTATTGAACAGTAGAGTTGACAGACAATATTTTCAGACCATTACTCCTGAATTAGCCTGGCGAGCCAGGCTAAAAATAGCTAATTTGGCGGCCATTTTGATATGCAAATTAGGAGGTGAAGGACCCAGAATATCGCTTGGGAACCGTTTTTTTCGGATTCAGCATACCTGAAATATGCTAAAAAGATGGCTTCCCGACCTTTACCCCAAAATGCTCGTTCCATTCACATATTTCAGAAATCCCGCCAGTCTAGAACAGTTTCGCAAAAACTGCATCTTAAGTTTGTAAATCCTTCATTTTTATGTTTAAAAATGATGGCATTATCTAGCCTCGTTTGCTTAAAAATGCATTTACCACCTATAACTTTTGCATTTTGGAATCTACTAATACATCGGGAACATATCTGTGATTATCCAATTTTTTGTCCTGAATGACCAAAAATCACAAATTTTACCAACTTGTGACATTGGACCATAAGTAATTCTATCTTTATATCATCATAAAATAAATCAAAATAGAAAAGAATTTGCCTTATTTTGTTAAAGAACTCAAATCTAATATCATTATAAAAGGGGCAGTGAAAAATGAAGTGCATTTCAGAACTGATTACTGGTTGCCATGGCAACAATAATTTAAAATTAAAACAAGAACCCCGGGTTCAAAATGTAGGTGGCGCAGTGTCCTAAGTTGAAGTTCATATTCCCTGAAAATGACTAATTAATTTATTACCATTAATTAGCGAGAAACCAAAATTGTGGAATGAAAGGAAATCACTACACCCAGTTGTGTCGTCAGAAAAGGACAGCCTCCACGTCACAACAGGCCAACCCCAGACGTCATTTGAGAGCGCAAGCAGCTAATGCGATAGCTGAGGTCCAGTCATCAGATGATGAGGATGATTATGTGGTTCACTCATTCACCACATAGTATAACACAGCAAAACAGCGATGGGGCCAATTAATTTCTTCACATGGCTCCGTGTGACAACCTCGCCCAAACGAACAGTGAAAATCCTAATGCGAGTTGACTCAGCAGCCACCTTCAAAAATCTTCCATCACATGTGCTAAATAAACTTCAGTGCAAGGAACCCATGCAACGTTCTCGTGCTCGCATTGCCCCATACTCAGGGGGCTCCCTTATCAAGCCAGTGGGCCAACAATCCAGTTCTAGTTCTAGTTCTATTCATTTAATGCTTAGAGGCCACATATTGGCCTATGCAAGCATGGCGACCGCCGTATGATGGATGAGTGATGGTAAGGCTGTGAGTCTGCTACATACCCTATTAGTTCAGGGATGTGCAGGGTCTTTCAGTTGCTCCAGTATAGAACACTGGATACAACCCCCTCCGTTTATTTTTGCCCAGGTCTCATGGGACAGACCTGGTCAAGAGCTATATATAGCTCTTGATAGCTGTATCTACAGCTGCCCTATGTTGAGTGAAGTTCCAGGAGTGGGAGTCGAACCCACGTCCTCACAGGCCAGTGGATTCGCAGTCAAGCGCTTTAACCATTAGGCCACGGGGGAACGTTCGAAACACTAACCTTTCAAGTTATTGACTCGGCGAACATACAGTGCCACCTGTAAATAAGTGAAACGCATGATATTGTGCTAGTGCATCAAAGCTAAACATTGTCAAGCAAACTGCTTGTAGAGGCATGAGTTCTCATCCGATGAGAGGAAAACAATTTGGGTCATGAAGGCCAATATGCAAGGCAAGTAGGATAACAATGACAACCAATCTTCTTTGCTGTAGTCAGTATGGGTCAAAGTCTTTGATAAGTAAGTGAAACTCAGGCCCAATGTTATTTCATATGGAAGGGTGGTTCACTTACTTATAAAAGACTTTGACCCATACCTTGCTCTGACTACAACAAAGAACATCGGCTGCAATCATGCATTTCATTTACTCACAGGCAGCAATATACAGTACACTTAATTTCCATTTTCCCCTAGATGATGGGTCCATCACTGCAAATGGTGGGGCCATATGGCATGTCACTAGGCCTTATTGATACACATTCCTCGCTAATTGATTTATAAGGCTTTGCTGGTTGTTATCCCGGTTGTTATGGCTTGTTGTCCCTTGTAGCCCCTTGGCACCCCTTGTAGCTGAAACGTGTGGTTATAGGCAGCTGAACAAGGCCTAGGGAACAAGGTGGTCAAAGAGTCCTAAACTGCAGCAAGGACACCAGGGGTGCATATCTGGACTTATCTGCTTCAGAAGATATTTTCACTTCATTAGGGAAATTCCTACCAATTTCATTGATAGGGAACCTTCTGATTAATCTTGGACAATCACAGTGATAAAGACGATTTGTAATTTAGGGTGTCAGATGAGAACCCTGCTACAGCGCTGCTTTATATATAAATGCTTATAAAGCATACGCAAACAAGGTTCTAGAAGGTTTCTAACATTTTGTGATTTATTAAAAATGTGTGTTCCTATCCCGGGATTCTTATACAGTTTATAATAGGTCTGTCTGAGGATTTGTGTGTATATTTATCTTTGTATCTATGCTATAAAATGTATCAAACAATGTATCAATCAATTAAAAATCAATCAATCATTCAATTAATAAATTAATCAGTCTATCTATCTATCAATCTATCTATCTATCTATCTATCTATCTATCTATCTATCTATCTATCTCTCTATCTATCTATCTATCTATCTATCTAATCCTATATAATAAGTCACACTTTGGGACATTTTGTGTATTTTTATGCACACCTCCAATTCTGCATTGATTACAACATGTTATACATTAATCATTCTGTCTCACAACTCTCTCTGTCTTTGAAAGTCGCGCACGTTAGATTCGTAAATTTTACGGCTACAACAATTTCTATTTTTTTATTTCCAGTTTCATAAATTAATATCACTTTTCAACTTACAGATTTGATCCGTGTGATTGAAGTAGGAAATTGTACAAATGACTACGTGTTCATGCATCATTTGAGGATACTACTCTACCATAAACTCTTTCTTACAATGTTTAAACCATGAATTGGCACTTGCAATTGATGCGAGGGTTCCCCACATTGTTAGCATACACTGATATTTACATCCATCGGCAGCTCTTAAGCTAACCCTTGGTCACCATAATTAATCTCTGGGGACTAGGGCTGGTGAGACAGTATGGAAGCTTCCAAAGGAGGTAAATGTATATTATTTGTTTACAAATATGCGAAATCCTACGCAATTCTCATCATAAACCTATTTTTTTTCTTCAGTGAAATCTTCGGGAGAGCACAGCTATAGCCAGATGAGCAACAAGGTAGGATAACACTCTTTGAAAAAAATATAAACATTAATATGTAAATACACTCTTGCTCATAAATATGGAGTATATACCAGGATGTTTGTGTTATTTTGTGTCCAGATTTATAAATTTAACTTCAAAATGCTGACAAGAGGCTCAGCTATACTGATATGGGGGGGGGGGGGGTGTAAGTATAGAAGCTTCGTATTTGAGGTTTTTGTAAACAATGGTGGTAAACTGACCTTTTTTATTGTGATAAACTCTCCCTTGAGAGCAGTAAAAAAAAACTTCTAATTGAAAGTATAGTGCATTTTGGTAGAGCACACAGTTGGTAAAATTGCATATCAATAAAATGTTCCTTGAAGTTGAAAATGTCAAAAATTGTTCCATTGTTTCAAACATAAGTATGACCTATTCCAAGTTTTTCCTTTTCTACATCCAATGTTGATAAAAATTACCTGTAGAGACTTTCATCTGCTTGGCAAGCAGACTTCCTCAGTACTGATGTTGTGACAATACACTATTGTAGAGGTGTGAAAGCTGGAAACAACCTTCATCTCTGTTGATGGCCCCCGTCGTTCTCTTTATCCAGATGGCTTCTCTCACGTGTCTCCTGCTCCGGTTCGATTCTCTATCCATTATTCTTGGGCCCTCCCAGTCTATGATATGGTTTTTTCTTGTGATGTGATCAGTGATGGCAGATTTGTGGATGGTGTTTTCAGACTGTTTCCTGGTGTTTCTGGTAAACGTCTGCTTGTCGGTACTCTCTACTTCTTTCCTGTGCTCCTCTATTCTTGTTTTCAGCTGTCTTCCTGTTTCTCCTATATATGACTGGTCACACATCTTGCATGGAATCTTGTACACTAGTTCTCCATTTTCTTCTTTCTCAATTTTGTCTTTCGGTTGGACTAGAAGTTGTCGGAGTGTTGTGTGTGGGCGGAATGCTGTTGTTATCCCATATTTCTTGAATATCCTGGTCAGTTTTTCTGAGGTACCTTGTACGTATGGAATTACCACTTGTCCCTTGATTTTCCCCTTGTTCTCCGTGGTGGTTTTCTTACTTTCTGTTGTTTTCTTCTTGTCATCTGTTATTAGCCATGCTGGGTATCCACATCTTTTCAGTGCTGCTCCGAGGTGATCTTTTTCCTTCTTCAGGTCTTCCTGGTCTGTGGTGATGGTTTCACACCTATTCATAAGGGTTCTGATAACACCCCTCTTTTGATGTAGCGGATGGTGGGACCAATAGTTAAGGTATTGGTCGGTGTGGGTCTTTTTCTGATATACCACTGTCTTTACTCCCCCATCTTCCTTTCTAATTAACAAGGTGTCAAGGAAGGGTTTGCTCCTTTCTGCTGTCTCCTCTTCTCTTGTGAACTTGATGCTGTTGCTGCTGTCAACCTGATTCATGTGGTCTTGTAATTCAGCCGCAGTTCCTCTCTTGGCTATGGTGGTGATGTCGTCCACGTATCTTCTCTACCATCTGGGTCTACAATTGTCAGGTGATGGTTCTATGATGGTCCTCTCCAGATCTTCCATATATTTGTTGACAACTATCGGGGAAACTGGGCTTCCCATTGCAACTCCATATTTTTGCTGGCAGTATTCTCCGCCAAATTGGAAGTATGTGGTCTCCAATACAAATTTTAATAAGTCCATATCTCGATCTTATTTACACATTTACTGATTATGCATTGGGAGTTTGATTGGAGTGCCACATTTTGCATATATTTTTGCATAATTAATGATATTCAGGTATGCCCAAATAAGGAATTATAGCCATTTTTCAACCATTTTTTAGCATCCTTGGCTTCACAATCTGGGTGAATAGGAAATAACAACTTTTAGGTGGTCAAACCTGTTATGATATAATTGATGCCATAATCTGGTTGAAAAATAACAAACAATTTTTGCTTTTTTTGTTATTGTGGTTGCCTTGGTAACTGAAATATAAGCATTTACAAATGATATCACAAAGGCATCACTTCTGGTCCTTTTATCCCGAATTCTGATTTGGTTACGTGTATAATGCATGTTGAAGATCATAGTTTGGACCCTCTTTCAAATATTTTTCCAAATAATAATTAAATTTTACCCCAATTCAATGGGCATTACAGGGGTCATGACCAATTGACCGTAAATGGATATAATGGTTAATTTTAAAAAGATGATCAGCTGAGGCACTGGGTTCCAGATGGTGTCTTGAACATCTTGGCAAGATTTTCCTCCAGCATAATTTTTTTCATTCGGATAGTAGAAATTTAGGAAATTTACTGGTTGCCATGACAATATAATGCACATTAAACATGACTTTTGAAGGACACTACTTGATTATTAAACAACAGGAAAGTTGCCGCTGCAGTCTTGCATCATTGAACAGTACACTTAAACATTAAAGGCCTATGATGCAGAAGCACCCATCATATGTCGATATCATTGACTATGATACATCATTTTGAAGGTAAACAAATAAGGATTTACAAAAAAGATTTTTAATAGATATTTATCAAAACCAGCTACTTATCAGGTGAATTCACCATCACAGCCAAAAACAGTCAGAAACATGAAATATCATGTTTCCCTCAAATTGTGCCAGAAGCACATTTTTGCCAATTTCAATGTTTCTAGGGATAAATCATGCATCTTGTACATTCAAAATATACCCTTTCAAGGAATTTTCAATGATCTTACCATCTGTATGACAGTACCTATCAAGGATGGCCACTAGCCCCTCAAAAAGATGTAGGTTTGTATATCTTCTCAAATTTCCACAAAATGAAAAAATTATTTGTCATTTCCTATGTTCTTTTGGACAAGGGATTTTCACATGAAATAACTTTTATTTGGTTCAGATTAGGTCTGGACTAGGTTCAGATCTGAGCCTCTCCTGGCATGCGGCAAACCATGCAACTACCTTAAATATAAAATGGAATTTCCTGAAGAAAATCTAAATCATATAAAGATGACTACCTGAAATGTGTAATCCATATTTTACTGTAAATATATATGGAACATTTGTGGATTGAGGAATGCAAAAAGACACAATCAATGTGCCTAGATCAAATTTTCATCAATACTGGTGCTCTTCTCCACGCAAGTTCGGAAAATCAAGGGAAATACGGATTTTCGATGAAACATATGAAATTTAGAGATAGGAATGGAATTTTGGTGGGGGAGGGTAGTTCTACGGAATTTAGGGAGAAGATACAAACATACAATTTAGATGGGAAAATACTGCATTTAGAAGGACAAAAGGTAGGCCTATTTTGCTAGTCCCTTGGCTTAGGCTGTTTTTCTCTGATATGATCCCTCTGAACAATTATTTTCCAAGAACCTTTGGGTGTCAGGTAAATAATTATTATCCATTTCCTTCAATACCGGGGAGATGGCACCAAAGTCATTAACGGCCTTGTAAAGTTATCTACACTGCCTAGAAATGTACTTTCTTCAAAATGATCCAATGTCTTATTGCTTGATACAGCATTTTTCCTGGCTGATGTCATCATTAGAGGAAAATATGGGGGGAAAACAGTGGTGTATTTAGGAGGGGAATTGGGCCATAGCCCCCCCACCCGGGCCAAAAATTAACATGGAAGAGATAGGAAAAGCCGCGGAGCGGAACAACCCGTATTCACCCCATGTAATGACCCCCCCCCCCTCAGGCCATTTCTAGATCCGCCCCTTGGAGAAAATGCTAAGTAAATGTGTTTTAGAGAGCACTTCGGAAAAATATATGGACAAGAGATATAAATATGAAATTACAAATTACTAACCATCAAGTAGTGAAGTATATGACATTGTATTGTGTCTACTGTGACAATATCAGGGAAATAAACCCTGTAAATCTGTAAATGTCTCTCACAATTCCCAGTTTTTAGCTTGAGAAGAAACTCAAACAGCTCCCAGGAGACAGAAGAATGGCAAAACAACCTATTTTGGAACTTTGGTCAAAAGAAGAATGAACAATGTCATTATGTGAGTTACCATGGTCCAATGAGTTTGATGCCGGACTCACATGCACAAGGTTGTGGGTTCAAACCTCCTGGGGCATGGAGGAATTGAGCAGATCCTCTTTGAATCACTGCTCCACCCAGGTGTAAATGGGGAGGTTGGCTATCGGCAGGCAAGGTACAAGATTGATCAGTGATGGTGCCATGTAAGGCTGCCAGCTGTATATCACCAGGGTTGTGAGACTGACCAAGAATGATCAGTGAGCCTTTCAGCCATAGGAGCCTGTCCCTGTTGTGGCAGCAATATGCCGACAGTCCTAGAAAAATGGAATTTGGTGAACATTTACATATATAGGACAGGCCACAAGATCAGGCTGTACAACAGCTGTCTGTTACTATGCCAGACTAATTTTAAAAGGCATGGTTGCTTGTGAAGATCCAGTCTTCTGCTTTGAATGGAAATCAGCAGACAAAAGAAATAGTTTGTAACACTAGCTTTGGCTTTTGTTAAAGAAAGGGATGATTTTTACATCAGAAGTTTGATGGTATTCAATCTACTTCAACAAATTATGCATGCTAAAGTGTGGTCAGAAAAGTGTCCAAAAATGATGTTCTCCCTTATTCACAGGGCTATAAAAAGCAGCCGTTTTTACTTTGTGATACCAAAAAATGTACCATTTGCATCTATTCATTTACTTTATGGATAGATTAACTAAGACAACAGAATATAGTTTAAAACTTTGTAAAGGCTGTGCACCACTCAACAGAATGTCTGGTCCACGTTACAAGTGTCACCATCTTTACTGTGTTGTTTGTGGGCCACCATGTGCACATCCACCATGATAAAAAAATACTTCCAAATTAATTTGGTGTTCACGAGCTATCTGCCAAAATCAACCAAAATCAGACTAGAAATTTAGAGAGTTTTGAGAAATAGACTAGACTGTCACCAAATGATAGGATTGTCCTGGTTTCTTCAAGATAAAGTTGTACGAGTTCCTCACACTCAGTTTCTGTTGACCACTCACTGAAGCTCACTAATTTTGCCCCCTAGGTGGCAGCAAATATCGGTCACTTGTAGACAGTGTAGGAGAGGTGTAAAGTCGGCTGAGCATGCGGTTGCAGTTGTCAGCATGGAAGCAGAATATAAACTGAATACCTCTACCTCTACATATTCCATTACATAGGTATTATTCATTCAAAATTTAAATTCTCAATTGATTATCTTCAAAATGTTATATCATAGTCATAAATTGACAGATAGTGGGTACTTTTGCATCATAGGCCTTTAATGCTTAAGTGTAGCTGTTCAGTGACGAGAGACTGTAGTGGCAGCATTCTCTTGTTTTATAAATCAACTTGTGTTCTTCAAATGTCATGTTTAGTAAACATCATGTTGCCATGGCAACCAGGTAATTTCTTAAATTTCTACAAAATCACGCAAAATTAATGTCTGATGAAAATCTCACAAAGATGTTCAAGACACCAACTGGAATCCAGTGAATCTGGTGATTTATTGTGATGTTTTTAGATTTACAGTTATCTCCTTATATGGTCATGACAATTATAGTGCCCATTGAATTGCTGTTAAATTTAATTATTCTGTATTTTGGAATAATTTCTGAAAGAGGGTCCAAGCAATCATCTTCAACATGCATTACACGCGTAGCCAAATCAGCATAATTTCTGCATGGATAAAAGGACCAGTGGCGACCCATTTGTGATGTCATTTGTAAATGCTTATATTTCAGTTACCAAGGCAACCACAATAACAAAAAAGGCAAAAATACTAAAAAAAATTTCAACCAGCTTATGGCATCAATTTTTTTCATGACAAGTTGACAACCAAAAAGTTGTTATTTCCTATTCACCCAGATTGTGAGGTCAAGGAAGCTAAAAAATGGTTGAAAAATGCCTGTGATTCCTTTTTTGGGCATACCTGAATATCATTAACTATGCAAAAATATATGCAAAATGTGGCACTCCAATCAAACTCCCAATACATAATCAATAAATGTGTAAATAAGATCAAGATAAGGCCATGCGGAAAAGCGTAAATATCACTGAGATCCTAAATATTTTTGAATGAAGGCCGTTCAAATGCCTGCATTCTGGTTACCATGGTAACTAACTATATGATTTTAGTTCTTTAGAAATCCCCATTCTGGAGACTATTATGGGACATCTTAAGTTGAACTGAACAACAAATTTAGATAAGCAGCATCACATAATTACAGTATATTGTCCAAAAAATAACACAATTTTCCATATTTGGCACCTAATTTGCATATGGTCTAATATGGAATGACCAAAATCACATGACCATTTTAAAGGGTTTTTGATATTCGATGTAATACACTTTTTAAATCGAGTCAAAGGTAATGCAAACCTTGCCGTATAGACATTTTAAAATTTTACATATGGAATACTTTTTTACCAGACTTGGTTGCCATGGAAACCGATTTGCAAAAATTTGAACATAGAGATTTCATTGCAACAGGCATTTTCTGAAAATAGAGAATTTCCCGGTTCCGACGGTATGCAGATTGTCCGTTCACCTCTCGGGGTGAACTAACTCCTGAAATAAAGCACTTTTTGGGAGTTGGCTCCTCTACTAGATGTTACCTGGGTTTAGATTAGTCCTTTTTTTCAACGTTTTGTCACTTTCTAGCCTCTTCTTTATGCTGGTGATGGCTCCGTCTACTGGTGTCTTGATAAAGAGTGACACCACATCATATGAGACAAACATTTCCTCACTGTCCAGGTGTAGCTCCTTCACTTCCTTGACTAATTCTTTTGAGTTTTCCACATGATGTTCCGTCTTTCCTACCAACGGCTGTAAGATGTCTGCGAGGTCTCTTGATAGAGGTTGTTTCCAGCTTTCACACCTCTACAATTGTGTATTGTCACAACATCAATACTGAGGAAGTCTGCTTGCCAAGCAGATGAAAGTCTCTACAGGTAATTTTTATCAACATTGGATGTAGAAAAAGAAAAACTTGGAATATGAATCTACCATCCAGAGAAAATGTTCCGAAATAAGTATGACCTATTTTGTCTGTGCTATTATTATTTGTCTCAGAGGTTCCACATGGTATGTAATGGCCAATTAATTGACTAATTTGAAGGTAAATCTTTCCTTTGGTGTTAGTAACTTTCACAAATCTGCAATTTTGGATGCCATTCTAACTGCATAAAATTCTTTGGCATTAAGTGTAACCTATCCGATACAAATTTATAGCAAACTGACACAATGAAAATAGTTACTTTTGTCGATGTCAGGAACCGGAAATTATTCAGACACTTTTACAAAGTTATAGAAAGTGAACGATTCACTATTATTTATCCCAAATGTTGCCAATAAACTACCATGGGATCATTGTGACCGCAATGGATGATGGGAGTGATCATCAGTTAAGGAAATTTGGATGAATATGTCCCTACTGAAACTAGAGTGTGCTTTCTTGGAGCAATCTCCATTGGAATAGCATTGAGGCCAAAGAACCACATTTTTGCCCCATACCCAAATGAAGTTCAAAGTGCCCCATTGAATTGCTGTTCGTACCATGCATGGAATATAACTTGCTTTACGAAAATTTGTGAGATTCTGGTGCCAAATATGCATTCTCCTCCACCTCCTGGCTAACTCCTGCCTCCCTACTCAATAGCTTGTCTGTCTCCCCTTCGCTGTCTACTTCTTAGCTCATTGCTGATGTTGGCTTCCTCCTCCCTGCATTTCCTCCAACCCGTTGACTCTCCCCTCTTTTGTCTGCTTCCCCTAGCTCTAGCCTCATCCTCTAGAGTGGTTCTTCCATCACTCTCTGCCTACTCCGCTTATATAATTGCCTCTTCCTTCCTTCCTTGCTCCCAGTTGCTCTTGGCTCCTTCTTCTCCCTTGTCGCTCAATTGGTCCTTGCAGAATATCTCCAATTTTTCCAGACCATTCCAACCTTTCTCTCTCACTAATGTTCAATGCACTCATCATTTTGCCAATTTTTTAAATTAAAAGAATGATTACTCTATCTGCTCTTCATGTAGGCCTTACTGGTCATAAGGGGGAAGTAGCAGTTTTATTATTTATAGTACTATTTATGAGCAAGAGTGTGACAAGACCACCGATTCTCAAAGTAGACCGGAGTCATAATATTATGTAATTGCCTGTGAAGTTAAAATTGAGTTTGGAAAGCTTAAAAGACTTCAGAATAATTTAAAAAAAATTATGTGTACCATTGGCGACTTTTAGATTCGACAGGACAGTTGAATTCGACCTGTATATTTAATTTTAATTTTATTCGTTGAAGACATGTTAGTCTGGGGTCCAACCAGGAAAAAGATGCATATTTAAAAAGTTTTTGCCCCCGATTTTTATATAAAGAAATTTGGTGTCGTTGGATAGGTAACAAGTTGAGCTTTCAGAATCTGCTAGGTGTCGCTCTGAGACCATTCGCATAAGGTTGCTATGGCAACCGAAACATAATAAAAGTGGTTATTTTAGTATTTCATCAATATTTTGCAATATATCGAATAACAGGACAAGTTTTAATGCTACATACACCAAATTTTGGAAATATTTTCAGATTTGGGAGTTTTTTATGACTACTTGGTTGTTTTGACAATAAACTTTAAAAACCTTCCATTTTTGGGTGAAAATAACCTTCAAATACCCCTTTTTCCACTATGTGCTATATTTCAAACTTTGCAGCTCAACCATATATTATTATATACTCAATTTTTGTTGTGCATTAGAATGCCCTGGAAGTGGGCTACACATTTTCTATATAATAGCCAAGCCAAGCCTTTGCATTTCTGTTGCCATGGCAAATTAATATTATAATTCAAAATTCAAAATGTCCAACTTGAAAGCATGAAATGTGACATAACTCAAAGACTAGGGCGCCTATCCTCATGAAATTTGGCAAATTTATGTAATAATCAATTGTCCATGAGGTCATATAACAATCTGAAAATTTTCTTTTCAAAAAGTTTAATTTTTAGGTGAAATAAACCCGTAAATACCCCCTTTTTTCCACAATTTACTATATTTCCAACACTGCCGATCAAAAAAATTTTGATTTTATATTATATTTTTATTTTGCACTAGGATGCCCTGAGAAAAGGCTGAACATCTGATATATAATGGCCAAGCCAAGCTGTTGCATTTCTGTTGCCAAGGCAACATAACATTATAATTCAGAGTTCTAAAGGTCCAACTCTATGTACAAAATGTGACATAACACGAAGACCAGTGTATATATCCTCATGAAATTTGGCAGAAGTGTGTAATAATGAATAGTCCTTCCATGGGCACAACAACCTGGTGACTGTCATTTAACAAACATTCTATTTTGGGGTAAATATTACCCATAGATACCCTTTTTGAAAGAACATTTTATACTTCAAACCCTGTTGTTCAGCTATTGTATCATGTATATATCAAATCTATTTTGAGATACACATTGCCCTGAAAGTGGGCTATATATTTGACATATATTGGTTGAACAAAGAAATTGCATTTCTGTTGCCATGGCAACAAAACAATATATTTGAAAGTTCAAAATTTCAAACTATTAAGCATCAAATATGGCATAACTCAAAGGCCGGTTCATGGATCTTCATGAGATTTGGCAAGAATATGTAAAAATGAATAATTCAACAGTTTATACACAATTTCTATCACTGTCAAATGAAAATATTCCATTATTGTGTGAATTAGACCCAATTTTTTTTTTTTTAATGACATGTGACATTTCAAACTCTTCCAATCAACCATATTTCATATAATATCAAATTTGATTTTAGAATCTGAGTGCCTGAAAGTTGGCTATAAATTTGACATTTAAGAGTCAAGCAAATCCAGTATGTTGCCAAAGCAACCAAATACATTTCAAAATAAACAATTGTTGTTAAACAGAAGCTTGCCATAACTCAAAGACTTCTGCAAATATCCACTTGAAATTTGGCATGAATATAATTAACCATTACAATCATGTAGAGCTAACAAATCAGTTAACTAAACATTTGGATAACTGTCATTAGATTAGCAAAAACATTATATTTTTGGGTGAATGAGCCACATAAATATCGTAAAGTATAAACAATTATAAATGTGGCAGAGGCCTGGATCCTCATATTAATGTTCATTCAACGTTGCAGAGCCTTTCCTTTAAAGCTGGTAACTGCTTCCATGTTCTGGTAGCTGCTTTCATATTCTGGTAGCTGCTTCCATGTTTTACAGAGATTTCAGATTTCTGGCACATTTTAATAAAAATTATGTTAATTGTGCTTGGGTTTTACCAATGCAGCTTGCTGCATGTGCCTTTTTCATTATGCTTGAACTTCTTACTTTGTAGGATGTGTCTGAAGGACATGTACATGATTTTCAAATTGATCTCTAAAATCCATAAGATAGCACTCTGTTAGTCCTGGCCACGTTGCATTAATCTGACTTTTGCTTTTGAAAATATTTTCACATTTAAGTTTGGTGCAGATGTTGAGGTCACATCCATCTTTGTCCAGCCAGATTTGTATGCACGGAGGAGGTGGGTCACACTGCTCCCCTCCAATGTACAGTGCACCAAAAAAGTTATGGGAAAAATTGGAATGGGTCTGTTTTTGCCCCTAATTTCTCAATAATCAATTTCCGAAGGCAATTATTACACTTCTGCCCTTTCAAAAGACATCTCATGAACAGATCTACCTGGTTACTTTTTTGTTTTAATCAGCAAAGCGGGTATGCCAGGTGATTCTTGGTTGCAACTCCAATTTTCGACCTCAAAAAAGTTATGGGAAAAATTTGATTTCTTCATAAATAACAACTTAAAGATGTGTTTTCTTATACAGATGACGTCACTAATATGTTATTAGACTATATTGGTCAAATTGAACATTGTTTAAACTTGAAAGATGTTAATAGCAATGGTTTCTAGTCATTTTTAACCGATATTAATTATTTTGAAATGAAATACCATTTAAATTAGGTATGTTCTTAAAAATATATCCAGTAGCTTAGTCAATGCTCTAGTATTGCTGAAATATGTCACCCAAATGATTATTGAGCATGTGTGAGTTGTGTCTGTTAAGTGAAGATGAGCAGTCCCCTGAATGACAAACATCTTGAGGCAAGATAATAGCTAACGACATAATATAGGCTTTATAAATGATCCTCATTTACCTTATTTTATTTGGTATAGCATCTTAATTTGTTGTCATCACGTCTCAGGGCCTTTAGAAAATGTTTCAAAAGTTTCCAAAAGGATGAGGTAGTACAAATGAATGATTGAGGTATTGGTTGCAAACTAGTAGAATATGGGACAAACAATCAACATGATATAAAAGCCAAAGTTGATTTTTCTGTATCATTCCAATTGATACAATTTGATGGATGGTGAGTGAAATTCATCTTTGAACCTTGTGAACTTGTGATTTGTGCATGATATGACCATGGATATGGAAAAACGCAATGGAAGCATTTGACCACTTTTGCAGTACGGGAGTGCGAATAATTCAGACAGTGTATAAAGTGGAAGGTGCTATGATTTTTGTCATACAAACTACCTGGACAACCTTTTCACTTACAAAAGTAACATTTTAGTGCAGTTTCACCACAAATAATACCAAATTGCTGAAAATTCCTGATGCTGAATATCAGCACCAACACATCTGTTGACATAAACTGCAAATTAACTTCTGTCCTGCTTTGAAAAAGATGCATTTTTCTAAATGAAAACAGAAGGCCCTACCAATAAATTTTTTAACAAATGCTTTGTCAACAGATTTCCATGATTAAATTGGTATTTCGATGGGCAACATATTAATTTTAGAATTATTTGTAATAACATGCTTTATATCATTACAAATACATATTTCTTGACAATGTAACCCCAGGATCTCCATCAAAATGGGCCCACTGTCAATTTCCTACTTCTAGAAACTAACGTGACAACCATAAAGCAATAATTCATGCTTATATTTCAGTATTTGACTGCTTCATGAAAAATTCCCATAACTTTTTTGAAGGCAAAAATTGGTGCACCCACCAAGATTCACTGGCATATCCAAATCATAGCATAAAACCATGAAACTATTATCCAGACCTGTTAAGGAGAAGTGTATTGAAAGGATAGAACGTCAATAATTATCACTGGAAATGCCATTCTTCAAAATTAGAGGAAAAAAGGGGGGCCACTGATTTTTTCCCATAACTTTTTTGGTGCACTGTATGCCCAGAAGGTTACAAGCTAAAAGCGGTTGCAACAAGTTGAAACAAATATAAGAGCTCTCAATAACCAAGGAAACACAATCTGATAAGGAAGTTTCTTATTTGGACCTTCTCATTACAATCCAGGATAACCAATTCCACACTAAATTATATGACAAAAGGGATGACTTCAATTTCGAGATTGTCAACTATATCCTGTTGCATCTAATATTACAGAAAAGCCAGCTTATGGTGTCTATAGATGCTTCTTGCATCATCAGTTTTGCCAGGGCTTGTGATCATTACAGTGATTTCTCAGTGAGGCACATTTTCATTATGTGATTCTCTCCTCAGGCAGGGATTTAGATATAGGTTTTTATGCAAACAACTTTGCAGCTTTTACAAAAAATACAAAACATTGTTTATAAAATATGCAATGTCCATCAAAGAGATTAAAGTCAAATTCCTCTTCCGGTGATAGCATGTCATACTGGTTGTTTTGTGACATTCAGGTCTCTCTCCAGAAACTCTAGTTCTTAGATTTCCATTTCAAGGTCTTGTTTGGGAGGAGATGGAAGGTTGGACGTCCTTAAAGGCCCTAACTTCACATGTGAGTCCTAAGTCTCACACCTCCTTACACCTGACTCTGGTTGGTTTGGTTTACTTCCTCTGCCCTTTGCCATGTCAGGTTCTGTGATCTCAACACTCTGTAATGCACCAGACAATTTATTTTCTTTTCTCATGTAACTTAATATGCAATATAACTTACACCTCAGGGACCACTGTTTCTTATTGAAAATCCTAATGACAAGGTCATGCATATCTAGGAGTGTGGGGGAGGTAGAGAAATGCATTGGGAGTACAAGAGTGGTACTTGGGATTCACGCAATTTTGGGAAGGGGGAGGGGGCGGAGGGGCATGCAGATATATTTAGTACTGTGTGTGTTGATATATTACACTTTTTTCTTGGGTGCGCCTGACAGATTGGGTGGCATATGCCCCCTCTTTGTAATGCCGCTGTTGAGTTACATGTTAATGGGGTCCGAATGGTTCAAGGAAGAAGTATGTCCACCAAACCAGCTTTGAACCAAGATGCAGTGCTGACTACTCTCTGCAATCATCTTTCCGTACCAAACTAACTATTCCTCAACAAGTGCTATCATCTGTGACTTGAGCTGGATAATGACTTCAAAGAAAGCCATTTGTCATGGCTGAAAGCTTTGTTGAGCAAATATTTCGCTCCCTATAGACTATAATTACTTCAAATAAAAAAAAATAGGCATGTTGAATTATGGAGTTTGTAATACAATGCACTTGGATTGCCCATAAAAGTGTAGTGCTGTATCAATTAGGATTATTATAAAAGAAAGGGATAGGAACAAACCTACCTCCACCCATAAGGAGAAGTCACTCTTGAGCATAAGCAATCAACAGACTGACAACATGTATTAAAACAAGGGAAATTTGCAAAGAGAAGGTTGGCTCAACAATGTTGTTGAGAAGTGTCTCGATTCTTGAAGCACCAGCTTAATTGGAAAAGTGGCCTGAAATATAATATGAGGACCCAGGCTTCTGGTTGTTTATACATTATGTCATTATGTGTCTCATGCACCCCAAAACCGAATGTTTTTTTCCAATGACAGTCATTCCAATGTTTAATTATCTGATTGATGGTCAGAATGATACCATTATGTAGGCCCTACTTGCAAAAATTTCAAACATATATTTCCTAAGCTTCAAACTATGCCAGGCTTCTGTTAAACACTTGTTTATTTTGAAATACATTGGGTTGCCATGGCTTTGCTTGACTCTTGAATGTCAAATTTATAGCCAACTTTCAAGCATTCTGATTCTGAAAACATAATTTATATTATATGAAGTATGGTTGATTGGAAGAGCTTGCAATGTCTTATAAGACATAGGGTAATGTTCTTTGAGTCGGACACTTACAAGGTGACACCTTGAGTCGGACACTTTTTGTTGGGCTCAATTGGCTATTTGAGAGCATGTGTACCAACATTTTTGGTACCAATATATAGCTTACGACTTCCTTTGTCCTTTCAGAAAGAATCAGCATGATACTAGTAAATAAAGTGGGATTTTCATGGCCCTAAATATGGGGTAAAAAACCCGTTTTTCTCTCTATTTTGTGTCAGAAATTTGTGTATTTTAGTAGAATTTTGTCATGTTTCAGGTATATTTTACTGGCCTATGGTATTGATTTGACTTCAATTTCTTCGTTATCCAGTTAGGAGAAAGCTTAATCTCCTCTGTTCTATAATATGGGCTTTTTTTTATTGAAAGGAAGACTCTAAAGTACCTGTATCTTTGATGCCATGTTTTTAGAACACAGCGGTCCGACTCAAAGATGCCTTATGTCATTTTTTATTCCAGAAATTTTGCCACCAATTTAGTCTTTGTGTTGTGCAAATTCTCAATTTTCTGTTAGACTTGGTAAAAACGTTTAATTTGAGGCCCTGGTTGACAATCAATAACCCATAGTCCAAGCAAGATATCACTTATTCAAAATGTACAGAATCTAAGTGTCCGACTCAAAGAATTTTACCCTATTAGGTCATTATAAAACATTTGATTTTTTTTAGTCTAGTTCACCCAGTATTGGAATGTTTTCATATGACGGTTATAGAAATTGTGAAACTGTTGAATTATACATTTTTGCATATTCTTGCCAAATCTCATGAAGATCCATGAACAGCTTTTAAGTTATGCCATATTTGATGCTTAATAGTTTGAAGATTTGAATTTTCAAATAAATTGTTTTGTTGCCATGGCAACAGAAATGCAATTTCTTTGTTCAACCAATATATGTCAAATATATAGCCCACTTTCAGGGCAATGTGTATCTCAAAATAGATTTGATATATATACATGATACAATAGCTGAACAACAGGGTTTGAAGTATAAAATGTTCTTTCAAAAAGGGTATCTATGGGTAATATTTACCCCAAAATAGAATGTTTTTTAAATGACAGTCACCTGAATGTTGTGCCCATGGAAGGACTATTCATTATTACACACTTCTGCCAAATTTCATGAGGATATATATTCTGGTCGTCGTGTTATGTCACATTTTGTACTTTGGAGATGGACCTTTTGAATTCTGAATTATAATGTTATGTTGCCTTGACAACAGAAATGCAATTTCTTTGCTCAACTAATATATGTCAAAAATATAGCCCACTTTTAGGGCAATGTGTATCTCAAAATAGATTTGATATATATGTGATACAATATATAGCTGAACAACAGGCTTTGAAATATAAAATGTTATTTCAAAAAGGTTATCAATGGGTAATATTTACCCCAAAATAGAATACTTTTTTAAATGACAGTCATCTGAATGTTGTGCCCATGGAAGGACTATTCATTATTACACACTTTTGCCAAATTTCATGAGGATATATACACTGGTCTTCATGTTATGTCACATTTTGTACTTTAGAGTTGGACCTTTTGAATTCTGAATTATAATGTTATGTTGCCTTGGCAACAGAAATGCAACAGCTTGGCTTGACCACAATATATCATATTTTAAGCCTTGTCTCAGGGCATCCTAATACACAATAAAAATTTAATATAAAATCAAAATTTGTTTGATCGGCAGTGTTGGAAATATAGTAAATTGTGGAAAAAAAGGGGTATTTACGGTTTAATTCACCTAAAAATGAAACTTTTAAAAAAGAAAGTTTTCAAATTGTTATATTACCTCATGGACAATTGATTATTACATAAATTTGCAAAATTTCATGAGGATAGGCACCCTAGTCTTTGAGTTATGTCACATTTCATGCTTTCGAGTTGGACATTTTGAATTTTGAATTATAATGTTATGTTGCCGTGGCAACAGAAATGCAAAGGCTTAGCTTGGCTATTATATGGTAAATGGGCAGCCCACTTCCAGGGCATTCTAATGCACAACAAAAGTTGAGTATATAATAATATATGGTTGAGCTGCAAAGTTTGAAATATAGAACATAGTGGAAAAAGGGGTATTTGAAGGTTATTTTTACCCAAAAATGGAAGGTTTTTAAAATTTATTGTCAAAACAACCATGTGGTCATAAAAAACTCCCAAATCTGAAAATATTTCCAAAATTTGGCAATGTAGCATTAAAAGTTGTCCTGTTATTCGATATTTTGCATAATATTGATGAAATACTAAAATAACCACTTTTATTATGTTTCGGTTGCCATAGCAACCTTATGCGAATAAATGTTTCTATCAGAATCAAGAATCTCCTCAGAAACAACAAATCCTCCTATGTATTTTCAAATTCACCTATCCTTAATTTCCTTATCCCTATATTACTCATTCCTTACCAACTAAAATGGATATGGATGGATAGCACTTGATGTCAGCTTTCATTTGGTACCTCTGTTTCCCTGTTATTGCTACTGTCAACCTTCCAAAAGCTAAATAAATTTAGCTATCAGCGTCAAAAATCTCCTCAGAAACTCAATATCCTCCCATGTATTTTCGATTCCACAAGTTCTAGTCACTACATGACTTATTTCTAACCAACCAAAATGGATATGGATGGATAGCCCTTGATGTCAGTTTTCATTTGGTGCCTTTGTTTCCCTGTTACTACAACTTTGGATAATGTAAAATGTGAAATTGTGTCTATTTTAATGCATAAATGTGGTATTTCTCTGTACTTTAGCTGCAAAATTCACAAAAACGTTGGACATTTCTACAGTTTCAAACTAATGCACGGAGCTAAAGAGAATAGATAGGTTCACATGCTATACATATTTGAAATCCAGAGAATTTTTACTTTCCACATGACTTATTGACAATATTGGTTTGAAATTCATAGATGCCTACTGGAATAGTCAACGTTGAAACACCCTTTGCCTTTTTTATTTAGATTGGCGGCCATCTTTAAATGCAAATTAGGGGGTGATATAATTTATTTAGAGTAAAAATAGTCACAGATTTGGAATCAGCATCACAAAATTGACCAGGAAAGTCAATTCTAATGTATTTTTCTCACTCTGAATGGATTTAGGAACATATTTTGTGAAACCGAGGCCCACAATAATCTGAAAAACGAGATAAGGAGGTACCCTACTTAAAATGAATATTGTGAAGTCGTGTCTACCTTTACAGTTGTAAGACTTGCATTTTTGAAATCCTGAGAATTTTCTGCATAAAACCCACCCATTGAACCTTTTAGCCTCAAAAACATAAATAAAACCCGCGTAGCTCTGGGACTATTACAAATATTAACATGATGATCATACGTACATGCTTGATAACCAACCCGTATCTCACTAAAGCATGTGTAGAGGCGTAAACTTGTGAACACCAAGAAACATACGCATGGCTCTATGAACAATATTATCGATAGATTTAAAGCACCGAAATCCCCATACACCCGAGGAGTATTCAAGTACAGGTTTTACACATGTATTGTATAACTTATCAAATATACAGAATCTATACTCTTTTAAGTTGTGAATTTGATTTCTGACCAATTAGAGGTTTATTTGAAAAGTTAAAGTTAAAGTTAGCACGACTAGTATTTTTTGGACGGAAATGTGTTATTTCTGTTTTTGATTCATTAACAATGATTTCCATTTCTTGCACTATTTTTCCAAACTGTCTAACTGCTGTTGTAATGAAGCCTCATCTGGTGCTAGTAGAACAACATCGTCAGCATATAAAAGTACAGTTACAGTAAGTTATCTAGTGTTACACCAAGATTGAGATCTTTCAAGGAATGAGTAAGGTCATTTGTGTAAAGAGCAAAAAGTGTAGGTGATAATGTATCTCCCTGGTGTCCTACACCGGAAGTGGCTTTGAACCAGTCTGTAAAATCATATTGCAATCTTACACACGAAATCGTATCGGAGTTGAACTGTTGATAGCCTTCAAGGCATTGTAAAATTTACCATCAACATTATACAGAGTTTTAATATGTAATATATTTGCATTCGCTAAGGTCCCTATCAACAAAATCGAAAGCCTTTTGGAAATCAACAACGGCACAAAATGTAATCAGTTTGTTATTAATCCTGTTTCTTATAATTGAAGTTAGTGCAAAAAAATATGATTAGTGCAGCTTCTTTTTGCCCTAAAACCATTCTGCTCATCTACAATAAAATTGTGTTCTTCACAATATTTCATTAATCTGTTGTTCAAAATTCCAGTAGGCCTATAGAGTTTGTATATTGTTGATAAAAGGCTTATGTCTCTGTAATTTAATGGGATACAAGGATCTTTTGTTGAGCTTTTTGGAATGGGACAAATGAATGCCTTTTTCCATATGTCAGGATCGAACCTTTCTTGAAACAGTCTCGAAAAAGAGCCAACAAGAATTCGTTTAGTCTACCGGATTTGAAAATCACATTTGGTAAGAAATCGGGACCTCTACCTTTACCAGTT
Source organism: Platynereis dumerilii (assembly GCA_026936325.1). Classification (NCBI taxonomy): domain Eukaryota; kingdom Metazoa; phylum Annelida; class Polychaeta; order Phyllodocida; family Nereididae; genus Platynereis; species Platynereis dumerilii. Next base: position 2,002,525 of record JAPTHN010000052.1, on the reverse strand, counting down.
TTACATTTTCTGGTAACATGTTCAATGTCAGCAAGAATATCAGTAATAAACTCATTAAAAATAAATTCAGGCAAATTCATATTTATTTCAAAACTATCTTTTTCGTTCGTCGCATGAATATAGAAATCATTATCAAAAGTATCATGCGTAATATTTAATTGGGGGTTTAGGAGTTTATGAAACCCATTTTTCCAGTTTTATAGAACTTCATTAATATCTGAAGTCATGTCACCCTCATTTCCATCCGAGCAGTAGAGACGTAGAGGGATTTCCTTTTTCTTACTTGCACCTAAGCTTTTGATATGATTCCAACATTTTTTGGGATCATTGGTTTGAATACTTTCTAAATTATCAGCAAACCCTCGATGATACCGGAGTTCTTTAAACCTTAGTAATTTGTCAGAGTCTCTTTGGTTTTCTTTGAAATTTTCTCTTAAGTTGATTTCTTTGCAATCTGTTACCTTCACTTCTTCAGAAACTTTTTTCAGAATTTTTCATTGAAGCCTATTTCTGTGAAAGTTCTTCATCCCAAAAGGGTTTGAAGTATACTGGATGGCTCTCAACTGCACTTTGACAAGTGCTCTACCTGCAGTATAATTTGTTGTAGTGTTGGACAAAATTTCAAAAACTTGCGGGACTGATTAATTCACTTGCCAGGCAGGTAGGTGAGTGTCGAATTCAACTGTCAAGTCAAAAATCAGATGTCTTTGATGGTACAGTTTTTTTTATATATGGCTGTCAAAAATATTTTTTTTGTCATATGCCATGTTTTAATTATCACAAGAGTAATCAGATTTGGTTCAAACTTTAGGATTCTGGATTTCATAGCCTCAGAAGAGGCACTCAATTGGGCCGCGGGGTTGAGCTGTTCATGTGTAGGGGAAAGCGGGGCACCATGAGCCGCTTTTCTGAAATTAAGCTCCTGAGCCTAAAGTTTCAATGGTAAATAGCTGGTTGCTTTATATAATCATAGCAGGACCTCTTGGCTACAATATCCAGTACCTCTTGGCTACAATATCCAGTGTTGTTAAATTATATTCTTGATTCTTAAATAGTCAAAACATTGTCTTTAAAAAATGTAGTCCAGCGGCTCATCGTGCCCCGACCCTGGGGCACCATGAGCCATGGCGTGGGGGGCTGTTTACATGCATGTATTATCCTTCCCTTGGCATACACCACAATATGGATCAGATGGATTTTACATATTTTTCTATGAAATAGCACAAATGTGTCCTAAACAGCTGCTGATGTCTTGCACTATAGTTCTGGACTTACAACAGTAGAGTGTTTGTTACAATTCAGCTTTAATTGTACATTAAAACTTTATAGAAAATGGCTCATGGTGCGCTATCTCCAAGTGGCTCATGTTGCCCCATTTGTAAATTTAAAATATTAGTACATATCACCATTTTCCAGTTCATCATAGTATCAATGTTATGACATCATCCTAGCACATGCGCCTTGCCTTCTCTAAGAAGACTAAGTTTTATGACGACGCCGGAAATAGTTAAAGTAGCAGAAGTAAAAGTTCCACCGCCCAATATGTTTACTTTTCGCTAAAATTCACTGGTCAGAAGTATTTTTTTCAATTCTTGGTCCTACATTGAAAAGAAAGATTATGATTGCTATCCTAGCCAGTTTTGCACTAATAAAGGAATATATTGTCTTTCTATCGAGCAGTTCTATCTCGCCGTTTTTTTGCAGGGGCCGTGGTTTATGGTGCCCCGTGGCTCATGGTGCCCCGCTCTCCCCTACATTTTAAAAGCTTCTATCAACCTTTTTGCAATCTTCATTTTTGGAGTAAAGGTAATTATTAGGCCGCCATAGGATGGGCCTAATGTGTTCATCTGCAGATGTCTGTCCATCTGTCTAGCCATCTGTTACTCTAACAAGATTGAGATAAACTGCTCAACTGTTTCAATTGAAATTCAACATAATTTTTCCAGTCACCACAATGGAAAACTGAATAAATTTTGGCAAAGAAACTTACAGGGGATACCTGGGATACGGTACAATCACCAAATGCATGCACCATGCAAACTGTTCAACCTTGGCTAAAATATAAAAATCATATTTTGGGGCATGTACCCTCCAAAGAATTGTCCCTCTAGGAGCCTCAGCACTCAAGCTCCCCATGGCCTAATGGTTAAAGGCGCTTGTTTGTGCTACCAGTCTGGCTGTGAGGTCGTGGGTTCGACTCCCACTCCTGGAACTCAGTTTGGTCCAACCCATGGGACATTAAATGGAAGCGGGTGTATCCAGTGTTCTGTGCTGGAGCAATAGGTCTGTCTCCATTTGTAGTTCTGAATTTATGTACAGGTGGTGTCCCCAAGCAATAGGAGCTCTGATGGAATCCCCTTTGCCTTTCAACAAGGTGATTGGTGTTGTTGACCATGCCAAGGAGTCTGACTTAATGAGTGTGTTTGTTGAATGTTTGATTGTTTTGGCCAGCTACACTGTATTGATTATGTTCTCAAAACAGCAGTTCAACAGAAAAGAGTTGTTATCATACATATTGGGCGATTGTAACTTGTTAACAACCAGATTATTATCAACTGTTGGTCACAGGATTTCACTTACTTTGCAAACAAACCAGATAATACATCATTTGGTGGGCTTCCCCAAAGACAAAAATAGCCCTCCCCCCTTATCGTTGTGCCACCTTCCGATAATACCTGTCGTAAGCCCCATATGGAGACAGACCTATTGAAAGACTCTGGACATCCCTGAATTAATAGGGTATGTGCCAGACTCACAGTCTTCTCATCACTCATCATCATACGGCGGTCACCAACACTGGAGAATGCTATGGCATGGGAACCTTGGGCAATGTTCCCCTTGTACAGCCCTGAGCTGTATCAATGTGGAAGGCTCACCATGAATTTCGTGCCTGCAATGCAGTGTATGACTGATAGTATATACAATACAATACAATACAATAGATATAATAGTTACGCCACACTGTATCTGCACTCAGGGGCGGAATGGCCTATTTGGCAAAGTGGCAACGGCCACGGGCCCAACCACTCAGGGGGGCCCACAAGATGTCAAAAAATAAAAATTTTAAGAAAAGAGCAAAATTTTGCTGTCAAGTTCATGCTTATGTGTCGAAAATACACAAACTGAAAAGGACAGCCTCCTCTCATATGGAGGCCCCCAACCAAATATTAACAATTTGCCAAATTAGACCTGTAGAATTTTTCTTTTTTAATTGGGAAAAGCACCATCGGTAGAGATGTAGGGGCCCAGTGACTTATTTTGCCACCGGCCCGAAATGCCGCCAGTTCACCCCTGATCTGCACTACTTATGCAGCATATGATAGAAGGCTTGAATCCCCTCCCCTTTCCTGGCGGCGGGCCTATGCACTCTATAGAGTTCTACTACCTTGTTTACTAATGAGTTCATCTTAATTATAGGTACGGTTGTGTCAAGTCAATGACTGTGAAGACAAGCTGGCTGTGTTAACAGAAGACGGAACGAGATGGGGTGTGTGTGGAATCCAGTTTACGCATTCGGATGAACCAGAGGCCAGGATAAGATGTCTGACATGTAAAAAGTATGACTGCCAACATGCAGTCACATTGACCTTTCACTTACCACTTGCTCGAGATGATGACAGTCCACTGGCACTGTTTAAACGATCGATGGAAAATATATCTAGGACTGAAGAATCAGCAGAAAAGTATCACCAAGATCGAAAAGTGCCTCTTTATCCTCGTGAGTAAGGTCTTAATGTTTTATACTTAGTAGCTATTCAATATATCTGCAGTATTTAGCAAAATGTCATAATAAGCTATGGAAACACTGTGATAAAATATAATGCGGTATCAATTTCTCACATGCAAACAGACTCAAGGTGTATTTTCTGAAATGGATGAAATATGATATGATGTTTGATGCATGGCCTATACACAAAATGAAAAGCATTGCATGAATAAGAGGACTTCCCTACAGTACAGTTTGTCACGTCAAGCAGAGGACAGACATTTGGCCAGACATCTCAGCAACCACTAGCCCCACAGGAGAAATACACATACATAGATGCAAAGCTTAGCTATGTTGTAAATATGAATATCTCATTTTTGTGATGTCTTGGTGCCATTTTTGTTCGATATTTGCCAATTTATGCAAATGGCAGTCCAGAATGTTGACATTTGTGATGCTGCCAATCTGCCACACAATTGGCAGTGACGTCCCAAAAGTGCACTGCAGTGCCACCCCAGATTTAGTTCTTGTCCATTTGGTATTTCCTGAATCTCCTATCTCATTGTGTTGATTTTTATGGACTGTACAACAATGCTAATTTTCTGTCCCAATGCTTGATGTGACAAACTTCAAGGGCAATTATATGCCTCACGAGGTGATCACTTGGAATTCTAAAAGAGAGGCTCAGACAAGGAGAAGCAGTTGAACCAAACACTCTTAACAAAGAAGTTTTATATGGAACCTTTAAGGGTTCTATAAACTGCACTGTAAAATTTGAAAACTGTATTGAAGCAATAATTTGAGCTGTCTGAGAATGTTAATAATTTTCAAGCTATAATAGCTCAATCCTTTAAGTTGTCAAGGTATAATAGCTCAATGCTGTAAGTTGTCCAAACGAATCATAACATTAAGCTGTGAAAACATGAAAGCTTCAGTTGTTGCAGATAGCAGGACATCTCAGTCATGCCACATATAGCGCCATCTATAACAAGCACTTCTCATAAGACTGCATTTAGTTTTAAATAATTATTTACTTACAAGAAAAAAGAACATTTATATTACACTATCCCAGAGAAAAAATGAGTAGCACACCACTTTAGCTGGTTAATTTTTTATTTTTATCTCTCTTAAATTAATTTGTGGAAGTAATTAGATGCATGCTTTCACACGTCAACCAACATTTCCAAGTCAGAGTGTGTTCAAATATAGGCTTCTAGCACTGTATACCAACCCAAATGAGCCACAGGCCATTGGGATTTATTCACAAGAAATTAAAATTTTAAATCTCCTTGTGATGCAATGGTCTGTGTTGAATGCATCTTGGGCCTGTCCATGGTGTGCTAAAATGAAGTATACTGGATCAGGTGCATCCCCTTGAGAGATCAAACAATATTTTGGGATTACAGCCCATATTCATATATAACTTTATAAGACAAGTCGCTCAAATATAAATCAAAAACAACTAAAAATAAGTCAACACAGCTGATAATTTTGAGTTGTGTCAGCCTGGATCAATAAGTCAACATAACTCAATATTTTGAGCTGTAAGTCAACACAGCTCATTGTTTTGAGTTTTTCAGCTTGGATACCTTAGTCAACATAGCTTAGTATTTTGAGCTATCTCAGCTCGGTATTTGGAGTTATCTCAGCTTAAAACATTAATCTATTTTAGCGCAATCAACTTGTGCAACCATCTCACTCAATCAATTGAGCTGAATCAGTGCCTCCGATTTTACAGTGTGGAATAGATAAGAAACCCTAAACAGTTCATTACTCAACTTTAAACATAGGCTGCGCAACAGCAAACCTTCAGCGAATAACACCTTTAGAAGATTACAATAATATCATAAAATTGGTGCATTACGAAAATGCTTATAGGTATGCAATGGGGGTCGAGTGGTGGCCTTCAATTATTTCTATTTGCCCGCTGCCCTGCCATCTTCCCATCTGCTTGCCAGGATTTGTAAAATCATGGAAAGGCCTTATTAGACTAATTTACGCATATTATGGTGTAGTTTCATGCATGTACAAAGTATAGGTTATGAGCTGTCCGTTGAAAACCAAAAAATATAACGCTGTTATAATTTTCTGAAGTCTTTCCAATGATTCATAAAGTGTTATACGCATCAAAAGCACTGGTACATTCCATAGGTGATTTGTTTGGAAATTTCCATTACTGTATATATACAGTCATTCTCAAATTTCGGGACAATTTGCGTCACTCCAGTTCCCTGACATTAATTCCAATGCAATTGATATCTGAAGCGTCACTGCACATCTGTCATTCATATTTCTATTTAGAACCACTGCATTTGGAACAAAAAGTCATTTATTAGACCTTTTTTTGGTGCATTGTGTCCAGTAATCCGTGCCAAATCAGTGGTTTTTCCCTGTCACCGGACATGACATGACAAAATCAAGTGTTAATTTTCCTCCTAAAGTACCATCATTTCCAAAGTTTCTATGCACGATTCATGAGATTATAGACTTGAATTAATATATACATCATATTTAACTTTTTTCTTGCTTCATTTCATTGAATAAATTGATGTAAAAGACGTGTCACTAGTTTATGTAAATTTTTTTGTCCCCTCCGTTACCAGACATAGCTCGGCTCGCTATTGTTTCTAATGAGCAATTTCCACTCAATGTCGTAAGATGCACATGCGCCAAACTACCACAGCTTTGCGGATTTTCATTAAACAGGTATTCAACAAGTTAAGGCATAATTTTCATTGGAACTTTTTTTGGTCCCACTGAAATGTCCACTCCGTTACCTCCAATTCCGAGCTTACCAGCGATACCTTTTCAAAGAAATTTTATGTATATATTGCTGAGGGTGACAGGATTCAATAGAAAGCAATCAAAACTTTTTATCTCCCAAATAGAAACCACTATTAAGAGAAAACCAAACCGTTCCTGTCCACTCCATTACCATTCCTGTCCACTCCGTTACCACAAAAAATCGATAATTAATTAAAAATACGATTGATCTGAGATGAAGTACTTCTGAAAATAAGACTTACATGTTTTTTAAATTTTTTCTATTTTTAAATTGCTCAAAATGCAGGTTTTTTGCATCAAAAGTCCCCTCCGTTACCACATTTTCCAGGGCATATTGTCCCGAAATTTGAGAATGGCCCATAGTGGGCAAGTTTTGGCTCTGATATAAAAAAAATATTTTTTCTCAATATTACAGAAGGGCAATTCCGTAAAGTCGGACGTACAGATCAGACACCTTAACAGCTTGTGTAGCCCTACCATTACTCCTTAGCTATTCGATTGTTAAACAGGCATGAGGCTCTGTGGTAGGGCTTTCAAACAAGCCATCAACCAAAGCTCAAAGTGCCCTAGGAGCTGAGCAACAAGGCAAAATGTCATGGTGTCGGACGTACTCAGAGAAATGACACTTTTCTGACTTGATGGCTTGTTTCTCAAAACTCTGTGATGTATATGGAGAAAAATCAATCAAATTACCTCTATTGTCAAGGGAACTATTTCAGACATCAGCCAGGCTAATTTCCATGGCAATATTGTAACTTGTCATAAAGCTGTAGCCATTTCTATTCGGTGTCGGACGTACATATTTTCGGTGTCGGACGTACGCGTGTGAATTGGAAGCGTAAAGGATGCCTGCAGTGCAAGAATTATTAAAAATTTTCACAAATTTTCATCTTTTATATAAAGTAGAGTTCCTTTACAATAATTAGGAACCATAAAATGGCTTCATCATAGTATATTTGAGCCAAATGTGGTTTCTCGAACATGCAAGTTATTTTCACCATTTTTACCATCAAGTGTACAGCAATTTCAGCACAGAAATATCCAAAAAATCTCAAGTTATACCAACGATTGTCACTGTAATTGCACATATTTTTTAAATATATGTTGCGGGAATAATTGACAAATGCAATTGTGAAGGAATTTGGCATGAATATGTAAACAAATAAAGAAAATCTGCCATTTTCGGACAATTTTTGTATATGCTTTTTGGAAGTATCACAGCTTAAAATACTAGGTTTAAGCTACTAGATGTAATTTTATCTTTAGTTTTCTATGAGTATAATGTCTGCCTCAGCTTGTGTCACTATTTCATACCAATTACATGTGATGGAAGCAAGCGATGAATTGCCTTTCACATAATTTCATGGCCTAAAACAGAGTTGAAAATGACCAAATTTCAACGATATCATCTATTTCCTGTTCTGTGACCTATACCATTTTAAGGTTCACCCAAACAGACGGGCCTAAGGTGTTCTGATGAGACCAAGCCTGTGTACCAACATTTGTATCATTTCCTTTGTTCCAGATGCACTTTCATATTTTGGTGTCGGACGTACATTGCCTTTTTGGTGTCGGACGTACACACTTTAAGTGCTCTCCCTGGCAATAGTATCAGGTTTAAATGGTTCAAGAGGCCACCATGCTGTTCATGGGCATAAATGTGCTTTGTATCAGAAGTTTAAGGAAGTTAACATCAGTAACTTGTCAGCAGGAAAATTATTCAGTAATTTCGGTGTCGGACGTACACTGAGAATCTTATTAGGTCAAATGTCACTGCCTGACAGAATTTACAAGAATTGATGTAAGATTTTTTAATGCAAAATGAAAGTGCACTCACATAGGTAGCAACTGACAGCAAAATGAAACCAACTAACCAATTTCTCTACTGGCAGTGACATCTTAATTTTAATGTGCTAAAAAATATAATAATTGCAGTCACCAAAGATAGCATTACTTAAATGCAAATATCTAAAAGACCAAATTAGATAATCAATTGATTTTTTCTGTTCCTGAAAATACACTTATTTTGGCACATTATAACACCCATAGCACGTAATTATGTCAATTTTGAAATTTTGACCGTTTGGTTGATGACTTTACGGAATTGCCCAGAAACTATGGAAGAGCCATCTGTCAGACAATGAAAAGACACAACTAGACCATATAAGCCATATGTGTACCAAACTTCATCAATGTATAATTATGGAATAGTGACCGGATGTTGTGCCAGAAACAAAAAATAAATTTTTATTATTTTTTTAATATTTCAAAAAGTATATAATATTTTCCATCAGACCTTTCAAAAGGCATAAATAGACCATATTGACCATATGTGTACCAAACTTTATCCATGTACATGCAATAGTGACCAAGTCTTAGCCCATAAAACAAAAAAACATATGTTTTTATATTTTTTCTCATTTTTTCAAAAAGTATAAAATATCTGTCAATGAGACCATCAAAAGGCACAACTAGACCATATAGGCCACATGTGTACCAAATTTCATCCATGCACATGCAATAATGACCGAGCATTGGCCCGGAAACGAAAAAAAATAATTTTCATATTTTGTTAATTATTTCAAAAAGTATTTTAGATGTATTCATCAGACCATCAAAGGGCACAACTAGACCATACAGGCTAGATGTGTACCAAATTTCATCCACGTACATTCAATAGAGGCCGAGTGCTGGACCGGAAACGATCTATCCGCCCGCCGCCCGACTGCCCACCCGCCCGCCCGCCCGGCGGACTGACACCATTTTTACCCAAGTGATTACAATACCTTCTTCGAACTTCGTTCGCTGAAGGTAAAAAGGTTGCAACAGCAAGCAAAAACAACATTTATATAATCCAGCTGCACTGAACTCTCACAATGGAACCCCTTTCTCTCAAGTTGGGAGCATAGGGTCCTGTCATAGGCCCTCCCATCAAGTAATGAACCTTTTCAATTCTATTGAACCCTAAAAGTTGTAGAACTTTCGGCTGTGGGTTCTTTATATATATATATACCAACAAGAACCTTTTGCGTTAAGATTGAACCATAAATGTGGTATTTACTTAAAATGATATATGTTCTGGTTTCTTTTTCTTTATGAAAGGAACATTATGGTGATTGTCTGAGATCCAAATTAGATGAGATTCACATGCTCTTGTACAGTGTACTAACAGAAGAGTTAACTTCATAATTTTCACTTCGGATAATGCTCTGCATTGCTTAAAATGTAGTATCCAATACTAGCTGTAGTGTTGATAAATTATGTTGTTGCATGAAATTGAGAATTAAGGCCCTCCAACATTAGGACTATGTATTCAAGAAGGAAACTTTCAGGTAAAACTTGTGAAAAATTCAAAATTATCCAAAATATGATTTCTAACAAAAAATATGTAAAAAATATTTGGGTCTACCATCTTTTTCAAGATATTTGAGGTTATGTACGAGAAAGTCAATCCACGCAAACCTGAAAAGCTCGATATCGACCAGTACAGGTATCAAAGCTAAACAAGTTCATTAAGTCAGTTTCTTATTGAAATATGTGCTTGTAATATATGAAGCTATGCAAATAAATCTCTGACATCACCGCCTTGGGATAAAATCGCTGGTGAGCAGTCTGACTGAAACTAGCGCTATATAAATGCTTAGTTTATATATCCCCACTAATATTTCAGTTAAACCTCATGTCACATGACCACCTCAGTTGCCAGCAATAAACGCCTGCCATGGGCAGGTCACTCACCCAAACTATATACCTATCCTACTTTTTTCGACTCATATTTCAGATGGGAGCCCATGACAGTGTTACTCCCCTCTCATTTCCGTTTACCGACTCCACCACCGATCTCCCACCAGGAGTGCATGAAACAGCATATTCTCATATTTTACTCCTCCACAGAGGGAGCCACTTCTGATAACCATTTTCCCACGGGTGGCAGCACCTGTCTTCATCAGTTTTTGCCTGGAGACAGCCCGAACCTAATGCATCAGGCACGTTGTTCCTATGTTATCGCTGATCTCCTTGCCTGCTAACCTGCAGTAACAAATCCTCTGCTTGCCTAGTCCTGGACCCCTGTGGGACAGGGGTCATGAATCATCCCATTGGAAAATCATGAGATTTGAAAGACATGGTCTGGTAGAATGAAATTTTGACCCTCTATCGCTTTGTTTGGTATAAAAGTTCTGGTGCATTCAAAAAGTTCACTTTTTTGCTACTGACTGCACATATTTTGATCTTCTTTAGTCAATGGAATAGATGTACAATATACCCTTGAACCTGAACAAATGGTTTTTATCCTTATACATTGGGAAAATGGCCACTTCTGATTGGTCTAAAGATGGTGATGTCATAACAAACATCTATGACATCAGAGATAGTCTAAGTGAGGTCACAATGGTGACATCACAATTCAAAGTGAGGCTGATGGCTAACTCCCATAGTTTTTCATCATATCACTTATTTAAAAGTGATTTTAACAATTCTAATCTTTGTGGAATAGCTTTGAAAAGTGGTGCCGTCAGCAGGGTTACATGTGGGCTACCCAAGGCCAAAATTTCATCAAATTAAGATAATAATTGACTGCTTTAGAGCAAATCTCCTAACTCCATGTCAAAAACTCACTCATGGGTCCCAGGGCTACTGCTTGCCCTGCATGCTCTTTTTAGTACATGCCACCTACCAGAGGGAATTCCTCCCGCTACAAATCAGGCTCTAAGGTCTCAGGCAGGCCTCCAGCCAAATCTGCTTGACATCTATAGGAATGTGTCAACAATTAGCCATTTTCAACTTTAAACGCCCGCACGTTACCAGGTGTTCCTAAAACATCTCCTTACTTTAACATGCCAGCATCGACATGCAGCATCACTTCACAATAATGCATTGTCAAACTTTTTTCACTAATGGGCATTTTCTAGTAGTTTACATATAAAATGAAGTACAAAGTTGAAAAGAAAGCATAGCCATGAAAACGATGATAAATTACTAAATTTTCACTATGAAAGGAAATACAATGGAAATAAAAGTAGACACAGTTTTGAATGGGGGAGGGGTGCAGGCAACTTCTAGACCGAGTTTCTGGCAGTTCTAGGACAGCCAGATTGCAGGGAGCATCATCGCCCAACTGGTAGGCAAGTCCCTGACCCCCATTCAAGCCCTTGCATTAATTGCAATCTATGTTGTACAAGATAGGCTTTTGCAGGTCACTTAATGCAGCTGCTACATCAATATGTGCACATTGCACAATATAATATTGTGCTTTTAAAAGGGGAGTTCACACCTTGGTGACTTAGAATTGACAATCAGGGCCGTAGTCTGGGCTGTATCCGGGGGAAAGAGCAGAGTAGAGGTCGGCGCCGTGACCCATCCACCACAGGACAAATGGTGGAACCTAATTTTTCGACCCAGGACCAATTCAGAAATGATGCAGATGATGGTGGAAATACCTACCAAAAGTCATTTTGTGCCTTACCTGGGGTGTACAGGGTCACACAGCCAGTGGAACCCTCCATTCCACCACAGGACAAATGGTGGAACCTTTCATCCACCACAGGACAAATTGAATAGTTAGAGTGAGCTTTTGATAAAATGCCTGTAATATGTCTCTTAAATGTCATTATGAGTAATTAGGTCAGTATGGGGTTAAATGGGTGACGAAACTAGTGATGGGAATCGGCTGCTGATTCCAAAATCGATTATCGGAGGCCTCAGCCGATTCGATAATCGATTTTTAATCGGAAATGACAAAATGCTCAATTCAGGAACAAAGCTACGTATCATCAAGAAATTCAATAATAAATCATACTTAGCTGATTTTCAAGATTAAATATACATAATTAAGTATTCTTGAAGGCTATGTGTGGGCAATACAATAATATAACTTGCTTCACATATCTAAATGCAAAGTTGAAAAATAAAGAATTTTTTTTTATACCATTTATTTTTTGTTCAGTGTGTGCTTTTTGTTAGAATTTCATTAAAAGATCAAAGCCAAGCACCAAATCAAGACAAAGGAAGTAGTATTTCCAAAGGGTGACAGGTAATCAGCTAATTGTAATCAGTCTTGACACTTCTCCTTCAGCCCAAGACCACTCACCAGTTAATGGCAATTAAGGCCAGCAAGTGTGAAAGAAACCCAAAGAATGTCCTAAATTGCAATCTGCATGGACAGATTACCTCAGTACTTGCATCAACTGGAAAAGCTGATTGCTATCTGCTGCTTTGACACGCAAATGCCTAGTTACGCTTGGGCGATATTAGGGTCCAGTGTCCCTTTTCTGGCATCTGCAGGATCGAAGTTGGTGGATCCAACATCGATGTCCCCCGCAAATTATTTTGGCGATGATGTCGGCGATTTTCTGGCGAATCGTTACAACACTAGACGAAACCCTGCAATCCACCACAGGACAAATGGTGGAACCTAATTTTTCGACCCAGGACCAATTCAGAAATGGGTTGAAATGATGCAGATGATGGTGGAAATACCTACCAAAAGTCATTTTGTGCCTTACCTGGGGTGTACAGGGTCACACAGCCAGTGGAACCCTCCATTCCACGACAGGACAAATGGTGGAACCTTTCATCCACCACAGGACAAATTGAATAGTTAGAGTGAGCTTTTGATAAAATGCCTGTAATATGTCTCTTAAATGTCATTATGAGTAATTAGGTCAGTATGGGGTTAAATGGGTGAAGGAACCCTGCAATCCACCACAGGACAAATGGTGGAACCTATAGTTTTTTGACCCAGGACCAATTCAGAAACTGGTTGAGATGATTGAGATGATAGTGGAAATACCTTCCAAAAGTCATTCTGTGCCTTACCCGGGGCGTATAGGGTCATACGGCATGGGGAACCCTCCATTCCACCACAGGACCAATGGTGGAACCTTTTATCCACCACAGGACCAATCGAATAGTTAGAGTCAGCTTTTGATAAAATGCTTGTAATATGTCTCTTTATAAAAGTAATTTTGAGTAATAGCGGGGAGGGAATCCGTCAGAATTGTGCACTTGGTGACAAGTTTTTGCAATTTGGCATGGTGTTTGATATGGCTAAGGGGATTTCAAAAACCACCGCACACAAAGTGGGAGTCCCCCCTGGGGGCCGGTGTGCACAAAATCCAATATGGCCGCCGCGAAAAACAAAAAAAGCCATATCTTGGTCACTATTTGTTTTAAATTCAAGTGCAATACCTTATTTTCAATGTTTACGATTATGCCAAATCTGTTTCTGGGGTTGGTTTGGTTGTAAATTGTGATTTAATGGGTCTGTGGTACAGCTCCAGGTGATTTGTTGACAGATTTTCGTGTTTTTTGCCCTTCAAGGCTTAAACATATTTTTTGTGAGGTATTTGAATTTCAGTCAAGTTTGGAGATTATTTCCTCAGAGCTGAAAGCAAAGTCCTAACTATAACCTGTCTTGTTTAATTAGTGTCTTATCTTTTTAAGAACTCAACAATGAGGCAAACTGCTACGACTCTGCTGATGAGGCGTAAAACACAAACTCACTCAATTACTGCTATGACTCTCATTTAGAAGATCATTGCATACTGTGCAACAATGTTAATTGAGATGTAATTCCCAAAAAAGACATTGACTCTCCTAAATAAATAAGCCATTATTGAACTTATTGAAATGGCAACTATTATACCTCACTGAATGTTTCACATCTGAAGTGAACATTCATCGCAGGCCCATGTCTGAACTGTCAACACTAGCATGACGCCTTCAGTTGCTTAGAGCTGAAGGAGTAAAGGTAAATGGTAACTAGTGATCGAGGGCTTAGCACAAAATCATAATTCCTGCACAGCTACTTCTTTTTGTTATGATGGAAGTCAATAACAAGATAATGTGCCAAAACAGGAGATTCTTTGTGGTTTTCTGACTTCCGACTACCTCCAGTGCATTAACAATGGGAGGTGCAAGACAGCCAACATACTATTGTAAAACCATCATGCAGTGACAGAGAACTTGCTTGTACCACATCTGACAGGTCAATCCAGTGTGGTACCCACTATTCTGATCTGACAGCATGTCCAGCCCAACCACCAGTACCAGATTGTATCAACGCTTAACACGGGTTAACCTAAAGTGGTTAACTCATTTTACTGACATGGTCTCAATGCTGAACATGAGTTAGATAACTAATTTTAATTAACTGAACTCATGTTACAACATGTCAAAAGTTTTTGCCAATAACCTGGCGAGAAGATAAGTTATAGCAGTTAACCACTTTAGGATAACCCGTGTTAAGTGTTCATACAATCCGGTACAGGAGTGAAATGTTGCTGAGTGACTGTTGTCAGATGAATACTGCACAACCTAGTGGCCACTTTTGAATGTTACAAAAAGTGAAAGCTTATAAAAGCCTGCCTTCCTGTATCATTCAGGGAGATTCTGTCTCCCTTAGCTGTTCATAAGTACAAAGTTCTCCATCATGCATGTACGAGCTCTTCATTGTATGTAATGAGAATCAAGTTTGAGTCATGCTGATTTATGGATTAATGCCAAAAGTGACAGATTGACTTAAGGAATACCACTCCAACTATGCCATGAAGTTCAAACATTATCTGAGCACTATGACTTACTGAGGTCTCAGACTTAAATATCTAAAGGTTTGGTCATGGCTAAACTTTATCAACAGTTCAAACTGGCCAAAATTATTGAAGAAAATGATTGGAAGTACTAGTAAAGTGCTGAAGAAGGCTTAGAAATTGCCTTGCTGAGTAATATGATTTAAGTGCAATATCAGGAGTGTCAGCCTCTTCCTGCTAATAGGGTGATACAAATGTAAGACACTAAGTCTGGGTGCTCAGATCTTAACAAACTTGACCTATGTTTTTGATAACAGGTGCAAATCTGTGTTGCTCTTTGCCCATAAACTGCATGAAGCCTTCCTTGTGTCTTGTGGCCATCTTTCAAGAACTTCAACCATGATTAACACTGATTAAGTTCTTTTGAACTGAGGAACATCTGGCAAGACTTTGACTTTCTGAACTTATCCCTTGCTAATGTCTGGGACCTGAGACGTTGGTTTTTGTAGGTGTCCAACTGAATAACAACGCATCTGCTCAGGCTGTGCTATTTGGTGTTCTGCAGATTAAGGCCGAGCTACATTTACCTTGCATTGATTGAGATGGAGTCTTGCATGCCTGAAGAAATCATTTATCAGCAACTTGTCCAAACTCTTCAAATGCTTTAAGGACTTCAGACTTTGAATCATTGTCTTCTTTTTCTGTTGCCCTTTGGCTCTCCATCCTCTCTCTAAAACTTGACACAATGCTCATCGCTTTAGACAATGGCAATGAGAGTCTCAGAGGGAACTTCCTTTCACGGTGCTAAACAATAATCACATCTTTTATAGACGGAGGGGTAGATGTTTAGAATTTGGGATGTTTCACACAGAAGGAGAGGCATCCAAATTGCATTGTTTGTGTCTCCAAACATAAATCACGGAGAGAGACCACTGCAAGATTCTAGAAGAGACCAGCTGATTGATTGTTGACCACTGGTTGTTGATAAGAAAGTGATATCACATCAAAGACCAGTAAGAGATTGGTTGGCGAGTGAGTGTATATTGCTCTTCTCACTTGACTTAAGCAAAATCAGACATGGACAAGATGTTCATGTGCTCTAGGGATATGGAGCTAAGTAAGTCTCAGTTGTTGTGCATACCTTGTCATCTTTGTGTAGCTTCTTCAAGAAACCACACAAAGGACAAAGTATACAGACCAAACTTTCATATGAAAGAATCATGTACTTGAAGCCAGAGCAAACCAACAGCTCACCAAGGTCTGTGGTCTTGAGATACCAATCTCATATCATTAGGGCAGCCCATTTTCAAAACTCTCGACTTTTGTCTCCCTAATGTTGTACTGAAACGTCTCTTTATTTCTTCCTCTGTACACACCATGAGCTGCTTAACTCTATGACTATAACCCGCCTAGCTTTATAAACTGATGGAATTCTTCACTATGACCAGAGATTGCTTCTGCACTGCAATATGGATAAAGCTTTCTGACTGATTATGAGAAAACAAGCCAGAACATGTAAAAGCCACCACCAGGAACACTGCTTGGTTAAGAGAGCTTAAGAGCAAGGACTCTTGTGAAAATCTTTATTATGTAGGAATGTTTCCACAAGGGTTTGCAGTGCATACTGCCTCACTTTACCATATAAACCCACATACTCATAACATAAGATACAACAGACATTTTTTGCTGAAGTTTGATTGTGTCATCTTCATATCAGTGATTCGGAGAAGAGATGGTTCTTCAACTTCCAGTTTTCTAGCGAAGTCTGTGTGCCTATAATTATAGTCATACATAGGATTCACACAGAACACTGATATTGATTTGAATTAACAATTCTCAATTATCATTGATGTGAATGATCAGAAGTTCTAATGAGTAATAATATCACATTTGATATCATTGTTTCGCCCTTTTAAAGATCACCCTAAAAACATTTCAAGATCTCTGTTATAAAACATCAAGCAGAGTAAAGAGAGCTGAGAGTTATGAATGTCTAGGTGCATATCAGTCACATGGCAACATATTTATTGAATAAGGGCACATCAGCAATTATTATCATTTTAGAGGGCATTGTCTGTGGGTTAATGCTCATTTCGCGGGCGTTAATGGCCGTTAACGCCCGCGAAAGCGCCCCCTGGTGTATTGTACAGCATCGTGACGTCATCAGAAGTGGCGTCATGGTGATTTTCTGTCAGTTTGTTTGCTAAATCAGCCAAAAATCGTCCGATTTGAAAAATTTAAAAGGCTAGATCTATCAAACTCAGCCTGCCGACTTCATTTCTGCATACGGATTTGTGCTAGCTTCAATAATAATGCTGTAAAAACGAAAAAACGGGGCGGGCGTTAATGAATCCTGAAGTGAAGGTAAAATTTTTCCTGGATAAAAAATGATAATAATGATAATAACATTTTTTTGTCAGGCATTATGGGGTATTAATCAGTTATGGCCCTCAGGCAGAAATCATTTAATGCCCTCGCCTGGCGGCTCGGGCATTAAGTTAATGATTTCTGCCCTCAGGCCATAACTGATTAATACCCCATAACGCCCTCCAAAAAAACGTTATTGACCAATTATTAAGCCTCTGATGTACATAATAGGTTATTAAATATGCATTAAACATGCATACAAATAGCATCTGTGCCCCTTGCCCACCAGACAGAAGAGTATCCATTCTTACATGAATAACACAATTATAGCACCGATTCATCCCCATAACTTTCCATGGCAATAATTAGTCATGACATTGTACAGTTAATTCACATTCATTCAAGTCAGGCACAAGTGAAAATCCAAAAAAGGGACAATAAATGTCTCAAAATACCAAGTGACATCTTTTTTACATCTGGCTGCTGCAACGAACATTGATTTTGGCATTGATATTCATATTTGAGCTACAAAATAACAGCAAGAACACATTTTCCATAAAGAAAATAGTGGAAAATGATGTATTACACATCAATATAGCACAAATAGTGACCGAGATATGCTAGTTTTTGTGTTTTGCGGCGGCCATATTGGATTTTGTGCATACCGGCCACCAGGGGGCGGTCTCACTTTGTGTGCGGTGGTTTTTGAAACCCCTTTGGTCATATAAACATCCATGCCAAATTGCAAAAACTTGTCACCAAGTGCACAATTCTTAGAGATTTCAACGAATTCCCTCCCCGCTATAATTAGGTCAGTATGGGGTTAAATGGGTGAAGGAACCCAGCAATCCATCACAGGACAAATGATGGAACCTAATTTTTGCAACTTAGGACCAATTCAGAAATGGGTTGAAATGATGCAGATGATGGTGGAAATACCTACCAAAAGTCATTTTGTGCCTTACCTTGGGCATATAGGGTCACACAGCCTGTGGAACCCACCATTCAATATGACCTTTTTATTTAAAAAAACACGAAAAACTAATTTTTTTGACTCAGATCTATACATTATATTGGAAGCATAGTGGTCATGTAATAAAACAAATACGTCACTTACTATCATGCAATATGAAAATTTATTTGCACTCGTATTCATATTGAACTCGGGCTGCGCCCTCGTTCAATATTAATTTTGTTGTGCAAATAAATTTTCTTATACCATACCTGTGAGCCATCAGCCAATCAGAAGCTTTATTTGGCTGGTATATATCCTATATTCCTTGTTGTTCACTTATACGCCCATTGGAGTATATAGAGCCTCATTGTTTAACAAAGCTCATAGCACAAACAGCAAAACTGAACCAAACAGTGGAATCCAAACAAAAATAAAACCTAAGTATTATAAATAAAACCTAACGCCTATGACAAATCCATCAATCCTTTAATTTGATCCCAATTTAGATTTTTAATGCAGTCTGGTGAAACTGAGAACTGCATGCTGCTGCCACCTGGCACAAAAGTTGATTTTGTATGCTACAGCATTGCTGGCCCAAGAAATACTTCTAATTTCATTGCACATTCACAAAATTTCTATTCAACATTAATGTATACCAGAGTCAGACTCGGCAATCACATTCTCTAAGGAAGTAGACAAGGCCATCAGCACACTCAGAAACAGGCCCCGGTTTTTTCCAGACAATATTGTGTGAGTTCCTCAGATTGAAATGGTGTGGACCGCTCGCAGGGGCTGGCGGAATAGCAGTCACTAGGTGGTAACACATGACAGCATTATGTTCTGATCTGCGAAGGCTGGAAAAAGAAGTGGCAATGTAACAGCGGTCCACTTGTAGACAGTTTTTAATGCAAATATCATGACTAAGGGTCAACCGTATTAGAGCATTCTAAAATAAATACTTTTTGTTTGATAAAAAATCGAAATAAATAGGTCTAATTACTGCTGCTTGGATGGATGAATGGGGCTTTACGTCCTGTATTCATGCACTTGGTAGGCTAATTAGGGCAGGAGGAGGACACGGCAATGAGACAAAGGATGTTAGGATGATTGAAACTGACATCCAACACAGGCCAAGGTGATCCGGCAAGAGCTGGATTCGAACCCTGGACCCAGCGACTTGCAGTTCAGCACGCTACCACTAGACCAACCCGCCGCCTTAATTACTGCCGTTGTTAAAAACTCCAACCCCCCCCCTCCATTATATATGAAGACCACTCCTAACAATCCAATTCAAATGGATATATTGTACATTCACCTGATTTTTAACATTTTTTCTTTTGCCCATTTCCCCTAATATTTTTTGACAATCACAACATTTTTTGACCAATTATATATATTTCGTTAGTTTTTTTTTCTCAAAATTTTACTTTCAAATCTTTCTTTTTTTTTTCACAAACTCTATTCTTTGAATTTTGTTTGCTCTCGAAATTTTCCTTTTCACTTTTTTTGTCAATTTTTTTTTCCACCAATCATTTTGTTCCATATTAGAGAGGTTTTGTTTTCCACATTGTTTTAATTCAAGCTATTTCTTTTAAGCTTTTCACACCAAATATTTTTTCTAATTATTAAACCACTGCAGCTCTGCTGCTGCAGTGGTTTCTACATTTCATACGAGTTTCTTACACACTTGTCTCAAATTTTTATTTCACAAGGCTTTTTCTACAAGCCAAATCAACCCCTGTTCTTTTCACATGTGTTAGATATACCCCTTCTCCAATGTGTAACATTCTTAATTTTGTACTCCATCTCCTTGGCTCCCCCTCAGGATCCAGAATGTCAATCCAGAGGATTATTTTCGCGCCAAAAAGGCATTTAAAAATCCAGCCAGCCAGAAAATGTGCTGCAGCTAACCCTTGGCACTCACCTTATTATTTTAAATTGCTGTAACTCAACCAAAAATCAATGGATTCTAACTATTTAAAAAGCTAAAATGATCTACAAAAGCCGACCATGTTGCTGGCAAAGTTACTTTTTGTCTATCTCCTGTTCTTATCCCGTTATAAATATACCATGTAAACACACAAACGTTTAGTTAAAAAAACCTTTCTATGAAGCAAATACATTATCAGATATTTTGGTCGCATCCAACCAAAACGTCATGCACGAAAACGACCGGAAAATGATTTTGTCTACCCTGACAGTGTATCCTCCCTGTTAATTGGCAACACACTCTCTGACAGTAAATTCATTTTGAGCCCCCCAAAACGTAATATCGCCCTGGAAACCCTGCCAATTGTCTCAATTGGAACTGACTCTATCCTGCTGGTTGAAACGCAATCCCAGACGCAATTCCAGACAATGATCCCAGAAACCCAGAGAGACTCACAAGACATGCCAACCTCGCCAGTTGCAAACTCTCCAACCGTTGTGACAACTCCGCTCTCTCGACATGGCAGACTTATGAGGTCCTCTCTATCTGCCACTATGTTTGATGACAATGTTTCCCAGTCCTTGCTGCCAATGTCTGACCTCAATGTGGAACATGAATGTTCAGCTCCCCAGTTGTCGTCAACCCCACTTTACAACTTTGGCACTATGGTAAACTCCCCCCTGCAGTTTGGAGTCGATGACGCCCAGACAGTCCCCCCGCCATTAAAAGACAGTGATGCCCAGACAGTCTCCCTGCAATTTAAAGACAGTGATGTCCAGACAACCACCCCAAAGAGCAAAGACAGCGACACTCCGACCCTGCCCCCGAAGTCTGACGATTGTGCCACTCAGGTCGGCCTACAATCTATGCTCAGCAAAGAATGCCAGACTTCAATGAATGATAATGACGTTGCACTATTTCGCTCAAACGGAAATCTGAGTGTACTGTCCTATTTCTACCTGACAAAGCTTCATGTCCGAGACATAACTTTCATAAGCGCTGAACATGCGTATCAGCACCGCATGGCAATTTTCCATGGTCGTCCTGACGTTGCCCGTCAGATACTTTTCTCCAATTACGCAGCACGAGCAGAGAAACTGGTCAATGACATTACTAAATTTCAGACATGGCACGAGTCGAAAACAGCAATCATGGCAGACATCTTACAAGTGAAGGCCAAACAGTGCCCCTCCTTCAAAAAGGCCCTGCTCCAAACTGGCACAAAGAGATTGATCCACAATGTAGACACAGACAGTTTCTTGGGGTGTGGTCCCGACCTCCGTGGCCAGAACCAAATGGGAGTCCTCCTGGAAGAACTCAGTGCCAAACTACGAACAGAGGCGGACACTCCTCCCGCCCCAAGTTCCTCTGTGTCATCCGTCAACCCACCAAAACGCCGTGAGACCCAAACTCAAACTCGCCGAGTCCCTGTCGCTACAGATGAATACCCTGCCCTGACCAAGACATCGCCCGAAACAACAACCCCTCAGCCAGGTGCTCGGCGTTCGCCGGCACGTGACCGTCCTCCAGTGTTGTTTCTAGGAAACTCGAACGTTCGTCAGATGGCTGGCATACTCTGTGAACAATCCGTCAATGCCAGTTCATTCTTCTACCCCGGTGGTAGCATGGACTTCATCACCTCACGTATTCGCCACACCAGTGATCGCACCAATCCGAGCCACATGGTTGTCATGGCAGGCGACATAGAGGCAGCAAATGGCATGCAGCCTGAATATGCACTTAAAAAGTATGAGCGGCTAGTAGGAGAAATCAGGCGTGCGTATCCCTGGACTCACTTGATTCTTGTTGGCCTTGCCATAACCGGACACACAAAAAGACAACAGACAATACATCGACTGAATGCCCTGATGCGACATATTGCTGCCAATGAACGACGGACTACTTTCACCGACAACAACAACTCTCGACTGAAAGACCACATCCACCTCACGTACCCCTCAAAAAAAGCGCTCGGCCAACGGATCGCCACAATAGTCAAGAAGCCGCATCTTGCTGCCCTTCAGAAATTTTGATGAACTGGTCTCTTTTTCCGTCTCTAACCCTGTTAATCTGACAGACAGCAGTGTCGGCGGCCCAACTGCTGGGAGGGTGGCACATACTCATAATGATATCATTAATGATCGGAATATAAATGATAGGAATATAAATGAAGATAGGAGTATAAATGAAGATAGGAATATAAACAATAGGAATATAAATGATAGGAATATAAATGATAGGAATAAAAATGATTGCAATGTAACCAGTTCAAATACTTGCATCAATGTTAATAATCTTATACGTAATGACTCAACTCATAACCTTGATTTACCCAATCATGACCTAACAATTAATACAAGTGAAATGAGAGTAAACAGTGATGGAAATGAATCTAAAATCCTTCTCGACACACATGATAACATACAAATCCTTTCCTGGAATATCCAAGGAATAGGTAGTAAATTTGAACTAGATGGCGTAAAACAATTTATCTCAAAATATGATATAGTATTCTTATTTGAAACAATGAAGCTGGATACATACAACCCATCAATTCCTAATTTTGAGTTTATCCATTGCCAACGTACATATAAACACCCTCGTGCTAGAAGGCCATCTGGTGGCATAGGTGTCTTAATTAAAGATAGATTAAAACACCTAGTTAAAGTAGAGAAACAAAATGAGCATGTAATTTGGCTTAGCCTCAAGCAAAAGCAACAACCTTCACTAATAGTTGGTGGGACGTACATACCACCAGCTGGATCTAAAATATATCCTAATTATGGGATAAATGACATCTTTCAGGCTCTCGAAACGGACATTGCCAATTTCCCTCTGTCTACTCCTTCTGTTGCCCTCTGTGGTGATTTCAACAGCCGTACAGGAGGCCTTAGTGACATAATTGAAAATGTAAATGGTAAAGATTCTGACATTGTGGCTGATCTCAATGATGTAATTGCTAATCCTCAGGGTATCAGTAATTCAGATTGGTGTACTAAAAATAGGCTCATGACAGATAGTACACATAATAATTTTGGGAAAGACCTAACGCAATTGTGTAAAAATAGCAACATGAGGATTATGAACGGTTTCCTTAATGTGAACAATACCGATAACTACACATGTCATGCTCCCCTTGGTAAGAGTACTGTAGACTATCTTCTAAGCACAGAAACACTCTTTAACTCACTGACTACAGGGTGGTCAAAAAAAACTTTACAGTTGATATTTCATTTTCCAGGCTGCCATGATTGCCATGATTGAGTCAGTGCCTGGGTACTTATTGTTTATGCAAGCCAAGTATGCTAGATCTTTGGAAAATTGGTTAATAATCAAAACATTTCATTACTTTTTTGATAGCAGACAAAAATAGAAGCCAGGAGTGCTCCTGCGTTTTTACTACTCCGGGTTGTTCATGGCCCATCAGCAATTTTGAAGCTACTGAGCTTCACAGGACAAAATAAATACAACATAAAATGAAATTGAGAAGACAGAGGCACAATTCAGCACAATCCAGAAGGTGCTAGAGCAAGTTCAGACTTCACTATGGCCATTATAAGATTTTAAAACAAAGCCGTCTGAAGGTGGATGATCAGGGTGTTGAAATCACATGAAAAGTACATATTAACATCTTGAAAGAGCATCTAAAGCCCTGAATAGATAAGACATACAGTGCCACAGATAATTTGATCTTCAAACAAGACGGGGCATCAGCCACACTCCCTTGCAAAGCCCAGAACTGGATCAAGGTTCGCTCTGTCAAGTTTCTCAGCGGGACAACATGGCCCCTGTTATCACAAGATCTCAATCAATGTGGTTATTCTGGATGGGCAAACTTAGAGGCAGATCCCTGCAAGACACCACAGACCTTAGTTGCCCAATAAAGGCATCCATAACGTTTGTATGGGAAAAACGGACACAAAGTTACATTTTTGACACCTCTGCATCATTTAGGCCCACTGCAGAAAAGTCATCAGTCCAAAAGGACCTCCGAATGAATAAATTCTCTCTAGAAGAGTTATTCTTTGCTATACAAGTTGTTTTTGCATTGAAAAATAAGCATTTGTTACAATGAGCGTCATCCAAAAAATTATTCATAAGTGTAAAGTTTTTTTTTGACCACCCTGTAATTTTGAAATATGTCTGAAACTGGTTGAGTCCGATCACTTACCAATAGCCTTTGCTCTAAATAGTAAAATTCCAGCAAAGGGCATTAAACGCACAAAAACTAACCATAATATGAACAATGAAAAGCGTTTTCGATATATATTTGATAAAGAAAAGGTTCCATTATATAAAGAAAATCTGAAGGCCGACTTATCGACAGATAAACTCCTAATTCTCACTGATACTTTAAATTATGCAAGTAATGTAGATGACATAATTAAATGCACCTATGAGTATGTAGAAAGTATTATCCAAGCAACATTTAAAAAGAAATACTTCAAACCAGTAACTAATTCATTCCCAACTAATGTCTGGTATGACGATGAATGTAAATCGGCCCGAAAGAAGGCCAATGAGTATGCTAAAACCCATGATCTAAATTTAGAACCATGTAACTTGCAATATAAGGCACTACACAAAAAGTACAAGTATACAATTCAAAGAAAGAAAAGATTACACCAGCAAATGAATAGAAATGAGCTGGAGAGGTTGAAAACAACCAATCAAACAAGAGTGCTGGAAACTCTGGAATAAACTCACAAACACACACACAAAAATATCTAACCAACCAGACATAGACACATTCCATGAATATTTCACCAAACAAATACAACCACCACCCTGCTCTCATTTCGACCAGGAACACATGACTGGCATTAACCTCGAAATAAATCAAATTAAAACAAATACGTTAAATAATCACATATAAGATGACATTAGTAATAACATATGTGACAATCACATCACAGAATCTGAGGTAGCGCTGCACCTGGCTAAGTTTAAGAATAACAAAGCAGCGGGCATAGATGGTATAACTGGAGAATTCTATAAATATGCTGGGGATGAGTTGGTAACACCTTTCTATGCCGTCTTTGGCCCACAACCACAAGCATTGCTTCAGTGGGTCTCCTTGCACATAATTTTTAAAAGTTTAGATAACATGAATGTAGAGATGTAGAGATGTAGAGAAGTTGAGGACGAAACCCGGAGGTTGTTGTCCTATCAGTTTATTTGGTTAGAGACGAATGGGTCCCTCTCTCTGATGTCCTCTTCTTTCCTTGTATTCTACCTCCTCTTCTACTGTTTCCTTAGCGGGCAATTAGTATTGGTAAATGTTATCCATGTATCCATCTTGGAATTTGATCCGACTTGAAGGCTTCAGGGTCTATATTGACCACTGAAGATCCCTAGATGTCTGGTGCAGGGTCCAAGAGACCACACGCAACCTGACATACAATTCCCATCCATACATTACAGGGCTTAATAGGGTCCGTAGAGACCACTATTATATTACCGGGTCGTAATTGACCACAGGTGTAGTTTAGTGAGAAAATTCCCAAACCACAATAAAAAACCCTAAATCAACATATATACAGAACTGCTAAACTGTGCTTTAATGCAAATATATCCATCTGGTGTCTACTTGGAACAACTTCCTCTAGCAATGCAATAATAAATTACTGGCAATTTCTGACAGTTTATAGATCTGGGTCTTTATTGACCACATGATTCATGCAGATGCTTCAAGGCCGGATTGTTGCCAAGTATCGACCAGTGGGTAATAAAGTGTTGCCATAACTACACCAAATAATGCTGAACAGTGCACAGTATAATTGATAGTGAAAGGTAACTATACTTCCAAGGCAACGCTTGATTGTTCTGGGTCTTATTGACCACAGAAACTTAGCTATTGCTCCTTGGCAAGATTGTCACCAATTTTAAAACAAATGGGTAAATCAGGAATGTAAACAGAGCTAGATTGTGCAAATTGGTAATAGCAACTGAGTAACTGTCATGGCATATTTTCTTAACAATGTAATAAAGTAAATATCCATTTTTATACAGGGTTATATTATTTAGTTTTATCTTTTCTTTACTTTTTTTTTTATTTTTATCATTATTATTATTATTATTTATTTGTTAATTATTATTTTTTACAATGAAATTATGCAGGGCTTCAATAGTTGGGTCTTTATCGACCACAAAAACTCGGCCAGCTGCTTAATAAGATGAAATGAATCCTTAACAATATACCAGTATTACAGTGGTTATTAAATTGCCGTTATATATATAGTAATTCTGGGTTTATAACCTACTAAGTGCGTAAGTGCATGTGCCAACTCAACTATAAAAACAATTCACAACGATAAACAGAAACAAGGAGACTTGGTAGTTTACTTAATCACGGTTTATATTTATTTTGTTTAGCGCAATAGTATTGTTAAGGGATTTGACTAATTGTTTTGCTAGCTTGGTGGTAGGATGGCACCCGTCATACAATAAGTTGTATTTCCTAGCCACTTGTCGTCGGTTTCCCCGATTGTGCTCAAGGCATTTGTGAATCAGTGGCGTTTTCAAGCTATATTTCCTATTTGCATTCAGTATCTCAGAGTTAACTTGGAGCAGCATCTCTTCGAGGTCAATCTGCATTTCATCGTACATCTCTGCTTTCGTCAGGATGGAGGTTTTTCCCTTATTTAGGCGGAAAACATTCCAATCTACCAAAGACATTGGATAAATTGTAGCTATCACAGGGATGGCTCCCTGTCTACTGATGAACCTTTGGAGGTCGTCTATTGCGCTCACTGTGCATTCTACAATCTCCCTTTGCTGGTCTTTTGGTAAAACGATCACTTCATCAATTACTCCTCCTTCGTACTCTCGATAGATCCGGTGCGTTAAATCGCATATACCTGCGGACACATAAACCACAGGCGGTTCATCAGCAACCTCTGTCAGTTGGGCCAACTCTCCATCTACCACCTCGTATAAATCATACAGTTTGGCTCCTGAAAGGGACCATATTTTAGCAAATTGTGAGCCAAATGGGCTTAACTTCCTGACCCTGCTGTCACCCAACAAGTAACTAGGTGCATTCATTTTACCACAGCTGCCAAGTCAAAGCTAATTCTGGAAAGAGACAAGAATAAGTCTTAAGTCCTTTAAGGCTTAAATTGCAAGTTACAAATACCATGACGCTATGTAAGGTATCTCTCCGGGTGGTTACTCCACTCTTTTAAAAGGGAACTTTTGAACGCATGATGAATACTAGCTTATCATAATAATAATAATAATAATATGGATTTATAAAGCGCTAATTTCAGTAAACTGCTCATCAGCGCTTTTCAGATCAATCAATTGTAGGAATTTTGAAACAAATGTGTTTTTAGATTCTTCTTGAAGCTTTCTAGTGTCTGTGCAGTTCTCACTTTTTCATGCAAATTGTTCCATAGCTTTGGTGCTGCATAGGAAAATGCCCGATCTTCAAACTTATTTTTGTTGCATGGGGCAGGTTCTGCTAAGAGTAGCTTGTGGTTGCTTCTCAGGTTATGCTCCTGTTGAGATTTGATTTGAACAAGTTCTTGGATGTATTGTGGAGCCTGATTGTTCATTGCTTTCCATGTAGTTGTCATCAGTTTGAACTGAATTCTTGCTGTGATTGGTAACCAGTGTAATTGTTTCCTGCTATGGCTAACACTGTCATGCTTTTTCAATCTCTCAATTAATCGAACTGCTGAGTTTTGAGCAACCTGAAGTTTATTTAACACTCTGCTTGCAGTGCCATACAACAATCCATTTCCATAGTCTAAATGAGGAGTGACAAGGGCACTGACAGCAGTTTTAACTGTTTCCTTGTCAAGGTTTTTTCGCAGTTTTGATAGGTTTCTCAAATTGAAATATGCGTTACGACACATTTTGTTGATCTGCTTCTCCATTGTCAAAGAGCACACCTAAATTGCGGACATGGTTGGCAGTTTTGATTTCAACATTGTCTACATTGATTGATGTTATTTGAAGTTTCTTCAATTGGTTTGGTGCTCCAATCAGGAGAAGTTCAGTTTTATCTCCATTATTGCACAGCTTGTTGTCATGCAAGAAATTTCGGATTTCAGCAATACAATTTTCCATTTTCTATTTTGCATTTTCTTGACCCAAAAAGGTTGGTTTAAATGACAGAATAAGTTGCTCATCATCAGCATACTTCTGATCATGAACTTGATTTCTGTGTGCCACTTCACTGACTGGAGCAACATAGGAGTTAAATAAGATTGGTCCAAGTTTGGAACCCTGAGGAACTCCAAAATTCAGTGGAAGTTTGCCTGAAGTTTTGTCATTTATTATCACAGACTGTGATCTTTCAGAAATGTATGATTTGAACCATCTCAGAGCTGCACTTTGCACACCATACCTGTTTTGCAATCTTTCTAGCAGAATTCTGTGATCAATTGTGTCAAATGCAGCTGACAAGTCTAGCAATACTAGCATTGTCACCTCACCCTTGCTCAGATTAAGCATAATATCATTGTGAATTTTTGTCAAGAGGGTTTCTGTGCTATGATATTGCTTGTAGGCTGATTGTCTTTCGTCTTCAAGATTGTTCTTGCTGAGGTGATCAACATACTGTTTGATCACGGCACTCTCTATGATTTTGCTGAGAAAAGAAAGGTTCGACACTGGCCGATAATTCTTTTTGATCAGTTCAAGACCTTCTTTCTTCAAGAGTGGTTTGACAAGTGCATGCTTGAGTTCCAGGGGCATCTCTCCAATAGTTAATGACATATTAACTATTTTAGTTATGATTGGCAGAAATTCATCAATACATTCAAGCAGTAGCCATGTTGGCATAGGATCAAGTTGGCAGTGTTTGACAGGCATCTCATTGATCAGTTTCTTAACTTCTTGTTCTGAGAGAGCCTTAAACTGATGTAGATTGTGACTGAGGTTGGTTTGAGAGGCCTCAGTTGTGTTTGTAAGTCCCGAATCTAATTTAGATCTGATAATTTTGATTTTTTCGTCAAAGAAGTTGTTGAAGTCATTCGCCAGCTCCATTTCATTTGTGTGATGGGGTAGAGGCAGATCTTGTTTTCTGTTGAGGCGAGAATTGAGAAGTTTGAACATCGCCTTGGAATTTCCTTTTGTGGCCTGAATTTTACTCCTAAGATCATCAGATTTCAGCTGATTAAGCTTTTCATTTAGTGCATTTCGTTTTTCTTTAAAGGTGTTCCAGTCTTTTTCCAGACCAGTTCTTCTCCACATTTTTTCAGCTTTTCTCTTTTCCTTTTTAAGCGGTTTTATCTCTTGATTTGTGAATGGGTTAGGTTTACGCACTGTCACAAGTTTAGTCTTAACAGGAGCATGTCTGTCAAAAATCTTTTCAGTTGATTTGTAGAGCGCTACAAGTCTGTTCAGGTAGGTTGATCGATTATGGTGTTGTACTTTCTGTGACAGATGCTGTTCAATGTCTTTCTTGAATTTTGATAAATTTATACCGCGGGTCTTCCGGAAGGCGATCTTCTTCTGTGGATTCTTGCCTTTGTTAATGTCGATATCGAAGAGGATACAATTATGGTCTGACAGTAGATCATGGACAGTACAATCTTTGAGAGTTGTTATTTTATTGGTTATTACCAAATCAAGTGTGTTTCCGTCTTTGTGTGTTGGTGAAGACACATGTTGAACAAGGTCAAACATTTCAAGAATGTTTTTGAATTGAATAACTTTGCCATCGTTTGGTTTATTCACATGAAAGTTGAAGTCTCCGATTACTATAGTTTCATTGTGATACGTCTGGTAGTGGGATAAGAAGTTTGTAAATTCATTGAAGAATTCTGATAAATTGTATTTGTTCTTTTTGGAGGGTTCAGGCCTGTACACCACAAGAATTGTGAGGATTCTTCCATTTAATTGTAACTGAATTTCCATATGCTCAAAAGTCATTGTTTTCATGGTTTCCTTTTTCGTTGCTCTAATTCCAGTTTTTACAATGCATCCTACTCCACCTCCTGGTCTGTCCTCACGAGGTGAACCCAAGTAAAAACATTCACCATTTCTTTCCAGTTCACCGATTTCAACTTTGTCATCTGCTTTTAGCCAGGTCTCAGTGAAAAGAAAGATGTCAAGATCGAGTTCATCTCTGAAATCCTTCACCACCTGTGTCTTTTGACGCAGGCTTTGCGCGTTCCACAAGCAAGCTTTTAGTGGTTGGGACTCTCTGTTGTTGGGAGCCTCCCCTGTTCTGAATTTTTGTTTTATCATTTGACTTGACCTGAGTCCATTTTCCAAATCTTTGATCATGATCTACCTATTATATGAAATACATGTAAAACGTCTTACAAATGTGCTAAATAAAGCCAATTTTCTCTCTCTCTCTTTAATTGCATATTTGATAAAGGTGAATACCCTACACACTGGGCAGAAGGGATAATAAATGCATTACACAAAAAGGGCGACTCTTCCGATCCTGATAATTACAGGAAGATAACTATTACAGTTGCTATGGCCAAAGTATTTGACTCTATTCTGAATGCCAGACTATACTTTAAAAATGAGGCAATGTCACTGGATGACCCTTACCAGTTTGGCTTCACACCTTCTCGTGGAACGACCGACTGTGTATTCGTACTTGACACCATTGTCAGCTATCAGCAATCTAGAAAGAAACCTATTTATCTATGCTTTGTAGATTTTACTAAAGCTTTTGACTATATTAATAGAAATGCTCTCTACTATAAACTACTTAAACAAAAAATGAATACGAAAATGCTTAAGATTTTCATGAGTATGTTTGAAAAGGCTGAAGCTAAAGTACATCAATTGGGCAAACTAAGTGCCCCAATAGACAGTATCTATGGTGTCCTTCAGGGTGGCATCCTGAGCCCTAAATTGTTTAACGAATTCCTCTCTGATCTACCACTATATTTAAGTGAAACAGATGGAATAGAGATAAATAGTACAGTATTTACACACCTTCTCTATGCAGATGACATCGTTCTCATATCTGAATCTGTAGAGGGTCTACAAAATAGCATTGACTCTCTACACATGTTTTGTGCCAAGTGGCACCTTATTGTTAATATCTCTAAAACCAAAGTAATGCAAATCGGATCCAAAACCCACGCTAATTTCCTATATGATAATAAAACCATTGAAAATGTAGAAAAGTTTAAATATTTGGGTCATACAATTAGCAACAATAAAAAGATACATAAAGAGATGCCAGATTACATAGCAACCCAGGCCCAAAAGGCTCTTTTTGCTCTGCATGGACGGATGAAACCGTCTCTTGGTCATATACCCCCATCACTTGCAAATAAAATGTTTGATAGCTATGTCCTCCCTATACTGGAATACAATAGCACCTTTTGGTCGGGTACTTCGGAGATTTCTAAAATTGAGAAAGTTCAGATTGGTTACCTAAAACATATACTTAATGTTAGACGACAAACGCCGACATTAGCAGTGTATGCAGAAACAGGTAGATTCCCCCTTCGATTGAGGCAACAACTTAGCACAATAACCTATTGGGCCAAATTAAAAGATCTCCCAAATCATGATGTCCTTAGTAAATGTCTTAAAATTCAGGAAGATTTACATAACACAGGTTAGAATGACTGGTACAGTAAGGTAGAGAAAACTACGACAGAAGCTGACATCTCAAATTGGCTTACAGCTGATCCCACTTCAGTATTAAAGGAAGTGAAACTAAAACTTTACGTAAAAGAACAGAACAGAATTCTTAATGAACTCACCGACTCTGAAAAGCTTCCTAAACTTCGCACTTATAAACTCTTTAAGACAAGCTACTGCCTGGAACCATATCCAAATTTGAATCTCCCAAAGAAAACATACACTAATATTGCAAGATTCAGATTAAGTTCTCACAATCTTAAAATTGAGACAGGAAGACATAATATACCCAGGGGGACGGTCAAAACGGCCAAAATCAAAACGGCCAATTACCTACGACGGCCACTTCCAATGACGGCCACCAGGGGTGACGGCCACTTGCTAGGACGGCCACTACCCAAAACGGCCAAAACAATGATTTCAGTCATTTTCATGCAGGTTTCCATGTATAATTTAATAAAAGTTGTTGTATCAAATGTATTTTGCTTGAATTTATTTTGTTTGATTATAAAAGTTTAAAAGAACTGAACAGTTTAATACTTTAATCTATCTGGCTTTAATCTACAATATTAAAAAAAGTTTAAAAGAACTGAACAGTTTTTTGATTTCGGACATTTATCTTGGTTTTTTTTTTCTTGCATAATTTAATGAAGCTATTGTATCAATATCAAAATTCGTTTTTGCTTGTGATATTTGATAAATTAGTTAAATTGATTTCAATTGAAGTGTCAAGCAAGTGTCATATGCTCATCTGTGATCTTTAATGAAGGAAACCAATAGCAATTAATTACAATCAATCGCCTCTTATAATGAACACAAAGAAATAATAATTGGCTATTAATATCAACTAGATTTTGTGCAAAAACATATTAAAATGTGTTTAAAAAAAAGCTCACTGTTAAATCTACTACAAAACGGCCAGAGTATTTCATTTGTGCAGCAATATTTGATTTACGCAATTAATTACCGAGAGTAAACAATTATATTTTAGGTTATAGTTTAAACTGCAGCAGTGCAGCTTTACTTAGATGTGTCTATATCTAAAATGAAAGATAAAAACTTAGTATTGCAGTAGATATATATATATGTGGAAAAATCGTTCATTTGGTATAGAAGCTTGAAATTTGGAAAAGATACTCTTGAGACTATTAATCTCAGACAATTAAAACCACTCTTGAGACTAATAATCTTAGACAATTAAAACCACTCTTGAGACTAATAATCTCAGACAATTAAAACCAAATAATGTAGGCCTACATGTTTTTATTTTATAATAAAATATGTCTGTTTGGGGCCTATATGTTATGACATACATGTTATTAACAATTTCTACATAAATTTTTTCGTTCTTTTGGTTAATTACTGACAGCAGACATGCAGTCTGGAGAAGGTATTCATCATTCATTGTTCGAAAAAGGTGTGAAGTAGAGTAGCGTTGCATTGATGCTGTTGTTTGTTTAATTGAACAATGAATTACATGATTATTGTTTGTTCAGCAATTAAGGAATGGGGAAAGTGAAGAATAAAATAGATGTCATTAAATTATTCTTTATAAAATTGTTAATCCATCTTGATCTTCTGCCTTTTTTATTTCAAGAAACTGTACAAATCCATATATATATCGCAAATAAAACAAGAAAAGGAAAAAAAGAATAGAATGAAGATAAAGATAGGAATGAAGAAAAAGAAAAAAACAAATTATTGACAATCAACAATTTTGTTAATTGGTATAACCTGTATCGGCTGTGTGTGACCTGCAATTTCCCGACAATGAAGTGAATGAACCATAGGCCTAAGTTTTTTCTGTCAACGAGCATTTCCAAATTCCAGATGAAATCAATATAGGCCTGATACAGCTAGGCTCCTACAATCAAATTAGCCTAAATAAAGTTAATGTAGGGCCGCCTACAGTCCTAAATTGTTTTTTGTTTTTTAAATTTTTATTGAGATATATCATTGTGGATGTTGTTGCTTTGAGAGAGAAATAAAGATCTGAATGTGAAATCTCGGCTATAATTCTGCTTAAAAGTAACTTATTGTGCTGTAATGATTCGTTCTCAATTAGTGATTAATATAGGCTTAATTAAATCCCGAGAAAAATAAGAGCAACTAATAAGAATGGCAGAAACAGTTTTGATCATCATAAGCAACATATATATTTGCGGTGCGCGGATCAATAGATCGACTATGCAAACTTGTATAAATTGTTACATTTCAAAGCCAGTAATTACATGATCATTACTCTGGCCGAACCAACCAAGAACCAATGAAATTAATCTGTTGCTTGTAGATTATTTATAGTGTTTCATTCTTGGAATTATCAAAGTAGAAAGATAGCACATTTTCAGAAATTCAGAAGTGAACAGGCGCAGTGCTCAGCAACACATTACACATATATATGCCTATTTCTTTTGCTGTTTTCCTCAATGCAGCATTAATCGAGCAAATATGGCAGAAGGATCTAAGCTAGAATGCTCTTAGATCAATGCAAATTTCCAAACCATTATTGAATACTTTTTAATTTAATAATCATCAACCTATTATTTTCGACATACTAATTAAGTAGGTCCTATCAGTTTTTCTAAAGTTTAAAATATTTGAGAGTTCAGTAGCTAATGAAAATGTAGGATTGTTCCGAAAAGATGTGAAATGGAAGTTATGGAACAGAATTACAAGTGTCACATGCTCTTAAGTCAGGTAATAAACTCTATAATATATTTATTGGCCGTTTTGGGGGTTGGCCGTCCTAAATTTGGCCGTTTTGGGCAGTGGCCGTCCATAATTTGGCCGTTCTGGTTAGTGGCCGTCGTATAATTGGCCGTTTTGGGTGTTGGCCGTTATGACTGTACTCCATATACCCAAGACCCCGGTAGAGCTTAGAAAATGTGACACAGGTGACATTGAAGATGAAATACATTGCCTTTTAGTGTGCAACAATAACACTGCTCAGAGAATAGAACTTGTAAATAAAGCAAGCAGCTTAATCCCTAATTTCTGTGATCTTGATAGCATACAACAGTTTAAAGTACTCATGTCAAATAAAAGCCCTGATAGCGGGGCAGATTAGTCATGAATAGGGGAGTAATAGTGCATTTATACATAGAAGCATGAAACTTAGAACACATTTCAAAAAGGTCTTAAAGAAAATATTTAGATAGGGAGCCACTTCAGATTTGACCTAGTTGACCCATGGCAGCCATTTTCCAAAATGGCGGCTAATTTTCTCATTTTCCTGCTTTCTGTGAAGTGCCTATAGTATTAAAATATCGTAACAGTGCTCATTATTCCTTCTACAGATCTAAAGAACATTATCAATTGATTTCTGGATTGAACTGAGGAATTTTAGGGTAGTCAGGGTGCATTTTCTTAGAACTGATGAAGAAAATGTATCATTTTCGCGGTTTCCCATAGTTTCGTGGAATCTCAATCGATTTTAAAACTGACTACATATTTGAATTCCTCGTAAGAAGAGCTTTCAAATGAATGGTCGCATCAATAGTTTCAGTGAATTTTTTGTCAAAATTAAAGAAACAACAAAATCTTCAAAAATCATTTTATTTTCATTTTTTCCAATTTCGCACCAACTTTACGAAACCCATTGATGCGGGTACTCATTTGAAAGCTCTTCTTACAAGGAATTCAAATATGTAATTTATTTTGAGATTAATAGAGAATTGGTGTAACCATCCGTAACCGCGAAATCCAGTGTTCGAATCAATATTTCTAACAAAAAGGATTCCAACAAGCCGAAAAATAGACCAAGGCTACCAAAAAATGTTGTAGTAATGTACTGAATACTTAGAGAAACAATAAAAAACAATATTTACGTTTATTCTATTTGTAAGAACTACACAGAAAGCAGCAAAACGGAAGAATTGACCGCCATTTTGGAAAATGGCTGCCAGTAGCCACCTAAGCTAAATCTGAAGTGGCTCCCTATCCAAATATGTTTGTATAGATGTTTTTTAAGTGTGCTCCAAGTTTCAAGCTTCTATGTATAAATGCACTATTTTTTTACATACCTGCCCCGCTATGACATGATACTTGCTGTGGGTTCTTTTCTCAATAAAATAATGTGAATAAAATCTAAAACTTCTGTGCCTCCTTGCAATTTACTTTCACCGGTGCTGCTGTCTATGTTGAGATATGTATCCTCACTTTGCTTTTATTGACTTTTGTGCAATAACACATATGAAACTGGGACCAATGTGCATATTTTATGAACTATGAAAGACAATTCTACATGAACTGTGAAACCTGTCATTCATTATGATATGACACTAGATTATGTTTGGTAACATAGAATATTGTAGATGTAGATTTGAATTTTTTGATTTTTCGATTTTCAATTCTTGATTGACACATGTATCTGTATTTGATATTTCTGTTGTCATTAGAAGTTTAAATATATATATATATAGTAAAAAAAAAAGACAGTGTAGCTGATATTGTAGGAGTGTCTGCAGTGGTTTCATGAAACTCATAGATTCTAGTTTTGCTACTGATTAGCTTATTATATTATCTTTCAGGAGCATATATATATGAAGCGGGCAATTGGGAGACTTTGCTTATGGCCTGTCTCAAAAATAATGAAGCCAAAGTGTGACATGACCATCAACATTTTATAATGTATTTTTTTATCAAATGACCATGCAGTTTTGTTAAAAACATATCTAAGTTCCAGAAAAAACATTTGCCACAGAGCCTCAACCAGTGGAAAAAACTGATGATAGCAGAATAATACCGAATATTTAAACGTTTTCATTTTCATGTCAACAAAAGAAAACTTAATAAAATTTCAATTTATCATCGCAGTAAATCAAATTTCTTTATATGATGACATAGGGCAAATAGTGTAGTCTTCAGGGCAGTTTTCATTGCAGTACACCAAATATATTGTGAGAAACACACTATTTTTGATAATTTTTCAATAATATTTTTTCAAAAACATAATTGAATTTCCATCATAAACATATGTGTTCCTTTAAAACAATTTCAACTATCCTATGTTATGGGTCTGGATTTTGGCTTCAAATTTATACCAAATAAGTGCCAACGAAGTGAGTATCAACTCAGCAAAAGTTTAAAGAAGTATGATTTTTGGCCCTTTCTTTAATCCTGATTTTTTAGTAACGATGTCGCATGAAATTGCAAAAAAAGTTCTGGTTTTGCTCAGAATCGATTTTATTTGATGTTATATGCCATAACTGATTGAAAAGTACGACCATTTCGAATGAAAAGGGTGTTTTTTGATTGGATATTGCCTTTATATATGCCATTATATTATCGGCTAGTTCATGAAACAAGTACAAACTGCTAAAATGACTTGGTAATTGTCACAACAGGTAATATTAGTGTCATGGCACAGAATGACTTATGGAAGGTATTTCCACCATCATCTCAATCATCTCAACCAGTTTCTGAATTGGTCCTGGGTCAAAAAACTTTAGGTTCCACCATTGGTCCTGTGGTGGATTGCAGGGTTCCTTCACCCATTTAACCCCATACTGACCTAATTACTCAAAATTACTTTAAGAGACATATTACAAGCATTTTATCAAAAGCTGACTCAAACAATTCGATTGGTCCTGTTTTGGATAAAAGGTTCCACCATGTGTCCTGTGGTTCCCCACTGGCTGTGTGACCCTATACGCCCCGGGTAAGGCACAGAATGACTTTTGGAAGGTATTTCCACTATCATCTCAATCATCTCAACCAGTTTCTGAATTGGTCCTGGGTCAAAAAATTAGGATCCACCATTTGCCTGTGGTGGAAGGGTCGCGGTGCCAACTGAGTTGGAGCAGAGACTGCATGTTGCGGAGGCATGCAGACCCCGGAAAACTCCAGAAAAGGCGGAATTTCATTTTGTATGTATGTAATGCACCTTTTTGGCCAAATTCTAGGGGTGGGGACATCCCAAATATGTCTTTTTTTTTTTTAACCCACGTCAAGACTGTGTCAACTAAGGTTAACCTGCTTCAGGGGGCAACCATTAAATATCCAGGGGGGCTTGGAATTTTCCTCTGCGGGAAATTATTTTATTCACGGTAGCAGTGGCATCCGAGAATTTGGCCAGGGAGCTACCCACTCTGCAAAATACAGTATATATTTGAATCAATTAGTTAAAGTAGGCAAAATAGTAATGCCTACATGTACTGCTCTTCCAGGCTGTCAATGATGCCATTCCCTATACCTGCCATGTTAAATGCCAATGTTTTCTTTTACTCATAAAATGTGTTACTCAGAGTCTGTACATTCCATGTAATTGCTTATGAGTAATAGTCTCACCAATGACCTCACTGATTTCTCTCTGGGTGTTGTATTGGCCTTCAAGTGCTTTCAGGGACAAAATTTTCAGTTTTACAAAACAGTTATTGTAATAATGTGTAGGCCCAAAACATGCAGGATTATAATGATTGTTGCTGATCTTACACAAAAAGAGACATAATCAAGATACACCGTTTCTCATAAATATGGAATACTTCAACATTCTCCATTGAAATTGATAACTTTTGCAACTTCTGATGGAGCACATGATAGTCTGATTCAATGGTATAATACTTCCAATGACCGCCAAAGGGAAGAAGATGCTGTCAGCATCTGCAGCGTTAACCCCAGGGAAAGTTACAGCATTTATATGGAAATTCAGGGGCTTTTTAGGGTGAGGTGCATTCAGCCAAAATTTTTTAATTCTTGCAAAAAATGTAGTCGAGGCTTTCAAAGAGTGATTAGAGAAGATGACTTAACCTTTACAATGGACCTTGCTTACATTCACACTCTGAAATTTACTTTTATTTGACACATTTTTTCCATAAAAGTATTCCATATTTATGAGCAGGAGTGTAGATTGCGCAGTTACCAAAACTTCAAACAGAAAAAGGAATATACATATACTAGAAGAAGTAGTTTAAAAATATATATATTTTGCAAGATAATTTATGTCTAACAATGGTTATCTTGCCCATTAAAATTTCTCGATACTTAAAACACATGTCACATGTGCTAGCTGTCATAATACATAATCATTGAATGCTCCACAAAAAATGAAAAAGAGAGAAACAGAAAAACATGATACCCTAAGTTGTTAAAACTTTATAGTGGACCAGCCAAAGTCCAAAAAAGCCTCTAGAAAATTTTTTTCCGGCATTTCTTGTTAATACTTGGCAACCATGGTAGAAGTGGGCTATGGGGGAAGGGATTAAAGGTAGGGGTGGATGCCAGCGTCAATTTTTAATTTTAAGGTCAATTGGGGTCGTTAAAGGTCATTAAGGCAAAATTACTGAAAATTCATGTTTTTTCTCTTTCAGTAGTGTTAATGTTGCCCATGGTACACAGAATAGCTTCAAAAGGATCAGAGGGGTCGGGCTTTCACACTTGTGACCATATCAGTACCCTTTAAATCATTAATTAGGCAATAATTACTGTTTTGCAATTAGCAAAGGTCGTCAAGCAGTCCAATCTAGAGATCACATGACAATCACGAGATAACTCATTCCTAACCAACCAAAAAATATGTGGATGGATGGCCATTGAAGTCAGTGTTCATTTGACACCTTAGTTTCCTTGTTACAACAACTTGCAACCCTCTAAAAGCTAAATAAATGTTATTGTCATTGTCGACAATCTCCTCGGAAACACAAATTTCTCCCATGTATTTTCAATTCCACCTGTCCTAATCACCATATAACTCATTCCTAACCCATCAAAATAGATATGGATAAATAGCCCTTGATGTAAGCTTGCATTTGGTGCTTTGGTTTCCTTGTTACTATAGTTTTCAACCCTCCAAAAGCTAAATAAATGTTGCGGTTAGTGTCAAAAATCTCCTCGGAAACACATAACTCTCCCGTGTATTTTCAATTCCTCCTGTCCTAATCACCATATAACTCATTCCTAACCCATCAAAATGGATATGGATAAATAGCCCTTAATGTAAGCTTGCATTTGGCACATTGGTTTCCTTGTTACTACAGTTTTCAACCCTCCAAAAGCTAAATATATGTTGCGGTCAGTGTCAAAAATCTCCTCGGAAACACAAAATTCTCCCATGTTTTTTCAATTCCACCTGTCCTAATCACCACAAAAATCATTCTTAACCCAACAAAACAAATGTGGATAAATAGCCCTTGATGTAAGCCTTCATTTGGCACCTTGGTTCCTTGTTACTACAACAGTCAACACTCTTAAAGCTGAATAAATGTTATTGTCGGTGTCAAAAATCTCCTCGGAAACACAAAATTTTCCCATGTTTTTTCAATTCCGCCTGTCCTAATCACCATATAACTCATTCCTAACCCATCAAAATGGATATGGATAAATAGCCTATAATGTAAGCTTGCATTTGGCGCATTGGTTTCCTTGTTACCACAGTTTTCAACCCTCCAAAAGCTAAATATATGTTGCGGTCAGTGTCGAAAATCTCCTCGGAAACACAAAATTCTCCCATGTTTTTTCAATTCCACCTGTCCTAATCACCATATAACTCCTTTCGAACCCATCAAAATGGATATGGATAAATAGCCCTTGATGTAAGCTTTCATTTGGCACATTGTTTCCTTGTTACTATAGTTTTCAACCTTCCAAAAGCTAAGTAAATGTTGCGGTTAGTGTCAAAAATCTCCTCGGAAACACAAAATTCTCCCATGTATTTTCAATTCCGCCTGTTCTAATCACCTTATAAATCATTCCTAACCCCAAAAAACAAAAGTGGATAGACAGCCCTTGATGTAAGCCTTCATTTGGAACCTTGGTTCCTTGTTACTACAACTGTCAACCCTCTAAAAGCTAAATAAATATTGTGGTCAGTGTCAAAAATCTAATCGTAAACACAAAATTCTCCCGTGTATTTTCAATTCTGCCTGTCCTAATCACCATATAACTCCTTTCTAACCCATCAAAATGGATATGGATAAATAGCCCTTCATGAAAGCCTTCATTTGGTACCTTGGTTCCTTGTTACTACAACTGTCAACCCTCTAAAAGCTAAATAAATGTTGCGGTCAGTGTCAAAAATCTCCTCGGAATTCTCCAATGTATTTTCAATCCCACCTATCCTAATCACTATATTAGGCATTCTTAACGCACGAAAATGGATATGGATGGATAGCCCATATTGACAGCTTTCATTTGGCATCTTTGTTTTCATGTTACTACAACTGTCAACCCTCCAAACGCTAAATCAATGTTGCTGTCAGTGTCAAAAATCTCTTCTGAAACACGAAACTCTCTCATGTTTTTTCAATTCCACCTTTCTTGATCACTGGATAACTCATTCCCAACCTGCCATT
Source organism: Platynereis dumerilii (assembly GCA_026936325.1). Classification (NCBI taxonomy): domain Eukaryota; kingdom Metazoa; phylum Annelida; class Polychaeta; order Phyllodocida; family Nereididae; genus Platynereis; species Platynereis dumerilii. The sequence continues at coordinate 1,961,394 of JAPTHN010000052.1, read as the reverse complement.
ATTAGGGTACCAAATAACTTGGTCCCATTAACTATTCATGTGGGTGCAGAGGGACCTCTCTAATTTTCCCCACCAAATCTTTGGCTGAGAAGTCTGCCTACAAAAATCCATGTTTTGGGAAAACTGTTATTTCTAGGTTTAAACCTTTTATCTGCAACTGCAACATTAGTCAATATTGAATGAAAAAAACTAATTAATCAGTTTGGTCATGAGTACATGTAGGTATATTGGAACTAACGAGAATTACTTTGGCCTGTTAGTCAGGGAGCATCCCGGCAAAATATCAAATTTTGACTTTGGCAACTTCTGTGAGTGCAAAGTTAAGTTCGCCATGAGTCAATTAATTAATAATTATAGTACTTACTAATTGGTATAGATAGCTTTACTCTAGGAAAAGGCAGATGTTCAATACATACTTATTAAGCAGGCATTCGGCAAGAACATTTTCTCCGGTTATTTTAACTGGAAAAAAGGATGCTTTTTGGAGTAAGCCAATCATTATGTGTCCTTTTAAAATACATCGTTAGGGGTGAAGTACATTAATTAAGTATCAAATAACAAAGTTCATTACTTTAAGGTATAGTTCTGGCCTAAGCTTGAGCTATTTAGTAACTTTAGGTCATTTTGATTAATTTTATTTTCAATTTTTTGCTGAAAAATCACCATTTTTTGGTTTTGACCCTAACGACCTCTAATTAACCTTAAAATTCAAATCTGGAAGTGGCATCCACCCTAGTCCATTTCTCTAACCTATTACCTATCAAACTGGCATATGTAGATTCCTTCCATTAAAAAGAAATGCCTCTAACGGTACAGAATCATGTATTGGCTGGTCCACTACAGTGTTTTTTGTATGCATTTAATTAACAAATTACCTGTAAATCACTTATGATTGTGTTAATGTTTTTTGTGATTTGGAATTAAAAACACATAACTGAATCCATGTTGTCATTTCGCTTTGCTAAATATTCGTCAGACATTTTAAAAAAGGGTGCGTTCTAGAAGTTAAACATATTTCACCTACAAATGACCTAAAAACCTTAATTAAGGCATTAATTATGAGTTTTATCTTAAAAATTATTTTTTTTGGTGCTTAAGTATCAATTTTGACCTTCAGCTATCAATTCTGTCTTCATAAGTTCAATTGAATTTATTTTAACATGGAAAAATTGGTAAAAACCTGAAATTTCTCCGTTTTGACCTTAACGAGCTCTAATTAACATAAATATGCAAATGTGACGGTGGCATCCACCCTAATCTTTTTCTCTAACCTATGACCTGTCTAACTGGCATGGTTTCCTTGCATTAACAAAAAATGCCTCTACCAGTACAGAATCATGTCTTGGCTGGTCCACTATTATATTTCCAAATTGTCATTTTGTTATATAATGCTAAATTTAAAAGGTCAGCTTGGGCAATGTCTCTGGGTGGGGCAATGTGAGATGTTGCTTGCAATGTAATAAAGACGGCTTGAGACCTTTAGTCTGAAAAATATAACATGAAGCATTGACCTGTGATAAGGGATAACACAAATGGCAGTCAAGCGAGTGTGTGGCAGTCTAGAGAATGAGTCGCACAAAATGTCAGACACCCAAAATAAATAATGACTGTCGGCGTCACTGTGAAAGATATGCTTTCCCGTGGAAGAAAACTCCCAAGTCCCCCCTCCCCCCAAGAAGGGGAACTGAATGATATATACAGCTGAAGCGAGATGTAGGTGAAGTATTTAATTGTTCATGTTCCCAACTGATACGCGCAGGCCAATACCTGTACCAAATTTCATAACTCTAAGCCGAATAGTAAGGTAGCAGCGGGCAGTTGAAGAATGACTGGCAAAATGGCCAAAACAAAATGGCAGCCATCTTCGATTTCTTGACATATTCCCAACTAAAACGCACAGGTTAATGCCTGCATAAAATTTCATAATTGTAAGGGAAATATTAAGGTCACAGCAGGCAGTTCATGAATGAAGAAAAATGGCTGACAAAATGGCCGGCACACAAGGGCTGCCATCTTGAATTTCACAACATGTTGCTGATCTATATCCACAGGGCAATACTTGCAGGACATTTCATAACTGTAAGCGAAATATTATCGACACAGTGGGCAGTTCAAGAATGAAGAAAGATGGCAGCCACAAAATGGCAGCCATCTTGGATTTCTAGACATGTTCCCAACCAATACCCACAGGGCAATAGCTGTACCAAATTTCATAACTGTAAGCGGAATATTAAGGTCACAGTGGCCAGTTCAAGAAGGGCTGCCAAAATGGCTGCCAAAAAATGTCAGCCATCTTGGATATCTCCACATACTACCTACAGGGCTGCCATCTTGAATTTGACTACATGTTGCCAATCTATATCCACAGGGAAATACCTGCAGCAAATTTCATAACTGTAAGCGAAATATTATGGACACAGTGGGCAGTTCAAGAATGAAGAAAGATGGCAGCCACAAAATGGCAGCCATCTTGGATTTCTAGACATGTTTCCAACCAATACCCACAGGGCAATAGCTGTACCAAATTTCATAACTGTAAGCGGAATATTAAGGTCACAGTGGCCAGTTAAAGAATGGCTGCCAAAATAATAATAATAATAATATGTTTATTTGTATAGCGCTAAATCTAAATACAAGAATAGCTCTAAGCGCTTCACATGTAAGTATAAAGATGATAAAAAATATTTACAGGCAGTGATAAAAAGTACATAAGATTAAATCAAATATAAAAATATAAAACAAATAATTATGCAATATAATTAAAGTGATTTATGTAAAATATGTTTTAAAATAAAAAGTTTTTAAAGCAGTTTTAAAAGCACAAATGGTATCACAGTTTCTGATCTCTGCAGGTAGAGCATTCCATAGCTTTGGTGCGCTAGTCGAAAAAGCTCGATCACCGTATTTCTTGTGTTTAGAGCGCTTTTCAGTCAATAGAAGTTGTGATGTTGATCGTAGCGACCTGTTTGGATGGTATTGTGTCACAAGCATTTCCAAATATCGGGGAGCCATGTCATGGAGTGTTTTGAAAGTCAGGAGGTTGATCTTTTATTTGATTCTGAACTCTAGAGGTAACCAGTGTAGCTGCTTCAAAAGTGGTGTCACATGATCAAACTTCTTTTTCATAAGGATGAGTCGGGCAGCACTGTTTTGAATATTTTTCAGTTTTTTCAGTTGGAACACCGTACAGAAGGCTATTGACAAAGTCCAAACGTGATGTAATGGAGGAATTCACCAAGATTTCTGTGGCTTCTTTTGTCAGGGATGGTCTAATGTGAGCAATTTGGCGAAGATGTGAATAACACACACGAACAACATTGATGTGGTCATCCATGCTGAGTTCATTGTCAAGAATAGCACCAATATTTTTCACACACTTCTTACTTTCGACCGCAGTATCTCCAATTCTGATTTGAACACTTTGAAGTTTTCTTAATACACACTTCTTTCCGATGATAATAAACTCAGTCTTTGTGTCATTCAGTTTCAGGTGGTTTTCTGCCATCCATTTTCTGATATCTGTCAGGGCAAGCTGCATTTTGTTCACTGCATCATCAACTGAGTCCTTGTCGCTTGCCAGATAGATTTGAGTGTCATCTGCATACATGTGCATATTTACTTGGTGTTCGGCAGCAATTGAAAAGAGTGGAGAAGTGTACAGAGGGTACATGTACGGGCCCAATACAGATCCTTGCGGGAAGCCTGTAACGAGGGGTTTTGGGGATGAGAGCGCTCCCTTGACTGCTACAGTTTGTGACCGTCCTTTCAAGTATGAAGCAAACCAATTCAGTGCCTCACCAGTTATGCCATACTTGGTTTGAAGTCGATGTATTAGCAGATCTTGATTGACGGTATCAAAAGCGGCACTCTGGTCGAGCAGTACCAAGAGAAAACATTTGTTGGCATCCAGTGCACTCAAAATGTCATTGTTTATTTTCACTAAAGCGGTCTCACAGCTATGATGTTGACGGTAGGCTGACTGATGGACTTCATACAGGTCATTTGAAAGGAGATGATGGTGGAGCTGCTTTACAACCACTTTTTCAAGCAGTTTTGATGCGTGCGGTAGGTTGCTTACCGGACGATAGTTTTTCATGTCCTCAATGTCTCCATTCAGGCTTTTAATCCTTGGGGTGATGCATGCCTTTTTTAAATCTTCAGGCACGCATGCTGATGTGATTGAGACATTAACAATCTCTGTGAGCTTCGGAAGGAGGGGATCAATGACAGTCTTCAGCAATTTTGTTGGAATTGGGTTGGCACCATAAGATTTTGAGTTTCCCTCCATGATGATTTTCCGAAGTTCAGTCTCTGAAATTGGTGCAAGGGATGTCAAAGGTGTTATGTTAGGAGGAACTTCTGGTGCTGGTAATTGAGGCATAGGACCAAAAGTCTGACTGATCTTTGAAATTTTCATTTCAAAGTAATCGCTAAATTGTTCTGCCAGTTTTGATGCATCGGGATTTGATGGCAGCACTGTGCAGTTGGGATTTCTTTTAAGCTCATTGATGACTTGATACAGTGCTTTTATATAAAATGGCCGCCAAAAAAAGGCAGACATCTTGGATTTCTCCACATACTCCCAACCAATACCCACAGGGCAATATCTGTACCAAATTTCATAACTGTAAGTGAAATACTAATGTCACAAATGGACACATACAGAAACCTTAACCAGGATAGCAGTGTCACCACATGGCGATTTTAACTAATTAGTTGTAATGAGAGTTGAGGTTAATCGTTGCATGGTTGAAATCCTCATGTGAATTGAAGAGTTTGGAGGTAATATTCATAGTGTTATTAGTTGAAAGGAAAAAGCCATATGGTTGAGATGATATAGTTTCTTCCACAAATATTTATATAGGATATATATGTATAATATATATAATATTCATACATATGCTTTAGACTCAAGGCTCTTACAGCATAATTGTTATAAATTGGTTGGAAGTAGATACGAGACCTACATCAAACATTATCAACAGCTCTGCTTCTACTCATAAGCCACCTCACCCTGTCTACAAGTGGACTGCTCTTGCATTGCCACAGATCAGAACATATGCTGTCTTGTGTTGTCACCTAGTGACTAGTGTGCTATTCAGCGAGCTCCTGCGAGCGTCCACCTACTTTCGACCAGAAGAAGACACACAATTTTGTCTGGAAGACACCGGGGCTGTTTCTGAGTGTGCTGATGGCCTTCTCTACTTCCTTAGAGAATGTGATTGCTGAGTCTGTATACATCAATGTTGAATATAAGTTTTGTGAATGTGCAATGAAATTGGAACTATTTCTTGGGACAGCAATGCTGTAGCATAGGAAATCAACTTTTGTGCCAGGTGGCAGCAGCATGCAGTTCTCAGTTTCACCAGACTGCACCTCACCTATTTTCAGCATAGCAGTGATACACATCACTAACTACATATACTTGTCACTGAGTGTCCTATGAGTCGGAGAAAAAACCGCCAGTTTTAATAGTGAAGATTGGAGCAACACCTACAGTGACATCAATGACACTCTGAAAACAGCCAGATGTAAGCACTTGAAGTTTGTCTACTGCAACAAAGAAAACACACCAATTACGATGCATCGGTGACTTAGCCTGACATAGAAAGACACAAAGTATGAAGTGGATGTAGATTAAATCTTGGACTTAAGATTGTGAGACTTTAGGTGATAAATGAAGTTTTCCCAGTCTTTTTGAACACCACTTTGCCTCCATAATTCTGCTTTTCTCTTTTGCTGTTTTGAGGGGCTTTTAAAATCTCTTCATTTCTGAATGCATTACAAGTCACCAGTTTAGTTTTCACAGGGGCATGTTTGTCAAAAACTTCTTCAGTTGAGTTGTAGCTACCTGCAATCGTTAGTTGTTGCTATCAGATTCTGTGCACAGACATCTTTGTATTTCGTCTTCTGCTTTTATATGGACCTGAAATATCATATAAAATGCTGTTTGAGTGTTTCCACCATAAATACGGAAAAATTTGTTGAAAAATGGGTTCCTCTTCCTTTCAAAACTTGCGCAACAGCAAAAAATGTAATTGTATGCCTTTGATAGAGGGTGAACTGATTTACCCTCCTCCCAGTTGGCACACGATGTAAACCCCGACGTCGCTAATTGGTGGAGGGCTGGTCTGTTGGTCACATAGATATGTATGGTAGAGATTATGTCGCCCCAACGTGAACACGATGTGGGGGTTTTTTTGCAACATTGCCACAACGTCGCAAGCTAACGTCAAACTCTTGACATTGCCTCACAATTTTGTAAAACGTCGCCACAACGTTGCATGCTAACGTCATATCTTTGACGTCGCTTCGAAACGTTGTGACAACATAATTTCAGCCATCCAATTTTACGTCATTTGACGAAAACTGTGACATCGTTGCAACGTTGCTGCGACGTCGATGTGCCCATGGGGCTGGACAGATTTACCATACTAAACTAAGAAAGAAAATATTTGACAGACTTTTAACAAGGATGTATCCCGATATTACGTACAGGTTATTGTATTAATGGTAACAAGTTCTTTTCTTCAGAAGCAAAAGAGAATATACCTGACTGGATCATAGCCAGCACAAATGGACTCTGTACATGTGGTCATCATTGGTCAAGCAGCCAGAGGCCAAATGAACAACTGCTGCAGTCGGTCTGCATCGTTTACTGTGAGAGTTCTGTGAAACCTATGAAAGGTCAGTATTATAGTGTACCTCCACAGACATACTGAATTATTATTTTACTACTTAATTAACATTTTGAACTTCTTTTTCAGTGTATCAAAGGGAGTGTTCCTCACTTGTCTGCAACAAAACAAAAAAATGTGATAGTCTACCTGACAACATGATTTACTCCGGTACCCATGCCTTCAGTCATGCAGTGTTATTTGACTACCTTCGCCATTTTTTAACAGAGGGGTGAGTGACATGGTAAAACTTTTCTGACTTATCTTAAACTGTAGATGATGACAGTTTCTACAATGGCTAACTTGAAAAAAAAAACTGACTAGAAGATTGACTTCATAGTACACAGCCTCATATCATTTAAGTGGTATTTTTTAAAAAGCCTAACAATCTTGTACTTTTTGGAAACCTGAGGAGTTGCACTAACATTTTTTCTGTGGATGGCAATTTTTCAGATGGCAACCAAAGTCAGTTTTTCTAAAAATTAAGATATCTTCATAGGAAAATTTTATTTTATTGCCTAGAACCAGAATCTAAGTATCAGGATTAAAAAATGCACAAAATAGAATTTCTTTGGTCATGTGACTTGTGACATCAAGGGTCATTGTCATGGTAACAAATGGATTCAAATGTCAATATTCAAGATTTTTTTATCTCTGCTGAATTTTACGGACCTCATGTTGCCAATTAAGGTTGAGATAAATTTCAACAATCAGTGGAGTCATAAGTTGTACAAGTATATGTGTTTCTATACATATGCACATTAATAACTTCGAGTCCTGTCCAGTGCCCGATTTAGGTGTGTGGAGGCCCCTGTGCTGAGAAGTTGTGGGGGCCCCCAAAATGCGTTACACTGAAGGGTCGTGTAGATTCTGTCCCGGCATGTGCATGTACTTTGCTAAATCAACAAGTGAAGTCTCAATGATGCAAGAAGTGTTTTGTATACTCGAAGATAGTCTTCTGTGAGTTTCCTTCAACAAGTTCGCCATTTGCTTTCTAACACCAAGCAGATAACTGCTGCAGCTGACTTAGTTAGGTGTCCTTTTAAATTTAAATTGCACTGAAGTTAATTCACACCTTTGCCTCTTTGGATTGGAATTATTTTTTGCCGTGACGGTACAGTGTATCGAGATGCCTAAAACAGCGGTTCATTCGTACTGCAATAAACCATTGCAGCTCCAGAGTAGGCTTAACTGCTTTTAACTGTAAGATAAATATTCTTTGTCACATTAGGGTGATGTTTTAACTCAACTTAAATTTACCATGAACATGTACCAGTCAACCAGTTGTGAAAGTCTTTTCCTTTGTTCTCTGTTGTTTCTACATGCACAGACTGGAAATAAAAGTTGATTTGAATTGATTTTGAGAGAATTATTACTGTTACATCCATGCCTGTTTTTCTTTTTCTGCAGATTGACAATGCACCACTACTATCAAACCTATGTCCACAAGATGACAATGCTTGGTTACTCTGGGGATGTGAGCAGCTTGCATTATGGAAAATTCAGAAAGTCATGGCTGAGGTTCATGAGGTAAAATTAGTTTCAAAAACAAAGTTTGTCTCACAAAAGTTATGGCATTAGCAAAATATGAAACAAAGTAAGCAATTATAATTATTTGTGTAGAAATTGGTTGTTCTTTACCATGAACTAAGTTGATTGGCTATCCTGGAAATACCCCCAAAAGCAGCTGATTTGACCAAAATAATTTACAGTTGTTGTGAAATTGTGAAGTGAAACAACTAATTCCACGATACCAGGATCATGTGTCAACAGTTTTTTTCAATGCCACCCTATCATTTCCTGGGATTTTGCAAAAATGGCTATTTTGGTTGAGCGACGTACAATGATAGCGCGACGTTGACCTCAAAAAAGTTTCAAAATTTTAAGTCATTGCGTAGAAACCGCCATGTAAAAATTGCTCTTTTTGGTCATGCACGGCAAACAGAATCCCTGCGTGCCATTTAACTGTTAGATAAATATATTGATTTTCCTATGCACACGGCACCTACAAAATTTACAGTGCCAAACACGATTGGCGGGAAGACATTGCTTTGCGCACGAGGTGTTTGGAGAGCCATCACGTGGCTGCTCAAGTGCACCCCACTTGTCAAAAAATGTGCCAAAAAACTTCTATATTATCGTTCCTAGAAATCAAGTGATAGCGTAATGTTGACCTAAACAAAGTTTCAAATTGTTGAATCTTTGTGTAGAAACTGCCATGTAGCAGCTGCTCTTTTTGTTCTGCGCACGGCACCAAGACACCCAGAGAATCTACCCTAGACGAATCCTGTCATCGCCGCTTCTTATCATAAGATTTTGCGTCACAGCGTCACAGCCAATCAGCGTCTAGGATTTCTCTCCACTTCAAATGTTTACCGGCAATTTGCGAAGCAACTATTAACTCCTCAGAGACATACGACCTACCATTTTAAAGGTCTCAAAGAGATCTATCCACCCATGTCAGAAGTGTGCGAAACAGCGAAATTGCCCTTGTTTGCATAACATGTGTGAAGGCCTGTTCATTGGCCATCTTTGTGGGCGTGTCTGATCTAATCACTGAAGGCTCTGCTGAAGTGCACCAAGAAAATTAATGGTGCGAAACCCGGTTGGCGGGAAGATATTGCTATGCGCACTGAGGTCTCTGGGGAGCCACCCTGTGGCGGTTCACATGCGCCCCGCTTGTTAAACATGTGCGCCACGCAGCTGGACTCCATGCAATACAGACAGACTTATGCCAAAGTGGTGCAAAAGTGGTGCCAAAGTGCTATTTTTAGCAGCAAGCCTTTGTCGGTTCGCTGAACTTTCCTATCTCGGTGCTTAACAGGTCTGCCCCGGTAGTCAAAAGGTGTTAAAGGGTAAAGTAGTGGCTAATTTTTCCTTCCTGCTGGGGTAATCTGTAATCATACTTTATTTTGGATTGTACTGTACAAACAAATTCCATCCCTTTCTCAAGATGAGGGGAGAAAGGATGAGTCTGACTGTTTGCGATTCATTAGTCATGCAACCTCAAAAATTTGCTAAAGTTGAGGCAGAATTCATGAAAATCAATTAATTCCGGTGCCAAGTTCTAAAACAGGTTGATATAAATCATATCAAATATTTGATGTTCAATGACAATAGCTGCAAGGACAGTATTTAGCATTTTCAACCAAAAACTAATATAACATGAATAATGTCTTATGTCTTTCATTATAAAGTCATCTATTATTTTGTGGCAAGGTGAGTATTAATGTAAGGTAGCCTAGTATTCTTTAGATCCTAAGCTTGACAGAACCAACAATAGGGGGAACCGGGGCACATTGGGACGCTTTTAACGTCTACTAATTTTGCTCAATGCTGAAAGCACTGAAGAACTCAGAAGTTTGCATGAATATCACAAATACTATTGAGCTTAAATGCAAGGCATAATAAACAAGACTGCACCTACAGTACAAATTTCTAAATGTGGCTCAACTTAGCTGTCTATAGCTATTCATTACTAGTCTTATCCATATCTATCCATAACTATCCATTTCTATTCTTTTGTATACACTGGAATCTCTTCACCCCTTGTTTAAACATCAGTAATTATGGATAGCTCTGGCTAGCTATGGATAAGTGTAGCTTAGTTTAGCTTGGAATGGCTATGGATAGATAGCTAAGGCTAGATTTTAAATGACGAGCCACTTTTAGAAATTTGTACTGTACCCTTTTGCAGCCAGAGAGCAAAATGTGAGTCATAAAAATGACTGTCCCAATGTGCCCTGGCGTGGCAAATCGGGACATCAGCCGGGACACATTGGGACATCAATTATAGAATCATTTTAACACTCCATGTGCAATAGATATTATATATAAGTAGTGTGTAAGACAATATACAGTGCATTAACCACGCGCATGCATACCAATAACACACTATAGACAATACAAGGGTATGCAATTCGAATTTGGAGATTGCAGAAGCAGGGCCATTTTGCATATAACATACAGATATGGTGGAAATGCAATAGTTGACCTTGTACATCTCACTTATTTTGATAATGTTGTGGCATGCAAATCATTTTTTCCTTTACAGTATTTGCATATTTTGAAGAAATGCGTAACTAGTGGGAGTCTATTCCAAAACACATGATAAATTCTAATTAACATACATCAACAGTAGTGATCACAAACTGTTATACATTGTTTGTCACTATTTGTGCTTTTAGCAGTTAGACACAAGATAGAAGTAGACAAGAATCTGCAACTTGTAGAACCAAAAACACCCAACAATAACTGTGAATTTTGAGAAAATGTTTTTCATAATCAACTGTAAAATTGGATGGAATCTGCGACAAATCTATCAAAACACACATGTCTTGGGCATTTCTTTGATTTGTCATATGCTAGTATATAGGTGGACCGAAGCCATTTGCATGCCCTGATACCTTTTGTCTCTCAATGATTAGTATGGCCGCCCATGGCATTAACACCTTGTAGTGCCAATAGTTAATAACTTTAAACAGTTTTAAACATTTAACATAAACTGTCCTGGATGCGGACATCGATGTAAGTAACACACAGTGCTTTGCGACAAATGTGTTCACAGAGCATGGTAATCCTCTATACATCTATTCACTGTGGCCTGAATACCTGTTGTGTGCTGTCCCAGGTCATTCAGTTGACTTTGACACTTAAATTCTTTCATATTAAGTGTGTCCCAATGTATCCCAAATTCACTGTTCCAATGAGCCCCGATGTGACTTTTACACCAACATGCTAATTTCTCAGGCACCAGTGAGTGTGTTTATCACGATAGCAGTTCATAACTGTTCGTTACGAATGCATACAAGCACTGAGAAAGCCTCATTGTTCATGGTTTGTCCACAGAATGGTTCGAATTGAACCCATCCGTGTTTACTTTAGTAGTAGGAAAACTTTTCTTCGCCATACTTCTGCGTGTGGCTGTAATTTGTCTAAAAAACCATGGAAACATCAGGATGTGAAATTACAAGATATGATGGCACTACCATATCATATATCTTGCCAGGATTCAAGAAAACCCCAACGTCCCACAGTGCCCCGCGTCCCAATGTGCCCCAGTTCCCCCTAATATACCAACCAACAAATAAAAATCCAATCATTCTGAGAAATTCTGGTTTCACAAGCTTTAATTTGAATGGCCATACAGTGCCATAGACTGATTAGTTGTGATGCTACAGGGTGTCTACAGAAAAAGAGGACAGTCAACACAATTGGATTTGTTTACATTTTATTTTTTGCCAAGCATCATTATTCAACAAAACATGATTTGTATATGAACAGTATATTCAGAACAGTCAAATTACCCATTATTCGCACCCCTTGATGTGGTAACTTTCTGCAGATGAGACATAAATGATGCAAAAGCGTGTTTGATGTTCTCCACGAACATTTTGCCCCATGCAGACATGGCGGAGGCCTTTAACTTTAATGCGACGGTTGCGATAACTTGCTGGATTCTGTCTCCCAATTTGCCCATACTGAATAATCCACTGGGTCCAGCTCAAGAGACAAGGGGTGGCACACTACCTGTAGCGGGGCAGATTAGTCATGAATAGGGGAGTAATAGTGCATTTATACATAGAAGCATGAAACTTAGAACACATTTCAAAAAGGTCTTAAAGAAAATATTTAGATAGGGAGCCACTTCAGATTTGACCTAGTTGACCCATGGCAGCCATTTTCCAAAATGGCGGCTAATTTTCTCATTTTCCTGCTTTCTGTGAAGTGCCTATAGTATTAAAATATCGTAACAGTGCTCATTATTCCTTCTACAGATCTAAAGAACATTATCAATTGATTTCTGGATTGAACTGAGGAATTTTAGGGTAGTCAGGGTGCATTTTCTTAGAACTGATGAAGAAAATGTATCATTTTCGCGGTTTCCCATAGTTTCGTGGAATCTCAATCGATTTTAAAACTGACTACATATTTGAATTCCTCGTAAGAAGAGCTTTCAAATGAATGGTCGCATCAATAGTTTCCGTGAATTTTTTGTCAAAATTAAAGAAACAACAAAATCTTCAAAAATCATTTTATTTTCATTTTTTCCAATTTCGCACCAACTTTACGAAACCCATTGATGCGGGTACTCATTTGAAAGCTCTTCTTACAAGGAATTCAAATATGTAATTTATTTTGAGATTAATAGAGAATTGGTGTAACCATCCGTAACCGCGAAATCCAGTGTTCGAATCAATATTTCTAACAAAAAGGATTCCAACAAGCCGAAAAATAGACCAAGGCTACCAAAAAATGTTGTAGTAATGTACTGAATACTTAGAGAAACAATAAAAAACAATATTTACGTTTATTCTACTTGTAAGAACTACACAGAAAGCAGCAAAACGGAAGAATTGACCGCCATTTTGGAAAATGGCTGCCAGTAGCCACCTAAGCTAAATCTGAAGTGGCTCCCTATCCAAATATGTTTGTATAGATGTTTTTTAAGTGTGCTCCAAGTTTCAAGCTTCTATGTATAAATGCACTATTTTTTTACATACCTGCCCCGCTACTGGCTCAGGAGGCTTGTTTTGAGGCACTCCGAGTCTTCTTTGCAGTATGAACAGGTGCTACACCTTGTAGGAAGATGATTTTGCCCACAAAAGAGTTTCTCGTCTGACGCCATTGCACCCCATATTATTTCAGAATGTTATTATAAACATTTGCATTGATTCCGGCACTCTGGTCAATGGTTTATTTTAGACATTTTTGTGATTTTCTTGTCATCAGATGACTCCACGTTGAAGACCAAGTGTAAGGTCCTGAATTGAATTATCGGCAGCTGGAGCATCAGAAAATGTCCCACTACTCACGCATGAATCATTCCTACTCTCACAAGCACAGTAAATGGTGAAAAATTTTATATCAAGAATGCGGAAAACAGGACAACCTTTTTCAGCTTAGATCAATGCAAGCACTTTTGCATATCATGCTTGCATTTTGCCTTTAGTAATGATCTAATTCACAAATAAACATATTTGCAATAGACCTAATATGGTTGACTATCAAATCCATTCTTATGTTAGACTTATCACCAAATTCTGAACTTATATGAGTGTGAAAAAGAAGAAAAGTGACTGTCCTCTTTTTCTGTAGACACCCTGTATATATTTTTAAGTTTCCCCTACCAAAATTTTTGGCGTAATTTTGGGTCTGAGCATCTCTGACAAAACCTCAAATATCACACTTACTACCAGGTTTGAGAATTGTCCACCTAGGCTAAAATTTGGACCTATGTTTGAACCCAAGATACCAGAGCAGAGAACAGCAATAACAGCATTGGTAATCTAGGTGAGGCATGGGATCTGCGGTTGATCTTCTGCAATAAAAACCTGTAGGATGGGAGAAGCTGACAAGCTAAAAAATAAGGCCTGGTGCAAATAAGAGCGTGACAAGAGGGTGAAAAATAAAGATAATGTTTTTGCTTGGAAACTTGATGCAATTTAAAGTACACATGTGTGGCAGTTAATTAGCAGCAAAATCAGGGTTAAGTAATGATTTCCAACATAGATATTGTGATTTTATCAGCAAAAGAAGTCACAACAATGCATACAATTCTGGTATGATTTAGTTCTTTCATATGCATTGTATAAATCATATGTAATGCCTTTCTGAATCTGTTTGTACATGTATGACATCCATGCATATTTTGGTGCGACACAGAACCGTTTAGATTGTTCCCGAATTTCCGAAACTGCCATGTTTCACAAAGATTAGGCCTGTTTTAAACTATCATAAATTGGATATTTCCCTAGCAAAGATTTACACATTTCAAAACTGGTCAAGATGACGAAATGTTGTTCTTTCCTTTCATCAACTCATCTCTCATTTGTATATATATATTCCATATTTTAAATGTTTTTATCATGGATAAAAAGCACTTGTGCTTCTGTTTCTGTTATTGTACCAATCCATTTAAAATAAAGATTACCTTACCTTACCTTACCTTACCTTCTGCATACAAAGCAAAATACACAGTTCAAATTTCTAATAGATATAGTCATTTGTGTTGAAGATATTACATGCTGTCATGATGCTGAGATGGCACTGAAAACTTTGTTTTAGGCGTTAGGGTTGGGACACTGGATGAAATTCTACCAAAAATAAATAATCAACAGCTCAACTATAAGCTTTTGGTAGAATTTCATCCAGTGTCACATTGCTGGTCTAACATACTGTTTCTTGGTCAATTTTCAACTTTTGTGAGCTTGTACATTCATCAAAGCAGGTTATTTTTATAATCTTGAAGTATATTGATATTACTCTTTATTTGCCCTATTCCTGCAAGTCCAGACAATTTTGGGAGTCATTTTGGCACTTTGAAACATCTCTAATAACACAGAGGAATTGCAGAATCGATTATAGTCCAAAGCCTGTATAGGTTCAAGGTTAAATGGGAATGCAAAACAGAAGGTGTTAGGGTCAGGACAGAGGTGTTAGGGTCGGGACATGCAATAGTTTTCAACGTTAGATGAAAACCCAGAAGGCCAGGTGCCTCCTGTTTAGTTCTAGATACTTCAGTCACTGTGGAGGACAAATTCTGTGGTGAAAAGGTGTGTCTAGCCTGGCTGGGTGGGACTGGGTACAACACCAAACTTAGTGTTAGGGTCAAGTCAAGTCAAAAATCTTTTATTTTATAAGGGTAAGCACACTCAGTACAAAACTGTTTTACAGTATGGCCCTTAATAAGACAATTGTAAATTGATAACACATAAATGCAGTTGTAAAAAAAGATGGAAATAGTTAAAAACAATTTTTAAAAACAATGTAGAATTAGAAAGAGATAAAATACTGGTTTGGTCTACCCAATTTGCACAAAGCAAGAAAATATGATGCAAACAAGTACCTATGACATGTTTACAGGGAAATGAGGTTTTATATGCAATAGAGGGATCCTGAAACTGCACTGGCCAAGCTAATACTACATACAATACCAAGAACCAAAAGGTCACAGTTGAGCCACAGTTGAGCATACTTTCCCTTGACAAATTGTTACAAATATTTTTCCAAATGAATGGTTAAACATTGTGCAAAATGGGCATGTCACGCTAAAATGCTCAAAAATGGCCATTTTCTGGATGTTCAAGACCTCAGACATCTGGAACCGATGCTCCGATTGCCATGAAATTTGAAAAATTTCCTGACAAAATATTTCAAAACATAACAAGGCACTGTGGGATGGAATATATATATTTTGTATGGTTTTGTGGCAGGTACAATGCTGGCTTCACTTGAAATGCACAAAATTTTGCACCAGGCCTTAAGACCTTTGTGCTGTGAAAAACCAATTGATGTGGATTCATTGTTTACATTGTAGATGTCTTGACCTGGACTACGAAGAAGGATTTGAGTGTCCGAGTTGTCAGAAGCAACCTGAAGTTGTAGTATTTGATGGAATTTGTCTCGGCATGCAGAAAACATACTTGAAAGCACGCCCCGTTACACAGGAGCAACAAGTTCAACTTACTGGCAGATAAGTAACTTTAAACTAATTGTGAGCGCCATATGTTCCTGTAAAAATATAAGGAGTCACTGAATAGGGGGGGGGGTGATGATCTTGAAAATTTGCGGGGACTCCTTCGAAAGTTGTATGTTCCAGTCGAATGTCCTCCCTTGAAATGTGGAGGCAATGAGTTCAGTCCACCAATGTCCATATACCACTCCAAGATCAAGCGATAATACAGTCACAACACGACCACCGTATGTCGAATCATGGCTCCAGTGAAATAAGTAAAGCCAATGGACGGCTATGAGCGACAAACCACACAGTGCAACCATTTTACTTACACCGGTAACATGCCAAATTACACCCCAGGACAGATACATGGTCACTTCTGTGGACCCACCGTACTGGTGCAATATAAGAAAATGTGTGAGTCAAAAATGTGTGATACATCTTATTGCACCAAAATGTTCACTGCTTATCAAAGTCAAACATTTGACCATGAATGCCCACCTCCATCTCACTCGAAACAGAGGAAGATGCCGATCACATATTGTACATAACTGTCAGTCAACCAGTCCCCAGTGCAGTGAACCCACCACTAGCCGTAAGCCCTCCAATTATCCCAGCTGTGCTCCAAAACCCTGATGAAGGAATTCCACCCAACCCTTCCGGTGACCTTATCCCAACAACCATTACCAATGTGCCTGCACCAGACCTCCCTATAACACCTTAGTTCCATTATACAGTACACTGAAAAATAGGATTGTCTGATATCAGACAAAAATTGTCTATTATCAGACAATTCTGGTTTACAATATGTGTTCGATCAAACGATTGTCTGAAGCAGACAATTGAAATTGTTTGAAATTTCAAACAATCAGATTGTTAAAAAAAAAAAAAAAGATTTGTTTGTTCAAAATGATCGTTGCCATTGATCAATTAACAACAGTTGAACAATTCATAATTCTATGTATTACGCAAGCCTTTCAACTGTAATGATCAATTACATCGTTTGTTTCAGACACTGCAGTTGTGTCATTTTAAACATTCCAAATGTTCAGAATATGAAAGAACAGACAACTGCATTGTTCAGTTCAGCCAATCATGATGTTCATGATAGACATTGCAGTTGTGTCATTGTTAACATTCTAATTTTTCAGCAGTTAAAAGAAACGGCAACTGCATTGTTCAATTCAGACAATTATGTTGTTCACTCTAAGAAAAAAAGGTGCGTAGGGTGGAGTGAAACACCTGTAGGGTGGATGTAAGAACTTGAGGGGTGCACCAGAGGTGACAAGGTGCACCAGCACCAGTGAGGTGCATCAAACAAGAGCAAGGGGTGAATCACACATTTGTAGGGTGCATCAGATTGATGCAGGGTGCATCGGATTGATGCAGGGTGCTTCACCCCTTGAAGCACCCTGTGTCAATCTGATGCACTCTACAAATGTGCAACAACAGTTCATGGATGCTTGATTCAATCTGCAAAACAATGAAATAATTGGCTGGCTTGGTTGTTGCATAAATTGTGGGGCAGTGCCAAACTGACAAGGTTCTCTGCTGTGGGCTGGCGAAGGCAGTGACCTGCCTCCAGTTAAGTCAGTGAGGCAATGTCAGTCTGCATCACTCTCCTGGAACAGAGCTCGACTTGACTCAAAGTCTGCTCATAAGGGCACCAAAAGTCTTGGTGTCATGAACATACATGACTGGAGGAGGGGGTTGAAGTTATATCTAAACCCAGTCCAATTAGTATAACCAGTGACATTTACAAGACACCCAAGTGCACCTCTAATCACTCCAACCTCCTTCAGGTACCCCATTTCCGTCACCACTGGTGTGCTGCCAATTATTCCACTGGGGCTACTCTTCTTCACATCAGCAAGTACAATGCTGGGAAAATCTGGTGCATTTCTGCTGTGCACCAACCTGATCTCTAGGAGCTGTCCCAGTTGCCCAGATCCCAGTGTCATAGTTCTAAGGCTCATATTGAAATTCGCCAGTCTGCAGCCTGGCTACTCTCCATTGCCTTTACAGCATTCCAACTTGTCAGTCAGAGGCAATGGAACATTAATTGAAGAACTGCTGAAAATTGTTTTTACATTTTTGTCAGTATTTCAAAAGGTATAGAATATCTATCAATCAGACCATCAAAACGCACAACTAGACGGTATAGGCTACATCTGTGAAAAATTTTATCCATGCACATGTTAAAGGAACTGAGTCCTAGCCCGGAAGCGAAGAAAATTATTTTTTAACATTTTTCTCAATATTTCAAAACGTACAAAATATCCATCAATCAGACGATCAAAAGGCACAACAAGACCATACAGGCTGCATGTGTACCAAATTTCCAGACGGACAACTCTTGACTAATGTGATAACAATACCTTCTTCGAACTTAGTTCGCTGAAGGTAAAAAGATACATATTCGTTGTTGTCCATGGCGCAGTGGGGCCTCTATTTGAGGGTGCTTTAATTTGAGGGGCCAATATTCAAGGACTCCGACAAGGAACCTCTATTCAAGGGAGGCGCATATTCGAGAAAGGTCTCTACTCAAGCAAGCCTCTATAGGTGGGCTCTGTTCAAGTGAGGCCTTTGTTCAAGAGGGGCATCTTTTTGAGTGGCGCCTTTGTTCAAGGTGTATGGCTGTGCATGCCTGTGTACGGCCATCGTCGAGTGTACGGCTGTACGCCCTTCTGTAGGCCCGTCTGGCATGCCCATCTGTGTGGCCATGCCATCTGTGTGTACACACCCATTTGCGTCGACATACCCGTCTGAATGCCTATCTTTGTGGGCACGCCCACCTGTACACCCATCTGTGTGTACGCCCACCTGTATGCCCATCTGTGTTAGAACACTCATCTGTGAGTGCACACCCATCTTTGTGTGCATGCCCACCTGTACACCTATCTGGGTGTACGTCCACCAATTGGCCATCTGTGTGTGTGTGGCTATCTGTGTGTGTCCGCCCATCTGTGAGTGCACGGCCATCTTCGTGTGCACGCCCATTAGTATGGCCATCTGTGTGCGCACGCCCATATGTATGCCTATCTGTATGTATGGGTCATCCTCAATTTTCGGGACAATCTTCGTCACTCAAGTGCCATGACATAAGTTTGAATGCAATTAATATCTGTTGCGTCATTCCATGTCTGTTATTCATTTTTCTAATTATAACCACTGTACATGGAATGAAAAGTCATTTATTAGACTTTTTTTGTTATATTGTGTCCAGTCACTCATGCTAAATAGATGGTTTTTCCATGTCACTGAACCTGATATAACAAAATCAAGTGAAAATCAAGTGTCAATTTTTCTGCTAATATACCAATGTTTTTTTTTATTTCTTTGCACGTTTCACGAGAATATAGACTTTATACCACAAATTGGCAGACCCATTGAAAAATGTCTAAAAAATTGGTAATTTCAAATGGATTTCATAAAAAAGTATTAAAAGTTAGAGAAAATAAATTTTGAATATGGACTTTTGACATGAAAATCTCATTAGAGTAGGTCGGGGCATGCAGCCCCCCTTAACTTCGAGGTGCGATTTGACCTACTTTTTATGGTCGATTCTTCGAATGCTTATGTTTTCAGGGAGATATCACTTGACTCTATTTATATCTAGTGAAACAAATGTCTCCCAATTTTAATAAAGGAGTTACGGCCATTTTTGTAAAAAATTGAAAATGGCCTTCTTACCTCACCCATCTGGCAAGAAGCCCCCCTGTTATAATCCTATGGCAATTTTTTTTGCGAGTGTATTCTGCTTGAAAGTTCTTCTATCATTTTTAAGGCATTCTATTCACCTTTTCAGAATTTCAGAATTTTTCTGTTCATGCATTCATTTTTTAATATATTTTGCCCTGTTTCAATTTCGACCCATTTTTTTCTTTTTTTTAATTAGCTATTCTATCAAGATTTAAGGTAAAATACACATTATTAAATGGTTCCTGAAGCAGCGTTAAGGCCCCAGTGTAGGGGGCCTCATGCCCAATGCCATGTGGGGCCTCTCGCCCCAAACCCATATATTTCAATTTGACCTCTATATTTCGAACTAAAAGGCAAAAAACATGATCAAAATCATATTTATGTGATGGTCCTAAAGTGAAGCAATGCAGATATCCATTATACTTTTAAAGATTTCCGAAGTTATTTCTGACAATCGCTTTCAAAGAATTAGTCAAAGTAACAAAAACCATGCACATTTTTTTGTTTCTTTAATTTCTACTATGGTTTGGTGCTGTTCGCCTTGAAAATTTGTGATGTCACCTAAAAAGCTTCTAGCTTCAATCCTAACAATAAGAAAACGCACCAAAAATGTAAGTTTAGAAATAAACCTGGGGGGGCTTCTCACCTAACCCGGGCTTCTTGCCCCGGCCTACTCTATCCCAATTTGTCCAAAATTATAATTCGAAAATGTTGGCAAAAATCAACCTACCCTAATTGCTCCTTTAAGTCAATCTAAATATTCTGATTTCATGTCTGATGGGTGCTTCATTGTTTTCCTTTCCGATATTGGGATATTCAAGATGGCGTCCAAGATGGCTGTTATGTCACTCATTTGCCTATATCTCATGTTCCAGTCTGGCTTTGCGCAAATCTTTTGGTCTATTACTGTATAAAAGGGTCAAACAATTCATTCAAAAGTTAATCTGATATCAGGGTTGTTTTTCAATCGGGGTACATGGTTTTGTCTCAAGGGGGTCAAAAATAAGGGGTTTTTTTTCTCACCAAATTAACTATTTTCTATTGCAATATATCTTGCCTTGAATTTCTGAAAATTTTTGGGCTAAAAGTAATCTGAATTTTTTTTATTTGACATTTTGTGTTGTGGTATTGATAAATTTGACCAAAAACAACTACGATGCCTATCCCTCTATTACTGGTTTATAGCGTTCCTCGTTGTATGGGCTTATGCTGAGTTGGTAGATAGACATATGGCAATGAAAAATAATCTTACTTGCTTAATTTTGGCCAAGCTCTTTGTCAATACCAAGAAAAACAAACATTTTGGGAAACAATTTTCCGATAACAATACTACATCTTCTACGTAGCAACTCCTATCTGCCATTGACCCCACATTTTCACAGACTGATTGGTCTGCAAGAAAAATTAGAACAACTCCACCAAATTTCAACAGTTTATTCGTACTGATAGTCATGGTATGACCCATTGAATTTAACAAATACGACAACATAAATTCATTCAGAGAGGACATTTATTTTGACAGGACAATGTTTATAATTTAAAGTCTCTGCGGCATACATCTCGCAGTTGTGGATGAATCAGACCTTGAAACACATAGAATTAGGTGACTAAGGATACCTTTTTGTTTTCTTTAAAATTGTAATTAAAGCTGTATATGTTCGCAAATATTATAGTTCTTATTGGCACTATAGAGTTGTCATTTCTGCAGAAATTGGTGAGACGTATACTACATATATATGCCTTGCTTGTTCATTCAGACACATTAATGGCACTTATTATATTACTTGAACATTTCTCATTAGTGTCTATCCAGTTAATCGAGCAATATCGTTTAAGGCAAAGACAAGCAGAAAACTACATTTGCTTTTCTTGTCAAACATTTGTCCTCTCCGCCCTTAAAGAGTAGAACAGCTTCATTCATATGTTAGGGTATACCAGGTAATGATTAAATTAATTCGAATGACCTAACCGTAAAGGAAATAACAAGGCAAAACAACCATGAGAACATCGCAAGGTAGTGGGGTATTTAAATCTCTCCTTAAGCAATTGAAAAAGAAAGATGTATATCAACCATGTTCTGAGGAGTCCACAGGAGGTGGCACTTGAGCATTTGAGCAGTTAAAAATAACTCAAAATGACAAATTACATTGCATATTGTGCACATACTAAATATCAATGGCTAGGGACAGCAATTAGCAAGATTATGCCCTTGGATATGATACCACCAAAAAACCCTACTTTTGGTTCGGAGAGGACAATGACATTTGACAGGCTCAATTCAGCATAAGCATTAATGTTAGTGAGATGTGCTTTATCAGTGTCTCAAAACCTATTAGCACTACAATTTCAAAGCCTTAAAAGT
Source organism: Platynereis dumerilii (assembly GCA_026936325.1). Classification (NCBI taxonomy): domain Eukaryota; kingdom Metazoa; phylum Annelida; class Polychaeta; order Phyllodocida; family Nereididae; genus Platynereis; species Platynereis dumerilii. The sequence goes on along the minus strand of JAPTHN010000052.1, from coordinate 1,939,196 downwards.
CAGGTAAATCCTTTTGTAAGGAAATAACAGCCATTTTTTCTCGTTTTTCGGAGAGGACAAGATTTGACAGAAAGCTGTTTTCGTCGTTTTCCGCGCTATGAGTATCGCGCAGTTGGTACAACTGAAGTGAAAAATTTAAAAAAACGTTGTCGTATCTATTGAAGGAGTATTTCTGTAAAATAAAAATACTCTTAATTTGATGTTATCACCGTTTTAGCCAACCCAATTTCGGAGAGGACAATATTTGACGGAAGTGACCTTTACGTATTCAATGCATGATTCTGAAGAGACTAATCATAGTTGTCGCATGTAATTTAAATGTTGAACTCTTGGGACCATGTTGAAAGCATATTCACATTGGTTAAAACTTACTGTTAGGTCAGGACTGAAAAATCCGAAGCGATATTTGCCTAATTTGCAAATGAGACAGTCGATTTTGGTAAAAAAGACACAAATAAATTTTTTTCGGGCAGTTATCAACCGATTTGAATAATTTTTTCACTACTGTAGGTCCGTCTCTGTATGTTTGATCATTCCGTGCAACGTTTTTTCCACATATATGCATGGTATTTCTGGTATTTTGGATCTCGTGTCACTTTCCAGAGCGTACCCCGATTGAAAAACAACCCATAATGTATGCATATAATAATCTGTTTTTAAGTCCCCATGAGAGGTACTGCTTTGGTTGTAATGAAATATGCTGTCAGTCATGCAACAAATCTGAATTAAAACCAAATGGTGAATGGAAATCAATGGGACCAAAGTAAGATACTGAATGATTCCTGAGATTGACTGAATTTTGACTGGGAAAAAGCTAAGTTATTATTAGAATAACAGGCACAAGAAGCAGCGATCTACTCTCATATATTTGACATGTTGAAGTAATAAATATTTATTAAAAAGCATAACAAATGTAACCCATTTATCTGATGAATTTATTCACAGTATATTGCAATTGCCAAAAGAGTCTATCGAATAATAGTCAGCATTATCTATTGCTGTTGTATCATACGCGGTACATAATTATACAGGTCAAGTTTTTTCCAAATTTCAGTTACCAGTCTGATACCAATGCAAGAAACGGTTTTAATAACAAAGTGAATTTTGGAAAGACAAATAGCTTTTGCATTGGCCTTCCTAACACCTATAGGCTACACTAATCAAATGTAGGCCTACTGTCATCCCAAACTAAACAAAAACATGTTTGTTTTGGGTGTATAATGTGGCCATCAGAATTGGATTCTAAACCAAAGAATAGAGAGTTCCGTCAATTATCTCATAAAACTGATATATTTACAAGATTGCTAATGGACTCCATCATGACCTCAGTGGTCATGGATATTTTTGTTATTATTTTATAATCTTTCCAATCACTGGCATTGCATTGCCCTAACAGGTTTTGGGCCTCCACGCACCAGTGGATAGTTACACTAAGGTGAAAACCTCTATCCTTGTGTGGGCAACATGAGACAGTGTGCTTGCATAGTGTGTCTTCTACCTTACAGGGGAATATCAATGACTATGTCATTTTGCCCTGTTTGCAGAATGTATTCTACATCAGTTGAAATCCAGGCGGAGATTGAAAAGTTAGCGATTGGATTATAATAATTTCAGTGCACAAGTACATCATCTGAAGACTTTATTGACCCTGACTGTCCCTAACACATGCTTGGTAGATGAAATTGCCTTGTGATAAAAGGTGCAAAGAAAACACTTGATGAACTGTTAGCTATCGCTGTTTAGGAACTCATTGTAGACATTTGTGACAACTCAGCAGCAGAAATAATAACGTGTCAAACCAATGAAACCTTTCTTATTCAACCTCAGAATGATAAACAAAAACAGGAACTGACATTGTATTGGTCAATGAAATATCCTATACAAACATCTCCATTAAACCTTTCAAAAGACAAGGCAAAGACGTTATCTTCTTGAAAGAGAGTAAGACATGCTCTGACTCTCAGCCAAAGAAGTGGTTCCAGAAACATAGCATTTTGAACAATTGAAATATTTGTAGCAATGACATTTTTATGAACCACTACAACTGACATTAAAAGATAACTAAGTTCCGGCGAAAGTACCTGAAGCTATTCAAAAGTGCAGAGTTCTCCCTCTCTTTAACTGTTTCAATTGGCCATTTTAGCAGTACATGTAGAACTTCACACATGTTATACACACTTGCATAATTTTCAGACTATGAGATTCTTATTGGGGTAGATAGATCTCTCTGGGAGCTTTAAAATGAGAGGTCATATGTCGATGATGACCCAATGGTTGCTTCAAAAATTGCTGGTAAACATTTGAAGTGAATAGAAATCCTGCACGTTGATTGGCTGTGGCGCTTTGACGCAAAATCTTATGATAATATGCCGCGATGGAGTAATTCGTCTAGGGTAGATTCTCTTGGTGGAATCTTCAGGAAAGAAAAAGAAATCCTATGCAACTACAGACTGACACAGCAATATAGTTTCTCAAAACCAAGCATCTTGTAGGACAGTAGATTGATAAAAATTATCAATTAACAGATTACCCAAGAACAGTGTTACATGCATCACTATAGAGAAGGACTCAGGTGAACGGGAACCTTGTCAAAGATGTCTTATGGGAAGCTCCGTCACCCGACCGACCAAAGAAAGAAGAGATATCCTGCCCTCATACCCCACAAAGGTATCACTTGATTGCCAAAGCTACAAGAGTCTTAGCTTTTGATGCCAAGAAATCACCCAGGACAAAAAAACAAGAAAGCTCCGCAGACCGCTTGTTTTCTTACATAGACAAGAGAAAAATTACAATCACTGGCAACAGAAAAGCACCCTCTGAAATACAAATGCATTTGTTGAATATTTCAAAAGCACGTGAAAAGACAAAATTAACAGTTTACTAACTCGTCTCGACCCTGCGATACTGATGAACTGGAAAATATGTGACATGGCAGCCTTCTTGGACAAAAAATTTAATATCTCAAAATCTAAACAATAAGCAACAAAGTGCACATCAAATATGAATTTAGCATGTTTAGATCATGTACATAAAGCATTTAAATTTTGAAACAAGCAATTGTAACAAAGCTATGAAGTTTTTGAAATATTGGAACTTTAAATAAATTTGGAGTAGGGGTAGCTAAAAGTTGCACCGAGTCCCCAATATTAGCACTATGAAGTTCAAAAATGGCTTAAAATGTAGCTATGAATGTCAGACAGTTTTTTAGATACATTATAAGCCCTTCAAATGGATATGAACTGATTGTACTGCCATAACAGTCAGAAAAACAACCTCGCTAAAAATGATTTTTGCACCATTTTGATGAAACAAAAGTCACAAATCCCCAGATAGCCTTGAGCTATGACTTTGAAAAGACGTTCACTTATTGCTGCATATAATAGGATACTTCATGAAAAATATCGAAGATTTAGCTTCAAAAATGACTTCATAATCATCAAAAATGTAGTTATGGATTTTCCAAAAAACACGGTTCAAGTTTTTGTGGTTTTTCGGGGCTGTGGGCCAAAGTCCCCCCATGGGACACTTAAGACTTTGGTTTTCGGATGCGCTGATGAATGCTGCAACATGAAAACCACTTAAGACCGTTACACTTTTTTCGCAATTAAATGCCCAGAGCCCGTGGTCTAATATGGGAGCGCAGTGACGCCACTGGTGTATGCCCTGCTGGTTATTCTTTCAGTTGGTGTCACAAACTTCTACCATGCCTCAGATGCAAATGACTCCCGGCCAACTATTTATTGAAGTTGCCCTCCTAAAACTTCAGTAAAAGATATATTAACCTTCTTTTACATAAAATTAGAATATTTGTTTCATCATTATATTTTTTTCGTTTTTACCAGCTTCGACACAAGGAACTTCATAAAAGTGAAACAAGGAAGAACTCTTTTGAAAGATTACTGTTTGAATGAAGGACCAGATACACGTTTCTTGGAACTCCAGCAAATGGTAATGATAACAATGTGATTTTGGATGTGTTTCACGTTGTTTACATATCTTATTGAATAATTTCTGCCTCTGCTTCTTTTTTTTTTGTCAGATGAAATCATATCAGCCATCGCTATTGCCATTACTAAATGAACTCGCTGACAATGGCCAAAGAAATGAATGTCCGCAGAACTTAAAAGCATTCTTGCTGGCACTGAGCCAAGACAGCCCTGTTTGTGCCTTGGTGCCCCAAGATGAGGATGTGTTGGATTTGCTGGAATTGATGTCTGATGGGTATGATCCAAGAGAAAAGGCAGGAACTGATTTGAAGTAAGACCCTGCAACATTATTGTAATGTTCATGAGGAGACTTTCTTTTCTGTTATATATATGTGTATAATAAATAATTCTATATGTATATGTGCAATAGACTCAATGGTGTGTTTGTTCTCTTGCAGGTTACTTCAGATGAAAACCCCGTTTTTGTTCAAATTGATAACAACATTTGAGGAAATACCAGCCAGTCTTCGTCCAATACTGACTGAGCTGATCGATAAGTCACTGACACCATTCAAGGGAAAATGTCATGAACTACCTCCACCGCAGACTGAGAATCCGACAGGGTATTTTCCTTCCCTCCCTGTCTTATGTCAAAGAGGAAGTTATGTGCTTGACACCAAGCAGAATCCTTCAGAGAAAGGTCTGAGTTGCCAGAAAACTCCATCCAAGAGAGGCCACAAGACGCTCACACCTGGATTATTCATACTCAACTGCCAACACGGTAAGTATTCAAAAGACTTAAATAATCCGTATTCCATAATCCTAAATCATTAAATGAGTCACATCAAATGGCATTTTCTGTAGATCTCCTGACCTATACTTTGTTCATGCATAAAACCGTACCATAATAGTCTAGTAAGGCCTTTCCCAGCTTTTACAAACCCTGGCAAGCAAATGGGCAGATGGCAGGGCAGCAGGGCAAATAGAGATGATAGAAGGCCATGACTCGACCACTATTGCATACTTATAATACATGTATATGCAATTTGGTAAACACACCAATTTTCTGGTGTAATTTTAATCTTCTAAAGGTGTTATTCGCTGAAGGTTTGCTGCTGCTCAGCCTATGTTTTATTGACTCCTTCCTCCCTTTCAGCCTGACAATTATGGAAAGAAAAAAGAGCATTGGGTCTGTAAACTTTTCAAAATTCATTTGCAACATGTCTGATGTTCAATGAGTACATGTATACAAACTTCCTCAATCCTCTTTTTGTTTTCAATCTGACCCTTCTTTCTTTGTCCACCGCAGCAGTTCATTTCAAACCACATAAAAGCAACAGCAAAGCAAAACACCCAAGGTGTGAATGTGTTTGAAAATATTGGTTGATTTGGCTATTATAGTTCAATATTTGGCAAAAAAGGAAATGACTGGTTTGTCCTTGCAGGCCATGTAGGGCCTAGTGGTATCATGGCTGGAACACTTAGGTTTCCACATTTGTGTATTAATATATTGTTTTCTCAATGTTGTGAATCTCTCTGTTACAGAAAAAACAAGGCTAAACAAAATTATGATCTTCTTAAATGATCTAATCTGCAATGAAGGTCTTTGAGTTGCTCTTAAATGCCTCATATAACTCTGGAGTGCCTTCTACACCTCTGAAATACCTTCTATAGATGCCCTTGGAATACCTTCTAAACTACCAGAGTACATTTCATGCATGAATAGGATACCTTATTTATATTGGAATGCCCCATGCATGTCAGAATACCCAAAAAAAATTTTCAATTCCCTGTGGATATTTTGAGGGAATCACAGTATCATTTTTTCTTAGAGTGTAACAATCGTTTGACACAACTTACCTTTGCACTAAAGCTGAAGTCAAAAGGACAGACTCAGAAATGTCTGTGTATAACATAGTGGCATGTTCAAAGACTTCTGAGTCTATACATGCTTTTGACTTCAGTCATAATGAGGCCTTGCTATAAAAATTGTGTCTGATACATTTTCATATATACTTAGCTCTGTATTGAGGAACCAACTAAGACATTGTCAGGTTTGAATGACATTGTCAGGTTTGAATAACAAGACTAACCGAAGATTGGCGCCAAGCGTTAGACAATGGTAACACCGTAGGAGTAATTGCTATCGATCTCTCAAAGGCATTTGACTGCATGCCGCATGGCTTACTGATGGCTAAACTTCATGCCTATGGCTTCAGTCGCAATGTATGCCAAATGCTTAAATCATACTTAGTAGATAGAAAACAGAGAGTAAAAATAGGTGAAATGAAGTCTCGATGGAAGACTAATACAAAAGGTGTTCCGCAAGGATCTATTCTGGGGCCTTTGCTTTTCAATATCTTTATAAACGATTTCCTATTCCATGAATTAAATTCAAAAGTCTATAACTATGCGGATGATAATACTCTATGCTGTATTGATAAAGATATACGACAATTACAATCAAAGCTACAAATGGATTGTGCAACAGCTAGGCGCTGGTTTCAATCTAATAACATGAAAGCTAATGCCGACAAGTTCCAATTAATGTTCCTTAACCGCCAAAACTCTTACTTAAATCATACAGTGACCGTTGACTCTAACTTCATAACTTCATCAACTAAAATAACAATCTTAGGAGTCGAATTTGATAATAAACTTAGTTTTGAAAGTCACATAAATGAGATATGCAATCAAACAAGTAAACAAATAAATGCTTTAAAGAGAATGAAACACTTCCTTGACAGAGACTGTAAAAGGGTAGTGTATAATAGCTATGTAAGTAGTAATTTCAACTACTGTCCTACAGTGTGGATGTTCACTGGAAAAATGAATATGGACAGGTTAGAGAAAACTAACAAAAGAGCTTTACGGTACGTAGTTAATGACAATGATGCTAACTATGATGATATGTGCCGAGACGAAAAACTCCTAAATATTCATAGACAGTGTATAAAAACGGTAGCCGTACAAATGTACAAGGTAAAAAACCAAACTGCACCCAGGTATATAGGAGAACTGTTCTTACGAAGAGAATCAAACTATGAAATGCGAGATGATGATTTGTACAATATACCCCGCTTTAAATCTGTAAGTTATGGAAAGAGAAGTTTCAGATACTATGGGGCAAAATTATGGGCTAACATACCGAAAGAGATTAAAGATAGGAATTCACTTGTTGGCTTCAAGGATGCTCTGACAACCTGGTTATTAAATGTCGATAATGTAACAAATATAGATTTTCAATAGTTCTGCTAAATTATTATATTTTACAGCATTGTTACTACTGGTGCCCTCTACCTCGTGTGCAATACATATTGGTGCTGAAAATGTAAATGTTTTTTAATGCTGCAATGAGCTTTTGATGTAACCTATGGAAGATTTCTCTTTCTTGTTAATAGTTGTAGCTTTTAGAATAGAGTAGTTATTTTGCTGTCTTTAGTCTGTCGTAAAGAAGCATTGTGCTTAAATCCATGTATTGTATCACTGTGATATATGTGATTTGATTTAAAACGACAATAAATAAAATTTACCTACCTAAGTATTATTGGGGTCATGCTTAGGCATTCATGTGTCCAAAATGTTTCTGGAGAGATTTTGCTTTATGTGATGGATAAAATCAGCTACATTCTCACCTCACTTTTATATAGATGCAACAGTGCATGGGCCCGGCGGGCTTTTAAAATGATATGATATAATCAGAATTTCTTGCAGGTGTTTGCTATGGCTTTGACCTGATGATGAATTACGAATCTCCAGACATGGCCTTCACCTTGCTCAGAACAAGATTTAGAAAAGGTAGGTCCGAATAATTGTGTTTAAAAAGTGCATCAATAGCTATATCATTCTTTCTGACATAATGAAAAAGCCCAAAGTCTAAACAGCCATTTCTGTAAGCTTTCAGTGTGTTTCATACAGTGGAACTCTCGGATTATGTCATCACAAAAAAAGTGGATGGGTAATTTCATGTCAAATCAATCAATGGTTCACACCTCGCCATCTAAGTTTCTAACAAAACTGTCCACACAGGAGGAACTAACACAATCAACATTTCAAATGGATATTTTTAAAATTGGCTGATCTTTGCTTTTTAAAGTCAGGAAAAGTTGTATAATATTCAAAAACAAGCCAACCACATGATGGTTCCATCCTGATTAAGACAAAGAACAAGGAACAAAATAGAAAACTTCTTGGACTGAAAAGCTTTTCAGGCACCGAGGTATCTGTTGAGCCTCACTGCTCCCTGAACACCTGTAATGGAGTGGTTTTCTCAACAATAAGCCACTCCAACACTGACGAGGACCTAAAAGAATGATTTCACACCTATACAGACGTCATTCAGTTCCACAGAATTCCACAGAAGCACAATCGAGAGTTGCTTATCCTGACTTTCTCCGATGCTACACTCCCTAGTAGTGTTTATGTCCAACAACGGAAAACCTAGAAAGCTTTCATGTTATCAGAGCTAAAACCAGATGCCTGATTAGACAAAAAAATGACAACATGCATTTTTGCCATTTTATAACTCTCCAACCGGAGCCATCATTTAAAATTGACAACCCCGTTTTTGGAAATAAAAAATGCATCTATTCCAGCTTCTTCAAGATGAGGTTTCATTCTTAGTCCCAGTGGACTTGTCATACTGGTCTGTGAGGTTGGGATGCTAAACAATTGTATACACAGGGTTAGTGGGGTTGGCTGCCAATTTGACTGTGTATTGAAGAGACAGTTTTAGTTGTCACAGTGACAGAGGAGATTTTCCTGAATGCACCAAGGCTCAATCAGAGACCTTGATTATGAACTGCATTAGGCAACGAAGATTAGAAGGTCATGCCGTCCCATAGACAATACAACCGTAGTCTAAGCGAGATCTGGTGATTGATTGATAGAGCCGGAGAAGGACAGTGGTGCCACCTCCGCAGTTCATTCTGCTCACCACCTTCAGTATGTTCAGAGATTTCATCATGCCTTCATTGTAGTAATATATGGGGAATGAAAGAAAGTTTGAGTCAAATGTGACTAGGAACTTAGTAGAATTTACCACTCTGATGCCATAATTGTCAATTTTAAATGATGGCTGCCGTTGGATAGTTCGAAAATGGCAAAAATGCATCGCTTTATGAGATCTATTAAATTTCTGAAGTTCTCTGTGCTAATCTGTGTCTAGTTGTCAATGAGGTCACTGTGACCTAGATATTGCAAAGGAGTGTGGAAAAGCTATCCACTCAATTCTTATTCTGAAACGGAGGCCAGTGGGATGAGAGTTTCTCTTACTACTACTGTAGGGGGGAATAAGAATATATAGGTCAAAAGAAACCCAATGGTACCTCAATTGCATAATTTGGTTTCAAAAACCCATATGGACGGATGCTTTGAAGATAACGCCTTTTGTGCCGACTGCAAAATTACCCGAAAATGGCGTATCTCAAGAACCAATGCACATACAGACTTAAAAATAGGCTCAAATTATTCATAATCCCAAGTTTATATGCGTCTTTCATAGTAAATATATGCCTATCTGCCTTATTTTTTAAGATATAGTCAAAAAACCTTGATTTTGTGCAAAACCTAATATTTTCGATTTTTTAGGAACGTTATACTCACTTATAGGCCTAATTTTAATGTTAGCTTTAAAAAATTTCTGTTCCACTTGCTTTATCATCCAAAAATTAAAGTATCATCCTAAACATTGAAGATTAATATTGCAGTTTTAGCCAAATCAGTCTTTCTATGTAGCAGTGTCTATCTTTGTCTTAGGTGATGCATGTGTTCTGGTTTTATCCTCGTCAGCACTATAATGACTTGGGATTTATTTGTCTTCAGTAATTTCCTCATATTATAAAGTAAGTGTGTGTGAAATGTAGGCCTAATTTTGTTTACAAATTTTCGTGTAAGAAAATGTAAGGATTTTACCTTTTTGTTTTGTTTCTTTTTTTATCGAGAGGACACTGACAGGTTTTGCAAACTGAAGGTGCATTATTAAGTTGAAGCTGTGAATGTGTAAGTCTTAAGTATTCAATGAGACATTTGTGTGACTTCTTATATGGTGGTGATGGATCAGATATTCAGATATACAAAGGTGATCATAAGTAAATCAAGTATCTCACTGATCAAATCAATTTAGGCATAATCTATGCACAGTATACAACAACTTGGTATAGTATGATTCAGTAATTAATAATATGGAATAGAACTGTCAAATGCATATATATATTAAATGTAAACATAATTGAGCAATTTTTGAAATTATTTAGGCTCTAACACTTCACACAGTATGCAATGCGATTTTACGATTGTATACTGACGGAAAAGAGCAAAAAAATAACAGTTTTTGTCCAATAACAAAAAATTGCACTTAGGCCTATATTTACTATGAAAGACTGATATAAAAGTGATGATTCTGGTTAATTTGAGCCTATTCACAAGTCTCTAAGACCAATAGTTCTCAACATATGATTTTTTTGGGGTAATTTTTTCGATATTATTTCTTCGCGTCAACCTGCAAAGGCCCTGTCGGCTTATATTGACAAACGGGGGCGTTGCCCAACCATGTCCAGGTCACACAAAAAATGCCACACAAAAACATTTTGGAATTATCAGCCCCCCCCCCCTACTCTTAGTTGATTCACAGAGGACCATGGTAGCTTCACTAAACAAAACCGGGACATTTTAGTTTTACAGTTTTTTTAGTGCTGTTGATATGAAATTTTGCTACACTTGTCCTAACATATATGGCTCTCATTCCTAAGTAGGTCACCTGAGCATTGAGCTGTGACAATGTTATTATTGCAGCAATGCAATCCACAGGGGCTTCTGAATCAAGTTTGTGCACATTCATTATATAATAAGTTCATGTCATGTACATTGGTATAAAAGCCCCTGTGATGCAAATTTATGTGTGCACAGACCAAATGTCTGTACATGATCGTGGTTTCATCACTTTTCAGCTTCATGCCAGCCTACTATCGGTGAGCTACCAATCAATGTTAGACATAAAACTCATGCTTATCAAAACTGCTGTGAATAAAACTGTCATTCTCGGTCATGGAATATGATGTATTACAGTAAAGAAATGAGATTAAGTTAAACATAGAGCCCGGTCACTGATTCCAATCATCATGACATGACTTGAGTGCTTGGTGACTTTACTTGAGGGACTTTCATGACTTAAAGAAATTTACCATGACTTGAGTGTTTCATGACTTGACTTAACTAACTTCAGCGGCTTATTTATTTTCTCCTTTCAAGTCAATTTTTCTTTAATACCAACCCCCATGATTTCACAAATTAAGCCAAATTAAAATCACCAAACTAGGAAATAATAAATATAGTGGATGAGTGATAATTTGCCAATTGATTTCAATCCCTTTGCCAGAAAAAAATATATTTAGTTAGTTATTAAATTTTCAGAATTTAACAGAAATGTCCAAATTGAAATAATCAAATAATTATGAGTCATCACTGAAACAATTTCAACAAATTAAAGAACTTCATGATTATATGTCATTATGTCTTGCAACAGAAATGAACATTTGTAGTTCAATGGCCAATACATTGCTGATAGCAATCAGCTTTGACACCTACCACATTGACATGACAGTTCATCAATGGCAATTAGGTACACTGATAATGAAACAAGGCTTAAGAACCTTTAAGACCATAAATGACAACTCCAACACTGGTAACGTTTGGACACATTGCCATTTATTGGCTACACACATGAAATCACAGATACATTCACACAAGAATCTCGCGAAGACCAGGACATGGACGTAGACAGACGAGACAGGCACAGGTCGGCCGGACACACGTGAAACATAAAACATATAACATAAAACATACAATTAAGGCACTGATATTAGGAGGCCTTACGGAAGCGGTATGAGTACTTCAGTTATGTTAACTTAAAGATAGCTTAAGAAATAACTCTATGTTAGGTCAGAGTTAAACCTAAAATTAATTTTGAGTTAGTTAAATTATGAAATAATTTTGAAATTTTGAAACAACCTTGGAACTACTATAGGTTAGTAAAAAACTAGAAAATTAAAAAAAAAGGTTTGAAACCTTAACTCCCTAAAACAATGAGCTTAAGGGAGGGATGGAGGGTGAGATGAAACAGGCGAGTGGTGCGAAAAAGGAGCCCTCCAATATTTATGTGGTTGACAACGGTTGAGTGGCTCCCATCGGCCGGACCTCCTGATTGGATAATTAACGACATGACGTCATCGATACGGCGGGAAACTCCATGAAGAAGGAGGATGTTGTCGCCCATGTTTACTCTTAATGAATCTTACAAGGTAAGGAAATATTAAGACCATAAATGACAACTTCAACACTGGTAACGTTTGGACACATTGCCATTTATTGGCTACACACATGACATCACAGATACATTCACACAAGAATCTCACGAAGACCAGGACATGGACGTAGACAGACGAGACAGGCACAAGTCGGCCGGACACACGTGAAACATAAAACATTTTGTATAAAAAAGAAAATGCCTTAGAAAAGAAGAGTCACCGTCCGGTGAGCATCCTAACCAGCACCTCTAAGATATTAGAAAAGCAGTATGAATCCCAAATGCGAGAGCACTGGCTGGATAGTATTTATAGTGAACATTTAACAGCCTTCCGCCCTAACCACGGCTGCCAACATGTTTTGATTGCGCTATGCGACAAGTGGCAACAGGCTAAGGAGAACAGAAAAATCCCAGGAATTCTCCTTGTCGATCTGTCAAAAGCTTTTGACTGCCTGTCCCACCCCTCACTGCATCAAAGCTGCTCGCGTACGGTATGGACGTAAATGCCACCACCCTCCTTATGGATTACCTTACCAACAGATCCCAAATTGAATAACACCACCAGCTCATGGACCCGAGTAGTTAAGGGCGTCCCTCAGGGATCGATATTGGGACCGACAATTTTTAACGTATTTTTAAATGACATTTTCCTGAATTTTGAATCAGGTTGGTTACTAAACTATGCTGATGATAACACTGTGTTCACTGCTGCCAGTTCTCTAGAGAACTTGACAACCTCGCTTACCAGCCACTCTGAGAAGATCATAGACTGGTGTAAGAAAAACATGATGGAAGCGAATTCGACCAAATTCCAGGCTATGATAGCCTCGCACAGTGGAACACCAGTACATGTGGACTCAGCCACTATAAGCACTAGTGAAAAAGATGTGAAGTTACTTGGTGTGTACCTTGATGAAAATTTAAATTTCAACCGCCATATCAAGCCTAGATTCCTGACTGAAGATGTCACCAAACTGCCAGTGCTAGGACCAAGTATGGCAACACCTTTGGACCAGGCCAATTCTATTTTGGTTTTGGAGAAGAAAATGCAACAAATTGAAGACAAAGCGAAGACCACTGAGGACATTTTGAAGAGGCATGATCAAGAGCTTGTGGAATGCAAAACTGCAACTTCACGATCTTCGATAGGGCAAGATGCTCAAGCAACTGGATATGGAGCCCTGTCTCTGCCACGTCCCGGAAATGGCTTTGGCCGAGGAGGTAGAAACGGTCCAACGGATCAGCAGCTTATACGCCAGGAGACGACTGAAATGGGTGCAGCAAGGAATTTGAAAGAAACAGATGAAGCTCCGAGAGTGACAGCAGGTGTAGACCAACGTTAGTCATGGTCAGCAATGGCCAAGACCTTGACAGAAGAAGAGAACAAGTGGCAACCAGCTGGAAAAAGTGCTTCAGGGGGAAAACGGAAAAGACCACCACCAATGCAGGGGACCGCCAAAGATACTCGTATAAAAGCTGGAAAAGGCCCAAGCAGGGACATATGGGTGTACAATGTGCTCAGAGACATGGAAGATAAGGAGCTCCACCAGTACATAGCTGAGGGAGGGAGCACCCGAGAGAAGGAAATTGCTATTCGACATTGGGAACCAAGGTACAAGGATCATTATGAATACAAGTGTTTCAGATTAACCATTGCCAAAGATGACTATGAGTATGTTTTTCAACCAGGATTTTGGCCAATGGGTGTCCACTTTAGGAAATACTGGTTAAGCAAAGATGAAATGAGCGGAATGAAAGGAAAAAGTGCAGATGGCCAGGCCCCAGTGAGTGAAACAAGAAATATTGGACAGGCTGGAGACAAACGTCAAACTAAAGGTGACGAGGATAATCAACCGAAAGAACAACAATGAAACAGGAAACGTTTGGAATTATATCTCACAATATAAAGCATTTCAAGAAGGAAAAAATTCCATTTTGTCAGGAGCTTCTAAAGCAGTGCAGTATTTTATGTTTGCAGGAGCATTGTCTTTACAAAAGTACATTAAATGAACTTTACAACATTGGAGACATTAATTTCCATGGGAATAGTGCTATGGATGACCATCAGCCCCTAACTGGGCGTCCCCATGGAGGCTGTGCTATAGTGTGGTCAAACGATTTGAAATGCCGTGTGGATCCTATCGATATAAATCATAACAGGATATGTGTTGTTAGATTGACCCTGGATTCAAGTACTACAGTTTTAGTGATAAACATTTACCTGCCCTGTGATAGTCAGTACAGAGATACACAATATGAGATCACAATGGATGTTTTTAATATGGTCTCAACGATCATAAATGAACAAAAGTGTGATATGACAATTGTAGCTGGGGACTTCAATGCACAAATGACATGGAACACTCCACATGTGGAAGCAGCTAAATACTTTGTGAACAATAATGGACTACACAATGGATTGGACCATATCCTATCTGAGGTTAACTACACTTTTGTGAGTTCAGCCAATGGCAGTAGGTCCCTAATAGACCATATTTGTATGTGTGACTCTCTGTTTTCGAATATTATTGAGTATACTTCAGTGGATTCTGTGAACAATATGTCAGATAATTTGGCTGTCCTCTGCAAATTTGACTGACAAGTATTGACTAACATAAGGCAGGAGTGTGTTCATAATTCCATAGCTGCTTGGCATAAGGCCAAAAATGAACATATACTGGATTACAAAAATGCGCTTGATGAGATGCTGCATTCTGTGCAGTTGCCTGCAGATGCTATCCACTGCAGTAACTACCAGTGTCCAAGTGATTGTCCACATAGGCAGGAATTAGATGTGTTGCTACATGACATAATAATGTGTTGCATCAAAGCAGAGGAAAGCTGTATTCCGAAGACTTCACTTAAGCATGTAAATAATGTGCCTAGGTGGAATGACATGGTGAAAGGGAAACACCAGGAAGCTCTGCATTGGCACAGACTCTGGAAAGAGGCGGGTAGGCCACAAGGAGGACAACTGGCAGATAAAATGAGAAGAACAAGAAACGATTACCACTATGCGGTGAGACAATGTAAAAAGGATCATGACAAAATAACAGCCTCCAAAATGGCGGAGGCCATGTCTTCTGGGAGAACAAGAGACTTTTGGCAGGAAATTAGAGTGATGCAGAGGTCGAAGAAGACAATTCCAAGTGTTGTGGATCAAGCTGAAAACCAAAGTGATATAACTGACTTATTTTACAGGGTGGGTAAGAGAAATCTGGAATGATCTTTAAGTTACTGTGTTTCGCAAACAGATTAACGGAATGTTATGAAACCAACAACACAACAAACAGTGGTTAGTCAACCGCAAATAAGGTCATTCTGGCAATATTGGGACAAGAAATGGCGACCCAGTAGCAGAAAAGGAAAGTGGTGGCAGATCTCCTGTTTGCCCAAGTGAAGCCTTGGACCATTTCTGACATTGTTTTATGTCATTGAGCACTGTTTATACCATCAAACAATCCGTAGCCATTGGGAAAGGGTTGCAGAGGAAGCCTGGCAGCCGTTGGCAGACAAAGAGGACCAGGAATTTTGTAATTGCCCTCCATACTCCAGATTTCTGGCCGTCCTCAAGCCCAGACCTTAACCCTTAGGACTACGCGACCTGGGGTATTTTGGAGAAGGCCACCAACAGAAACCCTCACCCTAATGTTGACTCTCTGAAAGAAGCCGTATAGGGGTCATTCTCAAATTTCGGGACAATTTGCGTCACTCTAGCTCCCTGACATTAATATGAATGCGATAAATATCTGAAGCGTCACTCTGCATCTGTTATTCATATTTCTACTTAGAACCACTGCATTTGGAGCAAAAAGTCATTCATTAGACTTTTTATAATGCATTATGTCCAGAAATCCGTGCAAAATCAATGGTTTTTCCCTGTCACTGGACCTGACATGACAAAATCAAGTGTTCATTTTCCTCCTAATATACCATTATTTTCAAAGTTTCTTTGCACGATTCATGGGAATATAGACTTGAATTTATATTTAGTTCATATTCAATTTTTTTTGGGTATAATTTCATTGATTAAATTGATACAATAGTCGTGTCACTAATTTATGTCAATTTTTTGTCCCCTCCGTTACTTGCCATAGCTCTGTTCGTTATTGTTTTTTATGAGCTATTTTCACTGAATATCATCAGACGCATGTGCGCCATAGTACCACTGCCTTGCAGACTTCATAAAACATGTATTCAATAAATTATGACATAATGTTCATGAAAAATGTTTTTGGTCCCACTAAAATGTCCCCTCCGTTTCCTTCATTTCCAAGCTTACCAATGATAATTTTACAGAGCGATTTCATGTATATGTTGCTGAGGGTGGCAGGTTTTAATATTCTGCAATTATGGTGTCTAATCTCCAAAATAAAAAGCAGTAATGAGCGAAAAGCAAAAAATTGTTCCCCTCCGTTACCGTCCACTCCGTTACCAGATCATGAGCAAGAAATCGACATTTGGACCAAAAAATCTACTGATACGAGATGAAGTACTTCTGAAAATAATAGTTACATCAATCTTTCATCATTTTTCCTTTTGTTGCTGTTCCTACAGTTGGTTTTTTACATCAAAATTCCCCTCCGTTACCACATTGTCCCCTCCGTTACAGGACAATTTTCCTATACCCATTGTCCCGAAATTTGAGAATGGCCCATAGAGAGAGCGGGGCAAGATGTCAGCTGACGTTGTGACAAACAGTTGTAAAAGTTTTCGAAAGTGTGTTGAGGCTATGATTGCAGAAAAAGGTTGTCACATACAGTAGATCAGAATTTGTCTATTGTCTAAACTTGCTAATTTGCCAAAATCATTGTTCTGTGCTCAGTGGAAATGGTTGTAAACAAATAAGTTATGAATCTGTCGCAATTTTCCAGTTTTCACTTACCCACCCTGTATAAGAAGTTCAAGAACCGTTACAATGCTACCGATGATAATGGCAATCTCTTGGATGAAATTCTTGCTGAGACAAATGAGCAGATTAACACATACTCGGCACAGATGAATCACATTGTGACACAGAACACTGTCAGGAAATTGGTGAAGAAACTTAAAAAAGACAAAATGGATGGGTCTTATGGGTTGAATTCTAACTGCATTATTTTGGGAACTCAGCGTTTGTTCACCATCTTGGCAATATACTTCTCTGCAGTACTTTGCCATGGATATACTGGAGAAGCAATGCTCATTGGAACCATGTGTCCCATACCTAAAAGTAATGCTCTCAATAAGTCTGATAAATACAGGGCAATAGCTCTGTGCAGCAGTATTGCTAAGTTGTTTGATTTGATCTTCATTGATAATCAGAAACCGGAGCTTACAAGTGATCCACTACAATTTGGATTTAAGGATGATAAATCAACGTCTCTTTGCACCTGGATGTTAAAAGGAATCGCCAGTAAATTTGTTAATGAGGGCAGCTCAGTGCATGCAATGCTACTGGATATGTCCAAAGCCTTTGATAAGGTAGATCATGGTATGCTGTTTCGTACAATGCTTCGGAGGAACATGAATCCTCTATACATAAGATGCTTAATGTTTATGTATCGAACTCAGATGTTGCGTGTTAAATGGGATGACACATATTCTCCCTATTTCAAGGTGTCCAATGGTGTGAAACAAGGGGGAGTACTTTCACCTCTGCTTTTTTGTATTTATGTTGATGCTCTACTTGACAGATTACGACAAAGTTCTCGTGGATGTTATTTGGGACCATACACTGTAAAATTTGAAAACTGTGTTGAAGTAATAATTTGAGCTGTCTGAGAATGTTAATAATTTTCAAGGTATGATAGCTCAATCCTATAAGTTTTCAAGGTATGATAGCTCAATGCTGTAAGTTGTCCAAACGAATCATAACATTAAGCCGTGAAAACATGAAAGCTTCAGTTGTTGCAGATAGCTTGACATCTCAGTCATGCCACATATAGCGCCATCTATAACAAGCACATCTCATAAGACTGGATTTAGTTTTGAATAATTATTTACTTACAAGAAAAAAGAACATTTATATTACACTATCCCAGAGAAAAAATGAGTAGCACACCACTTTAGCTGGTTACTTTTTTATTTTTATCTCTCTTAAATTAATTTGTGGGAGTAATTAGATGCATGCTTTCACACGTCAGCCGACATTTCCAAGTCAGAGTGTGTTCAAATATAGGCTTCTAGCACTGTATACCAACTGAGATGAGCCACAGGCCATTGGGATTTATTCACAAGAAATTAATTTTTAAATCTCCTTGTGATGCAATGGTCTGTGTTGAATGCATCCTGGGCCTGTTAACGATGTGCTAGAATGAAGCATACTAAATCAGGTGGATGCCCGTGAGAGATCAAACAATATTTTGGGATTACAGCCCATATTCATAAATAACTTTATAAGACAGGTCACACAAATATAAATCAAAAACAACTAAAAATAAGTCAACACAGCTCAAAATTTTGAGTTGTGTCAGCTTAGATCAATAAGTCAACAAAACTCAATATTTTGAGCTGTAAGTCAACATAGCTCATTGTTTTGAGTTTTCTCAGCTTGAATACCTTAGTCAACATAGCTTAGTATTTTGAGCTATAGATCTCAGCTCGGTATTTTGAGTTATCTCAGCTTAAAACATTAATCTATGTTAGCTCAATCAACTTGTGCAACCATCTCACTCAATCAATTGAGCTGAATCAGTGCCTCCGATTTTACAGTGTACTTTACAGGAGCATTATGCTATGCAGATGACATTGTACTGTTATCACCCTCACTACATGGATTAAAAGATATGCTTAACATTTGTGAAAAATTTGCTAATGAATATAGCCTCTCATTCAATGCTCAAAAGAGTCAGTTTATTGTCTTTAGACAAAAGGCCAGAAATGGTAACTTGACAGTTCAGTTTGATGGGTCAGCTGTGGTTGAACAACAAAGTGTGACTCACCTTGGTCACATTATTTACAGTGATTTAAACAAGTGTGACGGTGACAGAATCCTTGCGGCTTTTTATAAGCAGTTCAATCTGTTTCGGAGCAAGTTTGGGCGGATTGCATCAGTTGTGCAAGCTCATCTATTTCATGTCTACTGCTCATCATTTTATGGATGTACCCTAGTGCCTATTAGGCAGACAGTGTGACTGCAAGTTGCATGGCGAAAATGCTTGAGGCAAGTGTGGAGAGTCCCCTACCAGACTCACTGTTCAGTACTGAGATGCTTAAGTGACAATTTATGTGAGTTTCACATGTTCCAAGCTAGGTTTGCTAAATTTGCTATTTCTGCTTTTCAAAGCAAATGTGACATTGTGGCATATGCTGCAACATGCTTCGCACGAACTAAATGCACTTTCTCAAAAAATATTGAGTTCCTGACGACACACTCGGGAGTTGATGTCAACTCAATTGATGCAATTGGAATCATAAGGAGGTTGTGCCAAGAGAGATGCAAAAGGATACACAGTAGAAGTGAGGCATCTGTTCTGACGGAACTTGCAAGCATGAGAGACGGTATTATGGAGTCTGAGCTCACAAGAACAGATGTGGAAGATATAATTGTTGATTTGTGTATTAATTAATTTTGTTTTTGTAGTTTTTCCTATTATTTTATGTATACTTTGAGTATGAATAAACATGATATATATATCGCATCTACTTAAAAAATCATCAAAGCAATTAAATTGCCTGAAACGTATTGCCTACCCCTTGAATAGCTCCGTAAAACTTCTGCTCTACAAATCATTTGTCCAATCGAATCTAATGTTCTGCCCCACTGTGTGGCATCTGTGCGGGGAGAGCAACACAAAGAAACTTGCACGGCTCCAATACAGAGCACTGAAGTTTGTTTTCACAGACTACAAGTCCTCTTATGAGGTACTGCTCCAGAAGGCTGGTCTGCCCACCTTAGCCCTAGGAAGATTACGAGCAATTGCTAAGGAAGTGTATAAAATTGTGAACAAAATGAGCCCTGAATATTTATCAAAGACTTTTAATACACAAACAACATCGTATAACTTGAGATCTCGTGGCTCTATAAGACTATCTCACAACAGGACAACGAAAAATGGACTCCAATCGTTCAGGCATTTTGGAGCTAAAATCTGGAATGCCCTGCCTCCTCATATAAGAAATGCTGACGATTTCAAAAACTTTAAGTCACTGATCCATACATGGACTGGCCCTACATGCAAGAGCGCCCTCTGCAGGAACCGAGGGGCAGGGTACATATTAAAGATACAGAGAGAGAGAAAATGTTTATTTACGTGACTAGTGTTACAGGTACATTTAATAATCAAATCACAGTTAACAAAACACCCAGCCCTACATGGGCTTATTAGTCACGAGATAACAAATAACATCATCTAACATAAAAACTACAAACAAATTATAATAATTAACATAAAACAATTATATGGCGTGACAGCAGCTCAGTTAATTTTATTTACATATATATGGGAATAATTTATCAAAATTATTGATATAAGTGGTTTCTTCGTTTCATGTAACATTCAAAAACATATATGCTGGAAGTTTTAACAATATCAGCTGACATCATCATCTTTATTTTATCTACACTATTTAATTGAATAAAATTGGGGCAGTTTAAATTATACATTGGCCAAAACTTCATACGTATATCATTGTAAAAGGAGCAGTCAAATAAAAAGTGTAATTCATCCTCAACCTCGTTTTTATCACAGAAAATGCAGAGCCTGAATTCCTTGGGAATGTTTGTGTATCGTCCCGTCTCAATTTTAAGAGATAAAATTCCACAACGCAATTGAGCAAAAATTGAACGGTGTGCACGATTATGAACTTGAAAGACATATGGTTCAGACTTGAATTCGTTTTTAAAGCTATTATAGGTTCTCAATTTTGGGGCAGATTGTATTGAGTTATGCCATTCATTTTCTTCTTCTTGTTCTAAAATACTTTTTACTGCATAAATGTCTACATGACTTAAATTAGTATATAGATCTATCCTTCCTATCTTAACAAACAGCTTGTAAATATCACTATTCCAATTACCTTTACTAGTTCGCTTATTGTAATCCCATTGAAATACCCGCTTAGTTAATCTTCTGTTATCCATATCTACGATCCTATTCCAAAATCTTAACATTTCAGTTCTTCTGCGTACAGTTGAACTACACCAACCAACATCACCGTTAATTGCTAGATTAGGGGAAAATCTATGAATTCCCAGAAAGAAACGAATTGCCTTATTTTGTACGGCGTCCAGGTAACCAAATTTCTGGAACCCCCAAATGCCTGAGCAATAGTCTAATATTGGAGCATTTAACCACATTTAATCATACACACGGCACATACAGGTGATCCAGAGCATCCGATGTGGACGACGAATTCCTTGGTGTTGGTCTTCGACCTGTGGACCTTGAAGTCGAGTGCATCCATCGTGTTGGTGAATGTGACGTCAGCCCTGACGGGAGGGGAGAGAACACCCCTAGTACTAAGATACTCCGAAGGTCGGAGGCAGGCGAGATACGCCAGAGACATGGTTGCTAGGGCCATGAGATTGTTAATGTTAAATGGGGCTCTAGTGAGCATGAGCATGCAGCGGTCCAGGGTCCTAAGAGCCTGCACCATGGCAGGCCCATGTTTGACAAGTGGGCGACAAATCTTAATAAATTAGTCTGTGAAATTGGTAAAGGTGACAGGGAATACAGATCACAGAACGAGTTGTACCTTCTGACCACCGTTGAATAAGCACTCCTCGAATTGGCCGTAATGCCATGGTGAATTAAGGAGTGGACCTTGTTGTCAAGATCTGAAATTAATTATTAAAACGGGATCAGAGTTGGCCATGTTGGCGTAGGGGTGGCGGAGCTTAAATAGATCAACTGCCAGTCTGCTTAAATCATCGGCATCTACATTTTCCTTGGTGTTGTTATATACCGGGCGAACGTTAATGTCGTATTGAACAATAATCAAACACCAGGCCCTGACCAAGGCAATCAAGGCTGGTACAGGGGAATACTTTTTGCCAAGGGCGCCAACCACAGCTTGGTTGTCTATATGGAAATAAGTATTGGTGCCTGCTAGGCGAGGTGCCCAAGTAGCCAGGGCAATTAAAGCGACATAAAGCTCACACCAATTAATGGAGTGGTTTCTGGTTGGGAGAAGGGAAGCTACCAAAGGCGCAGAAAACCAGTCGGGGTGGAAATACCCCCCAGGGCTTAATTTGAGGCATCAGTGAATACATGCTCTGCTGAGCCGTCGTCCCAGGGAGGAGGCAACATGGAAATACCGTTGTGTGACTCAACACAGTCACGCCATCACTTCAAGTCCTCCCGAGCATCAGACCTGAGCTTAACCTTAAAAAGTAAAAATTTAACAGACTTGGATGCCTCGATGAGACGTCCAAGAAAGGCTCTGCCTACGTTCAACACACGCAAGGCAAAGGCTAATTTACCTATTAGGCTAAGAAGCTGTCTCTTGGAGACTGACTGCTGACACAGGAAGTGGGACACCAGGGACAGGATGTCATCCAGCCGGTCCAAAGTGTTAATGGTTATACCCAAAAACTTAACCTCCGTTGCAGGGATGGTGACTTTTGACGGTTGGACCGGAAACCCTGCCTGCTCGCATGTCTTAAGCATGATGGACAGGCCATCCTGATATGAACGAGCATCACTAGAAACGTACCGGACAATGGAAACCGGTGCCCCACTTCTAGCCATAATGAGTTGGAGGGCTGAGGCGAAAATGTCAAACAGGGCCGGGGCAGACCTTTATCCAAAACTCAGGACTTTTGAGAAAAAATACTGAGTACAACCCGCCCCATCAGGCCAAGACAAACCCATTAGGTGCCAGTCATCCTGGTGGATGCGGACAAACTTGAACGCATCTTGGAGATCTAATTTTGCCAGAAATGGGGGTGAGATGGCAAACTCATTACAGTAGGCCACGGCGTCATCTATTGACACATATTTTAAGGAGAATTCCTTGGCGTCAACTGAAGCATTGACTGAACCCTGTGCTGGGTATGAAAGGTCATGGATTAACCGTATTTTTTCGGAATCCCTTTTAAGAAATGCTCCCAGGGGGGAGACAATGTAAGCCTGATAGGGCGGGTTGGAGAACGGACCGTGAAGACGGCCCATTAGACAGTCGGATTGAATGACATCGTTAACCTTGTGTCTATGCTCAATGGCAGAAGGCCAGTTGGGCGACACAATTACCTCAGTTGCCCCCGGCCTGCCTATTCTAACGCCCTTATCCAACCAATCTAGAACATTCTCGGCATGATTGGCGTCGTGCACTGTGTACAGCATCTCACGCCAATAATCTAAGTTAAGCCGTGGAGGCCCCTTTGCCTCCCGCGCATTTCTTACAGGACTTGGCCCCGAGTGGACCCTCACACAAGATGCAGCAATGCCTTCTTTGGCAATTCTTATATCTGCATGTGTTGTCCTGGTAATGGACGCAGATCTCGTTGGGGTCGACATTGCTGGGTTTCTTTCCCTTGTCCCCCTTTGTACCTGCGCAGCTACCGGACGGCGGACGCGCTGGCCCCTGTGGGGCCGGATCCCCGAAAGGGGCACTCACTAGTTGAGTGCTCCAGGGAGCCACACTTGGTACACTTACTGGTTGACCTCAGTGCACTAGCGTCAAAAATAGTGGTGTACAGTTGCTGATCAAACTGTGCTAAGTTAAATGAGAAGGCCCTGCCAAGGCAGCCCTGTGAATCTCATCATAAGTAATGATAAAGGGAATTTTATAATTCCCTGTCAATGAAAGAATGAATGTCCTATAGTCAGCTAGCTCCAAGTACAGATCAATACCATAATGGTCAACTAGTAATAACTCATACTGCCCTCAGGCCTCCATCCACTTGTAGAAGCTTGTGATGGTCCTACGTGGCTTGGAGGTTGTCGGAGAATCTAACTTCTTCGATCTCGTGAGAAGGGCAATCTAAGAAGTCCTCTGGATGGACGAACTCACCGGCTATGGCTGCTTGTGCAGCGCGAGTGTCCATGTGGGTTGGTGCCCGAGATCTTGCCAAGGTGAGTCCGCGGGTCCTTCGTCCCAATCCATGGTCCCTCCTGCTGAGGTAGTGCACGGCCTACTGAGTCATACTGATGGGCCAAAGGTGCACCCATGTCATCCATATACTGCCAGGCGGTGCCCGGTGCCACTAACTGTTCTTCGTGAAAGCTGGGACGGGACCTTGCATCATTAGGGTAACTTGAGACATTCATACGGTAACCAGCTTCCTCGTATCTGAAGCTATTGCTTACTGCGGGCTCACAACTGGCCCCATTGGGACGGTAACTAGCTTCGCTGGGGTGGTGACTCGCCTCCCTGGGACGGCTACTGGGACGGTTACTTGCTTCAGCATGGGTTTGATCCATGTAATTTGGTTCAGTGGGAACATTAACATTGCTCTGGTACTCCAGGTCAGTTTGCCTCTCCCATTTTCAATTATATAGGCCCAGAAAACCGCTGTCCCTATTCACCCCTCACTTTGGGGTGAATAGGGACAGACTCTTATTTCCACAACCACTACTTCCTATCTTGTCTAGATGGTTGATATTTGTGAATATACATCAGAAAACATCTCTAATATGCCAAAAATTTATATTTAATAAATCTGAAAATCTATTTCCTGTGAAATAGGCATTATTTAAAAATAATAATAAATTACTAAGAAGTATAAAAAATGCAGTTTTCTGAAAATTTCACTAGTGTTAACTAATTGTGGCCAAAATCTAATGCGTATGAAACTAATTTAGAAAAATTGGACCAGAAAATCATGAAAATGAGTTTAAATGAAAATTAGATGGGTTTTTTTTTTGCTTTTTCTGGAACTCTGCAGCAGACTTGGATCTGAACTCATGACCACAGAGGCAGAATCTGATATCTTGTCGACTGTTCTTGTCATCTCAAACTATTTGGAACTGAGCTGGGTCAAAATTGCATTTCTTTTTATGCCCATCTCTTTAAGAATTCACACCATTTCTTGTAATTGCATGTTTATCACAAATTGTAAGGTTTTTTGACCTATATTTAGAATTTCTGTGTTTCAGTGAATGTTCAACTACCTAACTGCTATATATGGTCCAATGTCACAAGTTGGTGAAATTTGTGATTTTTGGTCATTCAGGACAAAGAATGGATAATCACTGATATGTTCCCTATGTATTAGTAGATTCCAAAATGCAAAAGTTATAGGTGGTAAATGCATTTTTAAGCAAACGAGGCTAGATAATGCCTTCATTTTTTAAACATAAATATGAAGGATTTACAAACTTAAGATGCAGTTTTTGCGAAACTGTTCTGACTTCATTCAAATGGACTTGTAGGGTAAAGTTTTAAAAAAATATCACCATGAAGTTAACACAAAATCTAGAAAATGATATCCTTTATAAAATTACTTTATAATTTACGATATTTCCCTCACTTAACCTTTCTTAGTTTAGGGTGTCAATTTTTCGTCAGTCTCAGAAACAGGGCTGTAATTCCATGGAAGATTAGAGTTACAAGTTACAACCACTTTCTCTACACCAATGGAAAGCCAGGCTGATGAGCATCTCGGAACCATCCAGAAAAGCAAAATTTCCATTCTGAGCCATAATCAGACAGAATCTGAACAATAGAGTACCTACATAATTCTCACTAAAAAAGAGGGTGTCAATTTTTCGTCAGTCTCACTTAGACCCTCACAGCTTCCAAAATAAGAGCCTCTACAAAGTTTTGTAACTATTTACTGACAGACCAGGTCATGAGCAAAAGATTGATGTAAAAATTAAAAAAAAATCAAATCAGAGAATGGTGTATTTGATGCATTAAATATTAGATTGTCCATTTTGGCTTTGCGTGTGACATGACAACCTTATACTGCAAAACATGTCATTCTGAAATACAGAAAAATATTATTGCCTTTTTTCTGTATTCATAATATGCTCAGCTAACCACAGCATAATACCAAATTTCAAATTTTATTTTAACTGCATTTACTTGCTTGTATTTTAAAGTTTTACCTGAATTTCTTACATGCAGTGTCCAGCGTGACGCCAAAATTTGATCGCATATGCAATCATTTACCATTTAATTTATCAAAAGCTTTGAGAAGTGGATACATTTCCTATTATTTACATCAAAGGGGACATCACTGCCTTTCACATGATCCATAATACATGCATAAATTCTATACGAAAGCTGAGATATGACCCGAAATGCATGTCTATGTTGGGCCAAAACTGAAATTTTACCAACTCACGACATTGGACCTTATCCAAGATGTTTTTGATAATACTCCATCTCTGGTTTGGGTTCTAGTGTGATTATTATATGATTATTGTTGTCCCTTGACACCCAAAAATTAGCTTAAAATTGCCTCTGGCTTGGTTTCCTTTGAATAACATATGTGCCAATTTAACTACATTAGTAAAATTCTGCAAACACGTTCATAACGGGTCAGTGTAAAATGCGGACCATGCAGACCATGCGGACCAGACTTAGTGGCAGCCAGTCTGTTGGTTTAAGGCTTGGACAAACACTGGCCAGTCTGGAAGGGTTAAATCATGCGGACCAAACAGTGCAGACCATGCGGACCAACTGGATAACAACAGGCTATATGATTGGAAATAGTTTTATAAAAAAAAAGGAACTTTGTAATTTTTTTTTCCCACAAATTTGTAGAAATGTTCATAATCAAGGTTGTATTTGGTCTGCATTTGGTCTGCATGATTTGGTCAGTACTCTGGTCAGCATTTGGTCTGCATAGATCTGGTCTGCATTCTGGTCTGCACTTTGGTCTGCTGCCGTCTGCAAGATCTGGTCTGATCAACAAATTTTATTTCAAGAAGGCTAGCTATACAATTTTTTTTATTGCAGACTGTATAATCTAGAATGTCATGTCATCCAATCGAGGTCGTTTCTATTAATTGCATTTAAGCCATCATCAATGATTTCCACTTTCTGTAATCCACAGTGGATTATAAGACCCTGCCTCACTTAACTCATTTAAATTTAATTGCAGTTATTGCACTTTAAATTTATTATCCAGACCAAAACTAAATGCAGGCCAGATTTCAAATCATACAGACCAAATGCAGACCAAAATTTATATTATGCAGACCAAATGCAGACCAAAATTTATATTATGCGCCAGACTAAATGCAGACAGAATTCCTGTCACACAGACCAAATGCAAGGTAAGTGCATTTTTTAAATATGTAGTGTCAGCTAATTGGGTTTAGATAGGCAGATCCTGAGATCCAGTTGCATTAGATCGTTAGTCTTTTTTAGTAGATAATTGCTTAGAGAATGCAGACCACTGAAAATTCTCATCATGCAGACCAAATGCAGACCAGAATTAAGTCTCACCATGCTGACCAGATTTCTTATTCTGGTCTGCATTCTGGTCTGCATTCTGGTCTGCATTCTGGTCTGCATTCTGGTCTGCATTCTGGTCTGCATTCTGGTCTGCATTCTGGTCTGCATTCTGGTCTGCATTCTGGTCTGCATGATTTGGTCTGCATGATTTGGTCTGCATGATTTGGTCTGCATGATTTGGTCTGCATGATTTGTCAGACTTTTCTGCACTCATGTCTGTAGATCTGGTCTGTAGATTTGGTCTGCATTTGGTCAGCATGATTTGATCAGTATTTGGTCTGCACTTAGGCCTGCACTTTTGCCTGCTCATATCTAATCTACACAGGCCCCTTGCCTGTATACGTTTACATAGTTTATTTAAAAAAAGTAATAACAAAAATAAAATATTTTTTATTCAAATATCAAGCTGATATAATCCAAATAATTGTCTCTATCTTGCTAATTGATTTGGTCCGCACCTGGTCCGCATTTTCCGCTTGATTGACTTTGTATTATTAGCTTGATCAAACAAGCAATGCTCCTCTGCACCCTCCTGTGTTTGTTTGGTGTCTGGTCCGCATGGTCTGCATGGTCCGTTTGGTCCGCATTTTACACTGACCCGTTCATAACTACATATTAAAAGTGCCCTGTGAGTTTGGTGTCTGTAACTCCTATACTTTTTGTGCCAGAAGGAAAGTTTTGACCACTTCCTGAAAATCTAAATTCTGCAGGCGTTGGTTAAAAGTAGCTGCAGCTCCTACCTTCCTGCAGGCATAAATGATATAAACCTATCAAAAGATTCAGTACAATACCTACTAAAAATGTGCCAAAAATCATGTTACCAAGTCAAGGGGAAGTTATTGTTTTTTGAAGAAATAAAAGGTTTTCTGGTTCTGTCCCTATTCACCCTCTTGTCCCTATTCACCCCATATTACGTTATTTACTACTAGGCAATGCATTTTTAAGAAATCATTTAAGCTAAAGTTCATTAAAGATTTCAACTATTCATAGGTGTATGGCACGCGCAATTTTTTTGGGGGGGGGGGGCGAGCGACATTTGCCAGAATTTTAACATCTAGATTTTATGCCTGGAAATCATTAATTTTCAACAGTTTTTATTTAATTAAATCTGGTCGGACAATTTTCA
Source organism: Platynereis dumerilii (assembly GCA_026936325.1). Taxonomy (NCBI): domain Eukaryota; kingdom Metazoa; phylum Annelida; class Polychaeta; order Phyllodocida; family Nereididae; genus Platynereis; species Platynereis dumerilii. The sequence continues at coordinate 1,910,509 of JAPTHN010000052.1, read as the reverse complement.
TTAGACAAAAATAATTTTCTTGTGGCAGTTATTAAGTACTCCGCAGCTAACTTGCGTCAGCCTGATAAAATTCGAAGTCCATGCAGAAAGCCGCACGACCCCGCACGTGTTTGGCTTAATCAGCTTAATAAGCATTTCCGTGAAGTAGGCCTGTATTTTGGATCAAAATTTCATTTCTATTTTATTTGCCACACATGTGACATTCGTGTATTTTAAATCTCATATCTCATATAACAAACATTCTCAAAGAGGAAATAGGCTTCAGCTGTATATGTAAAATCAACTAAATTCTTCACTTATGACAGTACAAAATTCACAAGAAACTTTGTGTCTGAGCTTTTCAAACAAATGATTCACTTACATGCAGGACTTTTTTGTGGGTAAATTCAATTAACTTCTTCATTACAGATGCAGCTGAGATGCCAGCCAATGCACAAATCTGCACAACTTAATTTTTGGTTAGGCCGACAATACAAGTTTCTTAAAAATATCAATTTATTTTGATTGTAATTATCCAATTTATTTTGATTGTAATTACCTCTGACACTTAGCCAGGAATCTTATCTTGATATCTTATGCTGATAAATGTATACATGCCAGTGGACAATCACAGGAAAAATCACGTTGATGAGACTTTTATAGATACTCTTGATTGTGTCGAACTCTTTGTTGAGAGTTGCTCTTCTTATATATATGATCTTTATTCACAAATATAAAATTTGTACAGCAAGCATTTTTGTTTACAATTAAAAAAGGGCAATAAAAACAGACGAGACAAAGGTCTCATTAACAGATAAAAACAAATTTAAAATGCCGTTATGGCCTAATTCATACAAATATCATCAATTATACAGGACAACTCATCATTATTTAAGATATCACAGTAGGCATGACCATCCCTAATTGAGATCAGTTCTTTCAAGCTATGTATTTTAACTTTATCACAGTCAGACATATTATTTAAGCTCACTAAACTACTGAGATCAGTCATCGCATCATTACATTGACTTATAATTTCTCTGTAATTACAACCAGCAATTGACATAGGATTATTTAGACATTGACTAGATACTGTTCTAACAATAATATTCTCTGAAGACAGACAATTTTTAATAAACTTAATAAAACGACATTTCAACTGAGTATGCAATGGTAAGGAATCTGAAAGCCACTCTACGATATTACAATGAGTCCTATAATTGATATTCCACAGTACTCTTAAAGCTTTTCTCCATGAGACACACAAGTCTTCCACTGCTGTACTATAAAGATCCCATAACGGTGAACCATAAAAAGAGCAGCAATATTGACGGAATAGTTTACATTTTAAATAGGAATACATGTGACCAAAATCAGCCATAAATAAATTGAAATTCTTCCAAAAACAGCCTATTGCTTGTTTTATACCACTTACATTATCTACTGTAGATACTAAATTACCTAGATGTAATGCTTTTTCACAATATTGCAGAACTGAACCATTTACATAAACATTACCTTTCAAATCTCTACAATTACGTCCTCTAAAGAGCATTAACTGACTTTTACTTCCGTTAAACAGTATACTAAACTCTTCTGCATATTTTTCACAGATTTCGACCATCCGTCTCATACCATTCAAAGTGGGACAAACAAGAGTAAGGTCATCGGCATATGCTAACGTGCCAACAAATCTATTGCCTATTTGACAACCAACACCAGATTTTTCCAGTTCAATCAGCAAATCATCAATATATATTTAAAATAATATGGGAGACATAACTCCACCCTGCTTTACACCGTTCATTACAGAGAAAGTATTTGATATTTTTTCACCCCATCTAACCTGGAGACACTGATTAGTATACATGTTTATAAGTAATCTAAGAACCAAAGGGTGAATTTTACGTTTAAGCAGTAATTTGAAAAGTTTACAGTAATGAACACGATCAAAGGCTTTTGTGGCATCTAGCATAAGTACATATACATTAGTATGTTTATAGTTGTAATAATTTATAGTCTCATTAAGAACATGGGTACATTGTGTGGTGGAGGACTTAGCCTTGAAACCGAATTGTAAATTAGAAGTAACAAGATTGTTTTGTTCTGATTGACATTATCATTGGTGGTGACCTTAATCTTGATTTATCAAGAAACAATTCCCATGATCTTTGCTATAGAGACATGATTGACAGACGAAACATGGTGTACACTTTCGATTGGCCGACTGACGATTCTGGATACACTTATTATGACCTTGAAAATGGTGGCAGGTCATGCATTGACCACTTTACCGTTGGCTATGCATTGGCTGATTCTGTGATGAATGGTACGCGATGTGAGCATGCCCTGAACCCCTCAAAGCATCTGCCTGTCCTTTTAGATCTCAGCATTGACAAACAACCGAATGTGGAAATTAGTCATGAGTCAGAAGATGTGTCATCAATAAGCTGGTGTCGTGTTAATAAGACTCATATCAATAAGTACCAACAGCTACTAAATGAGCATTTGGCCAAATTGGAATATATTGATGTCTTGAACTGTAGTGACACCATGTGTGAATCTCTGGAACATAGAGAGCAGATTGATCAGCTTGGTGCTTCTCTGATCGAGTGTTGCTTGCAATCTGATGTTGTGTTTCCAAGAGCGAAGAAAAAACAACGGCGTGCAAGTTGGTGTGAAGATGTGAAGCCGTACCGCAGTGATGCCCTCTGGTGGCACAAATTATGGATCCAGCAGGGAAGACCAGCCAATGGAATTATCCTTGATACCATGAGAGAGACTAAGAGACAGTATGCATATGCTAACAGAAGAAATAAGAGGCAGCAGAAGAACAAGAAAAGAGAGAAAATGGCCGAGGCAATAAGCAGCAATCATGGAAGAGATTTCTTTAAGGAAATTAAGAAACTTAATCCAAAAGTGAGCCCTCCGCAGATAATTGATGGAATAACTTCAACTGAAGGAATTGCCACAATCTTTAAGGACAAATATTGTGAACTCTTCAATTCTGTGCCTGCTGACACGGAAATTATGGAAAGGCTTACGGATTATATATCATGTAACATCTCACAATATGAAGAGAATGATCACAGCATAAGTGTGGATGATGTGACAAAAGCAATAGATTGATTGAAGGCCAGAAAAGCTGATGGAGATAAAGGCCTCATGTCAGATCATCTCATCTTCAGCAGTGCCATGTTTAAGGATTATTTGTCTCGACTTATCACCGCCATCATAACTCATGGTTACCAACCTCATGATATTCTCATGGGAACCATTGTGTCAATTCCGAAAGACAACAGAGGCAATCTATGTCAAAGTGCAAATTACCGAGGGATTACCATGTGCAGTGCTCTTTCTAAAGTAATTGACATAATACTGATACATAAATATGCAGATATCTTGATGACAAGTGACATGCAGTACTCGTTTAAGCCTCATCACAGTACATCTATGTGCTCATTAGTACTTAAAGAAGTAATTAATTATTACTTGCAAAATGATTCTGACGTGTATGCTTGTTTTGTAGACTCAACCAAGGCCTTCGACCGTGTTAGGCACGATAAGCTATTTGAAGTCCTCAAGGATAGAGGCATGCCAGCATTAATTATTCGGATGTTGCTTGATCTTTATCAGAGACAGATTGTTAGAGCGACATGGAAAGGTCAACACTCAAGTTCATTCGGGACCACGAATGGAATTCGCCAGGGTGGCGTCATCTCACCAGTGCTGTACTGTCTTTATGTTGATGTGTTGTTGCGTGCACTAGAGAAAGATGGTGTTGGGTGCCGAATCGGTCAACATTTCTTTGGAGCCATGGGAGACGCCGACGACTTAACTTTGTGCGCCCCTAGTGTGTCAGGGCTGAGAAGAATGCTTCAAACTTGTGAAGAATTTGGAAATGAATTTAGCGTCAAGTACAGTCCAATTAAAATGGTCTGCATGCATTTTTCACAAGGAATATCTAACGAAAAAGCTAACATTCAACGCAATGGAAATGTGTTAAACTGGGTAAATGAGGTGAAACATCTGGGTAATCATCTGCATTGTGGATTGAGCAAGAAAAAGGAAATATCGGTGAAAAAGGGAGATCTATTTCAAAGAGTGAACACTATCTTAGCGTCGCTTGGTTTTTCTGACACCAGGATTATCAAAAAAGTGTTCAATTCGCAGTGTGCACATTTTTACGGGGCAGAGGCATGGCGATTTGCAGACAAAGCAGTGCCAAGTTTTCAGACAGCATGGAATCGTTGTGTTCGTAGAGTTTTAAATGTACCATGCAGGACACACAGACATCTCTTGCCACAGCTCATTGATAGACCTCCGGCTATGAGCCAAGTATATGCACGATTCCTCAAAATGATAAAGAAAATGGAGAACAGTGACAGTGTGAAATATCATTTTTGACAAGAATGTGCTGGAGTGACCGAAGAAGCATCATAGGCAGCAATTTACAAGTTATCGCAAGACATTTAAATGTCCAGAAAGTGCCATATTTGAGAAATGTTACAGACTGAACGAGTTCAAGACTGACTGTGATACAGTTCAATTTATTTTAGAGATTTTTACTTTTAGAAATGGTGATATTTTTATTGATGGTTTTAATCATGATGAAATTGACATTATACTTGATTTTATTTGTACAATGTGATTTTATATCCTGATATTTATATTTACTTTTTAATACATATTTATATAATTTCTTGTAATTTTTGAAAATGATATTCCATGTAACCATGTGAATGAAATAAATGATTTATATATAATATTGTACCTTGTCCAAAATTGCAATTAGGTCACTTACAGAATTGCAATTTAGTTACCTGCAATTTGGCTCACTTGAAACAACTCCAAATTGCCATATACACTGCTATTGAAAGACTTGCTGGCTGTCCAACAGAGCCCTTTTACTGCCCACAGTTGTAAGTGTCGGATTTTTTGTCTGACATGGACATGAGACAGGTCGGACTGTCTCGGACATTAGTAGAAATAGTCGGTAAAAGCCGATTGTCCGACGGTTTTTGCACGCACTGTGTCAGACAGAGACCAAATTGTGGAAGTTTCAAACTTTTCTTTTCTGTACAAGACTGATTTCCATCATAAAGGTCGATACGACAAAATGGATTTGATGAATAGTCTCTGAGCATGGAAAAAAGTGTCTATGACGACCACAAGGTATCCATGCTGGAGATCTCAGAATAAAAGTTCTGTCCCTTTATCATGTAATATTTTTTCCCTACAGCAAATTTTCGGCCAATTTTAACTATACAAGCCGGATGGAAAATGGGTGCCTCAGTGCCTCATTGTGTATAGCCTGAGGGCCTCATAGACCCTTGATCCGCAGTTCCAGTATTTCAGTAACCTTTTAACCTTTTTTTACAGCTCCACGTATTGTTATCTATGACAATGGATGCAAGTTACATCAATACTGTCTTAACCGTGATCCGGACTTCTTTCGATACACTAAATTTGTAGTTGATAGACTACATTGGAAGAATCACAGAGGTGGGTGAAATTTTAAAATATGAATAATATGCAATGCAGTAATATTTATAAAATCCCATAATCATTCGGGACTAATGTTTTTATTGTTGCATGTGTCTCTGTGTCTGTCTGTCTGTCTAGCTGTCTGTCTGTCTTTCTTTCTGTGAAGAGGATAGAGGAGTAACTGCTGCAGGATTTATTGTGGAAACCAACAGGCTCTTTTAACAGGCCCAAATAAAAAATTGATTGTATGGTGAAGATCTGTACTGCCAATGCGGCATAATGGCCAGGCAGAGATATGAATCAGTCCTTCGTTGTGGTGATAAGTAAAATCCTGCAGAGGTTCATTAGAAAATGTGCAGCAGTTTTTCTTCAATCTCGCTAACAGAGGGACAATAGCTAGACAGAAAGCTTAGAGCCCGGAGCCGCCGCCATAATAAGCCGCCGTCAGTCATGTCAACCTCAAGTCAAGTCAAGCCATGATCAAGCCAAGCCGCCACTGCCTATTGAGAATCAAGCCGCCGCCGTCTAGAGCTTTATTGGACTGCTCTGTAATTTAAACAATTAGGCTCAGAAGCACCCCAATTTAGGCTAATTGCAATTCTGGAGATTCTAAAATTTGTTTCTCCTTCAGTTCACCTAATTGCCGTTGAGAAACAGCCCAGGGGGTTAAGCTGATAGGTGTCAAAGCTGATTGCACTTGGCAATTTGATTTTGATTACAAGTACTCTTCATTGACATGTTATCTGGTAAAGGGAATGAAATATGTTGAAAAATTTTTTCCCAGTTTTACTTCATGCATGTACTTGCTTTTAATTGTATCAGTTTGTTGAATAGAATTTTAAATAGCAAATTTAAGGCCTGCATGGACCTGTGTTTGACTTCCACTTTCCTGTGTCCGTTAGACACCAATTTTGAGGGTGCCAACATGCATTTTTGTCCATTACACAGTAGATCACGACCTCTATTAAAACATGTGGGTTGGTTCACATTGCATTGTAGCTAAGCTAACCCTGGGTTATAAAAAAACGATATTGATAATTTTTAGATTAATTTACTCTATTGGAAAAATGTAGATGCCTCTTTCAAAAATTTATCTTATTTTAGGAACTCAATCCAACCGCTTTACTATGATTGTTCGTTTTTAACTCTGTTTATTCATACTTGATAATTAAAGTGCACTTTAATTTTTTGTGATGCATTATGTTCTTTTACATTGAATTAAGATGTAATCAAGCAAAATAAAAAAGCATTTACATTTCAATGGATGATCCGCAACTCCGAAAGCTAGACAAATTTGACCTATAGAAGCCGTTGAAGTTAGTGAAGTGAAGTCAGGAAAAACTCAAGTCATGGCTAATTACCAAGTCATGAAAGTTGTTCAAGTCAAGTCACCAAGCATCCAAGTCAAGTCTTGATGCCTGAACTCAATGACTCCGGGCTCTAAGAAAGCTAGACAGCTGCTCTGCAGGCAGCGGAATCAAGTGGTACCCATAGGGTCGGGGGTTGGAGGCAAGGTTCAGTAAGTTAGTTTATGTGCTTGGTTGCATAATTTTCTGAGAATTATTTGAAGTGTGTAGAAATAATATGAAGTTACTACCAAGCATTTTTTGGCTAAATCATCTTAGCTAACAGGCGGTTTTATGCTCTGCCTTTGTTTTGGCAAAGCTGCTTACCTAAATAAACCTTGTGTTAGCACACCATATCAACATCAACATATAATATTATAAGTGTTTAAGCTGAGCAGCCCCTGCCTCATTCTTCCTGCACAATGGGGTCAGTGTAAAATGCGGACCATGCAGACCATGCGGACCATGCGGACCAGACTTTCTGGCAGCCAGTGTGTTGGTTCAAGTCTTGGACAAACACTGGCCAGTGGCCAATCTGAGAAAGGGTTAAATCATGCGGACCAAACAGTGCAGACCATGCGGACCAACTGGATAACAATATATGATTTGAAATAGTTTTATAAAAAAAAAAGGAACTTTGTAATTTTTTTTTTCATAAAATTGTGAAAATGTTCAAGATTGTATTTGGTCTGCATAATTTGGTCTGTACTCTGGTCAGTACTCTGGTCAGAATTCTGGTCTGCATTTGGTCTGCATAGATCTGGTCTGCGTCTGCACTTTGGTCAGCAAGATCTTGTCTGATCAACAAATTTTATTTCAGAAGGCTATACAAATTCTGTTATCAGGTTATTGCATGCAGGCTGTATAATCTAGAATGTCATCCAATCGAGGTCGTTTATCTTAATTGCATTTAAGCCATCATCAATGATTTCCACTCTCTTTAATTCACAGTGGATTACAAGACCCTGCCTCACTTAACATATTTAAATTCAATAGCACTTTAAATCCAAGTCTGTAAGTGGCAGTTAAAAAATATATAATGCAGACCAGAATTCCTATCATGCAGACTAAATGCAGACCAGATTTCCTATCATGCAGACCAAATGCAGACCAAAATTTTTGTCATGCAGACCAAAATTTCTGTCATGCAGACCAAATGCAGACCAGAATTTAAGTCTCACCATGCAGACCAAAGGTCTGCATTCTGGTCTGCATTCTGGTCTGCATTCTGGTCTGCATTCTGCAATATTTGGTCAAATAATTATTTTGGTCTGCTTTTTTTTTAAAATAATATTTTTTAAATTTAATTTAATATTTTTTTATTCAATTAAATCAGGTTGATACATTGTCTATATCTTGCTTATTGACTTGGTCCGCATTTGGTCCGCACTTTCCGCTTGATTGGCTTTGTATTATTAGCTCGATTAAACAAGCAATGCTCCTCTGCACCCTCCTGTGTTTGTTTTGTGTCTGGTCCGCATGGTCCGCATGGTCCGTTTGGTCCGCATTTTACACTGACCCTGCACAATGCACACCATCGTTTTACCAGAGCCTATATATAAGAGCCCCGTCACTCATTGGTTAGCAAGGCGCCGACATTTTAACTACATGCGCCACGACGCTGCAGCGGCTGGCAGGGGAAACGTCACATCAAAACATTGAAATTCACAGCAGCTGGCACACAGTTCCATGTTTAAGGGCTAGAATCACGAAAAATAAACGTTTTTGAACCCGGAAAAAAAATCCCTGTTAAGCAATAGGAATAGGAAAACCAACTGACATTGTATTTGGTGAAGTTTGTACTGTATTTACCTTGTAAAACGTCCGTGATTACAGCGTTCCCGTCACTGAAAACACACTGCATGCTCTGCTGAGCAACTAAATTGCCTCACTCCAGGGCCCAGCAGGCAATTGAGCTGGCAGACTAAAACACCCAATTCATCTGGTTGTGTCAAGGCAATTCAATTACATTGGGTGATTGTTATTACTGATTACATAGGCCTACTGCTGTCAGCATCCTTAAGTGCAGTTTGTAAACAGTGCATTTGCATTGCCTAATTACTGCCAATTATTTATTTTAATTACACTCAAATCAAAGAGCTCAGGCCTAATTGCATGGCTTTGTAGGAGAAATCAATATATATGATGAGATGTCAGAAAAAATATTAGAAATAATATTGCAGACCTATATATTTAGTTATGAATATTTATGAAAAAGTACTATATAGTATAGGCAATAGTGTTGATCATACAGTGCACCAAAAAAGTTATGGGAAAAATTGGAATGGGTCTGTTTTTGCCCCTAATTTCTCAATAATCAATTTCCGAAGGCAATTATTACACTTCTGCCCTTTCAAAAGACATCTCATGAACAGATCTACCTGGTTACTTTTTTGTTTTAATCAGCAAAGCGGGTATGCCAGGTGATTCTTGGTTGCAACTCCAATTTTCGACCTCAAAAAAGTTATGGGAAAAATTTGATTTCTTCATAAATAACAACTTAAAGATGTGTTTTCTTATACAGATGACGTCACTAATATGTTATTAGACTATATTGGTCAAATTGAACATTGTTTAAACTTGAAAGATGTTAATAGCAATGGTTTCTAGTCATTTTTAACCGATATTAATTATTTTGAAATGAAATACCATTTAAATTAGGTATGTTCTTAAAAATATATCCAGTAGCTTAGTCAATGCTCTAGTATTGCTGAAATATGTCACCCAAATGATTATTGAGCATGTGTGAGTTGTGTCTGTTAAGTGAAGATGAGCAGTCCCCTGAATGACAAACATCTTGAGGCAAGATAATAGCTAACGACATAATATAGGCTTTATAAATGATCCTCATTTACCTTATTTTATTTGGTATAGCATCTTAATTTGTTGTCATCACGTCTCAGGGCCTTTAGAAAATGTTTCAAAAGTTTCCAAAAGGATGAGGTAGTACAAATGAATGATTGAGGTATTGGTTGCAAACTAGTAGAATATGGGACAAACAATCAACATGATATAAAAGCCAAAGTTGATTTTTCTGTATCATTCCAATTGATACAATTTGATGGATGGTGAGTGAAATTCATCTTTGAACCTTGTGAACTTGTGATTTGTGCATGATATGACCATGGATATGGAAAAACGCAATGGAAGCATTTGACCACTTTTGCAGTACGGGAGTGCGAATAATTCAGACAGTGTATAAAGTGGAAGGTGCTATGATTTTTGTCATACAAACTACCTGGACAACCTTTTCACTTACAAAAGTAACATTTTAGTGCAGTTTCACCACAAATAATACCAAATTGCTGAAAATTCCTGATGCTGAATATCAGCACCAACACATCTGTTGACATAAACTGCAAATTAACTTCTGTCCTGCTTTGAAAAAGATGCATTTTTCTAAATGAAAACAGAAGGCCCTACCAATAAATTTTTTAACAAATGCTTTGTCAACAGATTTCCATGATTAAATTGGTATTTCGATGGGCAACATATTAATTTTAGAATTATTTGTAATAACATGCTTTATATCATTACAAATACATATTTCTTGACAATGTAACCCCAGGATCTCCATCAAAATGGGCCCACTGTCAATTTCCTACTTCTAGAAACTAACGTGACAACCATAAAGCAATAATTCATGCTTATATTTCAGTATTTGACTGCTTCATGAAAAATTCCCATAACTTTTTTGAAGGCAAAAATTGGTGCACCCACCAAGATTCACTGGCATATCCAAATCATAGCATAAAACCATGAAACTATTATCCAGACCTGTTAAGGAGAAGTGTATTGAAAGGATAGAACGTCAATAATTATCACTGGAAATGCCATTCTTCAAAATTAGAGGCAAAAAGGGGGGCCACTGATTTTTTCCCATAACTTTTTTGGTGCACTGTATATATAGGGTGCATCAGCTACCCCAATATTTTACAAATCTTTTCAGAATTTAACTTCTATGTAAATTAATCATGTTAATGCAATACATGGATGTATTACTCAGGAGTCGGGGGGGAGGGCTGCATCAGGGCAAATAGCAAATCAGGGCAAATCCTGACCAATATTAGGGCAGATCCATTGCCGTTACATTCATTAAAAATACCAGAAAAAGTCAATTAACTCAGGAACCAATAGGCAATGACACCTGGTTTTGGACTTAAAATACAGAATATGTCGATTAGTATCAGCGTTGGAGTGCTCGGCCTCGGACCTCTTTGGCCTAAGATATGTCCGAGGCCAGTCAGAAAAAGTACAATTTTGCTGGAATAGTAATTAGTAAAACAAGATTTTTTTGTCAGTTCAAACTTATTTTCTGTCAGTTTACCGAATCTAAAAGACCAATTGACATGTATATATAATTTTAAAATTACAGAATAATTTTCTATTTATCTATTCGTAGCCAACCAAGTGCCATAATTTTTTGTGACTTCTCCAAAAGCATTAGAATATTTAAATTTTCCTATACCTGAATCATGAGGTGAGTTGCCAGAGTTGGAGTTGAGAGGTCAATGCCGTCATTGGCGTATCGGAGGGGTGGGGCGGGGGGGGGGGGGGCAATCGCCTCCCCAAAAGTTTGGGAAAGCAATATTCGGGCAAAAAAGCTAAAAGATTAGGGCAGATGATTAAATAATCACTATTGAAAATTAATGATTTTCAGGCAATTTCTTTTGAAATGGTATTAAATCTAGATCTTTAAATTTGGGCAAATGTTGCTCGCCCCCAAAAAAATCGCGCGCGCCGTACGCCTATGAATGCCGCGGTTTCGTCTCGGATGCTCATGCCTCAGTCAGATGACCTTAATTGCCTCGACTACAACACTGAGTGCCCTGTCTCTGTTATTTGACAAGAACACAAATATACCAGAAATGCCATAGAAAATGTGCATAAATAATAATTAGGGCACAACACAGTCTAAGATGAACCCTCTTTAATTATTTTTCCTCAAATTATTCATAATTCATACTTGGAATGATGGATCTTTTCAACCTGACTTCAGTATTGACCAAAAAATAAATAGTTTCAATAAAAAAAGGGTTTTTCTTTTTACCTACCTCTGAAAATATTGATGCTACGGCTAAAGTTGTAATTGCAGTGAATATTTATAAAACTCATATATATATTCCGTACATTTGAGACTTTAGAATATCAAGTCTCTCAGACCAGCCATTTCTGAGTGATGACAATTTGCCTGAAAATCACAATTCAGCTCCATTGAAATATCGTTAGAATAAGTAATGCTGTGGAGGTGGCTGTTCTCATTGAAAATGAAGCTGGAATTAGGTGGACATGCTCAGTACATCCAACCTAGCTCCTATATATCACGTAAACAGGAAAATCTGAAAAGGTTTGGGCAACTGAAGCACCCCAGGCTATAGATGTATATCCAGTACATAGTGTGCTACACCGCAGTAAAAAGTGCATGTAGCCCTTGTTGAGGTTTCGAGGACCAATAAAATTAACTTGAAGGTCTTGTGCCAGTGGCGGATCCAGACAGGGTCATTTAGGGGGGGGGGGGGCCTGGACGTGTTTCAGCATTCGCGGGCCTGCGTCGCTGTGTATTTTCTTCAAAATACTATTATGAATCTCAGTGGTCTAGTGGGGGCGCTAGGCCCCCCCCCCCTGGATCCGCCACTGTGTGCTCAATTGTCAATACAAAAAGTTAATAAATCAGTCTCCGTGTTGTACAACATTAGGATTTACCCGTCAGACTCGGATGAACTTTTGTTTTGCATGCAGAATCCAAAAAACAAAAATAACCACAATTGGTGTAGATCGTCAAAAAAAGCGGAAGGGCGCCACTTTAGGCCCACTTTGTCACAAGTTCTGTTAATTTTTTTCCGTGATGCCCTATAGATAGGCTTTGCTTCCGGGGTGGGGGAAGGGTACTTCCCCAACTTATATGAGGATATGGATGCGTCACAGTGATTTTGAAAACCAGAACCATTTTAATCTGGAAATAATCTTTATGATTCTGATACCATTGGAGCTGTGTTTTTGAGTCGATTCTAACGATACCAAATTAATCGGAATAGTCAAAAAACCAAAACCATTTTAATACCATGCAAAATCAGAGCTAAAACAGGTAATTTTACAATAATGTTAAAGCACATCCCCATTGATCTTAAATAATGATGCTGAGTTGTCATGAATCAAAAGAATACTTAGTATTTCACCTTCTGGATTCTTAAAAATATAGTTCTTCTGGGCATAAATAGAGGAAGCCTCAGAGGCCCCTGAGGACCATTCGTGTTACAAATGTGCATGGTAGACCATAATAAGGAGGGTTAATAGCTCGAGTACCCTCACCCAGGCTTGGTCTGTAGTCTATACATATATATTATTTATAGGCTCATCATACAGTGATGGAAATCGAAAATTTTTGTCGGGGGAGCTCTTGGCTAGTGCAGAAACGTCATGTCATTCCAAATTTTTAAAAGGGAAAAAAATTCCTGCCACCAGAGTATAATTTTGGCTATATAGTACCCGGAGGACTGAAAAAGTGAACAGAAAATTGTATTTTAGCCAGTGACCATTGGGGGAGCTGTAAAGAGCTCCCCCTGTTTTCTGATCAAGGAAGCTCAGTTCCCCCGAGCTCCCCCCCCCCCATTTTCATTGGCCGCTCATGCATCCTATAGATGTGCGACAAACCAACTAGGCAACTATAATTATTGTCTTTCTTGTTATTCACACACCCTATATCATATTTAATTAAATGAATTTGTGGCAGGGTAAGTTTGCTTGACTCGGATACCTTGACTGAGACAAAAAATTGGGAGGGGTATGATATCCTTTTATAGTCAGACAGTGGTCTCCAAAGAACAACATACTTAAGATAAAGGCCGTCTAAAAAAACTTAGAATATTACAAGAAATATAAAAAATTCTGACCAAAATTATATTCTAGAAATATAAAAAATTCTGACCAAAATTTAAGAGAAAACAGAGTTTTCAGAGCTTTGGAAAAGACCCCATTCTCCCTAATATCTATGATAATGCTTTTTTTTAAACTAATAGAAGTCTTAAGCAAAAGATTGGAACCAAATACAGGAGGAGGCAAGGTTACACAGGAATTTTTTGTCAGACTCAAGGCCTACGCCTACCCCCATTGACTGTGTGCAGTGGCGTCACCAGGGTGCAGGGGGAGGGGGGCGGTGCCCCCCCCCTGAAATTCACTTGGCCCCCCCTCTGGCCCCCCTAATTTAGAGCTTAAAACCATTGTCAGTGACTCCCAGAGTTCATTACAAGTCACATGGCCCCCCGGGTGAACGGCCTGGCGCCCCTTTGGCCCCCTCATAAAATAAAACTTGGTGACGCTATACTGACTGTGTGGAGGGTTACAAATGACAATAAGGCACATTATATACAAAGCAGCACCATGGCATTGATTGGAATTCACTTCTTCAAGAAACATGAGATGTAATTAATGGTATATATACATATTAACAAGTTTACATCAGACATAAGCTTTAAAATTTATTTTATTTTATTTATTTCTTCATGACCCCAAACTGAGGTATACCTGAATTTACAGAGCATTAACTAAGCAGAGTGCCATCCGTGAATTAGGTAATTTAGTCAGCTGCTGGTGAGGTCAGAGATTTAGGTGCTTTAGGCATGCCTGCAGAAGGAACATTGACTGAGAATGACAGGTTTACAGGAATGGGATTGCTGTTGTCAACGTCGTTTTTAGAATAAAAACGGCACTAGGACATCAGAACGGATTACTGGGGGATTATTCTATGCTCATTCCACTTAAAGGTATTTTTTTCCGCACTCAAAAACGTCCACTGAGTCCATTTCCAGCCCCGAAAATGTAAAACTGTAGGTTTTTGTTGTGCATTGTAGCTTGCAATCTTGGTTACGCCACTTCCAGCCGCCAGGTGCGCTGGCGCATCACGTTATCAACATGGCCGGCCAATGAGTGAGCCAGCTCCTTTCCATTAGCTCTGGTTTTACCTCATTCAGCCACTTACCATGACTTTTCCTTCCTCTTTTCTACATGTCTTTCAAATGTGCAGCCTCCCAAACACGTTCTCAGCCCCTCTTTCCCCTCGATTCACCTTTATTGCCATTATTTCCTTTGCTGCTGACCACAGTCCTTCCTCAGTTTACTTCCGTTTGTGGGACCGTTTCGTCTGCTTTGTTGTGATCCAGGAGGATCCAGCATTTTGGGGGAACCTGAAACCCGGGACGGCCGCCCGGGTCGACGCGGGACACCCGGGACGAACTAATTGCCGTGACAGAGTTCCGGGACAGCCCTTGCTGACTGTAAATTGTTATAGTTAGATAGCTATTTGATGTACAAAAATGGCAGGCCACTTTTTGGAAAGCTGAGATGATAACCTATCGATGTGAATGAAATAAATAAGCATGACAAATGTTTTTCCATGCAAATATAACAGTTTTTCACACAGTTACATAAAAAGTTCTATTGCATTTGTGTCATTAATTGTTACATCATAAAAATGTCAAATTACATAAATAGACAGATAACTGGATAGATGAATAGATAACTAGTCTAGATAACTAGATACTACATAGATAGATAGATAGATAGATAGATAGGCCTATAGATAGATAGGCCCAGTGGCGTAACTGGGGAGTCTCGAGCGGGGGGGGGGCACCTGGGGGGGCACGCGATTCTCTGGGGGGGGGCACCCTCTGTACTAATGTTACGTCTTGGCCAAGTTGCTATAACATGGAATTGCGTCTCTTACTGAAAGCCATTCACCATATTTTGATCATGACCAGTTTTTCTCATTGTACAAGAATAGCTCGCAGTGTTTAATACTGCACAATTCACTGGGAAAATATCCAAAACCGGTTCATGTAGAAAAGATGTAACATGGACACATTGGTGTCCATGTTACATCTTATCCTTTTGGTGTCCAATGTTACATCTTCCACAAATGACTGCAATGCAGACTTTATTCAGACTTGACAATGTGGATTTTCCAAGATTTTCTTTCTGGAAGTATTTCAGTGCAAGAAAATAGTGTCATTCAGTTTGTGGATCTCCTGTGAAAAGCACATTGTGAACAACAAGGTGTCAATTTTCATGTCCTTGGTGTCCACTGTTACATCTTGGATGACCTCAAAAATAGTTGTAGTGTCCATTGTTACATCTTTTCACAATTTGTCATAAATCATTGATTTTTATCACATACTTTGATAATGCTATCATGAAAAAGCCGAAAATACTGTTTATAAGTACTGGTAGTAATGGTTTCATAGACAATATAATATTTTTTTCAGAATTGTGCAAAAATACTTGATAGTCTAAGACGTAACTTGGACACCATCCAGAACATTTTTGTGCTAAGACGTAACAGAAAAGTCATGACAGTAAATTCTGGCTCATAGATCTATAGATAGATAGACAGACAGACAGATAGATAGACAGATAGATACAGAATAGGCCTAATATAGACAGGTAACTCACACAGGGCTGTGATGTAATTTTTTACTTTAGAAAAAAAAAATTGCATAAATTCAAACTCAATGACAAACTAGACAGCGGATGGAATCCGCACCTCCTGAGCTGGATAGTTGGGTTGCCCCCCGTCCCCTTAGGCCAATGTTGTGTTGGGGCAACTGAAAGACCCTGGACATCCCTGAATGAATATGTCTCATAGAGACAGGAAGACTGTGTAGGGCAACACAGAAAGCAATGTCATTGGCTACCTGTTCCTACTAGAATACAATTGAAGCTGATGAGTACAACCTCAAAGGCATTTAACGACAAAGCAGCAAAGTACATTCAGACAGTTGTGCAGCTGAAGCCCAAATTGCCCAATGGGAAACATAACTTTAGGAGGAATAATAAACTCTTATTAATAGAACCAGCTTCAAAGAACCATAAAAAATGTGATGAAAGAGCTTGCATACATGTGCATACTTTTCATAAGAAATAAGGACAATTTGATGCATGAAAAGAGAGTTCAAAAACAATGATAATGATAGCCTATTGATAGCCATGGCAATTATGTACTCAGCTGGTCAGTCTGAAGCTCCCAACAGCATCCATGTTTTGAAATATGATTTGGGAGTACTAATTTAAATTCAAGGAACTCATGAAGATTTAAAAGAACAACAAGTCAACAACTTTGCAAAGGCATTTGTATGCCAGCTTCCTTAACTTCCTTTCCAAGCATGACAAGAAAAGGACAAAATGGACCTTGGAGGATAGAGTCAGCACCTTGTAATTATACTATCAGTCATGCACTGCACTGCAGGCACCTTCTCTTCTTTATTTTCAATTTATTGACCACTAAAAGCACAGAAATACATCATCATGGAACATAAAAACATTGTGGTAGGCTGACATCTCTTAGAGGTGTATGTGCCATTTATGTAAAATTGAGAGAAATTACAGTTCGTAGGGGTTGACAAGCCATGTAAAAAAGTGAATTATGCAGAATAACTTAATATTATGATGCATTTTTTTCAATGGCACATGAATGTCTATTATTGACAAAAGAAGGCTAATATCAAAGCAAACAGATATTGGACTTCATGAGGCACTTACTTGGAAGTGCCATTGATGACATTTAGATTTGGCAGCAGCTCAAGGGCAATCATTCAATTTACCTGTCAGATGTATACAGGTTAATTGTATTATGGAGAATAAGTGAATCATTATATAAGATTAATTGTAGTTTATTTCACCAATTTTTGTTTTCAACCTAATTGGGTGTCACACTGATGAAATTGCAATCAGGTGAGCTTTTCCATGACAGTTGACAGGAGCTCAAGCAAATTGCAATCAGCTGAGCTATTCTTGTAAATTTGGCAGCAGGTCAAGTTAATTGCAATCAGGTGAGCTTTTCTCTAAAAGTTGACAGCAGCTCAGACAAATTGCAATCATGATGACACTAGTTGAACTATTTGCATAGTATATAAGTGGAGGCATTTGACTTCATCATTCACTTCCAGCAGAGCAGACAGAGGAGACATCATGTCAGCTATGGACATCTAATGCTAAGGTAGATGACTATTTTTAAAGTTTGGCACAGGCCTAGGTTTATTAAGGAATATCCATTTCAATGCATGGTTTTATTTTATACAGGAATAGCCTATGGACAGCACATAGCATCCCACTTCTTATGTTTTCACACCAAGTAAATGTCTGTGAGGGCTAAACCTTTATTGGAATAATAAGCAATAATATAGACTAGACTAATATTATGTATGATCTGGTGATAGTTTTTTTTTACTTCAGCTATCAAATACAGGGACAGTGGGTTGTGTATAGGACAGGCCAACACGTAGGGTGAGACAGTTGACTGCCAGTACCTGAATATTGCCTATGGGAAAAATTCTGGAAGCCAATCCAATGTCCAAGAGACATATTGTAAGAAATATAAATTGTAGAATAATATGGAGGCCTTTACCTTCAGAACCACAAGAAAAGGGGGAAAAATCGAAAGGTGCCACTCATATATCACACATCATTATGAGTGCTCAGTACTGGTAAATAAAAGTGGTATTTCAACCTAAAAAAGACACTGAAGATGACAAGGTTATTTGGGCTTCAAATGCCCCAGAATGCATCTCAGAGCATTTAATATTTCAAAATTTTCCTGTGGGAGGTCCCCCAGACCCCCACTACAGTAGGGGTTCCATGGTCGCACTAATGTTCAGAACGAGTGTTAATAACCCACCGACTGCTTGTTTTTCTTCGTTTTCGCGGCATCGGTGACTGTGTTATACAGACAGTTGAAGTGCTGCTAAAATCTCAGTGTCGCATGCTACATGAGACACACTGTAATAGACATCACCAAAAAAATCAAATGAAACATAACACAAGTTATTGCAATCCATATACACACCTAGCCCAAGTCAAGGCAAGTGCACCTCTTTGATGAACTGTCAATTGGCCTGATTGGAATCAGGCATGACCTGATTGGAATCAGGCATGGCCTGATTGGAATCAGGCTGATACGATTCCACTTCACTGGAGTGACTGAACTGTCGCCTAATTACCTGCCTTTGACTTTCATTGATGTACATTTTGACAGTTCAAAGCAACAATTTGACTTCATAACTTCAAAGTGACAGAAAAAGGTGAAATCTTGACGGAAATGAACGAAACTGGTACCAAAATGACCAGAAAAATGCCAATCTACTCACTAGTAGCTCCAGAGAGCAGTTCAGAGCAACCGTTTCATCACGACGAGCGTGTTTTGCGTGAGCGATAATATGCGAAGATTCAGTTCCGAAACTTGGATTTCTTGTGCCATTTTCACGGCGGACTTTCGCGATGTTTCTGGTGATGTCCATCGGCGACATTTCGGTTTTCGAGCGTCCATGTCCCTTCCAGACGAAGCATCACATCCATGACGATGTAATCCAACCATGTTTGATCACTGATGTTGTGCAAAGGATCTGCATTCTTCGGAAATTTCCGGAAGTTTTACGACGATTGCCGAAGTCAAAACTCGCCAGAGGTCGCCAGGGGTTCTTCCTGGAAGGGCGCTCGCTTGGAGGCGCTGCAAGCAGTTTGGGAACCAGCCAGACTGACCAATCAGATCGCTTCAATCCGGCGGGGACCCGTCAAGACTACGCCGACTATGACATCAGCCGAAAGTTGCCGCATTCCCATTTAGAGACAGGCGGGGGCAGCCATATTGAATTTGCCATGATTCCGGTGCGTCGCTGTGTCGGAAAACGCCCGTTTTCTGACTATTCTCGGCATTGACGGCATCGATTTACAGTCGCTACGGATAGATATATCCCTGATCTATCTGCCACATCACTCTAACACTTTAGGATGTCGTGTGTGAAGAGATGGAGGAGGAAATTTAAGGTGTGTTGAGTAAATCACTGTATGTCATGTTTACCGAATGTCGGAAATGAACGCTGACGGATCAGGTGGCGTAGCGGTCCAATCCTCCTGAGCCCAGCGGGCTCAGGAGGAATAAAGTTGAATATTTATAAAACCAACATCAATATTGAGAATTAAAGTTTCTAAGGAGATAGAACATGGCCTCAGCTTTCTAAAAAGTGGTCTGCCGTTTCTGTACCTCAAATGGTTGTTCCTCTTTCAGCTAAAACTCACTAAATTTGCTGTCCCGGAACTCTGTCCCGGCAATTAGTTCGTCCCGGGCGTCCCGTGTGGTCCCGGGCGCTTGTCCCGGCTTTTAGGTTCTCCCCAGCATTTTCGCGCCGTTTCAATCACGCCAACTAAACTGCTTAAAACCATTGTATGTGTGGTGCCCATTTCTGCAGTATGCTCGACCCTCCCGGACAATTTCCTTTGAGGAACGTTGGTCTAAGGAAGCATTAAACCTCCCATTCACATCGGACCCAACGTTCAGAAACTACGTATTTTGTCGACAGCTGGTTACGAGATTACTACGTACGTATATATCGTAATTAGTGCGTATTTCTCCAACCTCCCTGGACTACGTACCCCCCACGTTGAAGGAATGGTCGTTATACGCCTTTGGGGCGTCAGGCGTGGCAGGCCAGCCCAGCGCGCTGTGTCTTGCGCATGCGCAAACATCCGACAAGAAGGACGCAATGGCGAGCGAGTGGTGTGTATTCCGTCGTATTTCGGTCCAGAACACCAGTAATTCCACAGAAATACATCATTTAACCAACCAGAAATGTTAGCAGGAATATTTTGAATAATCTGGCACCATCGGACGGATTGTGGCGGTTGTGTACGCTTCACAGTCACACTCAATCGGCGATGTGAAATTTGTGGATTCGTGAACAGCGCTTGCAATTCGGAATTCAACGGACTATATCTAGTGAAATACGGTCTGAAATGACTTGTTAGAGGATGGATGCCATGCATAAGATCGAGGAGAGACTGATATTGAAGTATTACGGTGGATAACTCGTGTTCTGGACCGATTGCTTGGCGTACACGATGGACAGAATTTGCCATGTCAACCTTCAATATGGGAGGCGCCGGCCAGGGGCGGAGCGCTCGGATGGCCCGGGGGACTGCCGCATTGCTTCTGGCGGACCAGCCACCCTACCAGGCTGCGGCCCCCGTGGAAAAAAAATAATAAATAAATAAAGCCCTTATACACTGGCCCTTATTATTTGATAAAGAATGCTCATATATGATTTTACTGCAGGATTTTTTTTGGGGGGGGGGGGGGGTTTCAAGATTTTTTTTTTTTTGGAGGTCTCGGATGGGTGGTTGGTCAATATTGATAGTTGGAGATCTGCAAAGAGAAAACATACATTAAAACAGTGAAGAGAACAGAAAAACAGAGAGAGATAGAGAGAGCAGAGCCAAGCAGCAAGCACTGCAGAGAATGTGGCTCCAAAATTAGCAGACTTTTCTTCCTTGTTTTACCAAGCAGTCTACAGTCCATTTAAGGACTAAATTAATTAAATAAGAAAATTCACTTACCTTGTACGGGATTAATGCTGCAACTCTGAAGAGTTGGAAAAATCCCAATCCAAATTGGCCTGCTGGATAGGTGGCATTCAGTTGCAAGTAGGCGAACGAACGAAAAGTGGGGTCAAGGATCCTATGGAGGACCTCAGATGGTCAGCAGCCTGGGGGCTGCTCCACATCTTCCTGAAGGTAGGATACCTCCCATAGTCCACTGGGGATCTGGGGGAGATGTGGCTTGTTGCTTCGTTCTGGGTTTGTGTGGCAAGAGTTCTGCTGCATCATATGAAGAAAGGGCACCCCGCGGAAATCTCTCCCTCCTGCAAGCATAGACACCGAGTGCCCGTTTCAAGCCAGGCCAGGGAGAGGTAGACGCGGGGTGTTCTTGCTTGATCTTGGATGGATGTGGATGGCATCATGGAGGCAGGCCGGCAGGGGTTGGAAGGAGGAGATCTGAAAAGAGCAAGTTGGAGTGTGAGCAACATGTATGTAGGAGTGTGACAAACCACAAATGGGAGGCATCCATGTCAGCTTAGAAACCGCCATGAGTGCCTCCCAGGAGTGGTCTGAGGAGAGAGGAGAGTCAGGACTGGAGCTGGATATTGTGGCTGAAAGATAAAGTTGGTTGGAGATTGTTGGCTTGTCCGGTGGAGAGAGTGGCGCAATGTGGCCGAGTGGCATCAGGCGCTTGGAATGTGGCCGAGTGGCGCATCTTGTGCTGGGCTGTTTTCTGAAAAAGAATGGGAAGAGAGCATGTTATTTGAGGCTTATGAAGTTATTTGATTAAAATGAAGATGTAAATTGTAGGTAATTTAGAAGGCACCAGTCAGGTTGGCCCTAACTGGTGTTACCGTGGATTAGCACGGGGCACGGGGCAGGGACCCGGGTTCCGGGTTCAGCTTTCCCTTGGTTTTCTGAGTGGCTTCAGTTAGCTGGAGTCATGTAGCTGAAAAGAGAGAAAAAAAGTGATTAAATGTTTAGTCAGGGTCAGGAGGAGCTGTTGTGAGCTCCTCAACCAAATCGATAATACGAGTTACTCTTGGATGTCGTGATCTTGCTTGTCTTCGCCTCATCCAGACCATGTTGGTGACTCTGGAGTAGAGATCCTGGATGAGCAGGGAGTCTTGAAATCTGTTGATGGCAGCATCGTTCAGTCTTTGCAAGTAGGCTCAGTTCAACTCCGGTCTCAACTGATTCTCTCTTGCTCGTTTGTGGTTGAGTAGTACTTGGGAAATTTTTTTTGCCCAATCTAATCTTACGCAGTTCAAGAGATATTTATTTGGAAATTTTTGTACTAGTGTAGCAACTATTTCTTTATGGCTTCATCCAATTATCACCAGAAAGCATCCTGTTGGAGGTTTTATTATCCCAAAGTTACCAGATAGATTGGAATAGGTATGAAATAGATGGCGCTGCAAGGCTCTCTGAGAATCAGGATCCTAGGTTTCTGCAACTTTGTGCAAACCTTCAACAAACCTTTGGCAGATACGTATGATCAGACGTTTGCCCTGAACATTACTTTCAAACGTTTTCCATACATACCAAAATCACGTTGGAGAAACCTTGAAACTTACGTATTTCCCAATGTGCGACCATACCTTTGATAAACCTATGAATCAAAGGTTTGGTCATACGTAATAGGCTAAGGTTGTAAAAACCTCTCCAATGAATGTTCGACAAACCTATGAATCAAAGGTATGGTCATACGTAATAGTCAAACGTTCTTCAAACCTCTTTACCAAAGGAATGACTTAAGTAATAGTCTAAGGTTTTAAAAACCTCTCAAATGAATGTTCAAAAAACCTATGAATCAAAGGTATGGTCATACGTAATAGTCAAAGGTTCTTCAAACCTCTCAACCAAAGGTAGACTTACGTCTTAGCCAAACGTTTAGCCAAATGTTACAACCAAACGTTCTTCCAACCTCTCAACCAAAGGTATGACTTACGTGTGACTCGAACGTTAGGCCAAACTATAAAACAAACTATCTGCCAACCTCTTACTGAGGTTACGACCTACGTATGGTTTTCCATCTGAGTGCAACGTTTGGAAATTACCTTTGCCCTACCTTTGTCATACGTCGTTTGGCCTAACGTTTGATTCTAACCAAAATAATTACGTAGTGAAAGGTTTGATTTACGTTGCTGCTCGGGAGGGTCTGGGCTGATGGCTTTGCTTTTTTAGTGTGTCCATTGTCCAATCAACTCAATTACATGTAATTGATTCCTAGCAAGGGTTACACTGACACTTTCAAGTGCAATTCACTTTCACACCTCCCGGTTGCTCCCTGTCATCCTTCAACTATATCACTGTGTAGGCTTACTGATAATTCACTCTCAACTTCATTCCTATCAAAGCTGACACTGCTCTTTTCTTCCCTAATTCTCCCTAACTTACTACATGTGATCAAGGAGGATCCATCATATCCAGCATTTTCGCTTCCACTTAAAAAATGCCACTTAGGGCCAAATTGAACATGCCCTTCACTTTATTTTGATCACTATTGCACTTTACCGAATAATGAATCTGTTGCTACATGCATTTCTTGCTAAATATATATGTCAATGATTATATATAATTATTGCCTGATGCCACTTACTAAATGCCACTAAGGGCCAAATTACAGTGTCCCTTTTTAAGTGCAATTTACCTTCACACAATTAAGCACACTGGTCAATCAAAAAAACTACCAATTTAATCTTCTATTTTACCTTAACTACCTTTTCCTCACTCTTGCACTTTACAGAATGCTGAATCTGTTGATATATGAATTTGTTGCTAAATAAATGTGCATGCATAAATATATATCTATTGCAGACATGGGGTAATTGTAATTTGTAATTGTAATTGAGTGTAATTAATTACATTTTTCTAAGTAATTGAATGTAATTTGTAATTGAGCTCAAAAAGTGGAAAGTAATTTGTAATTGCAGTAATTACATTGGGAAAGTAATTGAAATTTCAATTACTTTTCAATTACATCTCAATTACTCTACATATCTGTCAATTTATTTCTAAAACATATCAAAAAGTACCTGATAGTTACGCTTACAGGTTTTCTTTTGATTGTATCACCACATTTTAATTGGTTTTGGTATGCTGCAACAATAGGCTCTAAGATAATATTCTCCCATTCAGATACAAGAGGAATATATCTACTTGTTTCATTATTGATAAGTTGTGTCTTATCAATTCATAATATTATGCAATAGGGGTGTACTATACTAGTCTTGATCTGGTAACACACAATGCTGCAACAATGGAAGTACATATGAATGGATAAGAGAATGACAGTAGATAGGGGCACATAGACAAGCTGAGGACCAAAAAGAGGCAAAGCAAAGAAAAAGTTGGATACAATTATATTGTTCAACAGTCAATGCTCTGCTCATCAGTTATTTGAAAAATTAATGTCATGGATAATTAATTATGTTATATTTAGATAATACTAGCTGATACTGATAGAACAGGAAAAGCAGTCATGCATGACACAATTTTGTATGGCAGTGTTCTGTCATGTTGTCCAGAAATACTTCTATTATGAAGTCAACAGATCAAATCCAACCAAATTAACAGTGCCAATAACAGAAGCCGGCCATTATATGATTGACTTCTTCACATTTCTTCCGTATCATCTTTGTACATGTGTAGTTAGTGGGTGTGTTTTACATCCCATCAGCACCTAGCTGGTTTATTTGAAGACTGTGTACTTGCCTATAGACTTTAAAGGGACCAATGTCAGGGATGATTTACCAACATGATATACAGCACTTTTAACTAGACAGCAAGTTATATACAGAATTTTTCTGTAACGTTACTATGAATTTAAAACAGGTTCGGAGATTTTGTTTTGTCATGTAATTGTAAAGTAATTGGATGTAATTGAAATTACTTTTCAAAAGTAATTGTAATTGTAATTAATTACTTTCAATTTTTGGTGTAATTGCAATGTAATTGTAATTGAGCACTTTGCAATGTAATTGTAATTGTAACTAATTACTTTCAAAGTAATTGACCCCATGTCTGATCTATAGATATCCATAGACTGATAATCGTTGACATACATAGACAATAGATAAATAGACAGCCATAGAAATATATACATACACAGACAGCGCGTACCTCAACAGATACATAGCAGGCCCGTAGCCTGCAGTGGGCCAATCCGAATTCCAGTGTTCATCGCTGGCTTCAACGTCCGACAGCAGTCATCTCACAGCATCCATATTACCAAATACCCCCCCCCCCAACCCCACATACAACTACATAAAATTGCAATCCTCCTCCTTTATTCATTTAACACTGGGTATTTCTAGTATATATATAAACTCAAATTCTAGCAGTAGGGATGACAGACCAATAAAATTTCAATTTGGCATTTGAACATATTTATGGCTCTTTGGAGGCTCAATCTTCATTGATTAATCAGTTATAATCTTGGTAGTATCTGCACAATTGATAAAAGATTGCTGCTTCATTCACATATATTCAATCTAATGAAATTAGTTGTTTGATGAAGGCTAACGAAAAATTAAAACAGCCACAAAATTGAGAATTTTTGCTGCTTTGAGCCAAAACTGCTGTGAGTGATCCATGCGATGCACAATGTCATATAACATAAATATCTCAGAAATATGGCAGCAGTAATTAATTGCATTTCGTTTGAAAGGTGTGACAAAACACCATTTCAGGGGCAGTTTCACTGCCTCAAGCATACTTCCTTGTGTCATGGAGGATATGTGGTATTTATTTGAGCTAATGTTCATTGTGAACCACTGCACAAAGAAACAATTGAATGTCACATTCGTAAGAGGTTTCAAAATTTAGTTACTTTAGCCATGTTTCATGGCCAAATCAGGGGTGACAAACAAAGTGACATCATTGACAAAGTTCTGTGATCAGCTTATTCATACAAAGATGGCAGAGCATTCCGGTAACAACACAGGAGGAGGACCCAAGACAAGTCCATACATGACTTCTGAAAGTGTAAGTAACAAAACCAAAGCGGGCAATAACGGTTTTGAAAAGAAGTGTGGGAAAACAAGTAATCTTATATCTTTGCTCCACCTGAAAACTTTTAAACACAGGATCATAAAAGGTTTACACTGAATAATAAAGCTTCGTCTGCAAGACTTCACCAATTAATTTGTGGTTTTCAGCATAATAGGCCTTGAGCCAGGAGGGGTTGGTCGGTACCAACTGGGGGGGGGGGCAAAACACGAAAAGGTATGATACATTGCCTAGCTCTTTGCCTTCCCCGTGATATCACTAATTAATCTTAATGAGGCAGTGACGTTTTTGAGTAGGCTTGTAGCACGGAAATGTGTACATTCACCTTGGGTGTGCTTCTAGAGCTTATGTATTTCAATATTTATCTTTATTTCTTGGAAATTGCATCAGTTGATAGCTTGTTTAATAATGGTCAATTTGATATATAGTTTGTTAAGGGTCCTATTGTTCTTTGGATCCGACTTAGCAATTTAGAGTAAAAAACAGGGGAAATTTTACATTTTATAGGGACATGCTGCTAAAAGGGGGTCAAAGAAGTGACTGGAAAATATTTCCAAGCTGTACTAGCTACTTGGAATTACTCACAATAAAACAGAAATACATGCTAGTCTGCGAGGAAAAGCAATGATAAAGAAGCAGCGTATATTTGTATAGGTTATTCACCATGGGAGAGGGAATATGTGATTTATCACCCGAGGGCTTTAGCCCGAGGTGTGATAAACACATATTCCTGATCCCATGGTGAATAACTGGCTTATACCATGAGACGAACATTCAAACACTCAAACATGAGAGGATAACTGGACAACAAAGAATACAGGAATACTGGCACGTGACTGGCTGACAGAGGTGTTGAATGGTATAAGTCGCCAAAACATCTATGTTTATCTTTTCATTGAACACAAAAAGTATGGGATATCTATCCATCAGACCATCAAAAGGCACAACTAGACCATACAGGCTATATGTGTACAAAATTTCATCCTCGTACATTCAATAGCAGCTGAGTGCTTGCCCGGAACAATCTACCCGCCCGCCCGCCTGCCCGGCGGATGGACCACATTTTACCCAAGTGATTATAATGCCTTTTCGAACTTCGTCTCTGAAGGTAAAAATCACCAATGTTGCATGCGTAATGCTCAGAAAAACATTGATCATATTTAAAATTTTTAATTGTAAATAGTGGAGCATACTAATAATACCCACTCCTGCACAATCTCCAGGTAGGCCTACAAGTACCACAATATTTTAGTAGTTGGAACATGTTTCATGACCTTACCAAGAATATTATGGCATATATGAAGCTTTCTTGAAAATTTTGGTCCCAATTGTCTATAAAGGCAATAGCCAATCAAAAAACACATCTTTCATTGAAAATGGTCATACTTTTCCATCAGTTGTGACTTATCATTTCACACAAAAAAACGATTTTACACAAAAACAGAACATTTCTTTCGTAAAACCCTGATTTCATCCGAAAAAAAAGGGCCAAAAATGACGCTTCTATCATCATAATTATGCCGAGTTAATACTCACTTCAGTAGCACTTATTTGGTATGAATTTGAATCCAACATGCAGACCGATAACATAAGACAGTGAAATGTGTTAAAAATATATTAGGCTGAAAAATTATCAAAATAGTGTGTTACTCACAATATATTTGGTGTATTTGAATGAAACTGCCCTGAAGAAATTCGATTTCCTTTGACGATGAATAGACATTTCGTTTAGTTTTCCTTTGTTACCATGGAAATAAAAACTTTGGCATTATTCAGCTAACATCGATTATTTCCACTAGTCAGAACTCCTTAGGTAAATATAATTTCTGGAATTTAGATATATTCTTAACAAAATTACATGGTCATCTGATGAAAAAAAGAGTTGTAAAATTTTGATGGTTATGTCACACTGGCTTCAGTATTTTTGAAATGGGCCTCATGTTAATAAATGCATAATTATTTCAACTAGTTAGTTGCCCGTAAATTGGAGGAACATGACAAAATTCAATGAAATAAATATAGGGCCATGGGTTTAAATAGATGGTCAGATGGACTTGAAAAGGGTAGAGTTGTCCCTGAGTATATAGGTTTAGAAATGCACATGGCAATTGCACGATCAGGCATTTAAGTGTAAGTTGAGATGATTGCACATACTGTATCATTTTAATTTATAAAGCAGTTCTAAGCCCGTGCTACGTGCAGAATGAGATGGAACATGCTTGGTAACAAATGCAAGTGAAGTCAATGGTGCTGAAAGGAAGGGAGCAATGGGGGAGACCTTGCAGGTGCTGCCCTCTTGTGTATAATGTAGGAATCATCTGAGAACTAATCATCGTTAATTAGGGCATTTAAAAGTGGGCAATGGCCTTGAAAAGGGGAGAGTTCTGCCTTAAGGGGTAAAGGAAGGCTGAGGGAAAATTAGAAGTGCATACATTGAATATAACTTGAGATAAATCCTGTACGTTATCATTTTAATATAAGAGATCTTTCTTTCTGAAGAGTCAAGTTTCTGGAAATGCACAGAAACACGATTATGAGATTCTATGAATGGTGACCTCTGACACGATAAAATGCTGGCCCTTGCCCAAACTTTGCATACCCATGACTAATAATGTATATTTTATCTCACCAGGTTGTTCTGAAGCATATAACATGGACCTATACCCTGGGATGGAGACCTTGAATAGTCAAGTGGCTGAACAGCGCAACTCTCAAATCAAACCACTGTCATCAAGCCTTTCCTACATGACACACGATAACTTTGTACTTGCTTTGAGTATTCATACAATTCATCGCAACTACTTGCACATCGCAAGTAGTTTCCCAGAGACAACATTCAGGTACCAAGAACATTTCCAGAAACTCGTTAAAGTCTATTGCAAGTAACATCGATATGAGGAAGTTGGTACTTGTGTAGAAGCCATGACTTCTAAAATATGTCACCTAACCTGATGGTGTCTATATATTTAACAGAGATCTTTTATATTATAGTTAGTAGAAAAACAGCATAGATAGTAAGATATATTATTGTATCAAAATGGTATATACTCATCCAATGGCAAGTGTCAAACTGGAAAGTTATTTTGCTGAATGGTTCAATATAAACAGTGGTGTTTGTCGAGGGAATGTATTATCACCTACTTTATTCTGTCTTTTCATCAATGCTTCAACTGTTTCTGATACCAATTATGGTATAGATATAAATGGTTCAAAAATGTCAAAACTGTATTACTGTTATCTTAGCAAAAACGGAAAATGAACTGCAATCCCAGAGCAGTAAAATTCCCAATTCTCTGGCCTAAAGCGGCCCAGTGTGCAAGTTCTTTTGGAATCACCAAAACAGAAGCCATACGGACTAGCCACTGTCTGGAACATATAGACTGGAAGCAACGAAATGGAGTGTCTACAGACGTCTCCGGACCACCAAAACAGAAGCCATACAGTCTAGTGCAAGTTTATGGAGATATATGAAATAATTATCAAAGGTCACAGTGACATTTATAATATAATAATAATAATAATAACTTAATATAGCGCTAATTCCAGTAAACTGCTCATTAGCGCTGCTCAAATGAGCTCAGGGGTAGAATTGTTTAAACAAGTGAGTTTTAAGGTTATTCTTGAAACTTTCCAAAGTGTTAATTGTTCTCAATTTTTCTGGCAAACTATTCCAGAGTTTTGGGGCTGCATATGAGAAAGCTCTGTCCTCAAACTTATTTTTGTTGCATGGGATAGGTTCTGCTAACAAGTGTCTATGGTTGCTTCTCAGATTGTGGTCTTGCTGGGGTTTGGCTTGAATAAGTTCTTGAATGTACAATGGAGCTTGGGAATTCATTGCTTTCCATGTGATCATCATCAGTTTGAACTGGATTCTTGCTGGAATCGGTAGCCAATGTAGTTGCTTTCTACTAAGACTAACACTGTCATGTCTTTTCAATCTCTCAATCAGTCGAACAGCTGAGTTTTGGGCAACCTGAAGCTTATTCATCAAACAGCTGGTTGTGCCATACAAGAGTCCATTTCCGTAGTCAAGGTGAGGGGTGACAAGAGCATTCACAGCTGTTTTAACCATTTCTTTGTCTGGATTCTTTCGAAGTTTTGAAATGTTTCTTAAATTGAAGAAAGCATTACGGCACATCTTGTTGATTTGTCTTTCCATTGTCATATTTTTGTCGAATATCACTCCAAGATTTCTGACATGATCAGCAGTTTTGATTTCAACATTGTCTACATTGATTGATGCCACTTGCAGTTTCTTCAACTGACCAGGAGCACAAATTAGAAGAAGTTCAGTTTTGTCACCATTATTGCACAACTTGTTATTGTGCAAGAAGTCCCTGATTTCTGCGACACATTTTTCCATTTTTCGTACAGCTTGCTCTTGATTTAGATAGGTTGGCTTGAAAGAAAGTATAAGTTGCTCATCATCCGCATACTTTTGATCACTCACTTGGTTTCTTTGTGCAACCTCACTTACTGGAGCGATGTACGAATTGAACAAAATTGGACCAAGTTTTGAACCTTGTGGCACCCCATACTTGAGTGGAAGTTTGCTTGATGTAGTGTCATTTATCGTTACAGACTGTGATCGTTCCGAAATATATGACATGAACCATTTCAGTGCTGAGCTATGCACACCATATCTGTTTTGCAGCCTGTCCAGCAGAATGTCATGATCAATTGTGTCAAATGCAGCTGACAGGTCCAGCAATACCAACATTGTCACCTCTCCTTTGCTCAAATTAAGCATTATATCATTGTGGATCCTTGTTAAGAGAGTTTCTGTACTATGAAACTGTTTGTAGGCTGATTGCTTTTCATCATCAAGTTTGTTTCGTGAGAGATGATCAACATACTGTTTGATTACGGCACTTTCAATTAGTTTGCCAAGAAATGAAAGGTTAGAGACAGGTCGGTAATTCTTTTTGTTAAGTTCAAGACCAGCCTTCTTTAAAAATGGTTTTACGAGTGCATGCTTCAGATCAAGAGGCATTTCTCCAAGTGTCAATGACATGTTGACAATTTTTGTGATAACTGGAACAAATTCATCAATGCAATTAAGCAACAGCCATGTGGGCATGGGATCAAGTTGACAATGTTTTACTGGCATGTCAGTGACAAGCTTTTTAACTTCCTCTTGAGATAAGGCTTTAAACTGAGCTAGCTTGTGATTAATGTTCATTTGAGCATCAATTGTTTTGTTTGAATTGGAGTCCAATTTTGACCTAATCATTTTGGTCTTTTCGTCAAAGTAATTGTTGAATTCATTTGCCAGGTCTTTTTCATTTGTATGATTGGGTAGAGGCAAGTCTTGCTTCCTGTTAAGGCTGGAATTGAGAACTTTGAACATTGCTTTTGAGTTTCCCTTTGTGGCTTGAATCTTTGACTTGAGATCATGAGACTTGAGTTGATAAAGCATTTCATTAAATGCGTTTCGTTTTTCTTTGAAGTTTTCCCAGTCTTCTTCAAGACCAGTTCGCCGCCACAATCGCTCTGCTTTTCTCTTTGCTGCTTTGAGGGGTTTGATCTCTTGATTTCTGAATGGATTGGGTTTGCGTAAGGTCACTAGTTTTGTTTTCACAGGGGCATGTTTGTCAAAAACTTCGCCAAATGAGTTGTAAAGTGCCACCAGGTTACTAAAGTGGATTGTTCGATTGAAATGTTGTACTTTTTGTGAAAGATGTTGCTTAATGTCCTTTTTGAATTCAGATAAATTTATATTCCGAGTTTTGCGGAACGCGATTTCTTTCTGAGGATTTTTGCCTTTGTCAATTTTAATATCGAAAAGCACACAGTTGTAGAGTCAGGGATGGTAAATCCGTCCAGGAGGGTAAATCCGTCCACCCTCTAATATAGCCATTTATAGGCATACAATCAAATTTATAACAGTTATCTGACTTTTAAAAGCAGAGAAAGTAGTTTTTCAACTAATTTCGCCGTGTTTTTGGGTTTACAACATATCAAATGATGTTTCTGGTCGATTTAAAACAAAGGACAAAATACAATGAAAACCTGTGACGTCATCACAGCCATTTTGTTTAGTGGATGGCACTCATCTTGTTGGCCTTTTGCCATCAGCATAAAAAGAATTGAAAGTAAAAGATTGTTGATTGAGATTAAGAATTTTATTAATTTTGTAAGATTTGTTAAATTAACTTAATTGCAACACCTGGAAAGGAGATACAATGGAAAGAAAAGTGGACGGAATTGCCATCATTATTTCAAAACTGACTTGAACAGGTGATTGTAAATCCGTCCACCGACTCCAAATGGGGTTTAAAAGTACTTTTATGACTTCTAATATCTATAAATGGCATAACACCGATTAAAGAAACTAGATTGAGCAATTAGACCACTTGATTGAGCATAAAGAGTTCTTAAATTGTAATTAAGCCAGTCAATTGAAATTCTTGATAGTCAACTTAACCTATCTCATTTAATACCTCTACTATAAGTGTAATCAGCATCCTATTATACTGCAATCCACATAAAATCCTTTCTGAAAGTTAATTAATTGCAACATTTGAAAAAATAACAAGATATGATAAGTTTGTGCTGGTTTAAGCCCTGTGGACGGATGTAGCAACCTTACTGGACGGATTTACCAGCAGGGTGGACGGATTTAGGTGCCCCAACCTTCAATTTTTGTTGCCATGGTTTCAGCAAAAAAAAATTAAATATTTGAATTTTTTTGGGTGCTGGTGATAGTACGAAATAAGCCCCTTCCAAGGGACTTATTTTTATTTTCATATCTACTCCCATTGTCCTGGGAATGTAGTATTAGCCAAAACTGGACGGATTTACCCTCCTTGACTCTAGTCTGAAAGGAGATCACTGACAACACAGTCGGTCAGAGATGTAGCTGTATTTGTTATGACAAGATCGAGTATATTTCCATCCTTGTGCGTTGGTGATGACACATGTTGTATGAGGTCATACATTTCAAGAATGTTGTTGAATTTGATAACTTTGGCATCATTTGGTTTGTTCAAGTGAAAGTTGAAATCTCCAGTAACAATCGTTTCATGGTTGTATGTTTGAAAGTGGGATAGAAAATTTGTAAATTCAGTGTAAAATTCTGGTAAGCTGTATTTATTCTTGTTTGAAGGGTCAGGCCTGTACACAAGTAGGATAGTGACAGTTGTACCATTGATTTGCAATTCTATTTCCATGTGCTCAAAAGTCTTTGTGTTAATGCTTTCTTTCTTGAATGCCTTTATGCCTGTTCTCACGATGCAACCTACACCACCCCCAGGCCTGGATTCACGAGGTGCACTTAAATAGAAAAATTCTCTATTTCTTTCCAGTTCCCCAATTTCAACTTGGTCATTTGCTTTTAGCCATGTTTCAGTGAACAAAAATATATCCAGATCAAATTCATCTCTGAACTCTTTCACAGACTCAGTCTTTTGCCTCAAACTTTGAGCATTCCATACACAAGCCTTCAGCTTATTGCGATTTGTGTTATCTTTGGAATTATTCTTGCAATTATCATCTTGAGTGCTTTTGGTTAAGTGGCAAAGTTTATTTTCTGAATTAGCGGATGCAAGTTTATGCGGGTTTATAGATCCGGTCAAGCCAGTGCATACTACATCAGAGTACAGCTTAAGATGTAGGGACATATTGTTGAAGCAGCACAAGCAAGCAAACGAGGCCCACAGGTGCTACGTTTGAGCAGCACAAGCAAGCAAGTAATCGAGGCAGGTAAGAGAGGCCCACAAGTGCTTTAAGCAACACAAGCAAGCAAGTAATCGAGTCAGATAAGCGAGGCCCACAAGCGCTGTGATTAAGCAGCACAAGCAAGCAAGTAATCGAGTCAGGTAAGCGAGGCCCACAAGTGTTACGTTTAAGCAACACAAGCAAGCAAGTAATCGAGGCAGGTAAGAGAGGCCCGCAAGTGCTGCGTTTAAGCAACACAAGCAAGCAAGTGATCGAGTCAGATAAGCGAGGCCCACAAGTGCTACGTTTAAGCAACACAAGCAAGCAAGTGATCGAGTGAGGTAAGCGAGGCCCACAAGTGTTACGTTTAAGCAACACACGCAAGCAAATAATCGAATCAGGTAAGCGAGGCCCACAAGTGTTACGTTTAAGCAACACAAGCAAGCAAGTGATCGAGTGAGGTAAGCGAGGTCCACAAGTGTTACGTTTAAGCAACACAAGCAAGCAAGTAATCGAGTCAGGTAAGCGAGGCCCACAAGTGCTACGTTTAAGCAACACAAGCAAGCAAGTAAATCAAGGAAGTATTCGAAAAATTTAGAGGATTAAATTGTTGAAATGAGTTTAGTACAATAAATTTTTTTTTTTTTAATAATTTTTTTTTTTTTTTAATTTATTTATTTATTTATTTTTTTTTAAATCGGAAATATTAAAACTATATTAATTAAGTATACAGTCGACTAGTGATAGTACAAAAACAATGTATAGATATAGTATAATATAATTATTTGTGGTGAGATTGATGAAAAATAAGATAAAATGCTGTCTGCTTGGCTGATGTTGTTCAGTTAAAGATGTGTATTGGCAGTGTGTTGGCAGTAGGCCTATATTGAGCTCTTCAATCTTAAATTCCCGATAAATAATGCTGTCAAGTGTTGTGGAATGTTTCTGGAAAAGTAAATGGGTGCTGGAAATAGAAAATATGATAGTTAAATAGCTTTTCAAGTGCAAAAACGAATGTAAAATGAGCGAAAATTGAGGTCAAAACAATGTGGATTGGAGTCAGAAAACGAACTTGAAGATGGCAGGTAATTAAATTGCAAGTTATTGCTCTAAAATCACCTGGAAAAGGTCCAAAAATAGAAAATAACAGGCAAGAAACACTTCACCGACAATCACACACAAGAACAGCAGTTAAATATACCCAGAGCTTCTTAAAAAGATGAAAATACCCACTGCTGATTTTACCCTGTGCTCACAGCCAGAAAGCGCCACCTATATTTATTCTTATCTTATTTCGTGATTAAATGTTGATATAATAAGTCAACAGCTTCTTCAGGAAGTGACAATCATTTAATGACGTACTGCGCATGCGTACAATATGAGTGTATTGCGGACCCTCTAACTCGGCCGCTTGTCAGGTCACGATACATCATACATCTCCCTCCTTTACATTTTAGTTATAAACGTTTCTAGTCTACCTCATTTAACGAACAATAACAATTGTGCTTGAGTATATGAGCTTGCTATCTTATCATCATTTATAAAGTTATATATATGTAACGACTAGCTAACTGAGTAACAAGAAACTAGCACGCACTGGAGTATAAGAACTAGTATATATGTAAAGTTATATAAGTAACGACTAGCTAGCTGAGTATCAAGAAACTAGTACACACTTTACTCTATCAAATATTCAATCTGAACTATGTTATAAACTGGATACATTTACTACTGAACTGATTCTAGTAATCGGTCATCTACAATTACTATAACTGGGAAATGGCCACATCAATACAGTTGATAAACATCAGACAATGGACAACATCAATACAGTTAATAAACATCAGACAATGCACAAAATATGCAAACAAGCAAACATCACTACAGTGCATCAATTTGTATTTTAAGAGTGTCCTTCAGAGTTCATCAACTCATAGTCTCTCTTCACCAACCGCCTTCCGGATCTGGTTTCCATCTCGGGTTTCGTTGTTTGCTGTTCTGCCGGACTACCGGTGTTTCTAGTCTCAGGGACCGGTATGGTCTGCAGAATCGGTATCACTGCAGCCTTATCACCATTGGGTGCCTCTGTCACTTGGTCTGGTTGACTCCCGCTTACGCTGGTCAAAGATCTTCGTGTTCTATGTGGTTTATTGTTAGTGATCACTTCATCATGTGTGGACTTTGGAATTTTTCGTAGAAATTTCCTGTTGCGCCGGTAGCCTCTTCTTTCACCATGCGTCTCTACTTCATATGACCTACTTCCAAGATCATTGACCACTCGACCTTCCTTCCATAATTTTTCTCCTTTTTGGATTGGTTGCACTCGCACATTATCTGCTACTGTCAGCGGCTGCATATCCGTTCCAGATGTGGCTCTTTTATCTCGCCGTTTCAGGCCCTCGTCCACGTGTGTTTGCGTGACAGGCACCTGTAATTTTCTCTCTGCTGCAGGGACCAATGTGCTTGTCCTCCGTCAAAACAGCCGTGGCGCCGGGGATGATGCTAGTCCTTCACTGGGCGTATTTCGATGACTCAGTTAGGCCAGATGAACGTCTTCTCCAGTGGCCTTGCATCGGTCCATCAAGCGTTTTGCTATTTTCACAGCTGCTTCAGCAGCGCCATTTGCCCGACTGTTTCCTGGGCTGATCGTATTGTGTTCAATTTGCCACGTTCTGGTGAATTCCCGGAACTCAGATGACGTGTATTGTGTCCCATTATCACTCACCAGACATATTGGCACGCCATGCCTGGCGAACTGTCTCTTCAAGCACTTTATGACTGCATCTGAGGAGGCTATTTGTAGCTCCTACATCTCGAAGTAGTTACTGTAATAATCCGTCACTATGAAGTATTCTCGGCCTTCCCATTTGAACAAGTCACTTCCGACCTTCTGCCAGGGTTGGTCCGGAGCTTTTCCTTGAATGACTGTTTCCTGCGGCTGCTGTGTGCTGTGGGCTGCACAGGTTCCACATGTTTTAACAAATTGTCGTATTTCTTTCGACATTCCGGGCCAGTATAGAAGGTCACGTGCTCGGCGCAAGCAAGCATTGATTCCTAGATGGCCAGCGTGTACCTTTTGTTTCATTTCGGGGTGCATCGACTTCGGCACCACAATTCGGTCCCCACGATATATTATGCCATCTTGGGTGATCAGCTCGTCTCTGTAGTCAAAGTACGGGCGGATGGCCTCAGGCACATCAGCTTTATCCTCAGGCCAGCCCTGTCTGATGATGTCACCCAACTTGATGAGGGTGGGGTCTTGTGTCATAGCACCACGTATGTGTTCCAGCCTTGGGTTGCGTAACTTGTGCAGCATAATATTGTGTACTGTGGCGTTGCCGTCATCGGCAGTTCCAGCTGACTCAACTGGTGCAAGAGATAGCGCATCAGCAGTTGGGATGGACTTGCCAGGCTTATATACAATGCTGTGAGTGTAATTTCGAGCTCGTATCAGTAGCGATTGTAGCCTCCTTGGTGCCTTGGCCAGTGGTTTCTTTGCAATAGACTCTAGGGGCTTGTGATCTGTCACAATGGTCACCGGCCTGCTGTATGTGTAGTGGTGAAATTTCTCTACTCCGTACACTGCAGCCAACATTTCTTTTTCAATTTGTGCATAATTGCGTTCTGCACTGGTGAGAGATCGGCTTGCATATGCGATGGGATGACTGCTTTGCATCAACACTGATCCAATGCCGTATTCACAAGCATCATTCT
The DNA here is from genome assembly GCA_026936325.1 of Platynereis dumerilii. NCBI lineage: Eukaryota > Metazoa > Annelida > Polychaeta > Phyllodocida > Nereididae > Platynereis > Platynereis dumerilii. The sequence continues at coordinate 1,872,953 of JAPTHN010000052.1, read as the reverse complement.
CAACAACTAGTTCCTTATTTGGGTCATAGAATGCCATTAGGGGCGCCTGGCTGATTGTGTTTTGTATTTTCTGGAGTGCCCGTTTTTGCGCTTCTGACCAATTCCATTCTACTTCTTTCTTCAACAAATTGGTTAATATAACGGCTGCGAAATATTGGCGAGGTTGGGTGCAAACTTGCCTAGGTAGTTCACCATACCCATGATTCTGCGCAGCTCTGTGTTATGTGGTGCAGCCATCTCAGTTATCGCTTTGACTTTGTTCGGGTCTGCTCTAAGGCCATCCACAGTAATCACATGCCCCATGAAGCTGATGTCCTGTTGCTTGATCTTAAATTTGTCCTTGTTCAGCCTAATGCCTAGTCCTTGACATGGAATTGCTTTAAGTTTTCATCATGTGATTTTTCATCTTTTCCATGGATGATTACGTCATCCGCAATGCATATCGTCCCAGGGACATCCGCCAAACCTTGCACCAACTTCTTTTGAAAAATTTCAGCCGACACTGACAGGCCAAATGGCAAACGATTCCAACGGTATCGTCCGAAACAGGTTTGAAATGTGGTTAGTCTGCTGGCTTCTTCCGAGAGGTGTACGTGCCAGTAGCCCGATGCTAGGTCTGTTTTCGTGAAGAATTTGGATTCCCGCATTGTGTGCATCACATCCTCCAAGATTGGCATCTCGTAGTGTTCCCGCATTAAGGCCTTGTTCAATTCATGCGGATCGATGCAGATTCGCAATTTTCCATTTGGTTTTTTCACGATCACTGCCTGACTGACCCAAGGGGTTGCCTCCTCCACCGGACTAATGACCCCTAGTGACTGCATTCGATCCAGTTCAGCTTTGAGTAGTGGCCGTATGTTCACTGGGGTTCGTCTGGTTGTATGACAATTGGCACAGCTCCAGGTTTTAACTTTAACTCCTGCACTCCAGGTAGTGATCCCAGACTTTCTGAAAAAACCTCGGGGAATGCTGACTCTTCCTTTATAGCAGCAATGACATCAAAGTTTTCATAGTTAATCGTAATTAGATCCATTTGTTTGCTTGCCCGTAGGCCTAACAGGGGTTGAACCGTTGCAGGTCCCCAGGGGACGTCCCCTTCATAGATCACAAACTCCACATTGAATTTCCTTTTTGTCCTTGGGTTCCTGACTGATTAGCGGCACCTTCCAATCGCATTGATGTGGGACCCATCCCATGTCGTTATCTTGCCATGGTACGGTAGCATCTCTGACCTTTCTACGTACTGCGCTGGGAGTAGATTTACCGATGAGCCCGTGTCCACTTGGAACGTTATCTTCTTGCTGTCAATTTCCATCTGGCACTTGACATCTCTGTTAGGTGGGCCGCTCTTCACGGCGTACACCCACTCTTCGTCAGTTTCTTCTTCCGTCCCTTCTGCCACATTGTGGACTTTAGCGCCTTTTGGTGGAGTCTTGCCTTTGCTTGCCTTTCTCTCATTGCGCTTGCTTAGGCATACCTCCGCAAGGTGGTTTCTGCCGTTGCAGTGCTTGCATCTCGCACCCCAGGCTGGACACTCAGTCTTTATAAAGACGTGCTCGGTCCCACAAAATCGGCATTTTCCTGTTCTTGGTTCACCTTTCTGCCAGCTTACTATGTTTTTTTTTGCTTGCCACCTGGTTCACACTGTCACCTTTGATAGACTTGGTCTGGGCTGCTGCGCACTCCTGCGCTCTGCATATGTTTATGCATTGCTCAAGTGTCAATTTCCGCTCTTTTATGAGGTCTTCTCTTGTGTCATCACTTGTTATTCCCAAAAGTATTCTGTCACTTAGGATTTTTGGGGTGCATGTCCCACAGTAACCACAAGTCTTTAACATAATCCTTAAATCTGCCAGAAATTTGTCAAAATCTTCACCTTCTTTCTGGTCTCGTTTTGCAAAGCTGTACCGATCCATGGTTTCATTTACCTCGCCCATGCAGTACGCTTCCAAGGCATCAAGGACTTCTTTTACTGTCCGCTCTGTCTCTGGTGTATCGAAACTGAAACCTTCTAGGAGCTCTAGAGCGTCATCTGCCAGACAGTTCTCCAAGCGAGCGATCTGGTATGGTCTTGGCTTCTTCTCCACGTCCGATAGTATCATGTAATTGTTCCATCGTTTCTTAAACAGCTTCCACTGCTGTAGCTTGTTGCCTTCTAACGTCAGTGGTGAAGGCAATTTCACCTGGGCACCATGGTGGGGACCCACGTGGTTTTCGTCCCTCGCCTCGGCCCCGTTTTGAACGCCGTCCTGTCCGCCGCCCGGCCCCCCTGGCATGATTATTCCGATTTGTTTTCGTCAGTGGTATTGTTGTCTGCTGCTTGTGTGAGTTCTAGACTTAGTCAACCACCGCTGCCACCATATTTCGTGATTAAATGTTGATATAATAAGTCAACAGCTTCTTCAGGAAGTGACAATCATTTAATGACGTACTGCGCATGCGTACAATATGAGTGTATTGCGGACCCTCTAACTCGGCCGCTTGTCAGGTCACGATACATATCTGAAACAAAAATTAGACAATTCTTTTCCAGAGGCTCGATTTCATATTCACTCATCCGAAAAGTGCTCTAGAAATGATGCTAAATCATTGTTTCTCTGAAAGTGACTTTGCGTATGTGATAGGGGACTTAAATGTAAACTTTATGCTAAATCTGAACTATTTACAGTTTGTCTCATCTAGCATGTGAACCGAAATATAGCCCAAGTTTAATGGCCTGTATAAAACCAATGCATGTGGCTTGGAGAGTGGCACTGGCACCAAGTCAGGAACTAATCCACGAGTGGTGCTGCATTGCTTAATTGTGATGGCGCGTCAATTGTGGCTCCTTATAGCTCCTTATCTGGTTGCGTCATGAATGTAAACAAGCAACATTGGGCTACCGTGGATGAGAATGTTTGAAAATCGGCGAAAAACGACCTCAAAACATTTTGAAAATGTGGTATATTCTGATTACAAAAGAGCTAATCTACACGTGGGTAGGTGTGTTTCTGCTGTAGGACTTCTGGAGGCTGAGGAATCAGACCAAACGTTAGTTCGCATGTGAGATGACACAAAGTGTAAGTGATATAATATACTATGTGACAATTATGACTTAAAGCAAATAGTAAAAAATCCGACATGTTTCAAAAGTAGGCCTATTAATAACCCACACTTCTTGATATAATTCTTACTAATGACCCTAAGTCAATTAGACAATCCTTAAATATTTCCTTAGGAATTAGTGACTTTCACAACTACATTAGTGCAACAAAATTAACATGCCCATCCAATGAACCAACACTAGTACACTATAGAATGTTTAAAAATTTCAATAAAAAGTCTTACAAAAAAGATTTAGAAATTGCCCCATTTCATGTCTCCCACGTATTTGAGGATGTTGATGATCAATTTAGTTTCACAACACTTTACTCTCATATATTATAGATAAAAATGCACCAAGAACAGAGAAAATTGTGAGGCATAGACAACTGCTTTATATGAATGACAATCTCAGAAAAGCTATCAATGTTAGTGCAGCTCTTAAAAGAAAATTTAAAAAATTCAAAAGTCGAGAATCATGGCAAAATTTTAAAAAGTGAAAAAGAAATCTTGTCTGTAAACTAAGGAGGACATCATTAAAGAAATATTTTGAAGATAACTGTAACACAGAAAAAAGCAAAGGGCAGATTCCACGAAAAGCAGCAAAATGATTTACCACAAGTTACATTAGCACAAAGACGGATAAGGCCAGACATAATTGATTCGTAGCTTCTCAGATTTTCTCAGGGTGCTTTATCCAGGGATAGCTGGCAGGACAGAAAAAACTGAAATCTAAATATTTTACTGTGTCAATCCATTAAATAAAATCATGGGCATACACTATTTGCTGTTAAATTGGTGAATCAGAATAACTAAAACTATGGCCTTGTGCTAATGTAACAACGTTAAATGATGGAGGACGGAATTTGTTTATGTTGATACTACTGAAATATAAATGAAAACACCAGCAGGGTACCACCCCTGGCCTGCTCCTGGGAGACCTGGCTTTCAGTTCAGAAAAAATTTGAGATCAAATCAGGTATTTTATATCGACAAATTTTGCTAATGTAACACTATGAAATGGAAAGATGCGAAATTGCAGTTACATTAGCAATAAAAAAACAGCTACTGCACAGAGCTGTTTATGTTTTTGGTGATGTGTATAGGCAAATAAGACAGATTTTTCAATAAAATTTTAGAATTTCACGTTCGAAATTTGCAGAAGTAGTAAAAACAGAGAAAAATTCCCATGTGAATGTTGCTAATGTAACCTCAGTATCCTGTGATGGCAGCGAGTTACATAAGCAGTCTTTTTTTTTTCATTTTCTTCAAGTTTTATAATGACCAACACAATTAAAAATGGTTCCAAAATAATTTTCAAGATGTGTTTTATCAATCACACATCATTACATTTTCCTGAATTGGTTTTAGCAGATTCCACAGGGTGCCAAAGTAAGCACGTCTGATCACCAGTAAGTTTGGTCGTCCAAAAATGTCCTCATGAGGGATAAAAAAAAATTTAAAGAGCAAAAAGCTACATATTTGAGGATTATTTTAATGATATTTATTCATTAGCTCACAGATGTACTGAGTAATAGGTTTACTTGCTCCAGGAAGCAACAGAGAAATGATAGAAGGGCTGGAAAGTTTAGGGTACCCTCTGAGAGCACTTTTCGTGAAATCTGCCAAAGGCACGCATTTTTGGGCAGTAATTAAGCCATTTATGACAAACAAAGTAAAACAAAAAATAACGTGCAAGCACTTTAACAGCTGCTTGTAGATAGACTATATACCTATCTGGCCATCTATATATCTATCTATCTATCTGTCTATCTATCTATCTATCTATCTATCTATCTATCTATCTATCTATCTATCTATCTATCTATCTATCTATCTATCTATCTAACTATGTAACTATCTATATTTGTCTATATATCTCCCTTCCTTTCATGCTTCCTTCTTTCCTTCATTCCTTCCTTCTTTCCTTCATTCCTTCCTTCTTTCCTTCCTTCCTCACTTCATTCCTTCCTTCCTTCTTTCATTCCTTTCTCCTTCTATTCTTTTATTGGTTTAAGCTTTTTAATGAATTTGTAAACTATGCCCCTCCCCTGGCTGGCACTTGGCAGCTGCCATCACTGCAGCAGAACATTTAAAATTCGCGGGAAAAATGTACATTTTAGTTTAGGAAATAAAAATTTATTGTCACAGAAGTTGACCAAAAGTTGATGGAAGCAAGATAATATTATATTCAGACTGCATGCCAAGTTTTAATGACATAGGTGAAACAGCACGACCAGGGCAGTTGTCATAAGTTTTCCTGAAACTCCTCTCGTAATACAGGCTGCAAGCAGCTGTAAAAACCAGCATAAGATCACTTGTGAATCTGATTCTTTGATTAGCGATCCAATAAACGTTAGTAAAACTTTCAATGAATATTTCATCAATGTCACAAGTGATCTCCATGAATAAACAGAAGCCATACAGACTAGCCATTGTCCGGACCTTATCAGCTTTAAGCAACAGAGAAGGAGTGTCTACAGACATCTCCGAATCACCAAAACAGAAGCCATACAGACTAGCCATAGTCTGGACCTTATAGGCTGGAAGCAACAGAAAAGGAGTGTCTACAGACGTCTCCGAATCACCAAAACAGAAGCCATACAGACTAGCCATTGTCTGGAACTTATCGGCTTTAAGCAACAGAGAAGGAGTGCCTACAGACATCTCCGAATCACCAAAACAGAAGCCATACAGACTAGCCATAGTCTGGACCTTATAGGCTGGAAGCAACAGAAAAGGAGTGTCTACAGATGTCTCTGAACCACAAAAACAGAAGCTATACAGACTAGCCATTGTCTGGAACTTATCGGCTGGAAGCACCTGAAAAGGAGTGTCTACAGACGTCTCTGAATCACCAAAACAGAAGCCATACAGACTAGCCATTGTCTGGAACTTATAGGCTGGAAGCAACAGAAAAGGAGTGTCTACAGACGTCTCCGAATCACCAAAACAGAAGCTATACAGACTAGCCATTGTCTGGAACTTATCGGCTGGAAGCAACAGAAAAGGAGTGTCTACAGACGTCTCCGAATCACCAAAACAGAAGCCATACAGACTAGCCATTGTCTGGAACTTATAGGCTGGAAGCACCTGAAAAGGAGTGTCTACAGACGTCTCTGAATCACAAAAACAGAAGCCATACAGACTAGCCATTGTCTGGACTTATAGGCTGGAAGCAACAGAAAAGGAGTGTCTACAGACGTCTCCGAATCACCAAAACAGAAGCCATACAGACTAGCCATTGTCTGGAACTTATCGGCTGGAAGCACCTGAAAAGGAGTGTCTACAGACATCTCCGAATCACCAAAACAGAAGCTATACGGACTAGCCATTGTCTGGACCTTATAGGCTGGAAGCACCTGAAAAGGAGTGTCTACAGACGTCTCCGAATCACAAAAACAGAAGCCATACAGACTAGCCATTGTCTGGACTTATAGGCTGGAAGCAACAGAAAAGGAGTGTCTACAGACGTCTCCGAATCACCAAAACAGAAGCTATACAGACTAGCCATTGTCTGGACCTTATAGGCTGGAAGCACCTGAAAAGGAGTGTCTACAGACGTCTCCGAATCACAAAAACAGAAGCCATACAAACTAGCCATTGTCTGGAACTTATCGGCTGGAAGCACCTGAAAAGGACAGTCTACAGACCTCTTTCAATCACCAAAACAGAAGCCATGCAGATTAGCCATTGTCTGGAACTTATCGGCTGGAAGCAACAGAAAAGGAGTGTCTACAGACATCTCCGAATCACAAAACAGAAGCCATACAGACTAGCCATTGTCTGGAACTTATAGGCTGGAAGCAACAGAAAAGGAGTGTCTACAGACGTCTCTGAATCACCAAAACAGAAGCCATACAGACTAGCCATTGTCTGGACCTTATAGGCTGGAAGCAATAGAAAAGGAGTGTCTACAGACGTCTCCGAATCACCAAAACAGAAGCTATACAGACTAGCCATTGTCTGGAACTTATCGGCTGGAAGCAACAGAAAAGGATTGTCTACAGACATCTCTGAATCACCAAACTTTTTCACCTATTTTTATGAAATTTGACACATGAATGGGTCTTATTACGTTAAGATGCCTTTGGAGTTCATATTTATACAATGACCACAATTTTTGTAAATATTGAAAATCAGGAAAATAGTATTTATTTTCTGTAGGGGGGGGGAGAGGGTTGGTCTAGTTGTAGCGTGCTGGACTGCCAATCGCTGGGTCGAGGGTTCGAATCCAGCTCTTGCTGGGTCACCTGGGCCTATGTTGGACGGTTGTTTCAATCATTCTTCGCCTCATTGCTGTGTCCTCCTCCTGCCCTAATTAGCCTACCAAGTGCATAAATACAGGACGTAAAGCCCCAATCATCCATCCATCCATCAACCCTCTGTAATTCCTTCAATTTTGCAGTTTGACATTTGAAATTTAGCATTAAGTTGTCTAAAATATAGCTCTTTTAACTGCTTGAATTATCTAAAGGGTCAATCTAACAAATTTTGCACAAAAACCAAAATACTGAAAAAATTTGGAATTTTTCACATTTTTCTTGAATCTTGGTCTCTTTAACCAAAATGCCAATAACTATATTGGTAAAAACCAAAAGGTATTATAGCTAAACCTATCAAGAAGGAACTTTTAGGGCCACTATGTAGTTGACGCAATATTTTAGGACGACAAAACAAGTTAAAAATTCACAAAGCTTATAATGTTTAGAAAATGGCCAATCTGTGTGGCTTCTGTTATGGTGATTCGAAGACGTCTGTAGACAGTCCCTTTCAGGTACTTCCAGCCTGTAAGGTCCGGACTATGGCTAGTAGCGGGGAGGGAATTCGTTGAAATCTCTAAGAATTGTGCACTTGGTGACAAGTTTTTGCAATTTGGCATGGATGTTTATATGACCAAAGGGGTTTCAAAAACCCCCTGGTGGCCGGTATGCACAAAATCCAATATGGCCGCCGCAAAACACAAAAACTAGCATATCTCGGTCACTATTTGTGCTATATTGATGTGTAATACATCATTTTCCACTATTTTCTTTATGGAAAATGTGTTCTTGCTGTTATTTTGTAGCTCAAATATGAATATCAATGCCAAAATCAATGTTCGTTGCAGCAGCCAGATGTAAAAAAGATGTCACTTGGTATTTTGAGACATTTATTGTCCCTTTTTTGGATTTTCACTTGTGCCTGACTTGAATGAATGTGAATTAACTGTACAATGTCATGACTAATTATTGCCATGGAAAGTTATGGGGATGAATCGGTGCTATAATTGTGTTATTCATGTAAGAATGGATACTCTTCTGTCTGGTGGGCAAGGGGCACAGATGCTATTTGTATGCATGTTTAATGCATATTTAATAACCTATTATGTACATCAGAGGCTTAATAATTGGTCAATAACGTTTTTTTGGAGGGCGTTATGGGGTATTAATCAGTTATGGCCTGAGGGCAGAAATCATTAACTTAATGCCCGAGCCGCCAGGCGAGGGCATTAAATGATTTCTGCCTGAGGGCCATAACTGATTAATACCCCATAATGCCTGACAAAAAAATGTTATTATCATTATTATCATTTTTTATCCAGGAAAAATTTTACCTTCACTTCAGGATTCATTAACGCCCGCCCCGTTTTTTCGTTTTTACAGCATTATTATTGAAGCTAGCACAAATCCGTATGCAGAAATGAAGTCGGCAGGCTGAGTTTGATAGATCTAGCCTTTTAAATTTTTCAAATCGGACGATTTTTGGCTGATTTAGCAAACAAACTGACAGAAAATCACCATGACGCCACTTCTGATGACGTCACGATGCTGTACAATACACCAGGGGGCGCTTTCGCGGGCGTTAACGGCCATTAACGCCCGCGAAATGAGCATTAACCCACAGACAATGCCCTCTAAAATGATAATAATTGCTGATGTGCCCTTATTCAATAAATATGTTGCCATGTGACTGATATGCACCTAGACATTCATAACTCTCAGCTCTCTTTACTCTGCTTGATGTTTTATAACAGAGATCTTGAAATGTTTTTAGGGTGATCTTTAAAAGGGCGAAACAATGATATCAAATGTGATATTATTACTCATTAGAACTTCTGATCATTCACATCAATGATAATTGAGAATTGTTAATTCAAATCAATATCAGTGTTCTGTGTGAATCCTATGTATGACTATAATTATAGGCACACAGACTTCGCTAGAAAACTGGAAGTTGAAGAACCATCTCTTCTCCGAATCACTGATATGAAGATGACACAATCAAACTTCAGCAAAAAATGTCTGTTGTATCTTATGTTATGAGTATGTGGGTTTATATGGTAAAGTGAGGCAGTATGCACTGCAAACCCTTGTGGAAACATTCCTACATAATAAAGATTTTCACAAGAGTCCTTGCTCTTAAGCTCTCTTAACCAAGCAGTGTTCCTGGTGGTGGCTTTTACATGTTCTGGCTTGTTTTCTCATAATCAGTCAGAAAGCTTTATCCATATTGCAGTGCAGAAGCAATCTCTGGTCATAGTGAAGAATTCCATCAGTTTATAAAGCTAGGCGGGTTATAGTCATAGAGTTAAGCAGCTCATGGTGTGTACAGAGGAAGAAATAAAGAGACGTTTCAGTACAACATTAGGGAGACAAAAGTCGAGAGTTTTGAAAATGGGCTGCCCTAATGATATGAGATTGGTATCTCAAGACCACAGACCTTGGTGAGCTGTTGGTTTGCTCTGGCTTCAAGTACATGATTCTTTCATATGAAAGTTTGGTCTGTATACTTTGTCCTTTGTGTGGTTTCTTGAAGAAGCTACACAAAGATGACAAGGTATGCACAACAACTGAGACTTACTTAGCTCCATATCCCTAGAGCACATGAACATCTTGTCCATGTCTGATTTTGCTTAAGTCAAGTGAGAAGAGCAATATACACTCACTCGCCAACCAATCTCTTACTGGTCTTTGATGTGATATCACTTTCTTATCAACAACCAGTGGTCAACAATCAATCAGCTGGTCTCTTCTAGAATCTTGCAGTGGTCTCTCTCCGTGATTTATGTTTGGAGACACAAACAATGCAATTTGGATGCCTCTCCTTCTGTGTGAAACATCCCAAATTCTAAACATCTACCCCTCCGTCTATAAAAGATGTGATTATTGTTTAGCACCGTGAAAGGAAGTTCCCTCTGAGACTCTCATTGCCATTGTCTAAAGCGATGAGCATTGTGTCAAGTTTTAGAGAGAGGATGGAGAGCCAAAGGGCAACAGAAAAAGAAGACAATGATTCAAAGTCTGAAGTCCTTAAAGCATTTGAAGAGTTTGGACAAGTTGCTGATAAATGATTTCTTCAGGCATGCAAGACTCCATCTCAATCAATGCAAGGTAAATGTAGCTCGGCCTTAATCTGCAGAACACCAAATAGCACAGCCTGAGCAGATGCGTTGTTATTCAGTTGGACACCTACAAAAACCAACGTCTCAGGTCCCAGACATTAGCAAGGGATAAGTTCAGAAAGTCAAAGTCTTGCCAGATGTTCCTCAGTTCAAAAGAACTTAATCAGTGTTAATCATGGTTGAAGTTCTTGAAAGATGGCCACAAGACACAAGGAAGGCTTCATGCAGTTTATGGGCAAAGAGCAACACAGATTTGCACCTGTTATCAAAAACATAGGTCAAGTTTGTTAAGATCTGAGCACCCAGACTTAGTGTCTTACATTTGTATCACCCTATTAGCAGGAAGAGGCTGACACTCCTGATATTGCACTTAAATCATATTACTCAGCAAGGCAATTTCTAAGCCTTCTTCAGCACTTTACTAGTACTTCCAATCATTTTCTTCAATAATTTTGGCCAGTTTGAACTGTTGATAAAGTTTAGCCATGACCAAACCTTTAGATATTTAAGTCTGAGACCTCAGTAAGTCATAGTGCTCAGATAATGTTTGAACTTCATGGCATAGTTGGAGTGGTATTCCTTAAGTCAATCTGTCACTTTTGGCATTAATCCATAAATCAGCATGACTCAAACTTGATTCTCATTACATACAATGAAGAGCTCGTACATGCATGATGGAGAACTTTGTACTTATGAACAGCTAAGGGAGACAGAATCTCCCTGAATGATACAGGAAGGCAGGCTTTTATAAGCTTTCACTTTTTGTAACATTCAAAAGTGGCCACTAGGTTGTGCAGTATTCATCTGACAACAGTCACTCAGCAACATTTCACTCCTGTACCGGATTGTATGAACACTTAACACGGGTTATCCTAAAGTGGTTAACTGCTATAACTTATCTTCTCGCCAGGTTATTGGCAAAAACTTTTGACATGTTGTAACATGAGTTCAGTTAATTAAAATTAGTTATCTAACTCATGTTCAGCATTGAGACCATGTCAGTAAAATGAGTTAACCACTTTAGGTTAACCCGTGTTAAGCGTTGATACAATCTGGTACTGGTGGTTGGGCTGGACATGCTGTCAGATCAGAATAGTGGGTACCACACTGGATTGACCTGTCAGATGTGGTACAAGCAAGTTCTCTGTCACTGCATGATGGTTTTACAATAGTATGTTGGCTGTCTTGCACCTCCCATTGTTAATGCACTGGAGGTAGTCGGAAGTCAGAAAACCACAAAGAATCTCCTGTTTTGGCACATTATCTTGTTATTGACTTCCATCATAACAAAAAGAAGTAGCTGTGCAGGAATTATGATTTTGTGCTAAGCCCTCGATCACTAGTTACCATTTACCTTTACTCCTTCAGCTCTAAGCAACTGAAGGCGTCATGCTAGTGTTGACAGTTCAGACATGGGCCTGCGATGAATGTTCACTTCAGATGTGAAACATTCAGTGAGGTATAATAGTTGCCATTTCAATAAGTTCAATAATGGCTTATTTATTTAGGAGAGTCAATGTCTTTTTTGGGAATTACATCTCAATTAACATTGTTGCACAGTATGCAATGATCTTCTAAATGAGAGTCATAGCAGTAATTGAGTGAGTTTGTGTTTTACGCCTCATCAGCAGAGTCGTAGCAGTTTGCCTCATTGTTGAGTTCTTAAAAAGATAAGACACTAATTAAACAAGACAGGTTATAGTTAGGACTTTGCTTTCAGCTCTGAGGAAATAATCTCCAAACTTGACTGAAATTCAAATACCTCACAAAAAATATGTTTAAGCCTTGAAGGGCAAAAAACACGAAAATCTGTCAACAAATCACCTGGAGCTGTACCACAGACCCATTAAATCACAATTTACAACCAAACCAACCCCAGAAACAGATTTGGCATAATCGTAAACATTGAAAATAAGGTATTGCACTTGAATTTAAAACAAATAGTGACCAAGATATGGCTTTTTTTGTTTTTCGCGGCGGCCATATTGGATTTTGTGCACACCGGCCCCCAGGGGGGACTCCCACTTTGTGTGCGGTGGTTTTTGAAATCCCCTTAGCCATATCAAACACCATGCCAAATTGCAAAAACTTGTCACCAAGTGCACAATTCTGACGGATTCCCTCCCCGCTATAGTTTGTATAGCTTCTGTTTGGGTGATTCGGAGACATCTGTAGACACTCCTTTTCTGTTGCTTCCAGACTATAAGGTCTAGACAATGGCAGAACAGAAGCCATACAGACTAGCCATTGTCTGGACCTTATCCGCTGGAAGCAACAGAAAAGGAGTGTCTACAGACGTCTCCGAATCACCAAAACAGAAGCCATACAGACTAGCCATTGTCTGGAACTTATCAGCTGGAAGCACCTGAAAAGGACTGTCTACAGACGTCTTCAGATCACCAAAACAGAAGCCATACAGAATAGCCACTGTCTGGACCTTACAGGCTGGAACAACAGAAAAGGAGTGTCTACACTCTACAAATTTAAAATTAAAAAAAAAAAAATGTTCTCGCTTGCATTTTAAAACCTGTCAAAAATTAATCTTGAAAAAAAATAAAAATGAAATTTCGCTCGCTCGTTCCATTTTTTTCTTCAAAAAAATCGTCATCCATAAAATTTATTTGGTGTGGCCTAACTCTAACTATGCCGTTTTCCTACCATTCTAGACACTGGGAAAAAGTCTTGTATCTTTTTACATCATTGTCTTGAAGAAGAGCATTGGGACGACAAAACAAGTTAAAAATTCACAAAGCCTATAATGTTCAGAAAATGGCTAATCTGTGTGGCTTCTGTTTTGGTGATTCAGAGACGTCTGTAGACACTCTTATTCAGGTGATTCCAGCCTATAAGGTCCAGACTATGCCTAGTTTGTATGGCTTCTGTTTTGGTGATTCGGAGACGTCTGTAGACACTCCTTTTCTGTTGCTTTCAGACTATAAGGTCTAGACAATGGCAAAACAGAAGCCATACAGACTAGCCAATGTAGCCATTGTTTGGACCTTATCGGCTGGAGCAATAGAAAAGGACTGTCTACAGACGTCTCCGAATCACCAAAACAGAAGCCATACAGACTAGCCATTGTCTGGACCTTATAGGCTGGAAGCAACAGAAAAGGAGTGTCTACAGACGTCTCCGAATCACCAAAACAGAAGCCATACAGACTAGCCATTGTCTGGACCTTATAGGCTGGAAGCAATAGAAAAGGAGTGTCTACAGACGTCTCCGAATCACTAAAACAGAAGCCATACAGACTAGCCATTGTCTGGAACTTATCGGCTGGAAGCACCTGAAAAGGACAGTCTACAGACGTCTTTCAATCACCAAAACAGAAGCTATACAGACTAGCCATTGTCTGGAACTTATAGGCTGGAAGCAACAGAAAAGGAGTGTCTACAGACGTCTCCGAATCACCAAAACAGAAGCCATACAGACTAGCCATTGTCTGGAACTTATAGGCTGGAAGCAACAGAAAAGGACAGTCTACAGACCTCTTTCAATCACCAAAACAGAAGCCATACAGATTAGCCATTGTCTGGAACATATAGGCTGGAAGCAATAGAAAAGGAATGTCTACAGATGTCTCCGAATCACCAAAACAGAAGCCATACAGATAACCATTGTCTGGACTTATAGGCTGGAAGCAACAGAAAAGGAGTGTCTACAGACGTCTCCGAATCACCAAAACAGAAGCTATACAGACTAGCCATTGTCTGGACCTTATCGGCTGGAAGCAACAGAAAAGGAGTGTCTACAGACGTCTCTGAATCACCAAAACAGAAGCTATACAGACTAGCCATTGTCTGGAACATATAGGCTGGAAGCAATAGAAAAGGAATGTCTACAGACGTCTCCGAATCACCAAAACAGAAGCCATACAGATTAGCCATTTTCTGAACATTATAGGCTTTGTGAATTTTAAACTTGTTTTGTCGTCCTAAAATATTGCGTCAACTACATAATGGCCATTAAAGTTCCTTCTTGATAGGTTTAACTATAATACTTTTTGGTTTTTACCAACATAGTTATTGCCATTTTGTTGTGAGCGACCAAAATTCAAGAAAAATGTGAAAAATTCCAAATTTTTCCAGTATTTTGGTTTTTGTGCAAAATTTGTTAGATTGACCCTTTAAACGATTCAAGCAGTTAAAAGAGCTATATTTTAGACAACTTAATGCTAAATTTCAAATGTCTAACACCAAAATTGAAGGAATTACAGAGGGTTGATGGATGGATGGATGATTGGGCTTTACGTCCTGTATTTATGCACTTGGTAGGCTAATTAGGGCAGGAGGAGGACACAGCAATGAGGCGAAGGATGATTGAAACAGCCGTCCAACATAGGCCCAGGTGACCCGGCAAGAGCTGGATTCGAACCCTGGACCCAGCGATTGGCAGTCCAGCACGCTACCACTAGACCAACCCTCTCCTCAACAGAAAATAATAAATTTTTCCGGATTTTCAATATTTTACAAAATTTGAGGTCATTGCATAAATATGAACTCCAAAAGGCATCTTAACGTAATAAGACCCATTCATGTGTCAAATTTCATATATATAGGTGAAACAGTTTTGGTAGAGGCCTATAGACATCGTGTGACGCCGCCTGGCGGCCGGACAAAAATTTGCCATACTAACTACAATACCCGACGGAAATATACATTGCCGAGGGTAAAAAAGACCTTATCACATTTGTTGACAATGGCCCTGTCCCAGATTAATCAGATGCAAGTAAGTTGCTGAGTATGGTAATTAGAAAACAGAAGAAACTGGTCTTTGAGACTCAACAACTGCCCAGTTGCTTCCCCTAAGCCAGTGTGTTATTTGGTTTCGTGATAACTCCTCCCTTCTTCTTCTTCTTTGGATTTCCGGCCTTTCGATAGGTGCACCTCCCTGCAGGGAGTTAAAATAGTCATACATCGTTTACACTGTTTATATTAAAAGAGTTCCTATATCGCACGATATTTAGGCAGAAGGCCCCGGAAATCTGGCTAATGACACTGAAATTCCGATTATTATATGAAGTCAGGTGCTTCTTCTTAAATTAAACGTCCTCCATTGAGTATTGCTAGACAGAGCTCCTCATCTGTGCTAGGCCCAATGATATTGTTGCTTCTGTAAACTACTTCTAGTTTCTCAACAGTAGGTCTACGGATGTGCTCTGTAGCCGGGCATATTGCAATGACATGGAGAATGTCTTCATCTGCACTCGTGCACATTCAGCACAACGCTGAGTGGCCTGGTTGAAACTTGTCATTCAAAGTCTCACATCTATACCTCCCAACCACCATTCGCGCCCTCACGCCTGCCGCTTCTGTCTTTTGGAACCCTACGTTGTTCCAGTTTTGGTGTAGCATGGGATGCGTGTCATGGATGAGAAGGTATTTGAGAGTTGTCTTCTCGGCTGCTGATCTGCATAGTTCTTCGTGGCAGTGCTCTTTAATGGATTGGCGGATGTATCTCTTCCAAGTTATCTTTGGCCATGGGTAGAGTAGTTGCTTGTAGATGTCGATGTTGTACTTTTCTCCGATGTTTACGACCAGTGACAGCCAGCTATTCTTCATATGACAGGCTTTAAGATCTTGGTCAGGAATTACTGCCAAATTCACAACTTTCTAGCTTGCACAACATTTATTCAATTTTCAGCCATCTTATGTAAAATTTTGTCAGGAATTCAATTTTGAAGAAAAAAATGCACCCACTCTTATTTTGGAAGTTATACCCCTATTTGTAAAGCCCCCCCTTAGTGGGGCGTGCCAGATACCCCCAAAATCTTATAAATTTGTCTGTAGTTCTATGGCTTCAGTAATAAAGCTGCTCTTATACCACTAATTAATATACTTCTATGATGGTTCATCAAAAAGTACGATGACTACATGGGTATACATTTTTTCTTTGAAATGACAAACATTTTGTGATGGTAAGTCGCGGTTTCTTATATTTCGCTTAATCTTCACTTTACATGCATAATTGTTGCACCATCATTCTCAGCAGAAACTAAGCTTCAATTTGAGTACCAACAACCTATATTTCCGATAAGTTTAACCCGAACCAAGGAATTTCGCCTTTCAGAAATAAAATTCTAAATAACTCGTTTTAATATAACTATCTGGGCATAACGAGTTTGACTTTTATACCTGCATTACAAAAATTGACGAAATGCAAGTTATTTAGAAAAAAAATTACATTTTTTTCACACACCTAGAAGTGAAAAGCAGCGGCTCCATGTTTTATATGTGTGATCCTAATTATGCAAAGCTAGGACATCTTTATGAAGTCTATTGCCTTCGTCTACTCCCTCTGAACACATTGATATGTAATTCATGTCCATAAATATCTCTGATGATGTTGAAATAAAAAATCAAATAGGAACTTCACTTCATTTAATAAATTGTTTTTGGGTCCTTGGAATTCATTCCAAGACCATTGTAGTTAGCTTCATTTCCTGTTAAGAGGTAAAGTTAGCGTTTTCACTAAAACATTTCAAAGACAAAATGAAAACCCCAACTGACGTGTCCTGGTCATCAAAATGGTTCTTATGCATCCCTGTGTAGAGAACAGGGCCTGATTTATATGTAGTATTATATCTGACATTTTGTATATTTGTATTTATCAAACACTTCAAATATTTGTACTGATCAAAATGTTTCTTACCTGTCTTGCTCATGGACGCTGCATGGAGCATCCCTCCTGATGAACTGTCCATAATGAACATTACGTGAACATGATGACATGGCAGATGGGCAAGCTGCTGTTAAGCAGCATCACAATTGAGCTGAGCTTCGAGGACTACTCAGGAATGAGCCAGCTGCTCAAGGACTAATTGGAGAAGCCCACAGCTGCCCTTGGGATATTGTTAAATGTATATTGCATTATGAATTGAATGATTGTCTATGTTGTATGTATTGTCTATGTCTTGATGAGCTGGCAGTTCCAGCCAGCTGTTCGTTATCCCACTGCCTATAAAAGGTAGGGATTATTCTGAATAAAGCAGTTTATGTTTGGGACTGAAGTAAAGAGCAACTTTACTCTCTGTTTTCATTTGCTATCCAGTTCTGATACTTAACTAATTTGTTAAGCCATAGGAGCAGAGTATCCATCATCTGGCATGCACATCTAGGATTGACCTTAGCCGGATTGATGGGCCTATGGACTTTTCAATGGTGACCCTAAGTGAGATTGACTTTCAATCAGCATGATTCAGTCAATCAAATTGAACATTCAACACAACAAGCAGCAATGATCGTACCTTCGCTGCAGGAACAAGAACAAGTCGTATTGCAGCAGTAACACCAAGGACAACACTCTTCTCTTCACTTCTCACACGGATCCAGCATCATGGCCCCCAATGACAACGATGGACAATTAGGACAAGGAGGACAAGGACAGCAGCCACCAGGAGCCAATCCAGGCACTGTTCCTAATCCTGCTGCGGGAGCAGCCCTCCTAGTGCAAGATTTCCAATCTTACATGGCCCAAGAACGCACGCTCAGGAATGAAGCATCAGAAGAGAGAAGAAACCACCAGTCTCAGGCAGAAGGAAGACGAAAAGCTGAAGACCAAGTCAAAAGGGTACCGCAGTGTGATGGGGCAACGCCAGCCTCGGTACGAGAGTGGCTTAGGAATGTAGCACTCACAATACATTACTCGGACCACACGGTTTACATCGCTGCACAAACGGCCACAGCAGGATTGAGACGAGAATTGGAACACTTTCTTAATTCCCAGCCAAATCGAGAAGCAGTCACATGGGCGCAGTTGAAAGAGCACCTACAGAAAGCATTCCTCTCACCCCATGAGGACGACCGTCTCAGACACGAGGTCGAGAAAACCAAGCAAGGGGTATATGAGACCTCAGCTGCATATGGGCGACGATTCCGAGAAGCAGCCGACCTCGCCTTTCCAGAACCAGCAGGAGCAGCAGCCAGGAATGAGGACCAAACAAGGCACCTCCTCAAGTGGTACATGCGTGGCTTAAGAGACCGACACATGGTTGAGCGACTCGTTCGGGAAGGTCGCCCAACTACCTACACAGAGGCAATGAATATGACTCAGCAATACGAGGCAGATGACTATCGCTTGCAACTAGCTCTGGATGGGGACGTCACAGAACATCATGAGCGACAGGAGGAGCCCATGGAGATAGGTGCATATGCTCGGCCCTCAGCTTCACGTGCGGACTCTACACCTCGCAGAGACAACATCCCTCATAGATCACCTGCAGCATCTCAACCCCCAGACACAATATGCAAGGACATGGCTGAGATGAAACACCAGGTGTCGGGCCTAGCCACTCAATTCACCCAGCTGATGGCCACACTCAAGGCAGGACACACCCCAGCTCCCAGCACCAGGAGTGACAGCAACAGGGATGCCACATACAACTTTTCCAGTCAGGGACGTCCCATCTGCAACTATTGTCAAAAAGAGGGCCACATTGCCAGGGAATGCAGAAAACGGGAAAGGGAATGCAGACGAGGAGCTCCCGACTCCGACTCGGCCTCGGGAAACTAAAAAGCGCCGCAGCAGGCGAGTGCGTGTACGTGGAACTTCAACTGTATGGTCGTTCCATTCCGGGGCATCACGCTCGGTGCTGCGGCGCACGGAATACATGTCCTTGAAACAGAGGGCATCCAATTTACCTCCTCTTCGAAGCTCGGTTCAACTCTGTGGTGTCACTGGACATGACATCACAGTCCTGGGATCAACCACGCTACAAGAGGACACACTCGGTTCCATCCCAGTCATCGTCGTCGATCAAATCGCCCACCCCATGATACTGGGCAGAGATCTACTGGCGAAGGATGGCGTGACCACACACTGCCTCTGCTACCAGCTGCAGGATGGGGGGACTTAGCATCATTAGGAGAACGTCCTCCCATCATGCACAGCCCAAAGATTCAAGCATGTGTGAGGGCACATGCTGACATCTTTGCTGCCAAAGGAGAACCCCTTGGATGTCATCCTGACTTGCAAGTCAGTATAGAAACAGAAGGACCTCCCATCAAACGCAGACCTTATCGAACATCGGCAAAACCATCACCTGATGCACAACAGCAGCAGCCTCAACACACGACGCTCCAAACACCTAACAACACAGGGCTAGACACACCAACACAAGGCAGTCGCAAGAAATCCCCTCGATTCAAGGGACCAAAACCCTATGTGACAACGGCCAGGAACACGGCACAACCCGACCACACTCAGGCAGACGTCGCACAATCCAAGCAACAACATATTGCACATACAGCATCTCAGTCAAGACCTCACACAACGCCTAGTCAACACAATACGCCAGACGTTGGACCGCGCCCTGCTCAGTCAGTCAAACGACACACAGGCCAAACAGACTTCGTGCCCTCCCACAAGCACCACAGGCCATTCTTACCAAGAGGGGCAAAATGACAACAACTGGCACCGTCACCAGCGGCACAGAAAAAAGCACGACTAGAGACAATAGAATGCCTCATCAAGCTATTACGAGCCTAAAGTCCAACATCGTGTACCCAGCAATCTACATCCTCATCACTCTCATACAGCAATCCACACCATCTCATTTACCTATACTCATCACCAAACTGCCTGATGGTCTGAGCATTCAAGGAGGAGAAGATCTGCGACAAGTTGTAGCGACCTGGAATGTGTATGTCACGCTTGAGCCTCCCCCATTTCCTAACGACCTGGCAGGCAGAGTCAAGGACCTACAGCACACATTCAGACGCATCACTCGGCACCTCAACGACACGCACAACATTGACTTGCAGCCCTTCGTACTGAGACGAGCGAGACTACAACAGATCCTGAGAACAAAGCCAGAAGAAACACGAGTCAAGCGTGGCCTCCTTGATGTAGGTGGCTCATTACTGCATCATCTCTTTGGAGTAGCCACGGACTCACAGCTACATCGATTCCAGACAGCAGTGCTAGAAACCCAGGGACGTCAACGACAACTGGCACATGCCTATGACAGTTTGGCCACGATTGTTAATCAAACAGAATCGTACACAGAGCAACTTGTTATACAACAGAAGCACTGCCATGACCAGCTAATTCGACTAGACTCAGCCATCATCACCCTGATGCAGTCACAACAGGACCAGGCCAGCCTCGTCCACAAGGTCACACTGATGACGGACCTCGATCGTTACTTCGACACCCTGGACATCACTGCCCACCACTATCTGCAGGAGATAGCACTCTTCAGCAGACAACGAGCCAGTCTCGACCGCGGAAAATTGACCAGATCACTCCTCTCACAACAACATATCCAGGATATACTCGCTCAGGCGTCAGCTCAACATAAGGTCGTGAGTAGCATTGATTGGTATTATCGCTTCCTATCAGTCACACCCTTGTGGCGTAAATCTTCCAGCTTACTATATCAAATTGAAATTCCTCTCATTTCTGACAAACCAAGTCTACTACATAAGGTTAGGGCGTACCCAGTTCCAGTGCAGAATGCCTCATTTTCAATCAACCTCCAGCTAGAGCCCACATATGCACTGGACACTATTTCCGGGGACCTCTATATCCCTAGAATTTGCGTAGGGCGCCAGCCATCGGCGTGCCTGGTCGGGCCATCTTATGGGCCTGACAGAATGAAATGCCCAAGGGGCATCTTGACCAATCTCCCCAAATTAGCTAGCTCATGCAGAGCGTCGATTCAACCATTTTCTCAGGACCCATGGCTGCAAACCATCGATGTAAATCAATATGCCATAGCCACCCATGGATCTACCTTAGCACTGAGATGCCCTGGCAAGCCAGAACGACATCTAACACTTGCTAGGGGCACATATGACTTGCTTACAACCTTGTACCCTGGCTGGCCACCACTTCACCATTACTTGTACAGACAGGTTATACATCTCAAGGACATATGTAATGCCTATGGTCAACGTCAAAAGTCACTTGAACTTCATTCAGACAATAGACGTCTCTAAACTAGCAAAGGCCATACCCCAGCTTAAGGCGCTGGCGGCCGACCCCCCCCCCCATATTCATGACTTGGAGGTAAGTGCACTAATGCACCCTCAACCACTCCCCGACCCCCCCATCTATGCATTTCCCAGCACGACGTCTCTGATGACCATAGTCAACTTGACTCTTATTGCAATAGCAGTCACGCTGGCAGCCCTTTGGTATGCACGTCGTAGATACCGAATGTGCAAAGCCACAAATGCCCCACCCCCCAAGGTGATGACTACGGCCCAGAAGCTATCCCCCTGGCGGTCACCAATGGCACCACGCACAGGGAAGGCCAGCAAGCAAATAACATTTGGCCGATCCTCCCACGGGCTAATGAGAATGCCTCAACCCCCTCTATGTCTTAGGATGTCGGTAAAATAGTTTAGTGTATACAGTAGAAAACGCTCCTCGGTGTTTGTCAACCGCACACGCTTCTTTAGCTTTCCTCACAACTATCAAGCACTCTTATTCTCCAATCCTCAAATACCATCAAAGCTCACTCGAGACATCGTCCTTCAGAACAGACAGACGCCTGATCGTACCCTTGTCCACCACGTCGCCCTCACGACCAGGACACATGGACACTATCACGTGACTCGAAGACTCTGTAACTGAAAGACAATAATCATATCATTGAATTGTGGATTGAACTGTATTGTATTTACATCACCCTAATGTACTCTTCTATACCTCCTTCACTCTATTAAGTCGCACTGTCACACACAGTGCATCTCTCTCATCTCATCATCACTATCAGTTAGTTCTCTTCAATCATGTTAGTGAATGTTGTCACAAAATACACAAAAATGCTCTAATCTTCATGCGACTCAATGCACACAGCAGAGATAGCACACCTAGTCCTACTTTAGCATAGACAAAAGCTGATCATAAATATAAAATCACCCTAATCTCATCCCCTTTATCTGGATAAGTAAGCTCAACAAATTATCTCATGATACCATCTACATTGTCTGTCCAACAATACTTCATTATATATAATATTATACTTCATTATATATAATATATATGCTTGATATATCACTAGGGATAATTGATTGACCTTAAAAAAGAGGGGAGACCTATGTAGAGAACAGGGCCTGATTTATATGTAGTATTATATCTGACATTTTGTATATTTGTATTTATCAAACACTTCAAATATTTGTACTGATCAAAATGTTTCTTACCTGTCTTGCTCATGGACGCTGCATGGAGCATCCCTCCTGATGAACTGTCCATAATGAACATTACGTGAACATGATGACATGGCAGATGGGCAAGCTGCTGTTAAGCAGCATCACAATTGAGCTGAGCTCCAAGGACTACTCAGGAATGAGCCAGCTGCTCAAGGACTAATTGGAGAAGCCCACAGCTGCCCTTGAGATATTGTTAAATGTATATTGCATTATGAATTGAATGATTGTCTATGTTGTATGTATTGTCTATGTCTTGATGAGCTGGCAGTTCCAGCCAGCTGTTCGTTATCCCACTGCCTATAAAAGGTAGGGATTATTCTGAATAAAGCAGTTTATGTTTGGGACTGACGTAAAGAGCAACTTTACTCTCTGTTTTCATTTGCTAACCAGTTCTGATACTTAACTAATTTGTTAAGCCATAGGAGCAGAGTTTCCATCATCTGGCATGCACATCTAGGATTGACCTTAGCCGGATTGATGGGCCTATGGACTTTTCACCTGGCTGCAATATTGTGCTTCCCAGTGCTTAAATTGATGTTTATTTAACAGATTCTTTGTTATACAGTCAGCACTTCACACAAAAAATGGTTCTGAATGTTGGACTGTGCTGCCCGCCCCTCTTGTGCATAGTCACTGCATACCACAGCTGTCTGCAGGTTCATTTCATAAAAAAATACAAAACAAAATAGCTTTCTTGTAATGTCCCATTGTGACTTATTTAGTATTTTTGTACAGGAATTTCATGTCAAAGTCAGTGCTTATAGTTTAGTGGGGTTTCTTGTTCAATAAATAAACAATAATATTTCATATAAATGCAAAGTTAACATGTCATTTAATCTTTCCCTTTTTTAAACAAATCTCAATAGATTAATGAGGTACAAATTGTCGATATAGACCAAGGACCCTATGCATGCATTGCATGCTATTTTTACTTTTGTCACCTGACTTTGTTTCGATGTCCTGTTCACAGAGCAGCATATATTTAGACAAATTATTAAAACTGGGTGTCATTTTAAACTTTAGACAATAGGGAATACCATGGTACCCTCAATTATCATGAAACCTTGATTTCTATCAAGGAAGAGACAGTCAAACTTTGATGTCTGAAAAATGTGTCACAAAAAATTAGCATTTTTCGCATGTTTTTCCACTTAAATTGTGAGATAGCGACTTGGACACCACAATAAAGACACTTAAAAAGGTCACCATCCAAAAGAGAACAATTTTTTACACAAGATAGAATATATTTTAGAATCTGTGATACATTTTTGTGGCATCAAGAATTTTTTCACAATTGTGGCAGACCTTGAAGCCTGTCATATCCATTCTAACCGCCAGTTGTCTCCTGCACCGAAGGTGAAGATGGTGACACGCAGGCAGCCTGCAAATGCTTCCAAACAGAGTTGAGTACTTTCAGATGATATTGAGACTCAATTGTTGTTGCTCCCAGAAGCAAGTATATTGCGGCATTATTGCCTCTTTGGCTGTGCTTTTAGCGGGAATGTCTCAAAAGTGACTGATTATAGACCATCCAATCAAAATGTTTTGATTTCAAATTTTCCCATGAATTATGAAAATGTTATTCTTTACTGTCTTGCCGGAGTCCATTTCCCTGAGTGACATTTATATACCTTTAATAGTCATAATTCTGTAATCTGTAAAATCTGTAATCTATGTTCAGTAATGGGCTTGAGCAGATGCTCATTGTATCCTGAGCCCGGGGGGGTACTTCGCGGACTTTTGCATACCGATGCGCCACTGCAATTTTGAAAACCAGAACCATTTTAATCCGGAAAATACGCCAAAACCACAAACCATTTTAATCCTTCAATAAAATTTTTGGCAACCAATTAATCTTAATGGTTTTTAAACCATTTTAATCCTCTTTTCAAGCCGATTCTAACGACACCAAACATGTTGGGGTTGCAAAAACCAGAACCAAATTAATCAGAATTGTCAAAAAACCAAAACCATTTTAATCCAAAAAGGCCAAAAAACCAATACCATCCAGCGGCGCCCCTATATACACCCTCTCTTAGTGAGTAACCGCCCGGGATCCTGAGCAGACGCTCTCTGGACTTGCGGGGGGCTTGGTTGACTGGACCAATCAGTAACCTCCTCTTCTGCTGAGTGCAGGGAATACTGACGAAGGCAGTCTGCAATCTTTGTGGGTCAATCAGCAAGCTTGTCTTACAGCAAAATCACTTGACACAGTGCCCCTGAGCAATCTTTAAGATTAAAAAAAAAAGCGAGAAGACGAATAGCACGCAGCTATAGAGCAAGGTCAGGAGATCATTTTGACACACCCACATTTTCTGCCTAAAATAGGGGTCATAAAAGGGGATATAAATTATATAAGTCATTTACAGATACAGTTTTTGAAGGAAAGACAGTATTCTTTAATCACTGTGACTATAATATGTTAGGAAACATGTTATATCAAAAATTAATGTGCAGAAGATGTGCAACCAGGAGCTTACACTGATGTGGGCATTATAATAACACATTGTCATGAGGTGCCCCTGATTTTGGTTCAAAAACTGAATATCATGTAAAATTGTATCAAAATTGATATAAATTTAAGAATGTTCGACTCATCTCACCAGCCGTGTTTATTTCGTGCAGTGATAGTCACTTACAATACAAATGTGATAGTCACTTACAATATAAATGTTGAACAATAAGGTTTTTAAAGAATAGACTATATTTATAAGATCTAATCTGGATACCACAGATTAAGAACATGGTATAAATCACTTTCTTGGTGTCTTATTTGAAGCTAAAAAAACTACTGGTCCGATATTGCGAGTTGGGAAAATTTCAGCACAGCTACCCAATGGAATTTATGAATATACTACGTATCATATCAGAGGAAGTGATGCCCCTTTCATGTGAATAAATTGCTTCTATCTGTCACTGGTCTTGATATATTGTGTGATATTTGATTACACAAAGGATCAGGTTTTTGGCGTCACACTTGACACCGCATGAAAAAAATGTATCCAAAACTTTATATATACACATAGATATTAGATAAGGGTATTAGAACCCTGTTTTTTTAGGTAGACAAAAAAATGCATCACTCTGATTCTGCAATACATGTCAACAAGTAAAATTACAGAATGTACAAAGAGGAAATTTTTACAAGTTACTAAACTTTTATATTCTGCATGTTCACATTATTTTGCATAACATGAGTTTCACGGGATATCTTAAAACGTTTTCTCTACAAGTGCATTTAAATAAAACATGGTATGCTTTGCAAAAACTGCATTTCAAGTTTGTAAATCCTTCATATCTATGTTTAAATATGATGGTAGTACATGTATCTAGCATAGCTAGCTTACATAAATTTGCAACCTGAGAGTTTTGTAGTCTGCAATCATCCATTTTTTGTCCCAATTGACCAAAAGTTCCAATTTGTACCAACTTGTGACACGCCCAGTCTTGCCTCCTCTCTCTGTGCATTCTACCTTTCTGCACTCTCCTTTTCCACATTTTTCCTAACTGCATCTTTTCATCCCCAATTCCCCATACTTGTAGCTCTCATTTATGTACATCAAATTCTCTTGCCTCCTAGTGAGCTCCTCATCTGGAAAAGCTCTACTGAGAGACTCCTCTATCTGCCTCTTCTTTCACTTATGCTTCCTCCCACTTCTACGTTTTCCCTCCAATATCTGATTCTCCTTTTCTACCTCTTCTCAAGTTGTGCCTCCACCAAATTAGGTATTATCTCTTCTCTGCTACCTCTGCCTTCTCCCTTTACCTCCTTCCAAGGATATGACTGCTTCTACTTTGAGTCCTCCCTGTTATTTTTGACTCTTGATCCCTTTCAGGGTTTTCTGCCCTCTCCCTCTGCTCTTTCCTGCACCCTCTTTCTCCATGGCCTAATATTTTGTGCTGGTTTGCACTAGCCTACTACTGGCTCTTAGGGCGTGGGTTTAAATCCCACCCAGAACTCAATTTAGTTTGTCGGACATAAAATTGAAACAGGGTGTATCAGTGTACACTGAGGCAAGTGATAGACACTGGGCATCCCTGAATTAATACAGTATGTACAAGACTCCCAGCCTTCTCATCTCATCATCATAAGGGGTAGTGAAAATAAATGTGCAGCTTCCTCCACAAGGAAGGAGGAAGAGCTTCTTGGCTGAAAGGGGTATACCAGCACAACAAAATTAGTCAACACCGCCCTTACTCCGGTATACCCTCTGCCTGCAACTTCTCCTCTGTCCATTTTGCCTCCTGCCTGGCTTTTGTCTCCTTCCCAACATCCAAGCTTTCCCTCCTTACAGTGCACCAAAAAAGTTATGGGAAAAAATCAGTGGCCCCCCTTTTTGCCTCTAATTTTGAAGAATGGCATTTCCAGTGATAATTATTGACGTTCTATCCTTTCAATACACTTCTCCTTAACAGGTCTGGATAATAGTTTCATGGTTTTATGCTATGATTTGGATATGCCAGTGAATCTTGGTGGGTGCACCAATTTTTGCCTTCAAAAAAGTTATGGGAATTTTTCATGAAGCAGTCAAATACTGAAATATAAGCATGAATTATTGCTTTATGGTTGTCACGTTAGTTTCTAGAAGTAGGAAATTGACAGTGGGCCCATTTTGATGGAGATCCTGGGGTTACATTGTCAAGAAATATGTATTTGTAATGATATAAAGCATGTTATTACAAATAATTCTAAAATTAATATGTTGCCCATCGAAATACCAATTTAATCATGGAAATCTGTTGACAAAGCATTTGTTAAAAAATTTATTGGTAGGGCCTTCTGTTTTCATTTAGAACAAGAATCCATGGATTCAAAACCGGCCTTTGGTGATTATATATTCGGGATTGAAATCATGAACAGGGGGATTTATATATTATTACGTGGATTGTTTTGTATTAAGCAGTTATTGCCAGACTGATAGTGTTTGCTGCAAGCCATAAAAACTTTGTGGGGAACCTCTTAGCAAATGCCTATACCATATTTCAGAATTGTAAGTGAACTACTTAAGTCACAGTGGGCACTTCAAAATATGGTGTCCATTTCGGCAGCCATCTTGGAAATTTTCTCATAATTTATGAGGGAACTCCTAAGCAAATCCCCAAACCAAATACTGCCATTCCCGTTTAAGCGTCGCTCTCCAAACTTTTCAAATGTTCTGATATAACTTTCTGAAAGTTTGGTGGAAAGGTTGGAAGTGATTTAAAAGACATTACTAAACGTTAGTTCATGACCTGACTGGAGTAAAGGGCAAACTAGTTAGATGTTTCTGGGGTAAAACCCATGCTAAAGTGTGAACATTTTATTAGGGGCAAACATTTAGAAGGATGCGAGGACAGTGGGTTAATCACTTGCCAGTTTCCAATTGACTTCCATAAAAGTTTAACTAAAACTTTATAACTGTTTGGAGAGCGAAGCTTAAACTTAAATGGCAGTAATAAAGTCGCAGTGGGCAATTCAAAGTGAACCCCTATGCCAAATTGCATAAATCTAGGTGAAATACTAAAGTCACCGTGGGCAATTAAAAATATGGTGGCCATTTTGGCAGCCATCTTGGATTTTTCCAAAAATTTCTGAGGGGAACCCCTAAGTGAATCCCTATACCAAATTGCATAAATC
This sequence comes from Platynereis dumerilii, assembly GCA_026936325.1. Classification (NCBI taxonomy): domain Eukaryota; kingdom Metazoa; phylum Annelida; class Polychaeta; order Phyllodocida; family Nereididae; genus Platynereis; species Platynereis dumerilii. The sequence goes on along the minus strand of JAPTHN010000052.1, from coordinate 1,844,710 downwards.
TAAGTGAAATACCAAAGTCACAGTGGGTATTTTAAAATATGGTGGCCATTTTGGCAGCCATCTTGGATTTTTCCAATTTTTTTAAGGGAACCCCTAAGTGAATCCCTGTACCAAGTATCATAAATCTAAGGAAATACTAAGGTCACAGTGGGCAATTCAAAATATGGCGGCCATTTTGGCAGCCATCTTGGGTTTTTCCAAAAGATTTTGACGGAGACCCTAAAGTGAATCCCTATCCCAAATTTCATAAATCCAAGTGAGATACTAACAGCCTTAAAACTCGCTCTGACCTTTCACAAGGCATGTGGGCCGGTAAAAACTGGTTTACAGGACCGCCAGAATTTTTACAGGCCCGTTTATTTGTGGTGTCAAGCGTCTTTTTGCAACCTTTTCTGCAGACTACAATTAAAACACCACTTTAGTTTACAGTCTGTAAAACTGATATCCAAACAGAGTGGGCTGTTGCACTGTGAAAATGGCACTTCGTGAATCATCATATTGATGATTTGTCACGATAAGTTTACTCTTAAGATCAGTCGCATGACAAATCAAATAGCCTTCTATTCATCATGACTAATCAAACAGCCTCTATGTTTCCCATGGATGTTAAATTTGGGAAGATGACACTTCATCAGTTATTATGACTCACAGTCACAGAGTGCCAAAATCTGTGGGAAGCAACACTCATTTTATGCATATCAAATTTACTGGCTGTAATGATAAAGTTTGTCAAAGTATAGGCCTACTGTCAGAATGAGAAATGCACTGAGGAAGGCCCTGGTCTCTTGGGGGAGTTTAGTGGATGGGTGTTGATAGACATTGCTTGCAGGAATAATTTGGCAATGGTACATAAACTACATCATAGCACTGTACAGAAAGCTGGTGAAGAAGTAGACAATGCCAAGTGTTATAAACATAATGATCCACTGAGCAACCATGCTTCATCTAGGCATGAACAATTATTTTAAAATGCAAGTACTTAAATGGTTTGACTCTCACAGTGCCTTGGAATTATAAGCAATCCTGACACAGGGGCAACTTCTCCAATGAGGCTCACAGGCCCACTGCTGGCTGCAGCTGTTCATTGCACCTGTAACCATGGTAACCCCTTACAGCTAACTGAATCCCCCATTCATAATGGGCAGGTCCATATCTGTCATTGGCCCCCATTGCTCACTGGGTTGCAGCACTGTGTTCAGAGGGGCAAGGAAAGTGGACAAGTGGACAAGTTGACACATGGACAAGTGGACAAGTGGACAAGAGTCCCATTTCACTTAAGCCCTCCTCTATTAACCTGCCGGTTAAAAATGCATCTTTTTCAAAGCAGGACAGAAGTTAATTTGCAGTTTATGTCAACAGATGTGTTGGTGCTGATATTCAGCATCAGGAATTTTCAGCAATTTGGTATTATTTGTGGTGAAACTGCACTAAAATGTTACTTTTGTAAGTGAAAAGGTTGTCCAGGTAGTTTGTATGACAAAAATCATAGCACCTTCCACTTTATACACTGTCTGAATTATTCGCACTCCCGTACTGCAAAAGTGGTCAAATGCTTCCATTGCGTTTTTCCATATCCATGGTCATATCATGCACAAATCACAAGTTCACAAGGTTCAAAGATGAATTTCACTCACCATCCATCAAATTGTATCAATTGGAATGATACAGAAAAATCAACTTTGGCTTTTATATCATGTTGATTGTTTGTCCCATATTCTACTAGTTTGCAACCAATACCTCAATCATTCATTTGTACTACCTCATCCTTTTGGAAACTTTTGAAACATTTTCTAAAGGCCCTGAGACGTGATGACAACAAATTAAGATGCTATACCAAATAAAATAAGGTAAATGAGGATCATTTATAAAGCCTATATTATGTCGTTAGCTATTATCTTGCCTCAAGATGTTTGTCATTCAGGGGACTGCTCATCTTCACTTAACAGACACAACTCACACATGCTCAATAATCATTTGGGTGACATATTTCAGCAATACTAGAGCATTGACTAAGCTACTGGATATATTTTTAAGAACATACCTAATTTAAATGGTATTTCATTTCAAAATAATTAATATCGGTTAAAAATGACTAGAAACCATTGCTATTAACATCTTTCAAGTTTAAACAATGTTCAATTTGACCAATATAGTCTAATAACATATTAGTGACGTCATCTGTATAAGAAAACACATCTTTAAGTTGTTATTTATGAAGAAATCAAATTTTTCCCATAACTTTTTTGAGGTCGAAAATTGGAGTTGCAACCAAGAATCACCTGGCATACCCGCTTTGCTGATTAAAACAAAAAAGTAACCAGGTAGATCTGTTCATGAGATGTCTTTTGAAAGGGCAGAAGTGTAATAATTGCCTTCGGAAATTGATTATTGAGAAATTAGGGGCAAAAACAGACCCATTCCAATTTTTCCCATAACTTTTTTGGTGCACTGTATGTTTCTCCCATTCTGCCTCCATTATCTCTGACTACCCCTGTCTAACTCCTCCCTGATAGCTCTTTCCTCCTCCCTGATAAGTTTTCCCTCCTCCCCCTACCTCGTGCCAAACGTATGCCTCCTTGCCTCTGCCCTCTTTTCTTTGACTCTCCATTTCGGAGCTCTCTGCTTCCACCCGGTCACCAGCTCTTTCCTCCACCCTGATAGGTATTCCCTCTTCCCCCCTTATACTGGCTCCTCTCTTTGTCTACTTCCTAAATCCCCCCTCCTAGTCTGTATTCTCCCTCTTATCTCTGTCTACCTCTTTCTGCCATCAATGTTTTTGCCTCCGCCCTAATAAAGGGTATTTTCTCCCCCGCACTACCTCTTTTCATTTTCTCTCTGTGCTTCTTCTACCTTATCTCTGAATCTCCCTTTCTACCACTTTTATAGCTCCGCTCTGCACACCTTGACAGCTATTGTCTCCTCCATCTGGCTCCTCCCACTCTGCCTTCTCCTTCTCATATCTGCTTTGAACACCCATTCTACCTCATCCCGACAGCCCATCCCTCTTTTCTACGTTCTCCTCGCGCTTCCTTCTATCTAATATATGCCTATTTGCACTCTGCCTCCATCATCATTTTATCTGACTGTCCCTTTATGGCTCCTGTCTAAGCTTAACCAGCTCTTACCTCCTTCCCAGTTTGCTGTAGGTCTCCGCACCTCCCTAGCTTAATTATGCATTCATCCATTCTCTCTCTTCCACTATCACTCTTGCCTCCTCCCTCTCTTGTCTCCTAACCACTTTAATCCCTGTCTCATCACTTAATGCATCATATACAGGTGCCTCTAGTCTCTCAATCCCTGACCTTCATTCCCCTCTCCCATACTCATACCTTGATCATTCATCCCTGACATAAATTTAGTCATGCAACTCCAACCATTTAAAGAATATTCTGATGAAATTTTGCTCCTCTCATTCTTTGACTGCATTAAATTAATATATTATTTTTCCCTACACTTATAGCAGAGCTAGGATATTCCGGCTCAAGTATAGTATACCTGGCTTGGTGAAGTAAATAGCAAGTGAATGACCTCTCCACCTGAATAAGGTTAAGGATTGGCTGGCTTATTTAGTCCGTGGAAGTCACTGACAATCCCTGACTCTTGGATACTACACTTGACCAGACATGCTTTAACTAAGAAATGACAAAAGGGAGTTGTTCAGCTCTTCTTGGGCCTCTTGGGAGCAGCTTTGAAATAATGTACATTATGGTGTAAGCTGGGAAAAATTTCGAGAGAGCCACATGACTCGCAGAGGCCCTGGAAGTGTTGGTGTAAAATAAGCAGGTACTCTGGGCTCATTTCTTGCACGAAACATGCAGATGAGATACAGAAAGACACCAGAAAGAATGTTGCAATTTCAAATGGACACCATATCTTATAAATTTGATTGAACAGAGCTGTAATGAATGGCCAAGTAGTGATTAAGACAAATTCTGTTACATTATTTGGTCAAATTAGTGGCGTCATAGGCATGTCCTTGTTACAATTGCACAGTTGCTTGTAATTATTCAAATCCTTTTGTATCTTCTTAGTATATATGTTGGCAGATGGTCTATCTGTGAAAACAGGTTATGGCACAATATTTCATATAGCCTATCACAAATTGTGTTTCACAATGCAAGAAAGGAATACCGTGGGTTGCAGCCACTGCCAAAATATCTGTTATTGACGATCCTTCAGTCCAAGGCCCTATAATCAGTTTACAATAGACTTGGTGTTGAATGATCACTGTGACCCTTTTGCTCAAGGGATTTGTCACACTGCTGTGACATTAATAGCTATTAATTAAATTCATACAATTAGCAACCTAACCAGAGAGGTAGCTTCAAATGGACTTCGCTTAATATATATCTGCTGAATAATGATATGTAGCTCATGGCAAAACTGGTAGTCATCACCGTCCTCTCACTGATCGAGGAACCATGTACCCAGGTGCCATTGAAGATGCTAAAATACGATGTCTCAACTGACAACGTCCAGATATGTCGCACCCTTAGTTATGGATTACAAGCTGTTTTCGCTTATATGATGCCTTCGAGCTTTAACTGAGTCATTTGACTGATCATTGACGATGTGCCAGATACACGACAGACACCTGACCCCTGTTGTATCCAACAGTCGTGCTGATGAAGTTATATCAAGCAGCAGTGACAGCTCATTTAGCGTACCAGTACATTCAACCAATTGTACTGTCTTACGACGGGATCACTGGTGTCCCTGGTACAGTAAACCATGCAGCAGCACAATTATGAGTAGGTGCTGGGCCAGCATGACATCATCTCCAATCTCCTAGACTTGAACGACTTGTCTGACCAATATTGGTTCAGCGGGAGGCAGCATTAACTTGCCATTGACAACGTCCATGGCAGACCCCCACCCGCTTCGTGTGACGAATGACAAGCACACAATGGTGTTTGGATGAACACTGACCTTTTCCTGAAATAGGACTGCTGTGTTGAATCCCCGTCTCAGTGCGTGATTCACTATGTGCCTGGTGGCCAAGGTTTTAGTAAAAAATAGAGTGCAACCACATATATCCCCGGTCGGAGTTTGCGACTGTCAAGGTATGTCCACAGGCGTAGCAACTGATCCCAGTAGGAGCCAGCCTTGTTTCCTCTGGCAACATCAAAGTGTACGTGCTTGCTCTTAGATAGACGCCTCATTCTAGTTGTTTTGGGTACCTAAATCAACAGGAGTCCAAGACTTATCACGGTCCTCTTTGTGTGGCCTGACCTTCTCCAGGTCAATACTCATCCAAACTCATTGCTGGCATCGCCGTACCACAAAAACCTCCAAGTAGGCCCATGTTCTGTGAAGCTCAGCCTTGCTCAATCAATGCAAGCAGGCCCTGCACTTCTTAATGGTAGACGTCCAAGGTTCATGGATGAGACCTAAGTATCTAGTAACTGACAATTCACATTTTACTGCTTGCTTGGTACCGGGCTCCCTCCTGAGGTTAGACGTATCGCATTGGTGATACAGTGGCACCTCAACTTTACTTGAGGCTTGCCAGTCACAGGTCCATGGTGGCTGAACAATCAGAACCTCAAACGAGCCCTCGTTAACTTGTGGAACTTCAAATTGGCTGCCCCATGTGCATGGAACAGGAAGAGGATAATCAAGACAATAAGAGTTATCAGGTCCCAGTGCGACCATAGCAATCAGTTGCCCGTGAGACCATAGCCATCAATTTTCCTACTAACAGTCTGACACAGCCCCTGCTTAAACTTATTCAAGTGGACCAGCTCTGATCCATGTGGAAAAAGTGCATTTATATAATTATATATGAGCACTTCAATCAGCGGTCATAGTTATAGGACCCAAATCACCTTAAAAATGTTCTTACACATCTTCGACATAGGGACGTCTGATTTAAGACTCAGGGCTAGTCCTCCACAGCCTCTTAGCTTTAAGAGCCCAGGGAAAACCAATCATCATCATAAAGTATCCTTTATTGATTTTATTTTGACAAACAACATCATTTTTGATGTGTGTCCCATGAGTTCTTCTTCTTGGGTCAGTTGTCCACCTGTAATCAAGGTGAGCTTACGTTGAATCTGGCTAGAACTTGGCGTATGACAACGGGCGAAAAATTAAAGAGGCCCGGGGGGAATATCTGCAGGCTGGCCTTGTAAGCCCCACTCAAGCCTTTGCTCGAACTTTTTCGAGGGGCGAGTGCCATAACACTGTCATTAAATGACATATTTAGCCATAACTCCAATTCGTTCCATAATGACGCTGAAGGGCGCATTCTGTCCACAAAACAGTGTCAGATCGCCGAAACATGTGTCCATGTTGGCTGCCTTGCTCTGGCAAACAGTCCACACAATATTGTCACTGTTTCAAGCCATGTCCGACGTTTCTGTCGTCTAAGAATGCCCCAATCAAACTTTTTCGAGGGGCAGGAATCAATGGAATGGAATCACACCATAATTCGTTGAATATATGGCATTTGGAGATGATACCGGGTCATTCTCTTCGCTTCCACAGCGTCAGATTCACAATACACGTGGTCGCATCGGGCGCCTCCATGTTGGCTGCCCTGCACCGGTAAACAGTGTGGACACTTTTGTCCCAATTCGAAGCCATTTTCGACGTCCTCGTCGACTTTACATGCCAATACGACCCAGTAAAGGACATAGTAGATGTCAATCCATCTTTCCATGATCTAAACGACGTTTTAATAGTCCAAAAGAAGACATTTTCACTCGAAAGTAGCGAGCAGTCCGCTCCCTGCGAGCGTAAGCAAACAACTGAGGCGGCACGGGATTCTCGCGCGCAAGTCACGTGTGATGAGATCCCGAATGGCGCCAAACTTTAACGAAGCGCTAACGTAGTAGAATTCAAAACACTGGTGGCCATTTTGGCAGCCATCTTGGATTTTTCCAAAAATTTCTGATGGGGGGGGGGCCCTAAGTGAATCCCTATACCAAATTTCATAAATCTAAGTGAAATAGTTAAGTCACAGTGGGCAATTGAAAATATGGTGGCCATTTTGGCAGCCATCTTGGATTTTTCCAAAAATTTCTGAGGAGAACCACCTAGTGAACCCTTATATATATTATTTATTGCACTCCATGTAAAAAATGTACAGGGGTAATACATATATACAGTTTATATAGTTACACATAATTATAAATATAATTTATGAAAATCAAAAAGTGGACATAAAGTCCAGCATTGTCTCTATTTCAGAGTCTGTGAATTGATCAAGATTCAATGTCCTCTCTCTGCAGGAAACCAGTTCTCTTATGATATTGGCACGATCTTTCTCTGTTGACGAAATTACAAAGCTCATGTCCATATTTCTTAAAAAGGCCATATTTACACCAATCAGGCCATTGTTTACTAAACTTAAATTGCTTATGTAATTTATTTTTACATTGTCACTTCTTAGCATCGAAGAACACATCAGCTGGCATCTTTGGTATATTTGGTGCTGGATAGGCTTGCACTTCATCAGTTCAGGGAGGAGAGACGATCTAGTAGTGAAGGGAAGATTCCATAGCCGACGAACTGCTTTCCTCCACGTTACAAAGAAAGCATTTACATCAGGGTCTGTTATTTTCCAAGCCTCACATCCATAGAAGCTACAACACTGGGAATTGAACAACTCGGCACACATGTCTCTTGGTACTGTCTTAAAGTTGGCAATAACACTGTTTGCCTTACCAATGAAATCACTCTGCTTGGCTCTTATTTCATCTGACTCCCTAAGATCCTGACGGACGATGTTACCCAGGTGCTTAACTGAAGACTTCCAGGACAAGGTCTTAGAATAGAACTTCACCCATTTTGGAGAAATGTTACTTCTGCATCTTGTAAAATGAATGCAAACAGTTTTTAAGACATTGAAACGTAATGAGTATTGATACCCAAACTTCTCACACACATGGAGCATTTTCTGTAACATATATCCAGTGGGAGCGAGCAAAGTCACATCATCAGCGTAACACAAAGCTCCAAAGTACAGGTGACCAACATGACAGCCAAGTCCTTGACTTTCCAGTAATGACAAAAGTTCATCTATGTACAGCGTAAACAAAATTGAGGATATCACACCGCCTTGACGAACACCATTACTAACGGAGAAACACTGAGAATAGCTGTCTCCCCAGGAAGTTCTCACACGCTGTCTGCTGTACATATCCAACAACAGTCTGATAATGGGTGACGGGAGATTTCGTTTCAACAATATTTCAAAAAGTAGATCCAACTTCACCCTGTCAAATGCTTTTGAGGCATCTAATAGTACACAGCTAACTTCACCACTGCGTCGAATATAATGATTAACAACTTCTTTGAGCACTGCAGTACATATTGTGGTAGAATGTCCCTTCTTATAAGAGAATTGGAGATCACTGGTAATGAACAATTTACTGTATTTTGTGAGAATAATCCATTCAATAACTTTGTTAACACTTGAGTATAAAGAAATCCCACGGTAATTGTCACTGTCACAAATATTCTTATTGACATCCTTGGGTAAAAATAGAACAGTAGATAAGAGCAGTTCATTTGCATAATATCCATGTGTCATCATTGCTGAGATTAGTCTCCCGAGTAATTGGTGCCACTTTGCTGTAGAATGAATAATTAGAGAAGACCAGAGGCCCTTATCACCGTCGCTCTTCTGTTCCTTTAGATGAGTGAGTGCTTCCTTCACTTCTGCTGATGTTACTATAACGTCATCCACACTGTATCCTTGTATATCATCTTTTAACTTGCACCTGATTGTGTCCAACGATGATGGGACAGAATTAAAAAGTTTCTCAGTCTTTTCATGGAATATATCACATATTTCAGCTGGCTCTGACTTTCCATCAATATTGGGTGCAATAACGCGTGACCTTGGTTTGAGTTTATTCAAACTGCATAAATCTTAGTGAAATAAAAAAGTCACAGTGGGCAATTAAAATATGACGGCCATATTGGCAGCCATCTTGGATTTTTTCAAAAACCCCTAACGGTATCCCTGTACCAAATTTCATAAATCTAAGTGAAATAGTAAAGTAACAGTGGGCAATTCGAAATATGGCGGCCATTTCGGCAGCCATCTTGCATTTTTTGAAAAATTTCTGAGGGGAACCCCTAAGTGAATCCCTATACCAAATTTCATAAATCTAAGTGAAATATTAAAGTCACAGTGGACAATTTAAAATACAGTGGCCATTTTGGAAGGTATCTTGAATTTTTCCAAAAATGTTTGAGGGGAACCCCTAATTAAGTGAATCCCTGTACCAAATTTCATAAATCTAAGTGAAATACTAAAGTCACAGTGGGTAATTGAAAATATGGTGGCAATTTTGGCCATCTTGGATTTTTCCAAAAAATTCTGAGGGGGACCCCTAAGTGAATCCCTATAGCAAATTTCATAAATCTAAGTGAAATACTAAAGTCACAGTGGGCAATTGAAAATATGGTGGCCATTTTGGCAGCCATCTTGGATTTTTCCAAAAATTTCTGAGGGAGACCCCAAAGTGAGTCCCTATACCAAATTTCATAAACTTTATCCAAGTGAAATACTAAAGTCGCAATGCACAATTCAAAATATGTTGACAAGAAAAGTGGATATGGACATGGACACATTTACACATGGACAAGTGGACAAGAGTCCCATTTCACCAAAAATCTGCCCACCTCTAATAACCGCCGTTAGGCCGGTTAAAAATTATAAAAATCCAATTCATTTGCCAGCTTCTTACGATCATTCGCCGACCAAGCCCAGACTGCTAAGCTGACCAAATTGCTGCCCAAAAATTAAAAATGGAAGCTAACCAATTTGCTGCCCAAAAATTAAAATGGCAGCTATAATCCTATGCCTCACTATGAACCAGATTATTTCATCTTCTTGTTTAGGCTATATAAAATGAAAGGAAATATAATTATTTCAATAAACATATTCTAAACCAGTTCGGGAAAGTGCAGAATTCGGGAGCGCTCCCGATTTCGGAAACTGTTCCCGAATTCGGAAACTGTTCCCGAATTCGGAAACTGTTACCGAATTCAGGAGCATACATCAGTCTGAAGACTAAAAACTGTTCATTTTGTTTCAGCAGAGTAGAGGTACTACCCAGAATATCATCTATCCATTGATACAAGTATAGACCCTTTATCAAGGGTGCCCGAAGGAAATGAGGGTGGCAAGTCTAAATGTTGGAAAAATTAGTCAAATTTCCTAGAAATTTGCCTGTTTTTTAGCGTAAAATGCCAGTATTTCTGTAATAATCGAAGGAATTTTCAAAAGCTCACAGTTACTGATACCCATGAATATATTTGATAACTTGTGAATAAAAGAAAGAAACTTCATTCATACAATGGTAGGATATAGGCCCTGGAAAAAGTGTGACGGATTTCCAGAAAAGGGTGACAGCTCTGTGCTCTTGCCCATATACCAAATTGGCTTTTTGTGTTAAACACATTTTTTATAAATGGCTTATCATGTAACACTCTTGATTATGCATAATTTTCTTCTCTGTCTGTCTGTTTAGCTGTCAGTGACAGCTGCGGCTCCAGACAAGGTAGTCTATGGGGGGCCTGACGTCGTATTGGCATTCGAGGGCTCGCATTGGACTATTATCTACAAAAAAATATTTTCCATCTCAGTGGCCCTCTGCCCTCCCATGGTCGGACGGTCCACCACATTTTGTGACACGAACAGTCCACAGGGGCCTGTGAGGTCCCCCTCTTATTTATTCCCAGAAGCACTATAAAGTTCGATTCCAGAAGGTTAAATACTATTCTTTTGATTCACGACAACTCAACCTCATTATTTAAGTTCATTGCCGAACTGTAGTGTAAAGATTTATGTGCTTTAACATTATTGTAAAATGACCTGTTTTATCTATCTATCTGGAGTCTATATTTATATATCTCTCTATTGCTACGAGAGATGATTGAAATGTCCTGCTTGTCTTGTCCTCTCCTGTCCTATCTTCTCCATAGTCATATATATATACATCCCTCAATGGCAGATCCTGGAGGGAGCTAGCCCTCCTACGGTCCTCAGGGACATTGGAGGCCCACTGATTCACACAATGCAGGTGGATTGAGATTTACTGCATCTGCTACTATTGAAAGTACGCTATCCATCTGTCTTATCTATCTTTCTATCTGTCTGTCCGTCTGTCTGTCTGTCTATCTATCTGTCTATCTATCTGTCTATCTATCTATCTGTCTATCTATCTGTCTATCTATCTATCTGTCTATCTATCTGTCTATCTATCTGTCTATCTATCTGTCTGTCTATCTATCTGTCTATCTATCTGTCTATCTATCTGTCTATCTGTCTATGATTCCTTTCTAATCTAACCGGTAAAACTTGTCAGTCAATTTGTGTTTCAAAGACAAAGCATCAAAGTTAGAGGGGAGTCGAATTGTAGTTTATTTGACAAATAATTTATTTTATTAGGTAATATAAATTGAATAAATTTAAAGACTCATCTTTGAGATAACCCCTTATGTTGACAATATAATTAGCCATATAGATGAGAATATGATCTGAGCAGCTCAAGTCAACAATTGCAGCACCTTCACTGATATGCTCTGGGTTAACTATGGCATATAAATCAATTTTAAGTCAAATAAATTCATGGCCTAACAAAATTCGGATAGTAAGTCAATGGAATCTTGATTTTATGAAATAACTAGAAGGCACACAAGTGTGCAATGGGCGGTAGTTATGGCAAGGAGTGCTTTGCTGAGCACAGGTGATGGTGGTATATATTTCAGTTCAAGTGTAAGTAAACTTATAAAATGTAATTATATTCATAAATGCAAATGATATGATGGTGACACAAAGTGTACTAGAAATGAGTGCACGAGACGCACACATACCTGTGCTAGCGGTGCAAGTGGCATAAACACCTACGGAGTCTGGGTTGGGTTGGCGGGGTGGGGGGATTTCTATAAAAAAAATTATCCGCCGGACCCCGACTCCTGTCCGCCGCCCCCGGCGGACCCCGTCTCCTGTCCGCCGGCCCCGACTCCTGTCCGCCGGCCCCGACTCCTGTCCGCCGGCCCCGACTCCTGTCCGCTGGTCCTGACTCCTGTCCGCCGGCCCCGACTCCTATCCGCCGCCTCCGACTCCTGTCCGCCGCCCCAACTCCTATCCACCTCCGACTCCTATCCACCCCCGACTCCCATCCACCTCGACTCCTATCCACAGCCACCGCCATAGATTCTGTGGGTTGTGAGTCACTATGTAAGGCCTACGTAAAGTGTCTGTCTGTTAACAAATATGGCCACCAAGGTCACAGAAATGGTTCTAGGTCATCCATGTTACAACTCATTCAAGGTTTTACTGTGATACAAAATCCCTGTGAGTTTGGTGGTCCCAGGGAGAATAATAGTGGAGTTGTCGTGTATATATAAGCTTTTAGTCAGGTCCACTGTGTAATTTCGTTGGAATTTCGTGGAGAAAGTGAAAACTATACATTTTTGGAAAGCTTAGAGTTTAAGGAATCAGAAAAACAATGTTTCCATTTGCCCTGATAAATTCATGGCGGCCATCTTGGATTCTACAAAATGGCCGCCGCGATAGAGGTTTCTTTCAATATCTCAGCTTCTAATTAACTTAGACATACAATTTAAAGTGCTATACCACCATTTTCTGGGCCAAGGAATCCAATGGTATCAAAATGAATAAGCTAGATTCAAGCAATTTCTCATTATGACCAAACCTGTCCATTTTATTAACCATTTTACAAAAAATGAAACGCGATTCAGGCACTAAGTTTGTGTAAAATTATGCTTCTCGTGAGAGAAATGGATTTAATCTTTTAGGCAACTGAAGAGTCTTTACATATCATCAGCATCACTGTCATCATCAGTTTCACACATGTCCTGAGTATCCTGATCATTTTGACACTCACTGCCATACTGACAAAGATGAGTCAGGGTAAGTTCTTTCTTCTGCACGAACACCTGGCGGAGGAACAGCCCTTCTTACTCCAATAGCCATCCAATTAACTTACTGATGGCCTGTGGAGCTGGAAGTGTATAGATCGGTCATGTTTGATTTAAGTTGATCATTTTCTGTTACAGCCATTCTATAGGGGATCCAAAGGAGGATCCTGCAGAGCAATATTTGCCTGCCCGCACACTCTTGACTTGAATGCGGGCTCTCAGGACATGCTCTCTCAGTGCTACAAGAGTGGGTGGGAGTTTGTCACTTTCAGCCATATGCTTGCAGAAGAGATGCCAGTTCACATAATATTAGAGTCATGATAAAGTTGTATTTTGGGAAATATGCAGCTCAGACAAACCTAGCCAGTGCTGTTAGCACAGATTCGGTCACTTCTGCATCTGTTGACAGAGCGTGTTGTAAACTGAACTGAAGACATCTGCGTCTGCCTTCATGTACACTTACAGCCAGGTGACTTTGCCTTTCCTGATCCAATGGTTTTCCATACTGGATCTATCCTTACATCTCCGTGGACCATGGAAATTTATGTTCACTGCAGGATAAGGTGATAGTTTGCCAGTACTATAGCACAAGGATGTCTGTATCGGTACGAGAAGATAGGTGATTTCTCTCAGATCCTACAACTACCTGGTTGATCAACAGAATGTCTGCTTCCTCATGGCTGTTTTCTCCTGGTATGCCCTGAGGAAGAGTTGATTAGGATGCATCATTGAACTCTAGAATTTTAGCAGCAAGGAAAATTTGTTACGTCAGCCTTTGTCTTCTCATGTGAAAGGAACCGACTCATTTGGATATGTAGGATATTTGCATCATCCCAGACCTGATACAGAACTGTCTGTCTTCCTTGCCTTCTATATTCTCTAGTGGCACTCTTCTGAGACTCATCCCTGCATGGTGTAAAACAGAAGTATGATCTCATCAAAGTCCATATCAGCCTGTTGAAGCATTCACTTATATTTTTGATTTTTACTATATTGTTACTGGTTTCTTGGTCATCTTCTGCAAAAGCACCATACCATCTACCAGGCCTGCCTTGCGACTTGGAGCATCTAGTGTGATATACATTCTATCTACTGGCTCTTGCTCTTCATGAGGAGTTTCTGCTGCAGACAATTTGCTAGAGTGGTGAATGAATTGTCAGACTTGGAAGGACTTTGCCATATGGAGCAAAAAGGGCACCTGGTGTGAGGGTGAATAAATGGTTCCCAGTGGCGTCTTTCTGTTGATGTCTCTGCTGTATCTGGCTAATACCTTTAGTCTGCCATACAAGTCAATTTTTAAAGAGCACTGATAGCTCTTCAGTTATTGCATAGATGATTATTCAATCATTCATCGCAACTCACGTCGAGCGTCTGACACGCATCTGACTCACATGGGTGCAATTTTTGCGGAAAATGTGGGGGGGACACAGCGGTCCACGAATATTTAAGTCAGTCAGTTTTTTTTACGTTCTTCAATTCTGAATTTATGTATGGCATGGTAATCTACCGAAGCATAAAGGTGCGGGACATGTCTCTTAGAACAGCCGCCTACCAAATTGAGTCCAAGCGCCATTACCACAACGGAGACAACACATTTTGTTTTAACACAAAAAGTGGGGGGACATTTCCTATTATGTCCCGCGGGGTCAAAAATGTGGGGGGGGGGACATGTCCCCCCGTCCCCAACCAAATTACGCCCATGCATCTGAGTCTCCTGTTGAACCAGAAAAGTGGATTGCAGCTTGAGAAATTCAAGTTAATTCGGAACAAGCTTATTCGAATCTGGAAAAACAACCAATCAGGTCCATGCATGTCACACGTAACTGTTGCACTTCGGCAGCAGTGCATGTGAGTATGGACCTCATATAGCACCACTGAGTGCTGAGGAAATGTTGTTGCTGTTTCCTCACGGTCACAAATGAACAGGCTGCCGCTGTAGTCTGATAATGACCATGTCATTGAACATGTCAAAATGTATAAGGTTCAACAATGCTGAGAGTTCATAGCTCTACGACCATACATATGTAATAATTCTTAATAAAATGAGTTGCATTTGTATTAGTCGAAAAGTTGGGGAAAATGACATTATGTTTGCAATAAGCAAATAAAAGAATTCTGCCATAAATGTGAATGATGTTTACTGTAAATCACAACTCATGCTTTTTTTGCCCTCTGGAGCTGCAAATTCACTCAGCATTGTCAAATTGATCATGTAGATCATAACAAATAAGGTGATCAGAAAACAGCTGAGCCCCATTTCTGGTTGAGACTGCTGTTTTGTCACTGAAATGGGGTACTAACAAATACAGCAAGACAAGGTCTAATGATCTATGTAGCATAGGTAGGCGTTATTCAAAACTTCAAATTTCTGTACATACAGGTTTTACGACAATAGTTTTTGTGGAGCAGGATTGTGCTCCACCATCATATTGAGCAGTGATAATGCAATGCAAAAAGCATGGTTTTTCCTTAATTGGTCTCAGCTTTACCTTGCAAGTATGAAAACACTGCCTACTGACTGCTGCATTTAACAAACACTTATGATGAAATAAATTGTTAACATAATGCATTGGTGCATGCAGTATTGCTGCAGGAGCTTCAAATTAATTTCTTTTTCATTACGATTGCCAAGACTTGTAGTTTGAGATAAAAAGATAAGATAATATTATATATTTATATTATACTTTATTGCCAAATTGGAACTTGTTTCAAAAATACATAAACTCATACATCAGTCAGGGAAATTATCACCAGCTGATGACAATCAATGTCCTCAGCCCCACATGACAATCACCCTAGCACTGTCATCACCCTCCCATGACACTCTCACAGTGTCATGGCCTGGCCATGTTTTTGGCAGTGCTCAAAATCATCTTTGACTGGCTATTTAAAAAGGACTACTGCAACTATCACTTCCAAACTTGGTATAAAGTTGTATCACAGTATCAACTAACTCTATAAATTTTGGCAGGTTTATCCATTACATAATGAGGAAAAGAACCCGAAGGCTCCGGAGAAATTAGGAAACTGTACCTCGCAAAATAGGATAGAATATGTCCCGCTACTGTCACGCTGCTATGTGATGAGGATGGGTGCACAGAGATCAAACTTCCTTTTTATACCCAACTGATTAACCCCACACACTCAATCATTGTGTCAGGGCCAGGACTTAGCGGAAATTGCAATTGTCATCATTTGATGGTAATTTCCCAGACTGTACATAGATAGGACATTCATACAAGATTCTAATCAAAGACATTGTCTTTCCTTCCTTGCCAAATTGACATAATACCTGACTATTGTTATTTATTTGGTTCTGATTTTAGTATCTGTACAGATCAATATTTTAAAATTTTTTTCAAATTGGCGTATAGTTGTAGTTGATCAGGCTTTATCGGAGTTGTAGTATGATGAAGAGTATGCATAATGATATAATAATGCTGCATACCGGTGAACAGTATTTCACCCACGTCCAGGTCTTATATATCCCCAATTTGATATGAAAAATAATTACAAAATGGGAATATATTTGTATAAATATGACAAAATCGGGGAAAATGGAGAAAAATAAGTGAAAGTATTGATTTTGGAGGCATGATATGGAAATAACATGGAAGATATTGAGTTTATAAAGGACACGAGAAATTTGGCTAGAGGATATGGATTACGGAATCTAGAGGAATATTATGATGTTAAATTAAAGAGGAGACATTCATGTCAAGAGAAGGCCTGTTGGAAGTGTCTGTGTGGTTAAAGGAAAAGTCAGTGATTGTGGAAGAATCTAAATATTTATTTAGATTAGGTTTTATCACTCAAAATTTGTAATGAGGAGAAGCTGCCATGCAGTAGATTTGTGGTTCAAATAACTTAATTTCATTAACCTTTAGTCTTTGGCATCTTGCTGGCTGAGATTTTTATACTAAAGAAAAATAAAAAGAAACATTCCTTGAATAGCTGATAAAATTTTGATTACCTCAAAATGACAAATTGCATATTGTACATTGACAAAAATAAAACATTTAGCTCCATCTTTCAGAGGTTGTCCTTGAACAAAAGTTGTTGTTTTCATGCAACAAGATTTTAGATGACAAGGCAAATTAAAATAGCTTGCAGAGAATGATTTTAATAGAACAATACAATACATCCTGTATTAATTTATCAAAAGGCTTTTTCTTAGTACAATTGCTATAATTTATCATCAGAAATATATACCTTCTTTTTTGTTGTTGAAAAAATGATTGACAAATTTTACTAAATGGAAATACTTTTCATTGCAATTTAAGTAAATAGTGACATCGGAAAAATCAGAAATACGGCAGCATTTCTTGTTTTTGTTTTTACTGCTGTTGCTGAAAAACACCTCATATTGTAATGTTTTCAATATACAGTGTTTTGTTGACAACCTATTGCCATTGATCACTTATAAAAGTTATCTTTGACTAAAAAACAACTAGTATCATTTGCCGGCAGCTCCTGCTCTAGAAGGATGCCGATAATCAGGCAAAATCAGGTCGCTGTTTGGATAAAAAATGGGCTTATGGCATTCTGTATTCACTATAGTGTCATGAAACCTATTCTAATGAATTCCTCATGATGAAAAACATATATTTTGATCCAAAGATCGTCATTTTAGCCCTATTAGGACCAACGATATAGGCAAAAATAGGTTTTGGCGGCCATCTTGGAAAATATCCAAGATGGCCGCCATATTGGACTTTGAGCAAACGGAAACATTGTTTTTCTGATTGAATAAACTCTAAGCTTTCCAAAAATGTATAGTTTTCATTTTCTCCACGAAATTCCAACGAAAGTTTAGATCTAAACATAGTGGACCTGACTATTTTTACAAATATGGCTGCCAAGGTCACAGATATAGGTCAAGGTCACTGAAACTAATTCAAGGTCTTACAATGATACATAATCCCTGTTAGTTTGGTGATCCTAGTGTAAATACAAGAGGAGTTATCGTGCACACAAGATATTCACAAATATGGCCACCAAGGTCACAGAAGTAGGTCAAGGTCACTCATGTCAGAACTCATTCAAGGTCTTGCTGTCATACACAAGCTCTGCTAGTTTCATGATTCCAGGATTAATAGAAATTGAGTTATCTTGTACAAAAGCTTTTCACAAAGATGGCCGCCAAGGTCACAGATGTAGGTCAAGGTCACTCATAAGTTATGCCTGGTGAGATGTCGAGGTATTTGATGTATTTGACTCATACTGGAAATCTGGGGCAGCCTGTGCAAAGTGAAATCATCGTCAATAGGGAGGACAACTGAGACTACCAAACCTCACACTACAGCAATATGGGCGGGATGGCCTTTGGCCACCGCCCATAATTAGTAAACTAACAAAGTTTAATTTGCTCTGTAAAGAAAACCACAGCACAGATTTTTTTCACAGGGTAGAATTCTAAGGTTAAACGAGGACTTACCTTAGTCCGAAGGTTGACCTGGATTTTAATGAGCTTGTTTGCTGGTACGAGGGGATTACATGAGATGGCGCTACGCGTTCCCATCAGGCAGTCTTTAGAGGAAGGAGAAGTCTACGAGCTGTGCAATGAGGGGATTACATTCCAACCCAGGGAGGGATGGGCGGGCATGTAATCCCCTCGTACCAGCAAACAAGCTCATTAAAATCCAGGTCAACCTTCGGACTAAGGTAAGTCCTCGTTTAACCTTAGAATTTTAATTCGCCATTGTTTTCTGGTACTTCCGGGATTCCATGAGACTTTAGAGATTGCGCAGAAAGTAGACTCCATGAAGATTGAAGATTCTAATTGACCCCATAAGGAGGTCATGTCAAGACCATAATCAGAGTCCCGAGGCATGTGTCTGCCATTAGGGGGTAATCCCCAGGTGGGGTAAACCCCAGATGGCAACGACACTCCTGTTCCGCCCCATCCCCCTTTTTTCGAGAGGAGGAAGATCTGAAGTGGAATTTGAAAACTTAGTCAACCCAAGATGCCAAGAGAGGTAGATAGGACTTAGTCTTCAAACATCTGTAATATATCTGTGACAATATATCTGAAGCAAGCGGGGTTGTTAGGATTTGCTGCCTGCTTATCACTGTATACAATTTGGTGATGGTAGTTTGAAAGAGAATCTCTTACGATTCGTCAACTAAGGTAATGAGGCTATTTTGGGTATTCGAATTTTGAGCCGTTATACCCGTATGGATTGCAATTATAAAATCGCAGACAATGGGTAAGAAGGGGTCTGTGTATTGCAAGTTAAATGCAAGGTCGAAAGTTGACTGACATTGTTAGGCCCTAACTGATATTTTGTTTGATCACGAAGTCTATTAAACCCTGATACATAGGACAGTATAAGGCATATATACGGCAGTATAGGCCTATAAGAAAGCAAGGGCAAACATGACATTTTGTTTGCATAGCCTAATCAAGCGTTGCTTGAAAACGGATGTTTACAGGTTGCACCATATGGCATTATACTTAAGTAATGTAGGCCTTATGACAATTCTGACATCATAGCAGAAAGTGCATTTGGGCCAATGCTGAAAACATGTCAGACAGTAAGGCGGTGACTGTAGCCATTGCTCCGTATCTGAAAACATTCCAAATGAGCATGAGACATGTCTACTAGCGAAGTGGTAGCAGCCATATAGGCCGTCATACATTATTTAGAAGTATAGCCATTTAGGCCATAATACTAGCAGCCATTTAGGCCGTAATACATTATTTAGAAGTATAGTGGCGTTGGACCCTAAGGCCCATGTAGGTCCCATCTGGCCATGAACGTAGTAACACATGAATTGTGATTCGTGAATCGTTTCACGAAGACAGTAACGATGCAAAGCTTAATGTGTAACGCTCAAGGGACGTCTTTGCCTCTCACAAATAAATCCAAGATCGGTGAAATAGGCTGTTTTGAGCATGATGGATGGTCATGTTCATCGACACAAATGTCTGAACCACTTTAATTAATATGATAATGCCTCAGCATAGAAGACGGGACTTGTAACTACTTGATTGGTTGACAATATCAAAGCCACAATTTTTTTACTAATTTTATTTTTTTGGGAATTTTTTTTTTGTGGAATTTGTTTTTTTTGGATATTTTTTTTTCTTCGGAAAAAATTTATTTTTTGAATGATTTGTTGTTTTTTGGAAAATGTTTTGTTTTTTGAAATTTTTTTTTTTTAGGAGATTTTTTTTTGTCGGAAATTTTTTTTTTTTTCGGAAAAATTTTTTTTTTCAGAAAAATTTTTTATTTCGGGTAATTTTTTTTTTTTCGGAAATTTTTTTTTTCGGAACATTTTAATTTTTTTTCGGAAAATTTTTTTTTTTCTGAAAAAAATTTTTTTTTGGGACATTTTTTTTTTTGGTGGAATATCAAACAGAAGAAGAAGAAGAAGGTAGTCACGTTGTTGTCACGCGTGAAGAGAAGCAATTATCACCTGGTTGGCTGTGAATATCACTGTTTACACTCAAAATATCAGGGCCAATGATATTGTAAAAAATACCACCCTTCAAGGTAGGTCTGCGCGCTGTACAGCGGTCTGTAGCGTGGGGACAATTTATGGGGTGAGTGCTCATACAGGTGTGTGAGGAGCCTCACACGGTTGACACAGGCGTGGGGCACATGAACGAACTATACCTACATCATCTCCAAGATCTTAGACAACTTTTGAGACATTTCAGGAGCAGTTTATTGGGTATAACCATCCGAAATCGCCATGTGAAAACATTGATGCGAAGCTGTCAGATCAACAAACTTCTGAAGACGCTGATCACGTGACCACTCGGCTCGTCTCGAGGGAGTAGTTATTGCATTGGAAAAATGAAAATCCAAAACAGCAGCTTTTCGGGCCAAAACTGGCCATGACCACAATAAATGGGTCCTGTTAATCAACTTGTATTTTATACATCACACCTACAGCATGTGTAGGTAAGGTGGCACTGTTGTTCCACTTCCTGTTTGACCATAACAATGTCTTGTGAAAAGCACATGTTTGAAAAAAAGTGAAACTACTATGAATCTAATTGTTGTCAGCAACATAACACTATGCAGAACTGTCTATGTAATCATTGTTGGTTATATCTATGCTAAAGTACATATTCAGACTTCTTTGATTCTGAATTAAATGGCTTCAAAGTTGCAAGGTAAGTTGGCAAAGTTTTCTGTGTTGACATGGATTTAGGAGAATTTTGATCTCTTACCTTGCATATTGTCGTCTACAGGGCTATACGTTTATTTTGCCCTCTCCAGGTATATCCCTTGCAATGAAGGTTTAGTAAATAAATAATTCCATGTTTATAAATCGACTTGAAAATGTCTCAATTGAGACATCTTTGGCTAAAAGTCCATGGCTCAGCTCTGATATCTTCTGCTTTGACAGTGTTCATGAGGCTCTTTCAAGAAACAGGTGACAAGATTTTAATCTTGTTGTATTGTTTTGCACTGATTGCTGGCTATAATCCCCTGTCTTGAGCCTCAGGTCAATAGACTCTGAACTTGACACCCATTTAAATGTGATTAAAACTGGATTCTCATTCAAAGGGTTGTGTGACCATGCTACAGGCTGTTTAACACACATTTCTGCTGTTTTTCTGTGAATTGCAACAACTTAATTAGTTCCATTTTTCGCCATGTTTTTGTGGAGTGCTGCAGTCACTTTGGATCAAATCATAGATCATGCAGCAGCAAACCCTTCGTTTGCTTTCAGTCTGTCAGCCTATAAGCTCACAATTTTTACCTGTAGGCCAGTGCTAGAATATTCCCGCAGGAAACAGCCCAATTGATTGGAGATTTTTGCAGGAATATGTCACAAAATAGGAAGGAAATGGGGAAATATTGAAAATAGGGAAATGTTAGGTAATTTGGTGAAATGTCAGGCAAAATGGGGAAATGGTCAGAAAATTTGGGAAAACATTTTTTTAATGGGGAAATTGATAAAAAAAATTGGGAATTTCACGAAAAGAAATTGAGAAATTAAAATACATAGAAATAGATCAAACGTACTGAATTGAAACTGAAAATTCTATTTAATATAGATGTTTAAAAATCTGGCAATATTTCTTTCCCAGCCCCCCATGACATTTGGGCCTGTCTGCGAAAAATTTCCAAACGTAACCAATGCATTTATTCCTAATAATTAGACGGTATTCTAATATGCTCAATGGCAATTTTGATGGGAAGCATTGAGCAAAATTCAATCTGATTTTTCTTATTATTGGTTTCATGCTTTAGCCTAAGGTTGCAAATATTTTTGATTCGAAATTTCCCTTAGATGAAATTTTAAAAAATTACCCATATGTTTTCTAAATTTCCCCAGAAATTCTCCTTTAGAAACTTTTACCAACAAGCCTATCTTTAAAATGAAATTATCTTCATAATTTTGTTGAGAGGTTTTGATTGAATTGTCCTGAAATCTGAGAATGACCCTTCATTATTGCCTGATCCACAAAGTTGAACATTTGTGTGGGTTTTCTCCAGTGTGTTCATTCAGACACAAACATGTTTCCATGAATGGAACAATTGCATGTTGAATATTCAATCCATTTGTGGCTTTTTTGATAGCTTGGCCTTGGGAGCTTAAATCACTACCAGACTGCTCATATCCAGATTAACTCAACTTACTTGGTAACACGAGGTTAAACAAGTATGGTTTTTATGGTATTATCTGATTAGCTAAAAATACAAGTGATATTCCATTTAATTTAAGAAGCAGGCCACAAATTAAGCAGGAGAGGGTTAGATTAATTTGAATAATTCAGCATTTACTATAGCTGTGACATGAGCTTGATATCCAGGAAAACAGGACATATTTAAAAGAAAAGATCTTGTAGAAAAAGGTTAATAAATGAAAAAATAAATAAAATAAAAAAAACCAGGTTTTTTTAGACCATTGGGTACATGATGATAATTTGAATACAATGATTGAAGCACACATTGGATTATAGGCCTAACTGTATGGATGTTCAGTTTGTGTCTTTGACGCAAAACACAAATATACACACTGGGGAAACGCCATATGGATGCTGCCTTTACAAGACTGCTGTGGGTGAAAGGCAGGGCACTGTGCAAATGTATATATGTTAGAGGACAAAATAAACCCAAAGTATCGTGAAACCATGTGAATGTCATATTTGTGAAAACAGATTCCATGAAAAATCTGATCAATTTAAACACATGACTAGACAAGCAATGAGAACCAACAATGGAGAGAGACCACACAAATGTTGTAATTGTATGAACAGGTTCATTGCGAAATTTGATCGAAACGGAGGACAAGATAAACAAAATTTAATGAAAACCCACCAAGGGGAGAAACCACACAAATGTTGTAATCGTGTGAACAAGACAAACAAAAATGAAATGGAAACAAAGGCGAGAATCCAAACAAATGTTTGTGGACCCAGTTTGTGTGAAGATATATTATGAAATGTAACAGCTCTGTTTTTGTATTTTAAGGATTTTAGGAAAAATTTAATCATTTTAAAAGTTGATTACTCAAAAGCCAGGTATTTACATAGTCAAGTGTGTTATTAGATATCAATGGCAAGTTGGCACCAATATTCAACTAACATAATTCAAAGGGAAAGTATGATATATGGTTTTTCCTCATTGTGGGGTCTAATTTGTTTTAAAAGTCCACTGTTTAGATCAGATTTCTCACTGAACCTGCTCACACAATTACAGCATTCGTATGGCTCCTCTCCTCTGTGAGTTTATCTAATCCTCTCTAAAGTTGCTTTATTTTGCACTTGTATATCTGCATGAACTACAGTGCATATTCTAAAATTATGCATGTCTTTGGTGTTAATTTTTTTCCCCGCAAATTGAACTTCCATATGGTTTTTCTCCAGTGTGGGATTCAATCAATAAATTCTTAATGAGTTTCGTCACCACCAAATACACAGGGATTCTTCTCTTTCACTGTCCTGTGTCTAAATATAATTTACTCAATATTCAAGTTCAAAATATTTCTTTTTTGGTTAACTTTCTTCAATAATTTAGAATTAAATTTTGTCAACATAACCTGCATGCAAATGTTCTCTCTGTGGAACAAATATGTTTTTCACAGTAGACCCCTTTTTCGCTCTAAAATTCCTAGACTTGGGTCTAAAAATCTGTCATAATTCCTAGAGTAGGCCCCTATTTCTTAATGATAAACTTTATCTAATCACTATATTAGTTTTGCTGAAAATCATGGGCTCAATGACCCCAAAAAAAAAAAGGATGATTACCATTGAAGTGTCACAAAAAACAGAGAATTGCCATTGATGCGACACAAAAAAGTAGAATTACCATTGAAGCAGTGTGAAAAAAGGATATTTTTTCCCATAGACAAACCTCCAGCTCCGGGCCGATCGCCGAATTTTTCAGTATAGCATATATGCATCGGAAGTTTGTCTCGAGTACCCCTCCTCCCCAGGGATTTTATAGGAGGATTTTGATGAAATTTATAGGGCTTTAGATAGGTTTAGGAGGCAAAATTTAGATAAAATAAAGGGTTTAGCTAAGGGTATCAAGTTTATGAAAGGGTTTTGGGTATGTACCCTGGCATGAGAGAAGCCATGCAAATTTATATTTTCTATTTTTAACTGGCCTAACAGCGGAGGCCGGTTTATACAGGAGCTGTAAATGGATCAGGTGAAACCATAAACAGTAGGCATAAACTGCAACCACAAACCAGATGTAAACCATGTTTCAGGCAAAGGTTTTTCCCCATTGTGATCTTAATATTTCACTTACAGTTATGAAATTTGGTACAGGTATGGTACTCTGGGTATGGCTTGGGAACATGTCAAAAAATCCAAGATGGCTGCCTTTTTGTGGCAGCCATTTTGGCAGCCATCTTTCTTCATTCTTGAACTGCCCATTGTGACCTTAATATTTCACTTACAGTTATGAAATTTGGTACAGGTATGGGACTCTGGGTATGGATTGGGAACATGTTGAGAAATCTAAGATGACTGCCATTTTGTGGCGGCCATTTTGGCAGCCATCTTTCTTCATTCTTGAACTGCCCATTGTGACCTTAATATTTCACTTACAGTTATGAAATTTGGTACAGGTATGGGCCTCTGGGTATGGATTGGGAACATGTTGGGAAATCCAAGATGGCTGTCGTTTTGTGGCGGCCATTTTGGCAGCCATCTTTCTTCATTCTTGAACTGCCCATTGTGACCTTAATATTTCACTTGCAGTTATGAAATTTGGTACAGGTATGGGACTCTGGGTATGGATTAGGAACATGTCGAAAAATCCGAGATGCCGGCCATTTTGTGGTGGCCATTTTGGCAGCCATCTTTCTTCATTCTTGATTGCCTCTAAATAGCCCACACTGGTGCTGATGGGGCGTAAAACACAAACTCACTCACTCACTCACATTCTTCATTCTTGAACTGCCCATTGTGACTGTAATATTTCACTTACAGTAATGAAATTTGGTACAAGATGGGACTCTGGATATGGATTGGCAACCATCTTTCTTCATTTCTTGAACTGGCCATTGTGACCTCAATATTTCACTTAAGAGTTATGAAATTTGGTACAGGTATGGGGCTGTGGGTATCAGACAGGAACATGTTGAGAAATCCAAGATGGCAGCCCCTTTGTGGCAGCCATTTTGGAGCAATCTTTCTTCATTCTTGAACTGACCATTGTGACCTTAATATTTCACTTACAGTTATGAAATTTGATATAGGTATTGGCCTGTGGGTATGGATGAGTCACATGTTGAGAAATCCAAGATGGCGGCCATTTTGACAGCCATCTTTCCTTTTTTTTTAGAAATCTGTTCAAACTGCATTGATTCTATACTAATAGTCTAGCATCTTCGAATCAACTATTTCTCCTATCTCCCAATATCAGTTGCTCAGTGGTTTAAGCAATGGCACCTTCAATTTCATTGCGCTAGGTCGGTTTTGAATCCGTGGATTCTTGTTAGTATGATGTGTCTTCCACCTCTCTTGTTCCGTGATGTTATTATTTGGTGGTAAAGAAACTCAATTATTTAAATTTTTCGTAAATAGTTGTCCACGTTATATATATATATATATAGCAATTCACAATGTCAAAACCGAAAACCTAGTATCCTAATAATCCTATTTTAAAAAAAAGAATATATATATATAGCTCTTGAATTTGAAAGAAAAACCAAAATATAAAAAACATTGGATTTTATGCAATTCTTTGTCGATGACAAGCATTTTGCCTGAAAAATAGTCCACAATTTGAGACCTAGTTGTCCACAATATGGAAATTTCTATGTTTTAGCCAATCAAAAAGACTTTGAAATAATGGCTTTGCAGTGAAGTAAATGAGGGGCTTCAGAAAAGACCACTGATATGTATAATTAAACATGACAGAGTGCATTTATCGTCAAAGTAACAAGACAACTGATTTCTTCTCTTTTTTAGTTGTCAACACTATCAAACAGTGCATTTACCTGCCTATGCTGATACACGTGATTTAGGTTTGATTGTTAAATGAAAGGTTCAATCAAACAGAATTAGAATGTTCATTGAGGAGGGTGCCATGTCATTCTGCCTGCACTTTAGGACTAAATCCTGATTTTTTTGGTGGACAATGTTTTTCTAATATTTTTCATTGTCCAAATTGTTGTACATTTCAGCCTAAACATGATGAATATACCCCATACAATACTCAAGTGAACAGTTGCTGGTGTAGCATAAGCAACAGTTGACGAGTTCTTTACTAAATATTTACTCGCATAATTCTCTGTATTTGTGGGCAACTTGTGGACAACTATGGCACACAGACATGTGTAACCGGTGATTTAATGCTTATAGACCAGGAAAATTCACTGCAAACTGTTTGATTTGATATTAATTCCCTTTTCTCTGCATTTTGGTTTTCTTTCGTAAGCTGTCTGCCCATAAAATGAGTAAAACGTAGATTGTGGACAATTGTGTGGACAACTGTGTTGACAACTGTAACATACAGACATAGGTGAGTGGGGATGCAACTTGATAGACCCCCGGAATCCACTCCAAACATTTCTACATTGATATTCAATATTATCTATTAATCTTTCAAAAGATGCTGGATGGCTATTAGGGTGTGGCTGTTGCCCATCAAATTGGAAAATATCGGAGGAGCCCCCTGTACCTTTTTTTGGTACTGTGGTTTGACCCAAGGGACATGCCTGAGAAGTTTCAGGAAAATTGAAGAATGTTTAACTTGAGCACATTGCGGTTGAAGTTTTCTCATGTTATATTAAAAACCAAAGTTGCGGTTTAGTGTAACTTTTTCAATATGCATCATACAACAATACAAATTGTGTGGTTGGACAGCTCTCAGTGAGACCTTCATTTTGAATACCAACTTTAATAGTATCAGAAAATATTAAGCAGTGCATCAATTCCCAAGTTGACTGTGGTTCAGGTGATTACGTTTCAGGTCGAGTGTCGACTAGCCTTGGTCGCTCATCATGATACTTTTGGTGCTTGGGCATTTTTTATAGTATCTGGTAAAGATTAATGACGTTACAGACTCAATTTTATTGAACTCATGTGGTTAACAGACAGCACACTCAAGGCTGTGATCTTTAAAAGTGTTTCTTGAAAAGACAAAAAAAAAATTAGATTTTGGCTTTACAAAATATGTCAGTTTAAATTTTTTGGGATACAGCCTGAAGAAATTGCCAATCTTAATCAATTATATGCATACTATAAAAGAGAAATGTCTAGAATAAGCATTGATTTATTTAGATTTTGCAACGGTTTGTATGAACATCACATAATGTTTGTTTTAAAAAAAAAAGTCTTTTTTTTAGCAAACCTTCTTTTGAGTGTGTTGAAGCAGAGATTTCAAGATTTTTAGAATTTATTTGTTAATAAAACTACAAGCAAAATAGTTTAACAGAGGCTTTTAAACCATGCTGTGGGTCTGTGATAAAATAAAAAGCAATACCATTATGATCAATTTGGTTATTTAGTCAAATGTTAAAGACACTTGTAAACTTATAGATGCCAGTTTAATTATTTCTACAGTGCCATATAATGCATTGTCAATTTTTGACAGGCTCAGTGCCTCTGGAGATAACATTATTAGATATCAGATGTCATAGTTCATAAAAGGCTCCGTGAAGGAGAAAATAACTTCAGCTGACAACAAATTTATCAAAGACTTTTTTGACATTGGACGGAAAATCAGAAACTTTTGATATAATTATCAAATTCAGCTTTATTTGACCCAAATAAAAAACAGGGCTAGCAAGAATATTAATGTGGTTACTCATACAGTCAGAAAGCAAATACCTACTTATCAAATATGGTGTTGGCAGTATGCTAGATTATAAATAGGTAAGGTGAATGGATTATTGGCTCTATGCATCCTGTATTGATCCATCAAGCGAATTAAAACAGGAAGATGACATTGCAATGTGGCAAATAATGACTAAAATGCTATCAAGCATAGATCCAGGTGACCTGGCCAGGCCTGAATTGAGTCCAAGACCTATCAATTAACTGAGCAAATAAGTATATTGAAGCAAATTGGCTTATTTTCAGCAAATCTCGAGTGTGTGAGCACAGTGCAAAATTTCACAAAAAATAATCTATTTACATGATATCTAACTGCATACACCTAAACTTAGGAAATCCAAATAGTGTCGAAATATCTTTAATCTCCAAGGATGCTGTCCTTGGCAATTCTTGCCATGCTATATATCTTCAGAGGCAACAAAATTTGGTCTTTAATTGATCTGGGAATTATTTCCTGAATATGCACTGATTGTAAATTTTTTTACACCGCATAATATTATCGGATACCATTAAAGTTGGTACTCAAAATGAAGCTCTGGTAGAGAGGAGTTCAACCAGACAGGTTGCATTATTGTATGATCAATATCGACGAAGTTATTCAATACCGCGGTTATCGCATTTAAAGACAAATGAAAAACTTTCAACTGCATTGTGCTCAAGTTAAGCATATTCTGATTTCCATGAAACTTTCCACAAATGTTGTCTTTACCAAGACACAGTACCAAAAAAAGGTACAGTGGGATATGACAACTTTGGGGCACCAGCCACACCCTAATGGCTATCTCATACCTTTTTCTAATGATAGCAAAAATACCAAAAATAGTTGTCCACGTTACATGCAACATGTCGACGGACTACACAGCTTTAGGCCTATTCATTGGGTGCAGTCGAAATGTTTTTTCAGCATTTGAAAGTTATACACTACAGAATAGTGCAAAACGAAATTTAAAATTGGTGTTGTTTTTGCTGTACAAGCAGGATTGAAAAATTGCTTCTGGACAACTGTCACGTGCAGATCAGGGAATTTCAAAGACATATTTCTGGGGAGGGCTTGCGCAGCTTGAAATTCTTACCCATATATGCAATGAGGCATGTTCACACAATTACAACATTCATGTGGTTTCTCCTCACTGTGGATTCTTAATTGATTTTCCAGTAGTTTGATCCAAATATTCACTGAACCTGTTCAAAATTAATGTGATTTTTCCCCCACTGCATGTGCGTGGGGGGCGGGGGGGGGACTGGAAGGAATCAAGGGTGGCAGGGGCGGTCAGACGAAAAACGGCAAATCATATTCGCACCAATTTCGCATGACCAAATTTCAATAGAGAGTCAAAGATAATCTTGAATATATACACTCACTAATTTTGCTTAAAATTGATAAAATAAGGCCTAATAATGTTACTTTGTTTAAGATCTAAAGGGCACCCCTTGCCTCTCTGCCACCCTTAGACAAGGGCCGGACAGGCCCGGGCAATTGCCCCCCTGTTCCGGCACCCCCGTGCAGCTCCTTACGGGCCGACAAATCCCAGCCCACACCCTTATCTTCAGCCTGTCAGTTGAATAAGTGACCCAGTTCGCAATGCCCTACAAACTGACCTTATTCCACCCCTGGAGCTCCAGTAGGATAGGCCTACACACCCACACCGTTTGATGAACTTGGCACTCATAGCAAAGTCCTTTAAACAATGCAGCTTACGCTACCTCACCTCGCCAACTCTCACCTGAGCTCAATCACCTATGATTCGCCTCAGGTACTCCCACTTACCCATGGCTTCTATCCCGCATCCCCTGTTAATCCTCATCTACCCTCAGTTACCCAATCATGTGGCAGTGGCAATCCCTTGGGAGTAATGTGGTGTCCTGTCATACATCTTTAGATCTGATTTCTCATGCACTGAACTTGTTCTCACAAGTATAACATCCATGGGGTTTCTCCCCACTGTGGGTTTCATTTGTATCTAGAGAGTATTTTAAACAGATTTCTCACTAAAACCTGTTAACAACAATTAATTTTTTTTGTGCATGACAGGGACGGACACAGGTTTATGCTGCGAGCTACGCATTTCGTGACACGATAGCCTGATAGACCCCCCCAATGGAATTTTCTGGATCCCCCCCTGGTACAGGACGATAACTGGAATACAATGCATGAAGCACACAGTGGAGAAACACTGTGAAGATGTTCCGTTTGTGCCCTTATGGCAAAAACAAAACAATTTAGCTCAAAAATTGGTTGTGATATACATAATAAACACTGGAGAAGACTTCATTGAAGTGCCATATGGATGTTATGTATGTGTTGGAGGACTAGATATTCCCAGTGGCGTATTTTTGGGGGGGGCATTGGGCCATGACCCCCCAAATTAACATGGAAGAAATAGGGAAAGCCGTGGGGTGCCCATATAATGCCCCATCCCCCCCTCAGGCTATTTCTAGATACGCCCCTGGGTCACAAACCCACAGTGGAGAGAAGCCACATGAATGTTGTAATTATGTAACAGGTTCAGTGAGAAATTTCATCTGAATGGAGGGCTAGACGAACAGAGTTTAATGGAAACCCACAAAGGAGAGAAACTACATGAATTTTGTAATGGTGTGAACAGGTTCATTATGAACTGTGATCTGAACGGAGAAGAAGACAAACAGTTTCAACGAGAATTCTGATCTGAAAATGCCTCATGACAGGGTACCCTTACAACCACAGGGTTACCACTGTTTTATGATGGGCTGAGGGATGAGGGAAGGTCAGAGGATAACTGGGGATGAAGGAAGGAAGCCATATCAGGTGTATCGCAAAGTGATATAATTTTCAGTCTCGACAGGTAATTTCAAGAACCACAATATGTAGAAAGAATCCAATGCAAAAATACAATGGCCAGTATTTGGGGGCAGTGCTGCGACAAAAATTATTCAAAACCGGTCGTGGTTTGCATGCAGCCACCATATTTTGTTGTCACTGAAGTGAGGCTTTGCAATTTGGGGCGCAGGTGTCAAAGCAACATGAAGGAGTAATTTTAGGTCTTGCAAATATAACAAAGAACCTCTAAGGCTCTAACATAATTATACCCAAATGCCCATAATGACCTTCAGTATTGACCATGATTTCATTTTTCAAGGTCAATACAGCAATGAAAGTTTCAGAAATCCCAGAAATTAGATGTTTTTCACCTCACATTTTCCATTTTTTTCCCTTTAGCACACACCAGCTCACTGCTGATCCTTTAAAAAAATTGCAAATATGGTAAAATGACAGGTGAACAGCGTATATTATGCACATTTTAAAATTGTTCAAAGACTCGTAAGCAGGCATTTGTTGAAAATTACAGTGGTCATGCTGCTGTCACACATAAAACACCCATATGGCTTCTCTCCACTGTGTCTTGTCATAATTATGCCTATCAAGGGCATTGAACTTGTCGATCATTCATAAGGCTTTCTCTGCTGTCGTCATGCACATTGCGTTGGACAGATGTCTCATCCTTATACCAAGAGCCCATAAATACAGGACATAAAGAAATTTCAACTGAAGCCTTTTGTTTCTTATCATATATACTTATCAAGAGATGATCTTGCATTTTATGTTTCTCTACAAATTGTACATCTGCATGGTTTTTGGCCGTTCCTTCACAAAGTGGACATCTGTGTGGTTTCAATGAGGATACCAAAAGTTGGGGAATTTAATGGCCTGCAATATGGATTAGCCGATTAGGCCTTCTGCTCTTGATGTCAAGATAAATATTTAGTTCCTAGATTTTATGCGGAAAATGTGTTTTTTTGGCATATTCCAAGATGAATTTCTGAGAACTAGGCGGTTAAATATTGGTAGTAGAGGGTCAAGCAGCATACCAAAAGATGGAGAATTTAATGGCCTTCGATATGCAATGCATTACTGCCATTAATGTAGTAGATAAATATATAGCTGCCATATTTTAGTGTGTAAAAATGTGTATTTTTGGCCAAAATCGCAAGATAAATTTCTGGATCTGAAAATAACAAACTTTGATGGGTAAAAGTTGTCCAGGTCCAGTGTTAATCCTCTGAGGCCCCTTTTAGGCATGCAACTCCCGGAACTACTTGGATGTCCCCCAACTCCCTCTATGTCCCACTAACTCCAGCTAACAGGTCTGCTGACTCCTGTAACTCGCACTAACTCCTGCCAACTCCCTCAACTCTCGGTAACTTCTTCCAACTCCCATAATTTCTGCTAACTCCTGATAACTCCCGTCAAGTGTTGCTAACTCCCATAACTCTCCAAATTGAAGCTTGACCTAACATGCATATGTATGGTTTTTTCTGCGGTATTTTGTATAGATTCTTGTTATATAATATTAATGAATAGTTTTAGTAATTACCCTCAGTTGTTATTCCGCAAAGTGAAACATTTATGTGGCTTCTCTCGACCCTGTGTGTGCATTCAGACATAAACATATTCGTACCACAGATTGAACATTTGCATGAATGTTGTGTTGAAAACATTTAATTTTAAATTAATGAACATTGCAAAGTTGACAGAAACAGAAACATTTTGAACTTGAATATTGAGTACATGAAGTCCACGTGTGACGTGTGCTCTATAAGACTCATTTTAATCGCTCTCAGTGCCAAGTATTAGTTTTTATATGTCTGACACTTAAGAGAACTATTCAAGCAGTAAAAATCACCAACTGCTGAAGTTTTAAACTAAGAGTGTCTCAGCACTCAGGGGTCCATTTCTAGCGTGACGGAATGATTCTTACAATCATTCCGTCACGCTAGATATGGACCCCTGTATACTGAGGCACCTTGAGTTTGAAAATTTAGCAATTGGTGATTTTTGCTGTTTGAATTGTTCTCATCACTGTCAAATAAATAGAAACCAAAATCTAGTACCAAGAATGATTAAATTGAGACTTATAGAGCAAACTAGAACCTTTCGGTTTCAAAGATCTCATAAAGACAGCAGTTAAATAGGCAACTTGGGTTCGGTTGGGAGGCCTATTATTTCGGCGTTCAGTGAGAGTCTTGAGAGAATACAAACCTGGACACTTGCAAGTGCGAAACGTTGCACAGTGAAGAATGGGTAGGTAGGGACATAAAGTACAATAGACAGAAATGAATATAATCGCAAGTGTCCAGGTATTTACTTTCGGGCAACATGCACAGTGAAAGGAAATGCAAGCCTTCCCCGAAGTCGAATGGTGCCATCCTCAGTCGATTGGTTGGATGGAGAACAGTCGTCATGGACACATCCTGTCTTAAATGATGTGAAAATCAAGGAAGAACAGACATGTACTTCCAATAGTCAACTGTGGAAATGAACTGATGTTTGTCCTGATTGCTCAGCATGTAAAAGTTGCAGTGTAATATAAATACTCACAGATAGATCAATCAATTATTAATTTGTTAATCACACTTCTTGACGTCATATTCCAAGACCGAGAATGACAAAGTGATATTCACAGCAGTCTTGATAAGCATGAGTTTTTGGGCTGCCTACTGCATATGGATATTAACACTGATTCAACAGTTCAGTTGAAGCGAAATGGTAGCCACTTGGCAAGTGACTCAGAAACTCAAGCGTATTAAATTGTTGCGAAAATTGAGTGCTAGAGGTCTTTTTAAAGCATCAAATTTGATTTTGATGAAATTCACATGCCACAGGTATTTTGTATTTAAGCACAACACCCGTGAAGACATGGGGAGGGGGAGGGAGGAATATAGAAAACATCACTTCAATTTCTTTGACTGTAATTACACATACCACACCCGGCTGAGGACCTTGTTGGCAGCGTAAAAAAGCTGCTTGTAAGTTTTCATAGTAGAGTAATCAGAAGTTTGGCTGGAGTAGCGTGAGGAATCAGTGAATTAATAGTATGATGATAGCCCGTGAATTTCTCAAAAGATTATTTCTTTCGTTACCGAAAAACAGAAAGCAACGGACTCACTATGAAAAGATAATATGTCCATTTCAGCCGTTGCAACACCTTGTGGCATTTTTTGTGTCAATTTCTTACTTTCTGCCACAATCATCCCCTCTAATTGATCAATAGACAGGAAGTATCCCTTGTTGCTGTGTTAGCGATGTTGATCACGATTATTGTCAATACCACCAAAAATCAGAATTTTTAAAACAAGATTTTGATACCAGTCACTATCATGACCAATTTCAGTAACAAAAAGTACAATTATTACCAATTTATTTCCTAAGTGTAACTGAAGAGCAGTTGGCACAAAAATGTATGTCTCTACATTGATCAGTAGCTTCATGAGGCTGAAGATTCACTCACACAGATATACTGACATGAAACTGAAAAGTGAATTCACAATCATGATGCACAGATATTTTGCAAAGATCTGTGCACATGTTTACATTGCTGCAATAATAACATTGTCACGCCTCAATGCTCTGGTGACCTACTTAGGAATGAGAGCCATTCCATATATATGTTAGACAAGTGTTGTAAAATTACTCAAAAATTGTAAAACTAAAATTTCCCGGTTTTTGTTTAGTGATGCTGTCATGGTCCTCTATTAATCCAACTAAGAGAAACTCTCATGTGACTTGCCTCCGTTCCAGAATAAGAATTGAGCAGATAGCTTTTCCACACTCCTTTGCAATATCTAGGTCACAGTGACCTCATTGACAACTAGACACAGATTAGCACAGAGAACTTCAGAAATGTAATAGATCTCATAAAGCTTTGCTTTATGAGATCTAAAAACAGCAAAAAACTGCTGTTCATTTTTCGTGGACTTCATGAGTAAATGATATCTAGAGTCTCTAGACACAGGATTGTGAAAGGGAAGAACCTTAATGTGTATTTGGTGGTGAAGAAACTCCAAGAATACACAATTGAATCACACAGTGGAGAAAACCCGTATGGATGTTCAATTTGTGTTGGGAAACAAATAGCACCAAAGTCATGCATATGTAATACACGCAGGGATAGTTCGTGCTGATGTTCTGTATGTTCAAAATAAAAGAGAGGATTAGATGAACCCACAGCGGAGAGAAACCACATGAATGTTGCACTTGTGTTGGCAGGTTCTGTGTGAAATCTGATCTAAAAGGTGGACTTCAGAAACAAATTAGACCCCACAATTAGGAGAAACCAGGGCTTTGGAGTCGGAGTCGGGAGTCGGAGTCATGGAGTCGGAGGTTTTTGGGTGGAGTCGGAGTCGAACTTTGATTGTCAAGTGGAGTCGGAGTCAGAGAATTCAGCATGAATTAGAATCATGGGGGGGGGGAGGAGGGGATATAGAAAGTGAGTCCACTGGGACACTTCATAATGATACATACATAGTATCCAACTATTCTATTTGGACAAACAGACTGTAGCCACTTGTATGGGGAAGTTATGAGTTTGAATATTGACAGAGCCAAATGACAGTTATTTGTTTCCTTTATGCCACAAGTGGCGCCATCTATACCTGTACCTCTACACAGGCTTTAATTAAGTCACCACCTTTCATCTATTATAAGCAATATATCAAATTTTATCATGCTACATGGAGTATGGAGTATACATACCAGATACACAACTTCATATCATTACTTTGAGTTTTTAGACATTATTAAAAGCCTGTTTACAGTGATTTTAAGAGAGCTATTTTGTGTCAAAATGTATGATGTGTGATTCTGATAAGACCTGCCAAGATTCCCCTGTTAAGAGTTCAGAATCTTCCCATCAGTCTTGACTTGGCTTGGGCAGGCACACTGATTTTAGTTTTGATTGAGCTGACCTCCCATTTCTGAATGTCCCTCCACCGATGGTGGAGGCTTTTAAGGTAATGCCTACTTTCAAGTGACACATATCTGGCCAAGAATTTAAAGCTGCGCAAGCTCTCCACAGAAAACGGATCATAGATTTTTGACACTTTTTTGGTTGATTCATGTAAAATGAATGGTCTGGCTTGTAGCGTGCAGTTGTTTGCATAAGATTGGTGTTTAGTTTTTACCGAATAAGCCTTTTTACTTCCCTGCTCTACACATAACAGTTGTCCACAAGCAATTTTTACTTTCAATCCTTGTACAGCAAAATCAACATTAATACAAGTAATTTTTGTTTTGCACTATAATTTTCAAATGCTCAAAAAGCATTTCCAGTACATCCAATGAATAAAGCTGTGTAGTTTGTCGACATGTTGCATGTAACATGGACATGGTATTTTTGCTATCATTGGAATAAATGCTTTCAGTGTGATTTGAAAATTGTTGCCACAACGGTGTGTCATCTGTCCACAAGTAAGAGAGTTGTCAAATTGCGCAGCTTGAAATTCTAAGCCATCTCTAAATATTTATTTTAATCTGATTCGGCGTGAAATATTGCAAGATCTTTGAAGTTTTTAGACACTATGAAGTGACTGGTTTCTGGTTGTAGTAAAAAATTTGTTGCAACTTGATCACAAATCAAACGCTTTGAAAAGTACTGATATTTTTAATATTATTTTTATTAATTATTGATATTTTTATTCTTTTTTTTCTTGCAAACAGTAAAGCAATTTTTCTGACATTTCTTTTAGTTATAATATTTCAGTAGTTTTTAATATTTTTCATTGCATATTCTGTTTCTTTGGCTGTATTTTGCATCCAGATGTATAACTGACAATTCAAATCAAAGCAATTTTAGTCAAAACTTTTTTTTTTACTTTCATGTCACCTACAGATTTTCACAGAAATGTGCAATTCCCGCATACCTGCAAGAAGAGTTTTTTTTCACCTTTCTGATACATATATTTGTTGGACTAAATATTTGATTGTGATCACACTCAAAGTAGAATTTAGCTTAATCACAATTGTATAAACTCAAGACAACTAAGTCCCTGTGATATAAGGTAAACTTAGGAGCCAGTACGGGGCAACCATTAGATGTCCAAGGGGGAGGGGACTTAGAGTTTCTTTAAAATTAATAATAATTAGCCCAGTTTTGGTGTGAAAAAATTCTTTTGAGGCAGTCTTGAAATTCATAATTGCAGTGGTGAAGGTTGATGTTGATGGATTTATCCATTTTTCAAATAATAATTTAAAGTACTTACTGGACGTTATGATGCCTTACATATTTTGATTTTTTTTTTAAATGTGGAATAAATAACTTATACATTTCAAGAGCCCTGTAATGAAAGCCTCAACTGAACTCAACAATTTTAGTAATAAATCCTACCACTGAAGGCATTTATTTGCATACTACTTAAGACCTGCCCTTGCCATCCATGCACCCCCACAGGCAATTCTAGACCAAGTTCATGCACTATATTATAGAATAAAATAATAATTATTAAGTTAAGATCATGTTACATTCATTTACATAGGTTTATAAGGCCCTGTGTAGCTGTGTGTGCACCCCTGCATCACCTCCCGCCATTTCTAAAACATTTAAATGAAATTGACATGAAATAATGACTGCTCCCCGATGACGTCACGGCGTAATGTCAAACATGGCCGCCGAGTAAACAAAAGTGGCTGCTGTCAGTGAAACAAACGTGAACTAGAGGAGCATATTTCCATATGCAACACGCAGGGCCGGCCTTAGCCAATGCGGGGCCCAATGTGACTCCCTCTGCGGGGCCCAATGTGCGCCCTCGGCGCCCTTTTTTGCACAAATTTTGCCAAAAGTTAACACGTAATATCAGCAATTGAATTGAGCAATTGATGCAAGTTAGGTAAATAGGTATGTTTAATGACCAGTGATCCAAAAATGTTTCCACGGATGGGAACAATACAATATATTTTTTTGGTTTACAATATCTTGAGACAGTTGAGTTGATAGCCTCAGCACATGTATGCATGTTAGTTGCTGGTTTTTGCTATGGTTGCCTCCCTGTTATTTTTCAGAAAGACACGAATATTTCTTTATGAAATGTTCATGTTGTAATTCATGATTGATTGCTGAAGAAGTGTCATTTTTTCAGCAAGGGAACCATAGAGACCTTTAGCCCAATTATCCTACCAAGTGCATAAATGCAGGCCTTAAAGCCCCAATCATCTATCTATTTCTATTTATTACTAACAAAAGACACTGTAACAACTGTAACTCTGGCCACACCAAATAAATTTTATGGATGACGGATTTTTTGGAGAAAAAAATGGAGCGAGCGAGCGAATTTTTTTTTTTTTTTTTTTTTCGAAATTAATTTTTGAAACATTTTCAAATGCAAGCGAGCGAAATAAAAAAAATTATTTTTTTTTTAATTTGCAGAAAGCAACCAATTTTGGGCGAGCGAAATTTTTTAACAAAAGAAATAGAATATGATTGCTCAGAATTTGCTCTTATATAACAAATTATAAAGTTACTAGCATAACAACCGTGAAGATATTGAAAGGCGGGGAGAATAATAAGGGGAGTATTTTAAAGATCTTGTTAGATGTTAAGAAAACATCACTTCAATTTCCGTGACTCTAATTACAAAGACATAACGGAACTATTAGTAGTTTGGCTGGAGTAGGCTGGAGTAGCGTAATGATCAGAAGATGTATAACTTAAAGTGACAGAGAAATTAACACATTTTTTGTGTCTGTTTCCATTCTCATGAAGTGCATGTCATGTGTTTGAATTGATGGGTTTCAATTGGATTTTATTGCATATTTAGGTAATAAGGCTCAATAGCACTTTTAATTGACTGGATGATAATTACCATTAGCGTGATTTGTAGGGTTAAAAGTAAGTCAGAACAGTCTAAATTGCAATCAAGATAATTTGATTGCCATCCTAGTAAAATTAGATTCAAAAGCCTATGAATCTTCAGTATGCACTGTAAAATTTGAAATTTTGAGTTAGCTCAAATGATTGAGTGAGATGGTTGCACAATTTGTTTGAGCCATGATAGCTTGTTGTTTT
Organism: Platynereis dumerilii; assembly: GCA_026936325.1. Taxonomy (NCBI): domain Eukaryota; kingdom Metazoa; phylum Annelida; class Polychaeta; order Phyllodocida; family Nereididae; genus Platynereis; species Platynereis dumerilii. The sequence goes on along the minus strand of JAPTHN010000052.1, from coordinate 1,805,725 downwards.
GAGTTATGATAATCTTTATGTTGTTATAACTTACAAACAACAAGCTATCTTGGCTCAAAGGAATTGTGCAACCATCTCACTCAATCAATTAAGCTAACTCAAAGTTCAAATTTTACAGTGTGCTTCAAATTCGGAAATAAGATAGATTAACAGAAGAAAATGTGAAACATAAGCTCAAAATCAATGCATGAAAGTTGGCAAAGAGAAGCTAAAAACTTCTGAATAACTTCTGGACTCTGCTATATATTAACATTAAATAATCATTCATGAAAAATGTAGTACAGTAGTACAGTCAATCATTCTCTTGCCAGGCATTATTTAGAGCAATGTTTACAGCTAAAACCATTTACGACTTCGAAACTTTGAATATATAGATAGATAGATAGATAGATAGATAGATAGATAGATAGATAGATAGATAGATAGATAAGTAAAGAGTAAAGGTAGATCTATACAAAGACACATGAATAGACAGTATAGCATTATAGATAGATTGCATAATGGATAATTACTGCACAATAGATTGAAATAAGAGATAGGTAGGCCTTATACAGGCTTATTTAATTACTTTTTTTAATGGATTGTATTGTTTTAAGTGTTTATAGTTACATGAAAAAACACTCATATAGCTACTTATCCACTATGAGGAAAAGGCGAGTTGTCTTAGCTTTCTAAAATGGGGTCTGCCAATTCTGTACATCAAATAGTTCTTTCAATCTGGGGAATTTAACTTTTTTTTTGCCAGGCTTCCAAGATCCATGCGGGCGCAAAATTAATTTTGAAATTAATTTTAATTTTAATTTCCCGATTTTAGAAGCGGCGATTCCGTCATCCATAAAATTATTTTGGTGTGGCCTCTGTGTTTTTTGTCTATGGTGACTTTTGTTCTGAATCCCCTGTTCTTCAAACAATATAGGGGCCTCGCATCACTATATTAATTGTACAATCAATGAAAGTTTTTTTCTTTGTCTTTGAATCCATGTTGTGTCATTTCCAATTGGCCTAATAACATTAGGCCTAATTGCAATTCCCATTGACCCTGCCTTTGAAAAAAATGTTGAGTGCAATAAACAAAAATTAAATACAATCAGGGTATTCATGCAGTAGATTGAGCATGTCAGCACTGTTGCTGGATGTTTCTCCCTCCTTTTCCTTTTGTCCCCTTACCAGTTATAGCCTTTCTTATAGGTGCGGGGCCCCTAAAGGTGCGGGGCCCGATGCAGCTGCATCGGTTGCATTGGCCTAGGGCCGGCCCTGGCAACACGAGCAGGTGGTAGGCAGTGATTGTTGGAATGTAATATAGCTTTTTTTTCACATAAGGAAGACACTGCTGGTGAAAAGTTTGAAAAGTTTGGAAACAATATATCACTAAGTTTGGCAAGTTTTGTTATAGGTAATTTTCATTTTATAAGGCCACAAAATTAAAGCAAAATGATTTTCTCTATATTTTGAATGTTATTTCTGAAGAGCAATTGGGGTGGGTTCAAGTGTCATTAGTTCGTCAAAAATGCTGGTTACCCCCATTTTTGATTTTGTCCATGTATTCTTGAGAGTCAGAGCAATCTTGTCACACAATTTCAATTGTTTTTATGGTTAGTTCTAAACTGTATCATTTCCCTTTAATAGGCACCATAGATTACTCAGGCTGAGTGACTGACATCATTGACATAATTATATCATTGACAGACATGCTTGACTGGCATCATGGGTTGATGTCAATTGTCATTGGTTGATATCATTGATTGATTGAACTAGAAATACTCTGTAATTAGAAACCTTGACATACAGCATTTGAAGCAACTGTGCTTTCTTCATATTCTTCCTCTTGTAGAAGTAGATCTCATGATTTGTTGTTACAGTGCAACCTGTCTATTTCGCGGTCCTCGGAGACATGCTTTGCTTTCCGCGATATAGCAGAGGTCCTCTCTATTTCGCGGTTGACTGCAGTGCCCCCCTGTGGCATGACGGCCGTGTGCACTCAACCACGACGGCCGTCATGCTATTCCTACAGCCCAGCAGATTAGAGCAGCAGCCTATATAATCTAATTCAGTAAAGGGTCTAATTGAACAGCTTGATTGTCATTACTGTTGCATTGATGGTTATACTTTTAGTATTAATGGCAATCAATTGGTGATTACATAAGCAGGCAAGCCAATTACCAATTGAAGCCAATAAACATCAGTCAATAAGCAATGTCACTTCATAGGCCCTTTATATTTTGCAGCTCTCTATTATTTAAGAATGTTTAAATTATAACTTTGAGAGTCCTAATCATCATAAGCCATTCGCACGAAATATTAAATTATAGTCTTACAGAGCTCTAGAAGCTGCCCACTGATCTCTCCAGTGTATTGTAGTACCACAACAAACCACTAGGTGCGCTGATCGCGACATTTTCCAGTCCCTCTGGTGGATGCACAACCAACTATGCGCAGAATTCTAGTTCCGGTAATCCCATCGTGGATTGCGAGAGACATGTTTTGCAAACACTTCAAATAAAGCCATTAAAAGGGGATTTAAGTAATGGAAAAGCTTCAGGATTAGCATGTCACATCCTCATAGCTTAGATGAGTGATTAGACAGGTAAGCAACGCATTAATGTGACGTTTGCAGCCCATGCATGAGAACGAGATTTACCGTGGTTGAAAATCGGATCATGACTGGATCTAGTCCTTGTAAACACGAGCCCTGCTCGTGTAATAATGCCTCATTTCTTCATGCTGAAGTACAAAACAACATGAAACAAGTCTGATAGAAGCACAAGGAGGAATATTACTTCAATTTCGGGAGGCGTATGTGGCTGTAAAGGTCAGTTTGATTTTCACCCCATGCCAAATCAGAAGGCATCAGACCTGTGTAACAGTGCAGACCTACCGTCAAGGGCGATATTTTTTAACAATGGTTATGACGTCACCAGCATTTCAGCTGCTCGATGATGTCACAAACCAAACAAGGGCCAGAATAATGGGATTGTGACGTCATGTCCATTGTTGCTCCATGGTGACGTCACATTTTTGTAATGGCAGAAAATAGTCACTCTTTATAACTGAAAATATGAGGTAAAACCAGGTGATAAAAACAAAACAACCACGCGTCAGGGCACTTCGTACAATATCACTCGCTGTTGTGTGAATTAATATCACTCTCGCCCTGCGGGCTCGAGTGATATTAATTCACACAACAGCTCGTGATATTGTTACTCAGTGACCCTGACTTGGGTTGTTTTGTTATAGTGCCAGGATCATATTATGGGATGTCTGAATCACTTTTTTTGATTGAACCATCTGGAGCACTCCACTCGCCTGATAGCCATAAGGGACGAGACACCTCGCTTCGCTCGGTGAGCCTGTGGCTCTGTCCCGTCTATAACCCATGGAGAGAAATTGCATCTGCCTGATGGGAACACGTAGCGCCATCTAATGGAATCCCGGAAGTACCAGAAAACAATGGCGAATTAAAATTCTTAATTGCCTTGCAAACAACCAGTCTGGCCAATAAAAATCCATCCGATCTTAATGCACAACGTCCGTGGGTGCTTTGAAGATGAAACTCCCGAATTTGGGAGCACTTTTGTTCCCGAATTTGGGAGCACCTCTGTCCCGAATTCGGGAGTGCTCCCGAATTCTGCACTTTCCCGCACTGAAACACATTCTTCACATTAAAATAGGTTTAGATCTTAATCATCTTAAGAAATGTTGCTAACCAGTGCAAACCATGATTGGAAACAAAAGACTTCTTCATACGATTGACAAAGCATAACTAAAACAGATGCCAAAAAACAGAGACACAAGATTTACTTCAAGCAAATATAATTATATTTATTGGTTATAAAAACACAACTGGTTTTGTAATCTGTGTCATCAGCATGGGCATAAATGGTACCTCATTACATATCTATTGAACTAGAAATTACAATGTAGGATGCAAAACAAACTCTCTACTGTTACAAGTGAACATCAGGTGCTGTGAACATTATTACTAGAGCTGGACGGTTGTAGAATTTTGGATTCGGTTTTGGTTTTTTGCACCGTTTCATCGCTGCACGAACATGCAGTCCGCGTTTTACTCCCCCGACTTCCACCAGAGTTCAAAGCGGTGGCGTTCCATCAAAATACACGTGCGTCGTGTTAGTTACTTTGCAAAAATAAATGGGAAAAACAATGAAAATGGTTAGAAATAAACGTAAATATGACAACCGTACGTTTCGGTTTTAAGAATTTGGAACAGTTCGGATTCTGTTGTTATTTAAGAACCGAAAACCCAACCGAATTTTTTGAACCGTCACAGCTCTAATCATTACTTGAAGAAATGCCTCATCTTTAGCCAATCACATTTCACATGTCATCACCAAACAGTCAACAACTACTGTAGTACATTACAGTACAAAAACATGATTTCTCAATAATATTAACACATATTCAGCAACAATAATTCAATAAATAAGTCACAATCATGTATATGTTGTAGTTAGTAATTTTTTCCTGAGTAATCTTCATGAAGCCAATCATATTATATGCATTTGGCTACCAAAAGATACAGTGCCGCCTGTAAGTTAGTGGAACGGGTGATTCTACCGTTGCCGCAATGCTAAACATACTCCACCAAACTGCTCGTAGAAGCATGAATTCTCATCCAATGACAGGGAAAACCTATTGGGTCAAAAAGGCAGACATTTGAGGCATGTGGGATAACATTGGATGCCAATTCTCTTTGCTGTACTCGGGGTTAGGTATCGGTCAAACTCAAAGTCTTCGATAAGTAAGAGAACCACCCCTCCCATTGAAATAACATTGAGCTTGTGTTTCACTTACTTATGAAAGACTTTGACCCATACCTAACTCTGAGTACAGCAAAGAAAATTGGGCTACCATTGGTATCCCACACGCCTCAAATATCGATCTTTTTGACCTAATACATTTTCCTGTCATCGGATGAGAATTCATGCTTCTACAAGCAGTTTGGTGGAGCATGTTAAGCATTGCGGCAATGGCAAAATATCACCAGTTTCACTAACTTACAGGCAGCACTGTACATCAGGAGAGTAAAAATAAAAATTTCCAATAAGTTAATAGCGAAATATCACAATTTATATTAAAATAGATAATGTTGAAAAATGTTTCACCGAGCCTGATTAATATATATGTTGCCAATTGAACGAAAACTCGAAATTTAAAACATCAATAAAAACATGTGAATTGAAGAACAATTGATTCTATGTAACTTGTATGATAAACAGTGAGACGTAAAATTAATCGATGTGCATTACACAGACATACTGAACATATAAAAATAAAACATAGGCTGCGTGGCATGTAAACCCTCAGTTTTTATGCGGTGTCAAAAAAAGGGACTAATGACCTAGTCGTTTACTTAAGGGACGAAGTCAAAGTCAAAATACTTTTATTTAAGCAGGGTAGCACATTCAGAAATAATACATCTGTTTCACATTGGATTGTGTATTAACAAAAGTTTTTATATAGATTTACTAAGAAATATGAGAGATTTTCTCATATTGAAAGAATAATTGATATATGAGAGTTAAACATTTGACAGACATTGAAGAGTTCAGTAAACCATACCAAAGGATACATTCAGATTTAACAAAATGCAATGTATAATAATTGCATGGACCAAAATATGCAAAATAAGGTTTTATTTGTTGTATTGTACAACGGGTGTAATATATCTCAAAATGAAATGTAACCTTTAGACAACAAGGGCCTTGAAGCGAATTTCTGTATTCATTGAGATTTTTACAATTCAAAATTAATGCAAATGCCTCAAAAGTACTAATAGTGAGATAGATATCTCTCCTGAATATATTCAGTTGCAATAATTACAGTACTGGAGGTAGTTATCGACATGGCAGCAAATTTTCGACCACTGTTATTGTTTATGTTTATTATTAAACATAAACAGTAAGGGTGGTCAAAAATGCTGCCATGTCAATAACTACAAGTCTCCAGTACAATATAAACGAAAGAAATTTAGCCTCGGCTAATAGAAGGGAATAGAAATAAATCCAGCATAAATGACCATTTTGCCCTTAATTTTCACAAAACAAGAATAGCATTGATGACCCAAAGAAGATGAAATTTAATGAAGATCGCTTAATACTTGGCAAACTATGTCAAATTGCAACTTAATTACTTTTTCCGATTTCCGTTAATTTTGAAATCTTGTCATTGTCTAAGAACCTTGAGACCACCGCCTCCCCTCCTGCCAGACGGACAAAGATTTTTACCAGTGACTACAATACCTATATGCATACTGTTGGGGTTAAAAATTCATTTTCTCGGTTGTTAGGCCACAACTAGGAGAAAATAGTACATGAAATTTTACCAGAATATGTGTTAATTTCCTACTAGTGCCTTTTTGAGCCACGCCCTTTTCCGGACCAATGTGTGAAAACTACTACATACTTGTTTTTTATATTTAACACATATTTGACCCTTACAGCCTTGTTGTGCCATTTGGGGGTCATATTTACATAATGAATATAAAATTTTTCAACAAATATAGACATTTTTTTTTGTTTCCGGACCAGAACTCTAAACAAGAACCCGCAGGTTGCATAATGCAGGTGGAATGTTCTAAAATAGGGTTGCCTATTGCATCTCTTTCTTGAGTCCAGTTCAAATCTGACAGTTGATTTGAATGTCTAGTGTTATAAAAGTACAATTACTGGTAATCAGGATTTGGCCAAAAACATGCACATCAAAAAATTAACATGGGCGAGATCGAGACTTTCTGATTGGAGCAACAAATGCCAGACTTTAGAATGAAAAAAAAAGGTATATAGACGGCTTTTATCGTTACTTACAAATAGAGGATTGGAATGTTATACATGTTCTTTTTTTTGCGGCTGTCAGAGAAGCATAATTTTGCTTTTAAATGAGAAAATATGTCTCTTAATACCCTATACATAACCCAAAATACTGCTGCACACCATTACAGATATTCTCCATAAAAGAAAATCTTACTTTAAAGAAAGAAAATGAGATTCTAATGGCAAGATCAAGGTGCTCCGTCAAATTCACAAAACCTATTTTGCTTCAGAAACAACCAGTAATCGGGCATGGAGCAACAAATATATCAGATTTTTGCAAGCGAAAATAGGTATATATAGTAGTTATACCATGGGCATATGTGGTATACGGAGATATATACAGCCGAGGTGGTAAATATAACCCGAGGGCGTAGCCCGAGGGTTATATTTACCACCGAGGCTGTATATATCCCGTATACCACAAATATGCCTTTGGTATAACTGATTTATACCATTATTCGCTGTTTCAGAGGATTATTTTGTTATCATGTGTTTGGAGATGAAGACCGATTTACTAAAAATGTCTATTTTATTACCAGAGATACCAAAATGGTCATAAAATTTTCTTTATTTAACAAAGTTAACAACTTATTTTTTAAATCAATATTCCAGTGTCAATAACTTAATTATGTTCAAGCTACAAAAGCTCTTGTAAACTCCAGAGTGAGGCTCAATGACATCTGTCATGACGTCATGATTCAAATGCTGGCTTCTGATTGGCTGATTCAGTGTTTGTGCATTGTGACATCACCACTTGTCACGTGACCACTAAATATATGTGATATATGGCGATATATATCATGGTAAATATTGAAGGATTTATCAGCGAGTATGGTATAAATATATTTATACCATGATCGCTGATAAATCCTTCAATAATTACCATGATATATATCGTAGTATATCAAGTATATTTAGTGGTCACATGACAAGTGGTGATGTCACAATGCACAAACACTGGATCAGCCAATCAGAAGCCAGCATTTGAATCATGACGTCATGACAGATGTCATTGAGCCTCACTCTGGAGTTTACAAGAGCTTTTGTAGCTTGAACATAATTTAAGTTATTGACACTGGAATATTGATTTAAAAAATAAGTTGTTAACTTTGTTAAATAAAGAAAATTTTATGACCATTTTGGTATCTCTGGTAATAAAATAGAGACATTTTTAGTAAATCGGTCTTCATCTCCAAACACATGATAACAAAATAATCCTCTGAAACAGCGAATAATGGTATAAATCAGTTATACCAAAGGCATATTTGTGGTATACGGGATATATACAGCCTCGGTGGTAAATATAACCCTCGGGCTACGCCCTCGGGTTATATTTACCACCTCGGCTGTATATATCTCCGTATACCACATATGCCCATGGTATAACTATATATATATATATATATATATATATATATATATATAAAGAATGCCTAATGGTATTTCAGATACGTATTTCTTATTTATTAGATATGGGAAATGAGAAAACAAAATCTCATCTGTGGCGACTGTCAAGAAAACATAATTTTTGCTATTTTGGTTATAAATGAGAATATTTGTCCCTTAATATCACATACATAATTTGAAATGCTCCAACACATCATTGGAGGTATCTCATAAATGAAAATCTGACTTACAAAAGAGAAAATGCTAATTAGATGGCAAGATCAAGGAGTTCCTCCAATCCACAAAACCCATTTTTCTACGGGGACAAACTGTAATCAGGCCTGTAGCAATAACCACTGAACGTTTCAAAGTGAAAATTGGTACATAGATTGCCTGATATGTACACCCCCCCATACCCTATCTCGTTTTTTCAAATAAAGAGCTTAGAAAAAGCTAGATCTTATTTTTTCCGCCGTCAGGAAACTGTAATTTCACCTATTGTTGTATCAAATATGATTTTCTTTCTCGAAATAACCCATGTATGTATACATAATCTAAAATGCACTAAGGGTTCTTGAGAAACAGAAAATCCAATTTTGGATAACAAAAATTTGTTATTCGATAGCAATATGCGGGTGCATCACTCAATCCACAAAACCATTATATTGCCTTACAGTTTGTCACGTCAAGCAGCGGACAGACGTTTGCCCAAATATCTCAGCAACCACAAGCCCAACAGGAGAAATACACATACCTACGTATAGCTTAGCTCATTTGCAATAGGAATATCTCATTTTCACGATGTTTCAGTGTTGTTTTTGTCGGATATTTGACAATTTATGGAAATGGCAGTCAAATTTCGCAAAATTTTGACATTTGTGATGCTGCCAATCTCACACACAATGGGTGGTGACATCACAAAAGTGCACTGCAGCACAACCCCAGACTTAGTTCTTGTCAATTTGATATTTTCTGAACCTCCTATATCATTGTGGTGTTTTTATGGCCTGTACAAACTATGCTAAATTTCTGTCTCAATGCTTGACGTGACAAACTGTAAGTGACCGGTATAATGCAGTTGCGCATGCGCACCTGCATTAAACAACAGCTCTATCTTCCTAACTTTTGTCACAAATTGTGTTAATTACTGTAAAAAAATAATAACAAAGTTCCAAAAATTGGAAAAATCAATTTAATTCTAATGCTCCATCACTCATACATTTTGTTTTTAAAAAAAAACCAAGAAATATGAAAATTACACTCTCGCTGCCCTTTTTGTCTTCGACTTCATTTTATTTTGAAATACAATAATGCCTCATTTTTACTGCATATTTTGGTGTGTTTCATCATTAGACATTCCGTTTTGTCTGATAAGATTGCTTCCTTTGACATGTTTTATCATATATCTGTCAACCTTTTCAATATCCTATTCCAGTCATTCTTTCCAACACAGGAATTCCAATATTTCTCCATCTATATAACAATTTTTGTCATTACACAATATAATATGTCCAGGGTTTCCACAAAAACACGGCAACCAAATTGCATGACTTTCCATGACCGAATTTAGGATTTCCTTGACCATATTTTTCATTCCAAACAGGGTAAAAATTGAAATTTGCCAGGACTTTTCCTATTTTTCTCTTTTTCCATGATTTTTCATGACCACTAATGTTTCTCTGACTTTCCATGAATGTGGGAACTCTGATGTCACTTCTGAAAACATGGCACCCCAACTGGAAGCCGAGGGTTTGCTGCCGTGCAGCCTATTGTAAAGTTTCTCATGTTATAGATAACATTAATGTATAACTAAGCTATTATCTGATATGTGGATATTGTGGAAATCTATATATATCGATAATATCATGTATCGTTAGGGACATATCACAATACGTATCGTATCGATATTCAACTCACGATACTCAGCACTAATGTTATCTATAACATGGGAAACTTAACACTATGTTTTCACATTTACAATAATTATGCTATAAGCAAAATGGCTACATAAATAAGACCCCGAAAGTCATTACTGTCCATTGAATACTATTAACGTGCCATAAACTAACGATGAAAGCACTAACAGTATTAGCATAAAGGCCTGAGAACTAAAGCTGGATACCCGCCACCCAACGAACAACTTTCAAAAGTGATTTACAATACCCCTTCAGCAAAGTACTACTGATGGTTAAAAAATTGTCGGAGACATGGTTGCATGTCATACAATTCAGTCACGAACAAATTGAAGACGAATATAACTACATATTTTAAAAGCATGTTAACAATTTAATAAACAGTTCATCACAAGACACAAAGGTGTCACAATGCTTGATTTACTTTCAACAGCTAATCTTCCACCATAGACTGGTTCACTGACATCGCTGTGCCACAGAAGGTCTCATTGTGGCAAATTTAGAGCTGCAGTACAAACTGCTTAGTTAGGGAAACAGCATTTTGGTGTAGCCTGCTGATCTGGTAAAATTGGAGGACTGCTGAATGTTCTCTGGTCAGTATCCAGGCTGACTAACAAGCATTGTGTGCAGAATCAGCCTACTTACAGTAAATAGAACTGTACAGTCGCTTAGAGAGTTGCACCATAGCAATAAGCCTAAGTTGACAGTTGGCAGAGCCTAATAAATCAATTTACACGAACTCAATATCAATCATGCAATTCTGACCATTTGATACAAAAATAAATGAACTTTGAATAAACTATCTTTATCAAAGAGAGGCATCACCTTGTATAATACAATAACATTTCTTCACTGCATCGATAAATTATAGTTGCAGGCACATAAAAACCACTGCATATCATAGTCAGCTATGTACAGTGACCAAGAGGTAAGACGTCAAGTTGTCAAAACATGACAGTTTAAACTATATGGTAAATAACGTGGTACTTGGTCATAGCAGTTTGAACTGTATGGTACAATAACATGGTACTTTGTAAACGGGCATAGAAATAAATCTATTTACAATATCCGAGCATCGATGAAGAAGTTCTGGATATGTTTGATGCTAACATGACAATATAACGGACTTTCAACAAACTCTATAGATGTCGAAACTATTCATTTTTCACAACAAACAATTCTTGAGGAAAGCAAAGTAGTTTCACTTTCATCTTTCTGCTCGAATTACTAAAAGGTAATTCAAGTGTTGAACTTTTTTCAAGGTGATGCAAAAAGTAAGGTACTACAACGTCATCAGCATCCTTGCTCTTGACCAAGTTCATCCTCGTCAGTGTACGTTTGATACTTGTCAAGACATCAGTCATAATCTCTCTTTTGTCTTTTGTTTTTCCATGGGGCTTAACTGTAACCTGGAATAACTCAACTTTGTCTACAACAGGCTTGTTGTCCTTGGGCATTGTTATGATATAGGCATAATCATAGCCTTTGAAAGATGGCCTGCCTGGCACATTCAAAACGCACCAAAATGCAGTTTTCTCGGTTTTGCATGTCTTATGTTGACTTGGCAGTTTGCACAACTCTTCCTCCGTAGCCACATCAACAACATAATTCACTGTGACAAAGTCAACAGTTGAACCCAAGACTGTCATTCCAACATTGCAACCTTTGCGTTTTCCCTCACACTCACAATGGAGTTTAAGGAATAATTCAAAGAGGCCACCAGCAATAAACTTAAATTGAGAATCATTGCTTTTACGAAAGAAGTTTAGAGCTTTCAAAATCAAATTAACGTTTTGTTGAGGTGTATGCTTGTTGCGAAACTTAATCACTTGTTCCAGGGTATCATAGAGGTCATCCTTGTTCAGAAATTGGTAATAGTAATCATCAGGCTTGTACTCCGTGTAGTTATTGTTGGTGTAAGCTGAAGATCCAACGACATCCATGGAGTTGAGTGTGGCATTAATGCCATCATCATTTGGATCCTTAAAACGACTTATCAAGTAAGAGAGATACTCAATGTATACGGGTCGTACCTTACAGTGCTCATCCCTAAAGTCTTCCCTGTCAGGCAACCCTTTGATGAGAAATTCCTCCCATACAAGCCAGAAAAAGTGGATCGTTGGCTCTTGTATTTCTGCCGGAGGGTAAATAAATTGTCGGATTTCATCCACTGTAGCTCCAGGGTTATGAGGTGCTACATACCTAAGACACTCATCCATTCGCCAGAAAATATTTGTAACACCAAGAAGATCATCATTTGATAAAGGACAATCTTGAAGTGTATCTGAATGTTCCCTCATTTTGCTAACGAGTGCTTCATCTATTCTCATGTGGATGACTTTGTAGCACAGCCATCCTTCAGACTGAAAATTTAACCATTCAGCTTGAGGTGCATAGTGTCCAGAGGTAAACACAATGAGTGGAAGTGGCACTTGACCAGAGAACCTTCTAAATTTGGAATTGATAGTATCTCTAATATTTCCAAGTAACAGTGAGCCAGTGTTTACTTGATCAAGAATCAGTGACTTGGAACACAAAGCATCAGTTATACTGTCAGTCAGTGCTTCAGGATCGTAAGTTTCACAATGGACAAGTTTCATCAAATGCACGTCTCCCTCGGTCAGAGCTAGGTAGTAGGCCAGGCATTCCGCAAGAGAGGACTTACCCAAATTAGGCACACCATGAACAAGTATAATGCGATTATGATTTCTTTCAGTTTTAACATCTTCTACGGCCTTCACAATCCGTAACAAGGCTTCCTTGAATGCCGGGTACAAGCGATATTCCTTGGTTACGTGTAAGTGATCATCTGCTTCAATCTTCTCTTTCACTTTCCTGCAAAAAAATAAAAAAATCATAAATTCAAAACAATAACGAATAGCCTGGAGCAACTGAATGTGCAGCACCCACAAGTTTGATTTTTGACTCCGAAAGAGCTTACAGGCTTCAAAGATCGGCCTGAGAAACAATGCATCAGGCAGTCTAGTTGCAGGACAACCATCATATAATTTTGATCACCAACAACATAGAGGCAGCAAGGCCCAGATTAAGGGGGCTCAAGTACCTATTGCTACTTTTGCCGTTTGTTATTGCCATTTATTCAATGGTAGGAGTGGCAATAGCTACTTGGGCCGATTTAAATATATTTTAATAAATACACACACTTGCGTTGCATACAAGAATTTGGAAATATACCGGTATTACTTTCGTGAGATCACCAGCATTGATATATTTTGATGGTCATGAAAATATTCCAAGTAGTACCAATTATCCAAAAACAATTAATTGCTATTTATGGTGATCAATTAAACCAAAACCAAAACATAATACTCTTCACACTTATTTTCAATGACTGTACTGCAAATCCACCTATGATTAATGGATACAGATTACTCATGCGAGTTTAAGAGATGATTTTGAAATCTATTTGTTTGACAATTGAGCCAGGAAAATCACATGTGAATCTATACAGGCCTTTTAAAGAAATGGTATACCACCCGAGGAAATTTTGCATTTTTTTTTTCAAAAGTTCAATTAAGCCTGAATATGTTTACCAAATGTATTTGAACAACTAAATTGATGTTTTTTGATGGTCTCTGTCTGTCAAAGTTTTTATCTGCTCGGATGACTACTGAATTTAACATAATCCAATAGGCCTACTGTATAAAACTGTTTTTCCTTGTAAAAATGGTTGCAGTCCAAAAACAGGAAAGTGTAAAATTGGTTTTAGCTGGCTCAAACTTTCTGCAGATTATAAAGATATATACCAAGAACCTCCATAAGAAAAGTATATGAATGCCATATTCATGATGGCTTTCAGGAGAGCCACAATTTTAGGTGGGTCAGTAGTGTAGTTTAGTTGGGCTTCGATTTATTGAGGATACAGAAAACATAGGCTGCGTGGCAGCAAACCCTTGGCGTCAGGCAATCAAATATGTCAAACGAAGAAATAGAATCTGCAGTAATCCTAACATCTGCATTTCCAGTCACCTATATATACGAGGGGTTTTCCATAAGTTCTGTCCAACTAGTCATAACTTTTGCCAGATTTGATGTAGAAACATGATATTTGGGTCAGATAATATTGACGTAATTTTAAAACTAGAAGGCAAATTGCAATTTGCATATCTGGACGCTGATAATTGACCTGAACATTGTAACATAATATTGGTCTGGTAGTCTGGTTGGCTGAATTATAATAGCAGTAGTCAGAAGTTATCAGGGCATAGTGGCCAATGGGCCTTAAGAGAGAGAAATAAATGTATTGCTACATAGCGATGCATGAAGTTTTTTGATTGTGTGTGATGGAGTTGTGTGTTTAACAACTTGAAATAGTTGTGTTAAGCTGACAGAGGAGATACACACCCACAGCTCATCATTGCTTTGGACATCTTAAGCTAAGGTAGATACAGCTCATCTTCATGAAGCAGACCCACTTTTATGATTTCAATAAAACCTGAGATGTTCGAGAAAGAAAGCAATAACATAATTTAAACGAAGTCAAAGAGCCCTGAGGCTATTGCCCTACTTCATTGCACATTGGCCTAGAAAAATGGACCAAGGGCAGAGTAAATGTATTTACCCCTTTTCACACCTCTTTCAAATTACCCAACAATCTTGCTGTATGTGTATGTGTATAGGCATATGCAGCTTACATTTACCATGACAGTTACCCTTGTAACTGTCATGCATTTACTAAAAGTACACTGTATAAAGTTTATAAACTTCAAATTAAAAGTAAAACTTTTATTTGATTATGTATACTACACTTTACTTTATTAAAACATATATGCATCATGGGAGAATTTTTTTTATTTTGTTTCTATACATTGTCAAACAAATGGACCAGTGTAGTATGCTTCCTCAAAAAGCCATTCTTTAGGTCAGAAGGAGGTGTGAATGAGGCCATGGTTGTAAAACAGTTCATCCTTTTAAATTGTTTATGCATGCCAGTTTCAATCTAATGATCTAGTTGTTGAACACCGGCAAATCTATATAGCTCTCTCAACCAATAGCATTAGTGCGTATTTTGCATGCTAGGTGGCTACCGCGTGTTGATGACGGGTGTGCGCTGAAGCATATCAGATTCTGGTAGACTGGTCCCCCCTCCCTGGTGTGCCATAGGGACAGTATATCAGTTATAATTCTAGTACATTGTCCTATTTAAACTCCAGTCAATTTTCCATGATTGCAACACAGATTTCCAGCTATTCTCGGTGTTAAGGACCAATTCACCGGGTGATATCTGTAGATCTATCCACTATCTGTTTGCTATATCAGTCTGAGTCACTTGGATCACGTGTGTGCAACATAAAGTAAGTTTGATGGGTTTACTGTGTACATCACTATGTCTTATGTTCAGCTAACAGGAAACTGAAAAACACAAGAAAAGACAGGAAGTAGGCCGTTGTGAGACAGTATCTGGACGCCACAGGCGTCCAGATAATAACTCCAAAAAAAATCAGATCAAAAAATTAAATGCTTAATCTGTTGCCATGGAAACCAGAAGTCATGAAATGCGGCCCAGACTTGGTAGTGTTCACTTAAAACAAATTGAACACCTGCTTGCATTATCTGTGTTTTGACATATGTGACAAGCCACGTGAAAAGGGACCTTAGGGGTGAAATTATGAAAAATCAGTTACAGGTGGTAAACTTAAGTTATATTACTGTGGTTTATAAAAATATAAAAGTTTTTGCTATACCTCACATTTTTGGTATTCTACAGGGTGTTTTAATGATGCAAGTCAATTTGACAAAAATCATCCAAAACGACAGTCAAAAACGGCTGACAGAGAAACTCAACATGAAAGCCATATCCAGGAAAGTGTAGTTTAGGTGATCTTTGATCAAACTTTCTACACATACTCATTTTTAAAAGTTACATATTTGTATTTTTTTCTGAGATATTATTTTTGGTTGCCATGGAAACGGCGTTCGTAAAAATTGACCAAATTTGCTGTTTTCACAAGATTTGGGTTTTTTTCTTTTTGATGCAATATTAAAATGGTTTCAGTTCATACACAAATAAGTATTCATAGGCCTATATTTCAAAGTCCCTCAGTTCAGTGTATTTCAACTAAACAAGGTATCAAATACATCAGTCACATAACGACGCAGCACAGGGTACTGCATTTTATGTAACAATGTTCACACATTTGTATACATATTAGGGCCTATATTGCACGACCTGATGAGTGAAGACCAAGACTGAGTAAGCCTGTCCTTTGTAAGAGTAACTGCTATTGACTTCTGATTAAGTGTCACTTTAATACTCACCAGTGCCCGAACAAGAATTGATGGATTGCCAAACAGAGATGACATGCTGCAGTAACTATTGTGAGTGAAATACAGTTTGCCTCATCAAGCACGCCAACTGGACTAAAGAGACTTGAAAATGTATGACTGGGAATCGGAGTTTTACCGTAGGGGGTACGAGAGTTAAATGTTTTTCAAGGGGTGGGGGTTATTCTGTGTGCACTTTAAAATGCAATTAATTGTTATGGATATTTTTTTGCTGTTTTCACAACGATTTTTGGTGGATAATGAGCACCAATGTTAAACAGCTCTGCAATTTACTGCATTTTTGCAAAACGTCCCTTTGCAACAGCAAGAATTCATGGCATTCAAAGCTTGAGCTTTCTTGGTGCTGGCAAACTCAATGATGTCTGAACTTGTTGTTTAGGCAAAACATAATTTTGGTAAATGTTCATTTGATAATATTAAGGTGCTTTGCAGAGTGACATCTCACTTCAGAGAGAGTAATTGAAACACACATTGGCATAGATAGATAGATAAATAGATAGATATGGCAAGTGCAGCACTCTAAGTCCACTCCCGGCTGCCTACAGGGGTTTGCTGATGAGATAGGAGAAAGAGAGCACCCAAAATCGTACACATTTACCCTATTGTAAGTATGTGAGAGATCTTTTACTTGCCCAGCACAGACACTGATACAGGGGGTCGCGAATTTAATGTCTCATTGACATCCAGCTGGGATCTTGGTCATGAAGTCCACTGAAAATTTTTGTGTACCCCACCTGGGGTTCGAACCCATGTGCAGGCAAAGACCAACACTGGAGCAGGCAGGAATCTTAACCACTCAGCCAACCAGCTGCATATTTTATGGTCTTCAAGCCCAAACTTAAAATGTCAAAGATAAGAACAGCTCTGGATGTAAATAATGTACTCAAATCAAAATATGACCTTAATCCTTCTCAACGGCTACAGGCAGCCATGGGAGATTCTTTTACTGGAAGTTAAAAAAAAAAATCCGAATAATGCTATTTCTACAATGGGTTCATTCAGTGGTCAGTCACACCTACAGTGAACCATATAATAATGACAATTTCCCTACCTTCACAAGTAGGCCCAACCTGGAAAAAGATTTAGCATTCATTGGGGCTGTTGTGGCAAAGCAACATACCTCGGACACAATCAAAGTGGTCATCCATAATAAAATCGAATGTTTATTCTACTATGTGTGAAAGCAAAGTTGCAAAAATTGAGCTTTTTCAAAAATCTGGTTTCCACATTCCTAGTCATCAGGCCTTCCTATATTCATCAGTATTCTTCATAATTTTACAAGCACACCTTCAATCTGAGAACGAATCCTAGGCCCTGTCATAAACAGCAAAACAAAAGTTGTGCAAGAATGCTAAAATAGACAAGCTGAACTTATGCTATAAAATTTACTTTTGTCACGTATAATATTATATGAATTAAGCCTAATGGATATATGCAACCACATAATGAATTGTAATTTTAAAAATAACTTTGTCAAGCTTTTAAAATTTTTCTTAGAACAACCAACTAGGCCTATTAGCTAATTGAATTTCTATTTTTATATCCACTTGCATCATACTAAATTCGCCATTTACCAGGTGACAAAACAATTATTTAGAAACTTGAATTTCACAGCCAATCATTTCAGCAATCCACATATCAGCTGAGCCATCATTGAAGTCAATCAAGTGTATCCAGTGGTAAACAAACTTTTTGCACAGGCAGTGATGTGCTTGATAGCTATTATGCAACAGTACCAGTGCCCACATCATGAACATGAAATAAATCTTGTTTCATGTAGGCTTTAATGACCAATTAATGAAATGGATGCACTTGGCCAAAGATACAGTAAAGCATTCAATAGCTGAACCAGTGGTTGTTTTTCTTTAGCTTTTACTTATGGGAATCTGTTGTTGGTTAAATGTCTTCTTTTTTCTTTTGCACATGGTATTTGTGTCAATCGACTGTATATGCCTCTATTAAATCTATTTTAAACAATTCAATTTTATTTCCATACAGTTAACACTCAAACTTCTTTAAACAAATCTTGAGAAATCACAACTTGACACCTGGGCTTAACAGTAACTGTTGGTGCTGGTCAACATCAGATTATAGATGGAGCCACCAGTACTGCAGAATAACACTTCACTGACTTCCACACAAGTGTTACTAAAACTGAGTTACATTTTATTTACCTGTAGACATCATGTTGAAATACGGATGGTGATACAATTTAGAGTGTATAAGTGCCAACTGGCATGGCAAAAAGCATAGTTTCAAAATCATGAACTAACACAAGTGATCTGAAGTGTGTCTAGAGTGGCACCAAGATCTCTGATGCAGACTGGGGATAAGAACCCTACAAACACGAAATTCTGCGTACAAAAGTTGATACCAACTTTGAACAGGTAAGTTTTTAAAAAGCACTAATATACATAGCGAGTGCGTTACAAATCGTGCTTGCATTATTTATTGCGAGTGCTAGCAAGCGAAGTATTGAGACCATGAGCGCGATTTGCTTTTTTTTCTTTTTAGCTGGTTTGGTGACGTCAACTTTCCCGGGCACTTTCTGTCATATGACGTCACCACCCGTAAGGTCCCTTTTCACGTGGCGCGCCACATATATTGAATTGAAGTATATTCATAATTTTTAAATGAAATTATCAGTTAGTTGTGAAATCAATAATAACAATGGAAACTGCTATTTTTGTTACACCTCAGTTACTTTACCATCACTCATGCGGTTTCTCAGTTTTTTACGAGATGAGCAATTTTTTGGAAATCGATGACATCATATGTACCTGTTACATTTTTTCATTTTAATTTGCTAAAACTAGCAGAGAGTGTAAGAACCTTTTATCAAACATACAAGGAAGACAGTAGGAGTGACAGAACCAAATAAAGATTGTACAAACTTTTTCTGAATGAAGAGAAGACACAATGTAAAACCTAAGAAAAGACTGGAAAATGTCAAAACTGACATTAACATGAAGACTGAAGAATCATGCTATAAATGGATAGAAAGTATGAGAAAATGTATTTACCAGGTTCCCAATCATTATTTTTGGAAGTTGTGAAATTGATATGAAAGTTTTGGAAAAATTCTGTTCTATACCACTGTAAAAACTAGAGGTAGTGTGGAGATTGAATGGATCGCCTATGCTGTCCCACAGGGACTAAATGATCGCCTGTGTTACATAATACGCAAGCCAAAACCTTGTTTTGCGAATTTGATTGGGCAATACTTCACCAAGTTCACTAATACTAAGGAAATAATCCATCTCTTGCATGACAAATGGGCTCTTTTTTTTTACGAGGGGGGCGGGGGTTACTGGGTATTTATGCAACAGAAGTATGCCAGTATTAACTAGAATGGTGTGCATGAGATGCACAAACAGAACTCTGCTACCAGTACATGACACCATGCTAAGTGGGGCAGCCGAGGAGGTTGGGCACCCCCTGCAGGGGGAGGCACCCTAGCAGTCCGCGGGTGTAAGTCCCCATGTCCGCGGGGGTAAGTCCCCATGTCTGAGGGGGTAAGTCCCCATGTCCGAGGGGGTAAGTCCCCATGTCCGCGGGGGTAGGTCCCCATGTCCGCAGGGGTAAGTCCCCATGTCCGCGGGGGTAAGTCCCCATGTCCGCGGGGGTAAGTCCCCATGTCTGCGGGGGTAAGTCCCCATGTCCGAGGGGGTAAGTCCCCATGTCCGAGGGGGTAAGTCCCCATGTCCGCGGGGGTAAGTCCCCATGTCCGCGGGGGTAAGTCCCCATGTCCGCGGGGGTAAGTCCCCATGTCCGCGGGGGTAAGTCCCCATGTCCGCGGGGGTAAGTCCCCATGTCCGCGGGGGTAAGTCCCCATGTCCGAGGGGGTGAGTCCCAATGTCCGAGGGGGTAAGTCCCCATGTCCGAGGGGGTAAGTCCCCATGTCCGAGGGGGTAAGTCCCCATGTCCGCGGGGTAAGTCCCCATGTCTGAGGGGGTAAGTCCCCATGTCCGAGGGGGTAAGTCCCCATGTCCGCGGGTTAAGTCCCCATGTCCGCGGGGGTAAGTCCCCATGTCTGAGGGGGTAAGTCCCCATGTCCGCGGGGGTAAGTCCCCATGTCCGCGGGGGTAAGTCCCCATGTCCGCGGGGGTAAGTCCCCATGTCCGCGGGGGTAAGTCCCCATGTCCGAGGGGGTAAGTCCCAATGTCCGCGGGTTAAGTCCCCATGTCCGCGGGGGTAAGTCCCCATGTCCGCGGGGGTAAGTCCCCATGTCTGAGGGGGTAAGTCCCCATGTCCGAGGGGGTAAGTCCCCATGTCTGCGGGTTAAGTCCCCATGTCCGCGGGGGTAAATCCTCATGTCCGAGGGGGTAAGTCCCCATGTCCGAGGGGGTAAGTCCCCATGTCCGCGGGTTAAGTCCCCATGTCCGCGGGGGTAAGTCCCCATGTCTGAGGGGGTAAGTCCCCATGTCCAAGGGGTAAGTCCCCATGTCCGCGGGGGTAAGTCCCCATGTCCGCGGGGGTAAGTCCCCATGTCCGAGGGGGTAAGTCCCCATGTCCGCGGGTTAAGTCCCCATGTCCGCGGGGGTAAGTCCCCATGTCTGAGGGGGTAAGTCCCCATGTCCGCGGGGGTAAGTCCCAATGTCCGCGGGGGTAAGTCCCCATGTCCGCGGGGGTAAGTCCCCATGTCCGCGGGGGCAAGTCCCCATGTCCGAGGGGTAAGTCCCAATGTCCGCGGGGGTAAGTCCCCCCTTGTCCGAGGGGTAAGTCCCCATGTCCGCGGGGGTAAGTCCCCATGTCCACGGGATAAGTCCCCATGTCCGCAGGGGTAAGTCCCCATGTCCGAGGGGGTAAGTCCCCATGTCCGAGGGGGTAAGTCCCAATGTCCGAGGGGGTAAGTCCCCATGTCCGAGGGGGTAAGTCCCCATGTCCGAGGGGTAAATCCTCATGTCCGCGGGGGTAAGTCCCCATGTCCGCGGGGGTAAGTCCCCATGTCCGAGGGGGTAAGTCCCAATGTCCGAGGGGGTAAGTCCCCATGTCCGAGGGGGTAAGTCCCCATGTCCAAGGGGGTAAGTCCCCATGTCCAAGGGGGTAGGTCCCCATGTCCGCGGGGGTAAGTCCCCATGTCCGCGGGGGTAAGTCCCCATGTCCGCGGGGGTAAGTCTCCATGTCCGAGGGGGTAAGTCCCAATGTCCGCGGGTTAAGTCCCCATGTCCGCGGGGGTAAGTCCCCATGTCTGAGGGGGTAAGTCCCCATGTCCACGGGGTAAGTCCCCATGTCCGAGGGGGTAAGTCCCCATGTCTGCGGGTTAAGTCCCCATGTCCGCGGGGGTAAGTCCTCATGTCCGAGGGGGTAAGTCCCCATGTCCGAGGGGGTAAGTCCCCATGTCCGCGGGTTAAGTCCCCATGTCCGCGGGGGTAAGTCCCCATGTCTGAGGGGGTAAGTCCCCATGTCCAAGGGGTAAGTCCCCATGTCCGCGGGGGTAAGTCCCCATGTCCGCGGGGGTAAGTCCCCATGTCCGAGGGGGTAAGTCCCCATGTCCGCGGGTTAAGTCCCCATGTCCGCGGGGGTAAGTCCCCATGTCTGAGGGGGTAAGTCCCCATGTCCGCGGGGGTAAGTCCCCATGTCCGCGGGGGTAAGTCCCCATGTCCGCGGGGGTAAGTCCCCATGTCCGCGGGGGTAAGTCCCCATGTCCGAGGGGTAAGTCCCAATGTCCGCGGGGGTAAGTCCCCCCTTGTCCGAGGGGTAAGTCCCCATGTCCGCGGGGGTAAGTCCCCATGTCCACGGGATAAGTCCCCATGTCCGCGGGGGTAAGTCCCCATGTCCGAGGGGGTAAGTCCCCATGTCCGAGGGGGTAAGTCCCAATGTCCGAGGGGGTAAGTCCCCATGTCCGAGGGGGTAAGTCCCCATGTCCGAGGGGTAAATCCTCATGTCCGCGGGGGTAAGTCCCCATGTCTGCGGGTTAAGTCCCCATGTCCGCGGGGGTAAGTCCCCATGTCTGAGGGGGTAAGTCCCCATGACTTACCCCTCGGACATTAACATGAAGACTGAAGAATCATGCTATAAATGGATAGAAAGTATGAGAAAATGTATTTACCAGGTTCCCAATCATTATTTTTGGAAGTTGTGAAATTGATATGAAAGTTTTGGAAAAATTCTGTTCTATACCACTGTAAAAACTAGAGGTAGTGTGGAGATTGAATGGATCGCCTATGCTGTCCCACAGGGACTAAATGATCGCCTGTGTTACATAATACGCAAGCCAAAACCTTGTTTTGCGAATTTGATTGGGCAATACTTCACCAAGTTCACTAATACTAAGGAAATAATCCATCTCTTGCATGACAAATGGGCTCTTTTTTTTTACGAGGGGGGCGGGGGTTACTGGGTATTTATGCAACAGAAGTATGCCAGTATTAACTAGAATGGTGTGCATGAGATGCACAAACAGAGCTCTGCTACCAGTACATGACACCATGCTAAGTGGGGCAGCCGAGGAGGTTGGGCACCCCCTGCAGGGGGGAGGCACCCTAGCAGTCCGCGGGTGTAAGTCCCCATGTCCGCGGGGGTAAGTCCCCATGTCTGAGGGGGTAAGTCCCCATGTCCAAGGGGGTAAGTCCCCATGTCCGCGGGGGTAGGTCCCCATGTCCGCAGGGGTAAGTCCCCATGTCCGCGGGGGTAAGTCCCCATGTCCGCGGGGGTAAGTCCCCATGTCCGCGGGGGTAAGTCCCCATGTCCGAGAAGGGAAGTCCCCATGTCCGCGGGGGTTGAGTCCCCATGTCCGCGGGGGTAAGTCCCCATGTCCGCGGGGGTTAAGTCCCCATGTCCGCGGGGGTAAGTCCCCATGTCCGCGGGGGTAAGTCCCCATGTCCGCGGGGGTAAGTCCCCATGTCCGAGGGGGTGAGTCCCAATGTCCGAGGGGGTGAGTCCCCATGTCCGAGGGGGTGAGTCCCCATGTCCGAGGGGGTAAGTCCCCATGTCCGAGGGGGTAAGTCCCCATGTCCGCGGGGTAAGTCCCAATGTCCGAGGGGGTAAGTCCCCATGTCCGAGGGGGTAAGTCCCCATGTCCGCGGGTTAAGTCCCCATGTCCGCGGGGGTAAGTCCCCATGTCCGCGGGGGTAAGTCCCCATGTCCGCGGGGGTAAGTCCCCATGTCCGAGGGGGTAAGTCCCAATGTCCGCGGGTTAAGTCCACATGTCCGCGGGGGTAAGTCCCCATGTCTGAGGGGGTAAGTCCCCATGTCCAAGGGGTAAGTCCCCATGTCCGCGGGGGTAAGTCCCCATGTCCGCGGGGTAAGTCCCCATGTCCGAGGGGGTAAGTCCCCATGTCCGCGGGTTAAGTCCCCATGTCCGCGGGGGTAAGT
Organism: Platynereis dumerilii; assembly: GCA_026936325.1. NCBI lineage: Eukaryota > Metazoa > Annelida > Polychaeta > Phyllodocida > Nereididae > Platynereis > Platynereis dumerilii. The sequence goes on along the minus strand of JAPTHN010000052.1, from coordinate 1,781,973 downwards.
CCCCATGTCTGAGGGGGTAAGTCCCCATGTCCGCGGGGGTAAGTCCCCATGTCCGCGGGGGTAAGTCCCCATGTCCGCGGGGGTAAGTCCCCATGTCCGAGGGGTAAGTCCCAATGTCCGCGGGGGTAAGTCCCCCCTTGTCCGAGGGGTAAGTCCCCCCTTGTCCGAGGGGTAAGTCCCCATGTCCGCGGGGGTAAGTCCCCATGTCCACGGGATAAGTCCCCATGTCCGCGGGGGTAAGTCCCCATGTCCGAGGGGGTAAGTCCCCATGTCCGAGGGGGTAAGTCCCAATGTCCGAGGGGGTAAGTCCCCATGTCCGAGGGGGTAAGTCCCCATGTCCGAGGGGTAAATCCTCATGTCCGCGGGGGTAAGTCCCCATGTCCGCGGGGGTAAGTCCCCATGTCCGAGGGGGTAAGTCCCAATGTCCGAGGGGGTAAGTCCCCATGTCCGAGGGGGTAAGTCCCCATGTCCAAGGGGGTAAGTCCCCATGTCCAAGGGGGTAGGTCCCCATGTCCGCGGGGGTAAGTCCCCCATGTCCGAGGGGGTAAGTCCCCATGTCCGCGGGGGTAAGTCCCCATGTCCACAGGGTAAGTCCCCATGTCCGCGGGGGTAAGTCCCCATGTCCGAGGGGGTAAGTCCCCATGTCCGAGGGGGTAAGTCCCCATGTCCGCGGGGGTAAGTCCCCATGTCCGCGGGGGTAAGTCCCCATGTCCGAGGGGGTAAGTCCCCATGTCCGAGGGGGTAAGTCCCCATGTCTGCGGGTTAAGTCCCCATGTCCGAGGGGGTAAATCCTCATGTCCGCGGGGGTAAGTCCCCATGTCCGCGGGGGTAAGTCCCCATGTCCGCGGGGGTAAGTCCCCATGTCTGCGGGTTAAGTCCCCATGTCCGCGGGGGTAAGTCCCCATGTCTGAGGGGGTAAGTCCCCATGACTTACCCCTCGGACATTAACATGAAGACTGAAGAATCATGCTATAAATGGATAGAAAGTATGAGAAAATGTATTTACCAGGTTCCCAATCATTATTTTTGGAAGTTGTGAAATTGATATGAAAGTTTTGGAAAAATTCTGTTCTATACCACTGTAAAAACTAGAGGTAGTGTGGAGATTGAATGGATCGCCTATGCTGTCCCACAGGGACTAAATGATCGCCTGTGTTACATAATACGCAAGCCAAAACCTTGTTTTGCGAATTTGATTGGGCAATACTTCACCAAGTTCACTAATACTAAGGAAATAATCCATCTCTTGCATGACAAATGGGCTCTTTTTTTTTACGAGGGGGGCGGGGGTTACTGGGTATTTATGCAACAGAAGTATGCCAGTATTAACTAGAATGGTGTGCATGAGATGCACAAACAGAGCTCTGCTACCAGTACATGACACCATGCTAAGTGGGGCAGCCGAGGAGGTTGGGCACCCCCTGCAGGGGGGAGGCACCCTAGCAGTCCGCGGGTGTAAGTCCCCATGTCCGCGGGGGTAAGTCCCCATGTCTGAGGGGGTAAGTCCCCATGTCCAAGGGGGTAAGTCCCCATGTCCGCGGGGGTAGGTCCCCATGTCCGCAGGGGTAAGTCCCCATGTCCGCGGGGGTAAGTCCCCATGTCCGCGGGGGTAAGTCCCCATGTCCGCGGGGGTAAGTCCCCATGTCCGCGGGGGTAAGTCCCCATGTCCGCGGGGGTAAGTCCCCATGTTCGAGAAGGGAAGTCCCCATGTCCGCGGGGGTAAGTCCCCATGTCCGCGGGGGTTGAGTCCCCATGTCCGCGGGGGTAAGTCCCCATGTCCGCGGAGGTTAAGTCCCCATGTCCGCGGGGGTAAGTCCCCATGTCCGCGGGGGTAAGTCCCCATGTCCGCGGGGGTAAGTCCCCATGTCCGAGGGGGTGAGTCCCAATGTCCGAGGGGGTGAGTCCCCATGTCCGAGGGGGTGAGTCCCCATGTCCGAGGGGGTAAGTCCCCATGTCCGAGGGGGTAAGTCCCCATGTCCGCGGGGTAAGTCCCCATGTCCGAGGGGGTAAGTCCCCATGTCCGAGGGGGTAAGTCCCCATGTCCGCGGGTTAAGTCCCCATGTCCGCGGGGGTAAGTCCCCATGTCCGCGGGGGTAAGTCCCCATGTCCGCGGGGGTAAGTCCCCATGTCCGAGGGGGTAAGTCCCAATGTCCGCGGGTTAAGTCCACATGTCCGCGGGGGTAAGTCCCCATGTCTGAGGGGGTAAGTCCCCATGTCCACGGGGTAAGTCCCCATGTCCGAGGGGGTAAGTCCCCATGTCTGCGGGTTAAGTCCCCATGTCCGCGGGGGTAAGTCCTCATGTCCGAGGGGGTAAGTCCCCATGTCCGAGGGGGTAAGTCCCCATGTCCGCGGGTTAAGTCCCCATGTCCGCGGGGGTAAGTCCCCATGTCTGAGGGGGTAAGTCCCAATGTCCGAGGGGGTAAGTCCCTATGTCCGAGGGGGTAAGTCCCCATGTCCGAGGGGTAAATCCTCATGTCCGCGGGGGTAAGTCCCCATGTCCGCGGGGGTAAGTCCCCATGTCCGAGGGGGTAAGTCCCGATGTCCGCGGGGTAAGTCCCCATGTCCGAGGGGGTAAGTCCCCATGTCCGCGGGGGTAAGTCCCCATGTCCACGGGGTAAGTCCCCATGTCCGCGGGGGTAAGTCCCCATGTCCGAGGGGGTAAGTCCCCATGTCCGCGGGGGTAAGTCCCCATGTCCGCGGGGTAAGTCCCCATGTCCGAGGGGGTAAGTCCCCATGTCCGAGGGGTAAATCCCCATGTCCGCGGGGGTAAGTCCAAATGTCCGCGGGGGTAAGTCCCCATGTCCGAGGGGGTGAGTCCCCATGTCCGAGGGGGTAAGTCCCCATGTCCGAGGGGGTAAGTCCCCATGTCCGAGGGGGTAAGTCCCCATGTCCGCGGGGTAAGTCCCCATGTCCGAGGGGGTAAGTCCCCATGTCCGCGGGGGTAAGTCCCCATGTCCGCGGGGGTAAGTCCCCATGTCCGCGGGGGTAAGTCCCCATGTCCGAGGGGGTAAGTCCCAATGTCCGCGGGTTAAGTCCACATGTCCGAGGGGGTAAGTCCACATGTCCGAGGGGGTAAGTCCCCATGTCCGCTGGGGTAAGTCCCCATGTCCGCGGGGGTAAGTCCCCATGTCTGAGGGGGTAAGTCCCCATGTCCGAGGGGGTAAGTCCCCATGTCCGCGGGTTAAGTCCCCATGTCCGCGGGGGTAAGTCCCCATGTCCGAGGGGGTAATTCCCCATGTCCGGGGGGGTAAGTCCCCATGTCCGAGGGGGTAAGTCCCAATGTCCGCGGGTTAAGTCCACATGTCCGAGGGGGTAAGTCCCCATGTCCGCTGGGGTAAGTCCCCATGTCCGCGGGGGTAAGTCCCCATGTCTGAGGGGGTAAGTCCCCATGTCCGCGGGGGTAAGTCCCCATGTCCGCGGGGGTAAGTCCCCATGTCCGCGGGGGTAAGTCCCCATGTCCGAGGGGGTAAGTCCCAATGTCCGCGGGTTAAGTCCACATGTCCGAGGGGGTAAGTCCCCATGTCCGCTGGGGTAAGTCCCCATGTCCGCGGGGGTAAGTCCCCATGTCTGAGGGGGTAAGTCCCCATGTCCGAGGGGGTAAGTCCCCATGTCCGCGGGTTAAGTCCCCATGTCCGCGGGGGTAAGTCCCCATGTCCGAGGGGGTAATTCCCCATGTCCGGGGGGGTAAGTCCCCATGTCCGAGGGGGTAAGTCCCCATGTCCGAGGGGGTAAGTCCCCATGTCCGCGGGGGTAAGTCCCCATGTCCGCGGGGGTAAGTCCCCATGTCTAGCACCTTAGTAGATATTAAATGGTTGCCCTCTTATTCTTAGGAGATATTAAATGGTAGCCCCCTTATCTATCTATCTATCTATCTATCTATCTATCTATCTATCATCATCATTGATTGCCATCATTGACTGCCATCATTGACTGCCATCATTGACTCAGAAAATCGGCCTGATAAAAATGTTTCAAGTATTCAATGGGTTTCCTAAAGGCAAAAGGTAGATACTGATATTTTTTTCAGATTGACTGGATCTAGGAATACTATAGACGGCTCTGCTCGTCTAATAACTGAAATCAGTGATGCGGAACCACGTGTACTTCCTGCGCCTCCCACACTAGACTGTTCCACTGAAGCTGCCCCTCCCATAGCACAATGGAACGGTCCATTGCAAGCGCTACTGGACTGACAAGTAATACAGTAAGTCTATCTATGTCTACGACGCTTAAACCTCCGACGCTTAAACCTCCGACACTTAAACCTCCGACACTTAAACCTCCGACACTTGAAACTCCGACACTCCGCCATGTAACCCGGTAAATACATAGATCCCCCCTACGGGCGATCAATTACATATTTTACATGATATATCAAGTATGTGTCTGTTAAGAAGCTCTCGGTCGCATTTCTTGACTTTTGGTTTCCATAGCAACAAATTAACAAATTATTTTTACCTCGATGATCTGATTCTTCGGGGATCATTTGAAAATTATCTCAATATTAACTGACCCAAATATCATTTTTATATTTAAAATCTAGCAAAAGTTGTGACAGGTTGGACAGAACTTATGGAAAACCCATCGTAATGTCTGTGAAACACCCAACTGTGATTTTAGTATAAGGACTAAGAGGCATTGATTTTTAAAGGGATATAAGGTTATAGAAAATATACTCAGTGTCAATTTCATTATTAGAAGAATGTGTGAAATGTGAGGGATTAGTAGGGGGGGATGATAAAGTGGCTTTTTCGCTGGACCCATGCGGGGACGCCTTCAAATCAATCTTTATTGTTTTACCATTCATACTGAAATTTCTTGATTTCGGACCTGCTTCTAGCTGCTACTGGCACTTTTGTATGACAGGAAAAGCGACGTTTTGGTAAAATTTCGCCTATTTGCGATATTTGTTAATTTTAACATGTTTAATGATAGGAAGTTGAAAATAACACCATCAAACAGAGTGTAAAGAGAGCTTTCATTTGCATACCAACACTTATAGTCTGTGACAAACACAAAGATCAGATAAATATTCAATTTATTCTTTTAAATTATATGATTACGAAATTATCTAAGACATAGTGTGAAAATAATGGCTTAAATTATGACTAGTCATTTTCAGGAAATCAATGACACTTTGGACTGTAGAAACATGTTTTAAAATAAACCCTTAGCTTGAAAATGCAGTATCCCCAGTGAGTACACTAACATGAATGTTTTACTGATTTGATAATCTGTAAGGGTCCAACTGAAATAATCAAGCTAAATCAGTTTAATATATTGTACCTTGTACTTAAATGAATGTCTGTTACTGTTTAGTGTGCATTTAAACATTTTTAATTGGTAAACAAGAATCCATGGATTCAAAACCGGCCCTTGGGGATTATACATTCGGGATTGAAATCATGAACTGGGGGATTTATATATTGTTACATGGATTGTTTTGTATTGAGCAGTTATTGCCAGACTAATAGTGTTTGCTGCAAGCCATAAAAACTTTGTGGGGAACCTCTTAGCAAATGCCTATACCATATTTCAGAATTGTAAGTGAACTACTTAAGTCACAGTGGGCACATCAAAATATGGTGTCCATTTAGGCAGCCATCTTGGAAATTTTCTCATAATTTAAGAGGGAACCCCTAAGCAAATCCCCAACCAAATAATAAAGTCGCAGTGGGCAATTCAAAGTGAACCCCTATACCAAATTGCATAAATCTAGGTGAAACACTAAAGTCACAGTGGGCAATTCAAAATATGGTAGCCATTTTGGTAGCCATCTTGGATTTTTCCAAAAATTTCTGAGGGGAACCCCTAAGTGAATCCCTATACCAAATTGCATAAATCTAAGTGAAATACTAAAGTCACAGTGGGCAATTCAGAACATCCATTTTGGTAGCCACCTTGGATTTTTCAAAATATTTTGAGGGGAACCCCTAAGTAAATCCCTGTACCAAGGTTCATAAATCCAAGTGAAATACCAAAGTCACAGTGGGTATTTTAAAATATGGTGGCCATTTTGGCAGCCATCTTGGATTTTTCCAAATTTTTTGAGGGGAATCCCTGAGTCAATCCCTGTACCAAGTTTCATAAATCTAAGGAAATACCAAGGTCTCAGTAGGCAATTCAAAATATGGCGGCCATTTTGGCAGCCATCTTGGGTTTTTCCAAAAAATTTTGACGGAGACCCCAAAGTGAATCCCTATCCCAAATTTCATAAATCAAACTGAAATACTAACAGCCTTAAAACTCGCTCTGACCTTCCACAAGGCATGTGGGCCGGTAAAAACTGATTTACACGACCGCCAGAATTTTTACAGGCCCGTTTATTTGTGGTGTCAAGCGTCTTTTTGCAACCTTTTCTGCAGACTACAATTAAAACACCACTTTAGATTACAGTCTGTAAAACTGATACCCAAACAGAGTGGGCTGTTGCACTGTGAAAATGGCACTTTGTGAATCATCATACTGATGATTTGTCATGATAATTTTACTCTTAAGATCAGTCACATGACAAATCAAATAGCCTTCTATTCATCATGACTAATCAAACAGCCTCTATGTTTCCCATGGATGTTAAATTTGGGAAGATGACACTTCATCAGTTATTATGACTCACAGTCACAGAGTGCCAAAATCTGTGGGAAGCGACACTCATTTTATGCATATCAAATTTACAGGCTGTAACTAGAAGGCACACAAGTGTGCAATGGGCGGTAGTTACGGCATTGAGTGCTTTGCTGAGCACAGGTGATGGTGGTAAACTTAAACGTAATTATATTCATAAATGGGGGTTTCAATTTAAAAAAAAATCCGCCGGACCCCGACTCCTGTCCACCGCCCCGCTGCCCCCGACTCCTGTCCGCCGGCCCCGACTCCTGTCCGCTGCCCCAGACTCCTGTCCGCCGGCCCCACACCTATCAGCCGCCCCCGACTCCTGTCCGCCGCCCCCGACTCCTGTCCGCCGCCCCCGACTCCTGTCTGCCGCCCAGACTCCTGTCCGCCGCCCCGACTCCTATCCGCCGCACCCGACTCCTGTCCGCCACCCCGACTCCTATTCACCTCCGACTCCTATACACCGCCGACTCCTATCCACCTCGACTCCTATCCACGGCCTACGTAAAGTTTTCACAAATATGGCCACCAAGGTCACAGAAATGGTTCAGGGTCATCCATGTTACAACTCATTCAAGGTGTTACTGTGATACAAAATCCCTGTGAGTTTGGTGGTCCCAGGGAGAATAATAGTGGAGTTGTCGTGTATATAAGCTTTTTACAAATATGGCTGCCAAGGTCACAGATATAGGTCAAGGTCACTGATGTCAAAACTGATTCAAGGTCTTACGATGATGCATAATCCCTGTTAGTTTGGTGATCCTAGTGTAAATACAAGAGGAGTCATCGTGCACACAAGATATTCACAAATATGGCCGCCAAGGTCACAGAAGTAGGTCAAGGTCACTCATGTCAGAACTCATTCAAGGTCTTGCTGTCATACACAATCCCTGCTAGTTTAATGATTCCAGGATTAATAGAAATTGAGTTATCTTGTACACAAGCTTTTCACAAATATGGCCGCCAAGGTCACAGATGTAGGTCAAGGTCACTCATAAGTTATGCCTGGCGAGATGTCGAGGTATTTGATTTATTTGACTCATACTGGAAGTCCGGGGCAGCCTGTGCAAAGTGAAATCATCGTCAATAGGGAGGACAACTGAGACTACCAAACCTCACACTACAGCAATATGGGCGGGATGGCCTTTGGCCACCGCCCATAATGATAAAGTTTGTCAAAGTATACTGTCAGAATGAGAAATGCACTGAGGAAGGCCCTGGTCTCTTGGGGGAATTTAGTGGATGGGTGTTGATATACATTGCTTGCAGGCAGTCTACAAGTGGACTGCTCTTGCATTGCCACAGATCAGAACATATGCTGTCTTGTGTTGCCACCTAGTGACTAGTGTGCTGTTCAGCGAGCTCCTGCGAGCAGTCCACATACTTTCGACCAGAAGAACACACACAATTTTGTCTGGAAGACACCGGGGCTGTTTCTGAGTGTGTTGATGGCCTTGTCTACTTCCTTAGAGAATGTGATTGCCGAGTATGACTCTGGTATACATCAATGTTGGATAGAAATTTTGTGAATGTGCAATGAAATTGGAACTATTTCTTGGGACAGCAATACTGTAGCATAGGAAATCAACTTTTGTGCCAGGTGGCAGCAGCATGCAGTTCTCAGTTTCACCAGACTGGCTTGCAGGAATAATTTGGCAATGGTACATAACTACATCATAGCACTGTACAGAAAGCTGGTGAAGAAGTAGACAATGCCAAGTGTTATACAAACATAATGATCCACTGAGCAACCATGCTTCATCTAGGCATGAACAATTATTTTACAACACAAGTACTTAAATAGTTTGACTCTCACAGTGCTTTGGAATTATAAGCAATCCTGACACAGGGGCACCTTCTCCAATGAGGCTCACAGGCCCACTGCTGGCTCCAGCTGTTCATTGCACCTGTAACCATGGTAACCCCTTACAGCTAACTGAATCCCCCATTCATAATGGGCAGGTCCATATCTGTCATTGGCCCCCATTGCTCACTGGGTTGAAGCACTGTGTTCAGAGGGGCAAGGAAAGTGGACAAGTGGACAAGTTGACACATGGACAAGTGGACAAGTTGACACATGGACAAGTGGACAAGAGTCCCATTTCACCAAAAATCAGTTTAAGCCCTCCTCTATTAACCGGCCTTTGGCCGGTTAATAAAGAACTCAAAGAGTGATGCAAATAAATGGCTAAACCCTGAAGTTAAACTTCTCCTGTAGCCTACATGCATGGCGAGGTTACAGTCCTGATAACTGTATGTGCATTTATATTAAATTCTATTAGTCTCTGCTTCTGAGAAGTAAGAGAAAATTACAAAGTGTACTGACATTGACCAATTGGCATTGGAATTTTAAAGCATCAGCTTCATAATAGCATCACAAATACAAGAACAAACTGAAAATTTGCAGCAAAATCTTAAGTCATGGAGCGAAAAATTTCGAGCGTGCGTGGGTAGGACTATCCTATAGATTCAGAAGTAGAAGTGCGACAAAATAAAAATAGTAAATTTCAATATTGAAAGTTAATCCATGTCCATTTGGAAATGGTATTTACTCAAGGAAGTGCCCAAATCCTTAACGTTACCACATCACTTGAACACTCCTTTAGAGCGAATCCGACTTGAGACCTCTCAACTCGGATTCGAACCCACATTTTCAGACCTGTCTCCAATCCGAGCAATTATTCAATTAGCACCTGGGGTAATTGTCAAGATTGCGTAATCCTCTCCAATGACCGAAGCCAACAATTTTGTGACAAATTTAAAGATTTTTTTAGAAATGTTTAAAGAATTCGTTTAAAACACTTTTTGCGTGGCTTTTTAAGATAAAATGAAATTTCCAGTTTGAATCAAAAAAATTGGCTTGGTAGAAGCTAAGATATGGGTTACAGCTCTATATTCAGGTCTATTCTGACACAGAATATAAACCTCATTCATGCACTATAGTAATTTCTCAAACTGAAATGAATTACATAAATAGAAGCTTCAATATCTTTAAGGAATAAATATCAATACACTCAAAAGCAGGAAATATTATTTTAACTTGTAAGATCTTACTTCAAATGCAATGGAGAGGAATGCAGTAGTACTATAAACCGGCAATGTAAACTATAAACTTAGTTTTTTGTTTAATTTCTATCTGATTATTAAGTGACTTAACAATAGGGCTGTATACATATATTCCTTGTGAATGCTAAGTATAGATTATAATCGACCATACATAATTACAAAAAATCATACAGATGCTAATCTTATGTAACAGTGACTTACATTAGTTTTCTTTGAGAATGCAAGAATTTGATTTAGGCCTACCATGTAATTATCATATTGACTTTTAGGCCACATAATTGTGTAATTTAGATAAGGTAATTTATTCTTTATTAACTCAGTAGCAGAAAATTGTCTCATTTGAACATTGTCATATGACTCATCCAACAAATAGCTTGACAGCCAATCTACAGGCTTATGCAATGGGTAAGCAGCATGGCAGACATGGCACGTGGCAAGGGGTCCGGTGCCGTGATTGTCCCAAGACAGTTACCTGGATGAGGGAGGGGGTGGAGGGGGGATTTCAAGCATCTAGTCACTCAAAAGCCAAAAGGCATACTATTTATAGAAGCATGATTAGTAGACCTACATATTATTACTAAGATGTAAGTAGCTACAGTTTACCTAAATTTTAATTGCAGAAAAAAACAACAACTTTATTTTCCAATATTTTAATGAAATAACTAGTCTATCTATCTATCTATCTATCTATCTATCTATCTATCTATCTATCTATCTATCTATCTATCTATCTATCTATCTATCTATCAATCATTATAGCATTGGTATACGATCTGCAAATCATTTTACATCTGCTGTTGCCAAGAGAGAAAGAGTTAATGACTGCACTAAATGTGACCAATTCCCACTTTGTTGATTGTTTCATTAAAAGTTATTATACAACTTGTTTACATAATCTGCACACCTGACAACTTTTAGTTAACCTCAGTTAAGACCTTCTTAAAGACAAGTGGCACATTTATAAACATTCAGAAAAAACTACTGATTATTTGATCGTTTAATAGCCCTGATCTTTGTATGATACCTTGCAAGTGACACAATTATTCTGTGATTTGAAGAATATAGTTGTTTATTTATCAGCTAAATTGCCTTATCAAAGTACAATCTTAATTGCTGACTTTGTGGCACAATTAAACATGCATATCAATATGATAATTGTACAAAATTAATCTTAATACTACTAAAGAATAATATATTGTTACACAATACTCTTCTGTATTCTGTAAGATATGAAGTTTTGTGTGGTTGATTATAATTTAGCATTTACAAGGTATCAATTCTATAAATATGCCAATATAATAATTTAATAGACCTTATGATATATCAGTAGCATATGATATCGCGCTCCACACTGCGCAGGCCACTGCGCAGCCTAATGCACTACATTGCCATGCGCCCCCAGTGGTGGTGATAGGAAGCGATGTTGTCAACATGAGCAATGCAGTTGGGGCATGTCAGAGCACAGATTTGTGATCGTTTCATGTGGATATAAGCTGGGCAGTGGCTGTTTATGACTTTCCAAGGTAAGTTTGAGTCTTAGAGAACCTATTTGTTGCTTCACTTACAGTACAGTGCTAACTGTGCAACTTATCTCATGACATAAACACCAGTAACATCAGCGCCGAATTTGTTAGGCCTGCAATGAATCATGCATGTGACAGCATTGCAGAGCAGCATTGTGTTGACTGTTCACATCATTCAGATTTAATATTGTGTTGCAGTGTTTATGAATGCAATTGAGTTGATACTTGCTGTCTTGTAATTCAGAATGAGATGACAGAGTGAGGGTACAAATTCTTGATTGCAATTCTCACCTTTGGCCACAATCTCACTTTACATTATATGAAAGGTAGGCCTATTGCAATGCTAATGCTGCACACTAAAATGATTTAATTCATCTCAGTCATACACATATATAATATTGTGTTGAAATATTGGAGTAGGCCTAATTCCAGCTTTGTCTGCATTTTTATGAATATCTCAATTTCAAGGGAATCTCTTTGTCAAACATGGTGGTTGGTGATGTAATAAAAATGTTAAATAAACAATATAGGCCTAGAAATTATTCAGAAATATTTAATTCGTGAAATTCATATAGTCATTATAAAGGAGATGAAGTATTTTATTTGATTCATTGATTGAATAATGATTTAGTTTTGTCATTTCCAATTCTTCAGAATGCCTCTTGTTGATTTTGTCACAGCTAAAACTTGATTACCACAGGTGTACTAGAGTTGTTTTTGCCATTAAAGACTGCCTTGCTGAAAACTAATTTTAGGCATTTTTTTGCCATAAGGCCACACAAATTTAATTTTTACTTTCTCAGAACAATCGACCCAACAGATATAGATTTTCTATAGAAAAAAAATTGAGCATACCAGCAATTTTTATCATTTGCTCTTTAATATGTTAACCTTTGAAAAATGCAAAGTATCTCAATTCAGTTTAGTCACATTTCAATTGTTTTAGGCCAAATCACCATTCATGCAATTATATTGCATCAGACCAGTCATGCACTATTGAAAATGGTCTAGACCCTTATGGAATGTTATTTTTTCACTAAAGTTTAATTATGAAGTTCTGTTAAGTGGTGCTGATCATATAAATTTATAATTGCTAGAGTCTAATGGACCTCTTTCTATTTATACTACAATTCTACAATGTGACGTCCTTCCTTTGAAAATTGCCGTTCATGTACATTAAAATTAAAGCCTCCTTTTGTTTTAACACACGTCATGAACCTTGACGTATGAGGGATGATCGAAATGCCTGATCGAGTCGTTCCCATTCTCAAGGAGGACACAAAATAGCCACTGAAGATTGAGAAGAATATATATATCTTGCAAGGTAATTATCACTGGCATAGGCCTTATTTTTATTGTGTATTTACTGTAATTTTTCTCAATTTATTGCTGACAATTTTCTTGGCATCAACAGCGCCAACTGAGCTGGCCAAATGAAATTGTACACAGCAGACTTAAAAATTAAGTATATCGTTATTATTGACATAAGTTATGGATTAAAAATTATTTATTGAATGACACACAGCAAGTATTCAATGCATAGGTTTAAATTTATTTATGTCTTTTACTTCCAGGTTTCTCAAATGAATCATAACAGCCTGGCTTCTGACATTCATCCCATGTAATGAGTTATGGAATCTCCCGCAACAGGAGCTCACATCTGGGTATTGAGAGCTGGACAATACAGTAGTGTCTAACACACGCTGATATGACAATTAGGATTGCCACAACATGGCAATTGAATTCATTTTGTATTATTCGATCACAATATGTTTGAATACCAAATAAATGGGGCTGGTTGAGCTGGTCAGAGGAACTTCTCCGGTGTCAATGGACACAGAACTGCAGAACTGTTTCCAAATTCATTACCTTATATTTATATACAAATGTAATATTAATGTTGATGAACGTCATGAACACCCTGGATTTTATCTTGTTAGTCCCTCAACCTGTACTGCACTGACTTGTGATTAACGTTATACGCTGTATTGAGTTTAAGATAATGAATTGATTGAAATTCAAAGTTATTTTAAAAAGCTCATCAAAGTTGTGTTATTGAGCCTGATGAGGATAACTTTACAATCAGTCAATTGTTATGTGGAAAAAGTAGACTGTCGCACTGTGAAAATTACACTTTGTGACTCATCATACTAATACTAATGATTTTTCGGGAACAAAGTGTAGCTTACTTGCTTCTTAAAATGTTAATACAGTTCATCTTGTTCTTAATATGTTTTTGTCAAAATTTTATTTAAATTATTTTGTGGAGTCAGGAGTCGCAAGTTTCATTTTCCACTCGGACTCTGCCTTCAAACCGATTCACCGAACTTCAACTCGATCTTGGCTTCAATTGCTCCTGAAATCCAGACTCCCACTCCGAAGCCCTGATTTCTGACAAACCGAAGGATTGTAAATCTGATCTTACACTAAAATCTGTCATGAAAATTTCATTATGTTTATCATACCTAATCAAACGGCCTCTTGCTGAAAGTTGACCACGACACTTCATCAGCCATCATAAATCACTGTGTTTCATAGAGAAATAGTCTATCTTCGTTTCTCCCCAAGCAGGGACTCGCTAGTTGATCATTTGATATCTGTACAATACTGTATTATCTACACTATGTATGATGACTCTGATTTTACCCTTGTTATCAATTTCCTTTTATTGTCAAACATTTCTTGCATTTCTACATGTGTTTCAATGCCATTATATATTCAATATAAATTTACAATAAACATTTTATAACTCCGTACATTGGCTCCTGGTCGTGGTTCAATAAATAGTCTATCTTTCTACATAACCAATTGATTGGCTGTAAAATGTATGGCTATATCAAGTTTTGTCCTATGATATAAGTCACTCTTATGGTACACTGCTATTAGCATGATTAGATATTGTATATAGTGATTTTACAACCGTCAAGCTGAGTTTGATTGAATACTGGATTTTGAGAGGAGAAGAGGTTAGGCCTATGGCCAATGTCATTTCACTCCTCTCCTGCTATCTGGCCTGATCGCCATAGCATCATATCTTATGATGTCAACCTCCTGGATATCTTGATTTGTCGTGAATATAGGGCAGTGAATAATGATTTGTCAATATTCCTCGTGAAGTACTCTCCGACAACATGATACATGTAAAGCTCCTCAAGGGACATCCCCCTCTTGCTTCTCCCCAGGGCTTCAAAGTCGGGCAGTAAGTGAACAACTCCCGACTCCTTTGGTTTTCTGAAAAAAAAGACTGCCAACTCCTTGGGTCTCCAGAATTATGACTCGCGACTCCCCACGCTGCTTATCGGCATTATTGCACACAAATATTACATGGTTAACAGGGGAAATAAACATATTTCTACAGTTTAGTTTTTTGTGTAAAATTTGGGATCGATTTCACATTTTTGTGACCGTGTTTCTGTAAATTGTATTAAGAGTGAGGAGTCACTATTTCAATTTCCGACTCCACCTAAAAATCAAAGTTCAACTCCCGACTCAGACTCAACCCGAAAACCTCCGGCTCCTGACTCCCGACTCAAAAGCTCTGCCTCTCACAAGGGACACCTGGCCTCTTGCATTGTCACTCAAGAGATTTCACCCCTGGCTGGCAAAGCCTCGTTTGCTTCATGACGTCTTCACCAAGAGACTTGAATGATCATTGATCAACCTCACTTCTGATAGCTTTTAAATATTAAAGCGATAGGAAATAAATACACTGTTGCGATGGAGATATTTTTCGTGCGCCTGTCAAGGCAAAATGACAATTAAGAACAGTCAAGACAAACTAGGCATAATAACCTTGAAAAGGAGATCATTTATTTAATACAAATTTTCTGTTAATCAGTTAATACCTATAAAAAGAGAAAATATAAGCTAACAAAATTTACAATTTCCATTGCTCAAAATACAGACATTCACAGTCGTTCAATGTTATTCAAGTCGACGTATACGCACAATGACAGAAAAAATATTTAACCTTTCTGTCTTGCAATCACATTAATTTTCTCCAGCAATCTGATCTTAAAATATGTTAATGTTTTAAACTATGAAACTGAATGATACAATTTACAATGCAAAAAATATTGATTTGTAAGTGGATCCAGGATAATCCAGAAAAAGATATATCAATAACAATTTGTTATTTAAGAGTAACCAGTTAACAACATAACAGTAGCTCATGAAATCTAAAAATATAGGTAAAATGTATACATGACGAACCAGGACAATATAATCAAGGCACTTAGAAATTCACAATCTTTTTAAAAACCGTTTACATAAAACCATGCTTAGTTGGAACCCAATTTTTTATTCAATTTTTTAAAATCACTTGTTTGACAATTGGTTTGACAATTGGTTCGTATAGCACAACCACAAAGTGTCATGTCTTAAAGCCCTGGTTTGAAGTTTACAGATTTTAAGAGAGATCACTCTTGAAACATGAAAAACACATTTTTAAAAGGGCAGCAGTCAAAATTAATTTGCACTTATCGGGCCTTTTATTTAACACTAGCATTACACCTGTGAAGACATGTTGGGGAGAGAGGAATATGGAAAACATCACTTCAATTTCTGTGACTGTAATTACAAACACCAAGGCCGGCTAAGTACTTGTGGGTAGGGTTGGGACGATAAACGATATATCGCGGCATCGCGATATCTTCTAACACTAAATATCGTGATATCATGGCTATAGATACCGCGATATCAACAATATTGTGATATATATCGTGATATATTGTGTCTTTTTGTTCAAAACCGCAAAATACTGTATTTGCATCGCTCTTGTCCGGCATTTACGGGCGGATTTCTTGCTTTTTTCGTCTCATTTATGGATTCTACAACACCTGCGATGTATCGTGTTATCGTGGAGAGGGGGTCGGTGGTTTTTGCTGAGTCTTCATGTAATGCAAGACACTCGTTTCGTTGGTTGTAATCTTGCTGTAAACATAAGGAGGAAGGAGGCACTCTGTAGTTTCGATGAATCGACGTCGGTCTTCTCAGTGAATCCTTGAACACAGCTGAAATAGACAAAAATGGCAACATTTTTAAACGCATGTTTCTTAGCCTCAATGATAAACTAACAATACATGATAAGATCTGTAATTCACATTAGGGCTGAAACGAGTAGAGATTAATCTTACTTGGAAAAGTGCTAAATCAACAAACACTCATAGAGCACAGCACCGACCATGATGCACATGCTTTATCAGTGGAATCGATATGTATGGTGGATGGGAAAAATAAAAATAAATTTAATATATTTTTATTTTTCCTTTACCTGGTGGACGTGGGTGTATTTTCAATTAAAGAAATGACTTGCTCATAAAAACTGTTTCTTTTCATTTTGCCTCCAATTTCAGGTACAAAATTGTTTTAATATTCTATGCATAGTCTAGTTTTTTCTTGAAATGATGTTTATTTTGTAAGATATGTCAATACTTTTATGTTTCCAAATAATACTATAACTTTATGCATGGAGTTTAAATTGGAATTAAATAAGTATGAAGCTGATTGAAAATGTTGGGTACAAGCTGACAGATGATAGGGAGGTGTAAAAGTGAATTGCACTTGGTAAAGAGCAATTCAGCATTGAAAAGCAATTATTGATTGGAATGGAGCAAATACAATAAAATATATCAACACCCTGTACTGTGACATCTCAAATAGGCCTACAGATGACAGTGCAGTGACAGCCCCAATACACAAAAACACGAAATGGTGGCGCAAAATCAGCCTGGGATATTGGAAGGGATTAGTATAAATCTAATAATATTGCATTTAACTAAAAAAAAAGACACAATCAATTGTTAGTGGATGGGATACTTTTTAAAATTTATTTGACTTTGAAACCAGTGCATGACACTGGATGTGTCTTGTGATCTGTCAAAAGTTTCCCAGCTGGGCAGCTCTGGGCCAGCTCATTGCCAACAAGGACCTACTCATTGCTTATCAACAAACTACACAGGCCTAAACTCATCAACAGTAAGTTACTATTCAACTACAGTGAAATACTCACTTGTTTAACACGTAGCTTCAAGTTTTGTGGATCCAAAAACGATTCTGCCTGAGATCCTTCACTCTTCTTGTTGACAATGTCATTTCCTATCGCCATCACATGGTGGCGCACCAAAATAACAGGACTAGTGGCGCACCTTTAGAGAAATCAGTGTAAGCGCGACCTCCATCTGCTACACCTCCCTGATCAGACATCACAATTGGATGCAATGTGAAAGAGATTTGACTGACCTTGTTAACTCCACATTTTGTTAATGCCAAACCCAAGGTACATCCAGCGTGAATTTAAATTACAAAGAAACTTTTTCTTTTTCGCATCAAATTTTATTTAAGCTTGCCTGATTGGTTTTAGCTATGTGTTGATGAATTGCATAATTGTAACTGATATGAAATATTTTAACACAAGGTACCAGCATACTTGCACTTATATAATTATACTCCCCCCCCCTCCCACAACCAGGGTAATTCTTGGGGGACAGTCAGGGCACCGGGTGTGGCCTTGCAGGGAAGGTCAGTGGTCACCAGCCCTGCCCCCCTTCCTAACGGTGTGCTGGAGCATCTGGTTTAAAATGTTGTTAAATTTTATCCATTCATTCAGTGTTGATAAATACTATCAATAAACAAATCAAATTGTATTATCTTTTTGGCTTCACAATAGACTTGAGATAGTCATTGAGATATTATTGACTTTAGGAGGGATAAATGACATATTACAGGCTATAAAAGTAGGCCTAAAATAAGTGGACCTACATACTAAAATGTAATAAATGATTTAATGAGATTACAGTCTTTTAAAAATTTGAGATGAAATTGGATCAGATTAGTGTTAGAATTCCTGTTGCAAAAGCATTCTTGACATATTTGAAAGTTGGGCCAATTTTTGCGAAGTAACAATTATAACTCTAAAATTAATGCTAAAAATGTAGCTGCAAAACAATTGTTGACGCAGTGTCATGTGAGTAAGTAGGCCTAATCAGCAGGGGTTTGGGGGCAGCAGCCCCCAACCCAACTTGCGAAGTTCACCACTAAAAAACGATTATCATCAGACCATAGATTTGTAGTTATCATAATATTATGGACATGTGAATAAGTGAGAGAGCATTCTTTTTGGACACTTTTCTGACAATAACTTAACATGCATAAAGGGTGCGCCTATAAGTAGATTGAATACATTCAAACTTCTGATGAGTAAAATCATCCCTCCCTCAGGCAAAGTTCATGCTTAAGTTTCAAAACTTTCTTTTGTCTCATGATTTCCAAACATTTTCAAAACAGAATATCTTTGCCAGCAACCATGCTTTGTGAAAGGAGTCTGGCGTAGTAATGTGGACCCCTGTTGTGCGACCTGATCTTGTGACCTGTCCAAAACATGTCAAATTAATGTTGACCCAGTTCCATATTCCAGGGACTGACAGCCTTCTGCTGCAATTTGTCAGACCCAAAAAGAGACAGACATTAACACTAATTTTGTCATTCAATGAAACCATTAGGAATTTGTTGGTTTAAAAAAAATGGTTTGGGTGAAAAACAGAAATAACATCAACAAGCTATTATTGTGATGTGGTAAAATGAGAAATCAAAATAATGAAACTCAGAAATATCAAACAGTTCAAATCCAACAGGGAAGTATGGCTCTAATTAGTGTAATAGTAAAGCTACATGGCCAAATATGGTACAAATCAAAATTATTTAGTTATAAAATGTTTTGATCAATCAAAGAAAGCACATACTGCACACCCTCCTGCACAGTACCTGTTGGAGGATGATATTGCATAAATTGTTCTCTATTCTGCTATGACTGTACTTGATATGACAACAAAAAATCAAAGAAGATATATTAGCACACTTGAATTGGCACTTATTTTGTGATCAGCTCAATTGGATAGGCTATTACACAAATGAACACTTTATAAAACATTTACTGTCACTCACACTGTGGCGTAATTTACAATATGATACATAAAATAATTACAATTAATTAAAAGCATTGTGTGATACTACCAAGATATTCTGATAAACTGGCATGCCAATTGCAATGATTTGATATATATTATCTTGACACTGATCAATGAATAATTGCAATCATTAGATACTACCTGCCAACTCAAGCCAATTAAGCGGATCAATGAGGAACCACACTAAACAGCTATCCCACCAGGTGGCAGCACTATCAATGTTACCAGCTGAGTAGTCCAGAAAAGCGTGCAGCTGCATGATTTTCAAGACAAAAACAGACCTGTAGACTTTAATATTCATCCCACTTGCAAAATTTAAAAAGCAACATTGAGGAAATAATATTATCCTACCACTAGACTAATCAAACTTGTTGTTTCTATAAAATTCTCCGTACATTCAGTAAGTGAACTTGATTTAGCTTTTTTTTTCCTTTTGGGAAAAATCATTGCTCTCGAATGGTTAGAGTTAGCAAGATGGTTTTGATGCCAAAAGATACCTATATTACAGGACTACTAGAAAGGAATATTTCATGCTCCTAACTCAATCGGTTTTTTTTAGATTAAGCATTAAGTCCCCCAAAAATACGATTTTGGAGGGTTTTTTGCGACATTGTTGTTTGCAGGGGTTAAAAGTCTGCTATGAAGTTTGCGAATAAAATATAAAACCAAATCTATCATCAAGCACTATACTTGCAGATTCAAAATAGGTAAAAATTATTTTTGAGAGTCCAATGGTTGCCAATATGTGACGAGATACATTTCAACATGCACAAACTAAATTGTGACACCAAAAGGCCGATTTTCTACTTTTTTGAGACATTCTTGTGTTCAGAGCTTTTAAAATCTGCTATAAAGTTTGATAAACAATTTCAAACCAAATCTATCATCAAGGAATATACTTTTTCATTGCCAAAATGTAAAAAATTATTTATGAGTGTCTAATAGTTGCTGAGATACGTTACACCATTCACAAACTGAGTAATGACGTCAGACTGCCTACTTTTTTTTTAGGTATTCTTGTGTTCAGACATTAAAATTGGATAGAGTAAATTCAGACCAAATCTACCATCAATGACAATATTTGCAGACTCTAAAAAAGGAAAAATTATTATTGACATGAACAAACTGAGTTAATATCCCAATATGCTAATTTTTGACATTTTTTTAGACGTTCTTTTGATCGGAACCTTAAAGTCTACTATGAAGGGGCCGACCAGATGATCTTGGGGGGGGGGAGCTATGGATATTTGGTGAAAAAAAAGATTGTTTCCCACTTGACACTGTTAAAAAAAGTTTGTTCAGCACATGGAAAAAAAAAAAAAAAGTTTGTTTCTACCTGTAGCTAGGGTACCGTAATGTTAAAAGGGTTCGTCCCGGGGGTAAAGTCCATAGCCCCCCCCCCCCAAACTATCTAGTCGGCCTCTAAGTTTGAGAAAATAAATTTGAACCAAATCTTTCATCAAGGACTAACACTTGCAGATTCTAAAAAATATAATATTGTTTATGAGTGTCCAATAGTTGCAAATTAATGACGAGATATGTTACACCATGCACAAACTGAGTGATTGATGCCAGGATGTCAATTTTCTATGATAAGAGCTTTAAAGTGTGCTGTAAAGTTCTGAGAAAAACAATTCAAAGGAAATTCATCTACAAGGACAATAGCAGATTCTAACAAGAACCCATGGGTCCCTAAGTCGAAAGGTGCTCAAACATACAAGATGGTTGTTAAAGTCCCAAAGAACAGCAGAGACCTCTTACTGGAATATCAATTTTTTATGGGAAGTTCCGGCAAAACTAGTCAGTCATGAACGGTCCCTTATTATGGCATCAGAAGCAATTTTCAACATTTTTGGAGACATTGTTGTGTTTGGAGGTTACAAGTCCGCTATAATTTGAGAGAAAAACTTCAAAGCAAACCCATCATTAAGGACACTAAGCAGTACTTGTATTCTTAATAGTTGCTGATTTATGATGAGATACTATTCAAGATCCACAAACTAACTTATGACGCTGGAAAACCAAGTTTTGACATTTTATCTAGATACTATTTTGTTCAGAGCGTTAAAGCCAGACAAGCCACATCTTCACCTTTCTCCTTACAATGTAATTCACATATATTAACTAGTGTCATATTTAGATCAAAATCTGCTGATTTCCTCACATTTGCTTATGTTATCCGACTTCCTAATACATCGTCAATGAGATGCCAGATCGCAACATGAAGAGGAAAATGTTGCATTTAAATAGGTCTGTGCTT
Source organism: Platynereis dumerilii (assembly GCA_026936325.1). Lineage (NCBI taxonomy): Eukaryota > Metazoa > Annelida > Polychaeta > Phyllodocida > Nereididae > Platynereis > Platynereis dumerilii. The sequence goes on along the minus strand of JAPTHN010000052.1, from coordinate 1,760,548 downwards.
CAAATGCAGTTTTTTGCACAGAAATAAATATCGTTGATAGAAAAAAGTGAGGACAACATGTAGGAAATTATTTTTCCAAAATATTGACCAAAACCAGTTACAACCAAATGATCATATCTACATTGCATTAAAGTTATGACAATGTCGAAATGTTTGTGAAAATTACACAGAAGCATGCGACGTTGTGGCAACATCTTCAAATGTTGTGTAATCAATGTTGTGTTCACATTGTGGCAACATAATTCCTACCATACATTTTTATATGACCAACAGACCAACCCTTCACCAATAAGCAACATTGTCTTTCTATTGTGTGCCCTTGGGAAGTTGCCATTCAAAATATTATCCATTGTCTATCTGGGTATCAAATATAAATAAATGCCCATTGAGGAGGAGGAGAAGAAGAGGTGGAGATGGGTGGTGGAGATGGGAGGGGAGAGGGGAGATTGGAGGGGAGATGGGAGGGGGAGAAGAACTAGATTGGAGGAGGAGATGGGAGGAGGAGATGGGAGTAGAAGGAGGGGACAGGAGGTGATGATGGAGGAGATAGGGGGAAGGAGGAGATCCGGGAAGGAGGCTATGGGAGAAGGAGGAGATGAAAGAAGGAGGAGCTGGAGGAGGATGGGGAGGAGATCGGTGGAAGAGGAGATGGGTTGAGGAGATGGGAGGAAATTAGAGAAGGAGGAACAGGAGAAGATGGGTGGTAGAGGAAATGGTTGCAGGTGGAGAAGAAGGATGAGATGGGAATGAGCAGTATGTGGGGAGGGAGTACAGGGAGATGAGGGAGAAGTAGGAAGAGTCTTATAAGAGATACATGTAAGCCTGCATGTATGAATAAACAAGACACTCTTGAAAATGATTAATCATCTTGTAATTTTAGGTCAATTGATAAAGAAAAGTTCATAAGAATAGAATAGAATATTACTTATTGATAACATTGAAAATTTCCAAAATTATTTTGAAAGGAGAATTCCAAGAATATAACTTTGTTTTTCTGTGATTATGAATTTTTTTCAAAATCACAATATAATTTGTGTAACAGTGTTCTTCTGCCTTTCAGAAAATCATGTGATAAAGCAGTTGAAAACATTGCATGTTCATTTCCACCACATATATGTATTGGTTATTCACCAGGGGAGAGGGAATATGTGATTTATCACCCGAGGGCTTTAGCCTGAGGTGTGATAAACACATATTCCTGATCCCATGGTGAATAACCGGCTTATACCATGAGGCAAACATTCAAACAGTCAAACATGAGAGGATAACTGGACAACAAAGAATATGGGAATTATTTCCCTGCAATACCAGCATGTGATTGGCTGACAGAGGTGTCGAATGGTATAATGACGCCCAAGTGTACTGCTCTTACTCAGTCCTCAGATAACGGATGACCACCATTAGAGGTATGCAAAGTGGTTGTCTTCACCTTAACCATAGCCACCATATGATTACCAGTTTTTACTGGGACAAAAATATATATAAATTAATTATATGATTCTTTGTTGCAAATATACCCTTATTATCAAGTAGTAGTTGCAATAGCCAAAAAAAAGTGATATATGACTCAGTTTGTGTCATTTTGCCATGATTGTTGAAATGTATCTCATCATAAATCAGCAACTATTGAACTCCCATAAATAATTTTTCCAATTTCAGAATCTACAAATATTGTCCTTGATGATTGATTTGGTTTGGGATTTTTCTTCAAACTTCAAAGCAGACTTTAATGCTCTGAACACAAGAATGTCTAAAAAAAATGTAGAGAAAATTGGTATTCTACGTCATAACTTTTTGCATGCATCTTGCAGCATGTTGAAACCTATCCCGTCATAAATCAGCTACTACTGGACCCTCCATATTAATTGTTTCATTTTTAGAATGTGTTAACTGTTAAGAGGTGTCCCTGATGCTGGATTTGGTTGGGGATTTTTTTTTCTAACTTAATAGAACTGAATGCAAGAATTTCTAAAATAAAAGTCGAAAATTGGCATTCTGGTGTTATAACTCGGTTTGTGCATGTTGAAACACATCTCATCATATATCAGCAACTATTGGACTCTCAAAAATAATTTTTACATTTTTAGAATCTGCAATTATATTCATTGATGATAGTTAAGATTTAATATGTCTTTCTCAAACTTTATAGCAGACTTTTTACCACTGAAAATAAAATTTCTCAAAAAATCTAAAAAAACACCATTTTTGGGCGACTTAATGCTTGATCCTGAAGAAAACCAATACAGCTAGGAGCATGATATGTTCACCTAAAGTTGTCATTTAATATAGGCATCTTTTGACATTAAGACCATTCCTCTAACTCTAATCATTTGAGAGTAGCGTATCTTTACTTCATTGAAATGTTTATTTTAGTCAGTTTCGGAACAAATGTTCAAGTTTATGATTTTTTTGTGTCAAAGTTATTATATTTGCAATGCTTTTGATAAGTGGTTGTGTTGGGCATAATGGTGAGCTTCATGATGCTTTTTAAATTTTGTCAATATGTCCACTGGTTGCTGAGAAATTGGACTAAAAGTGCCAGTTCATCTCCATAGTCTGTGCATTGACAGTAAACTCTTCATGACGTCATGGTCACATTGATGGTGGCGCCACCTTGTGGATATCCATTTAAGGCTCCCCATTGAAATATTCTTTGACACTGCTCAATGAGTAATAGCAATCATTACACACTACCTGCCAAAGTTCTGTGAATGTGCCACTGCTTAATAAATAGTATTATTAGTATATATATATAAAGACCAGCTTTGGTATCCCTCAGTCATGCTTTCAGAAAAAAATAGGCATCATGAGATAAATAAAAGAGTAAGCTTTTTATTTATTTTTTATTCACCCCCCATATTTGCTATAACATAATCAGCAAAGATAATGTCTGTTACTAAATGCTTGGACAGTCACAAATATTAACTGAGCTGATGGCATTTAATAGTTTGGTCTATCATAAGCAATCCTGCTATCTGTAGAGGGAGCAGTTAATAATCTCAATTCACATAAAATGGATGAATAAATTGTTTGAAATTTCTTAAATTTGTTATATTTTAAATTAAAGGATTGTAGTGAGTAATCATTAGGGTAGTTATTCACTAAAATTCCTAAAGAAAATTATGTTTTAGAAGCATTAGTAGCGTTTGTTAATTCAGTTAAAATCACTGATTGCTCCCCGGCGCTCCCACTAGTAATCACCCAACGGGATCCAAACCAGCACCACTGGTCGCGCTCGCTTGCCTGAGGGTTGCGCGAAAGTTATTACAGAAGTTGATTGGCGTAAATACATCATTCCCAGACGTAATTGTGCTTGCGTACCATCCCTTTCAACCGTAACTGTTCCGCAAAATGGTTTTCGGATGGTTAATGACGACGTAGACGATGTGAGAGGCAAATATGCATTACGGTATTTCGAATTTCCGATTTTCGCGGGATTTTTTCCACTTGTCATTGCAAGGGGTAGTCGTTCATGAACGACTACCCAAAAACCAAGGGAAAACAAGTGATATTTTTGTGATTCATGCTACATCAGACTCGAAAAATTAAACAAATCTTAAAAGAGAGCCCGCTAGCCAATGACAAAAGATATATTGACAGTGATACTCTGCTTTGATTGCCACTCATACAGTTCAGTGGTGCCCTGTGTAGTTGCTATGCCTGTCCAGTTACAATGCAGGTGAATACTCAACATTTACATGATTGACACTTAAGAAAAAGAAAATGTCCAGCGTCAATGGCATGTGAATCTCATTGTTTATAAGATGTCACAATGAAAATTTAATTTAATGTGCCTCTATCATTTTAAGTTGTCTGACTTGAGCTTGCAAGCCATGATTTGGTGGTTTATTGTTACTGCACACAGGTCTAAATTTGTCTTCTCAATGATACATATTATTATGTATCATAATACTTTCCATAGTTCTGGAATGGTAACTAGACAGAAAGTAACATAATTCCAATATAATATTCAATGTCAGTAAATTTGTGTGCATGTCAAGCTCAATATACAGTCAGGGAAATTACCAGCATATGAGGACAATTGCAATTCCAGCCAAGTCCTGGCCCTGACAGGATGATTGAGTGTGTGGGGTTGATCAGTTGGGTCTCAGAAAAAAGTCTGATCTCTTTGCAGCCGTCCTCACCACACAGCAGCATGTCAGTTGCGGGACTTAATTCTATCCAATTTCACGAAATACTGCAAAGTCATCAGCAGCTGATGTCAATTTCCTAATTTCTCTGGAGCCTTCAGGTTCTTTTCCCCATTATGTAATGGATAGGTCTGCCAAAATTCATAGAGTTAGTTGACACTGTGATGCAACTTTATACCAAGTTTGGAAGTGATAGTGGCAGTAGTTCTTTTTAAATAGCCAGTCAAAGATGATTTTGAGCACTGCCAAAGTCATGGCTAGGCCATGACACTGTGAGAGTGTCATGGGAGGATGATGACAGTGCTAGGGTGATTGTCATGTGGGGCTGAGGACATTGATTGTCATCAGCTGGTGATAATTTCCCTGACTGATATATATATAATCCCAAATGCATGGAACTAGCCACTAGTAGCCAGGGAATTTTTTCATTCTCAGGCTTGGCATTCTTCATTGACACATGTCTATGCTGTGGTGTCACATAATTATTTACCAATTACTATGACTTATAAAAGTCATTAATATAGCATTTCGAGGCCTTTTTTTGATTGGCCTTGCAACTGGTCACAAAAAATTTTGAATCAATTTGAGTTCTCTGTTGACTTCCAATTCTTACAGTGACCTGATTTTACCTATGTTGTAAAGAGCACTAAATTCTTAATTTTAATAATTACAGCTATCAAAAAATTAGACTTCTGTGCCTCGCTCTTATGCTTTGGCATTTACATATTACATGTCAATCATGAATGAATGACAATTATGTTCTTGCATGCCTATTATGCTTTACTCCTGCAACTTTTAGGTCCTGCAACTTGATGGCCAATTTCTTAGTTGTTAATCAGCTATACCATTTTACCATGTCTGTCTATCAAAATAGTTCAGCCAATAGCAAACACCCCTACTTTATGACTGCTCCTCCTCCAAGAAATCCCCCTCACTGCCCTCTAACTCTCAGCCAATCACAGGTGAGCACTGCTGTGGCCTGCTTTTACACTCCCCCCACCAGCACATGCACCAGCTGATCCAGGGACTTATGATCATATAGATCTGCTTTTGTTGCTCCAATGTCTCCAAATGTCCACCAGGTTGTTTGTTTCAGCTTACTAGGATTCTCACCTGACTTTCTTAAACTTGATGACCATATGATTAGAGAAAGTGCCTGTTCAAATGAAAAAGCATAATTTGTGGATCTCAACAACCACAAAAGGTAGAATGATGTGGTTTTCTGCTTGCCTAATACATTGACTGAACTTTTTTTTTTTGCTTTATTCTTATTAGAGTTCATCGCCTCTTAGAGTTCTCGCCTCTGGCGATGAACTCTTTAATTTTCGCAAGCATCTTCAACACCAGTTAGATTAGTCAAGCCAGCTTGCAACACATACCTGTTTGTACATTCAACCACTGTTCATTTAGGCAATAAGGGTCTTGCCTATCCAACGGTTGCATTTCTATGTGGTTATTGTAGATGTAGCATGTGCAAGGACAGCCTGTTCACAGGTAATTTCTCCTGTCCAAAAAAACTTTCTCCAACATTTCAACTAGACAGCGGATGGAATCCGCACCTCCATAGCTGGATAGTTGGGTTGCCTCCTGTCCCCTTAGGCCAATGTTGTGTTGGGGCAACTGAAAGACCCTGGACATCCCTGAATGAATATGTCTCATAGAGACAGGCAGACTGTGTAGGGCAACACAGAAAGCAATTTCATTGGCTACCTGTTCCTACTAGAATGCAATTGAAGCTGATGAGTACAACCTGAAAGGCATTGAACGACAAAGCACCAAAGTACATTCAGACAGTTGTGCAGCTGAAGCCCAATGGGAAACATAACTTTAGGAGGAATAATAAACTCTTATTAATAGAACCAGCTTCAAAGAACCATAACAAATTTGTAGAAAGAGCTTGCATACATGTGCATACTTTTCATAAGAAATAAGGAAAATGTGATGCATGAAAAGAGAGTTCAAAAACTATTATGCCAGAAAGGTCTGAATGCAACCACCTCAAACGTCCTTCGTTTTAAGGACGGCCGTCCTTCGATTTAAGTATGCCCGCCACTTTCTCCCTTCTGAACTGAAGAGGTTGTACTGAAATCATAGGACGACCATCCTGAAATCTTAGGACGTCCTGAAATCTGCGGTCGGCCGCGACCTGTTGACAATTAAGTTTGACAACGGGTACATTCGATTCGATCTACTCTAACTACTCCGGAAGTTACGTATCTACTCCAGGAAGTGGCGCTTCTACTCCTGGAGTAAACTACTCCAAGTTGGGTCCAAATCGAATGAAAAGGAGTACTTAAGAACGTCACTATTTGGGGGTTCCCTTCCTGTGAGGATTCCCTTGCCAATGGCAATTCAAGACGCCATGTGGTATTTTCAATTGATTGCCGTAATTGAGTCAATTGAATTACAGCAATGCACATCAAAACAATGCAATCAGTGACCAAATCAAAGCTTCTGAAGTGCCATTTATTTATGTAAACAATCATACGTCATGGGATATCCCAATTTCTTGGAGCACTTCCTATCTACTCCAAACTGCTCTAATCTACTCCCGGAAATGCAAAACGAATGATCTGGAGTGAAGTACTCCACTCCAAGAGCACTTTGGAGCAGCGAAACGAATGTACCCGTTGAACAGGGTATCAAGTCATTTCGTAGACACACAAACTCGTAGACAAACCAACTGGTAGACAACCAATTAGTAGACAACCAACTCGTAGACACAAGGTACTACCAACTGGTAGACATCAAATTTGCAGGGATCACCAAGTCGTAGACACAGACTTTTTGGTCAGTTCAATATTACCAAGTCGTAGTTATAAATAGGAGTCTTATCTGCTCAGGAATAGAGCATGTTTACTGCAGGGCACAGTTGCTTTATTCCAGATTTAAGTCTAATTATCATTGTGAAAAAAAATCATTTGATTGTAAAGCCAAAATTGTTAATATAATATACTTTTTTTTTTTTAGCTTACATTTATTTCCTTTAAATGAGCACACAAATGTTTTACTAACTAATTGTGAATGAACTATTTTTTAACTATTTTTTGTACATGAACCTTTTAATCTTAAATTGCACTTCAGGATGACAATATGCACACCTGATAAATCAACACCAGTGGAGCAATCAATCAAGTAGCTCACAAAAGATTCTTCTAATTGCAATTAATAGAAAACAAAAGAATGTTGTCTGGTTGTCTACGGGTTGGATGATGCAGCTGTCTACGACTTGGTTAGTTAATTTTATGGTGTGTCTACGAGTGGGTAGCAAATTTTAAATTAAAAATACTGTGTCTACGACTTGGGGGATAGCTCTGAAATATGTCTACGACTTGGTGTGTCTACGACTTGGTGTGTCTACGACTTGGCGTGACGACTTGGCGTGTCTACGACTTGGCGTGTCTACGACTTGACTTGTATTCGTTGAACAGCATTGCTCTCTATCAAATGACAACAGCTGAAGCGCTGGACAAAACGGAAGATTTCTCCGGGTATATTAGCCGTAGAAACACCAAACAAAGTGCAAAATGAAACAGAGAAGATAGCCAACAAGATAAATATATATAACCCTCTCCCCTACATGGACATCAGAATTGCAGAACTATTGGCCATCAAAATATTGTAGTGAACAGTCGTCTTGACATTAAACTGGATCACGGCGATGTACACAATAAAATGACAACCTCGTCAGCGCGTCACAAAATGGTCAAATTCTCAGCCAATAAGTAACCGATTTACACCAAACAAAGTGCAAAATGAAGCAGAGAAGATAGCCAACAAGATCAATACGATAGATTAATATGACAGACCTTATTTTCGATCCGTGTGGCCTATTTAATCCAGCAATGAGATCGAGATTTTCAAGTTTTCTGTCATTTTAGATTCCTCGGAAATATCCGGAAGTTTTACGACGTTTGCTGAAGTCAAGACTCGCCAGAGGTCGCCAGGGGTTCTTCCTGGAAGGGCGCTCGCTTGGAGGCGCTGCAAGCAGTTTGGGGACCAGCCAGACTGACCAATCAGATCGCTTCAATCCGGCGGGAACCCGCCGACTACGCCGCACATGACGCCGGTCGATCCTTTCGATGGCCAAAGTTAGAGACAGGCAGGGCAGACATATTGAATCGACCATTATTCTAGCGCGACGCCGTGTCAAAAATGCATCGAAAATGTCCGATTTCTGGCTATTCACGGCATTGCGGAGGTCTATTAACAGACATCACTGATAGATCTATCCCTAATCTATCATCCACATCACTCTGACCCTTTAGGATGCTGCGTGTGCAGAGCTGGAGGCAAAAATTGAGTAAATCACTATATTAGTAGAGGACCCCACCATAGATCCCGTGACCACTTGAGTGGGAGCAATTTTTGAATGCTGATCCAAGTTTATGAGGTCAAAACAAAAAATTTTGGCCGGGGCGCCCCTCCAGAAAGTGCGGGCTAACTCCACCAGGCGGCCATTTTCAAAATGGCCGCCGATAATCATAATTTTGTTATATCTCGGCTTCTAATTGGTCTAGGATGATAATCTTCGGGTCAAAATATATGTTTTTGGGGCCAAGAAATTCAATGGTCACCATTAGAATTGTCTATGACCACCACCAGGGGGCAGAATAAGAAAATGTATGAGAAAAATAGCTGAAATACAATATACTCGGGCCGAAACCTAACACACACATACAGAATCCATAATAGTGAGCAAATGACAGTTAAATTATAATCTTTTCATACCTCCCAAAATTAAATAGTGCAAAGGAATCATATTGTCACTCATCAGCAGGAGAAGTACGAACCCTGTGAGTTTGTGAGCTCATAAAAATGCACAAAAATACATTTAAAAAACTGAAACATGTTGTCGTAAGTATGTATTGTTATCAACTGAACACTTAGTAATCATTGCCAGAGTCCTCATTTCTGTCAACTGTGCAACTATCTTCAGACTATCTACACTCTATAATTTCCACCTGTGCCATAGCGTCACTGAGATTCTCTGTCAGTGCAGGCTTGGAATAAGGAATAGAAGTGCATTCGTCCTTCAAGGCATCATCGATTTCCAAAATAAAAGGGATTAAGGTCTGGTTTGTCAATGTTGAAGTAAAGGGGGATCAAGAAATTTCCATATAGAACATAAAATTCATGCAAATCCTAGGCTGTGTGGTTATTGCCACGGACTTTTGTCTGAGGTTCTTCTATTACAGAGCGATTGTCTGACTGGTTTTGTCTCCGTACTTGTATTGGATAGTGAAGAGAGTCATGTCATGTGGCATCCCTTTCTTGGCTGGAGGCCTAGGATGTACAATAGTTAGCATACCTGCCATGTCCAGAGGTTATCGCTATAATGATTGGTATGATTGCCATTTTCTGAATCAACCATATCAAACCTAAGACTGCAATTTTCCCCGAATCTGTGAGCAAAAATTGAAAAAGAGCAGTGTCATCTTCAATATGGCTGCATTTTGCTCCAGTAGGGAGATTCTCACTGTTCCTATGGAATATATCAGTTCAGTGTTGCCAAAGGTTCTAGACAAAGCAGTTAACTGCCTCTTCAGAAATATTAGAAGCTGTTACTTGAGGTGCCAAACAGCTCAGTCTACTCAGCACGATGGGGAAAGCTATGTGCTACTCTATACGGAAGAGGTCTCTGAACCCATTCACAGATTTCAAATGCATCCTCACCAATCATTCACAATGTCTGATCAGTGTGGCTGCATGTGGATCTTCATATCACATAAAGCTTGTCTGACCATTCAGGTATATGTGGTTCCATCTTGTTTGTTTGCCTGTTCTGCTGATGGAACAGCTGTATGCCTCATCAACCTCAAGTCAATTAGTGCTATGTGGCCACAACTAATCTCATAAGGTATCAAGATGGAGAACATCTAGCATTTTGGACTTCTGAGTCTTCCTTGGTCGTCACTTGTTATGTATTTGCATCTGTGATTCATCACATCTTCAACTTCTACTTTTTTGTCATTCTTTATTTTCAGTTACTATACCTCACATTTTATTTTTTTCCAGTCTGTGCTCCTTTAGAAAGTTTAGAGGACAGATTATAGTTGGAGTGCCTTTGTCAGTTCATTTTATGCTCACATGAAATGAATTATAGGAAGAGAATGATCTTTGCAGAACAGTAAAAACTACCTGTGGCCATCATTGTTTGTTGATTCAAAATCTTCGCAAGACTGTCCTTAGTTGGTAAAGCAAATGGAGCAGACTTAAATCTTTATGCCTTTCTGCAGACAGTCGTGCTCCACTGGCTTTGACTGTGATTATGCACTTATATATTCGAAGAGATCATTGGTCTGAAGCCTTACTAGTCATGATGAATAAACAGTATGATATCCATAAAGATGCCGACAGGAGTTAACAGATGAAAAAATCTGTGAATGGATTCAGAAACATCTTCAGTTGAGCAGCAGATAGCTTTCCCAATCCTGCTGTGTTGATTGAGCTGTTTGGCAACTTAACAAGGGCAGGCTTCAGAATTTCTGAAGAGGTAATTAACTACTTTGTCACGAACCTTTGGTAACACAGAACTGATATATTTCATAGGATCTATCTGTGAGAATCACTACAGGAACAGAAGTGGCTGATCAAAAATGCAACCATATTGGAGCTTATTCTGCTCTTTTTCATTTGCTCGCAGATTCGAAGAAAATGGCAGTCATGGGTCTGATGTGATTGGTTCAGAGGAAGCTGAAGTCATGAAAATGTCAATGCACATGTGGCTGACAAGGCCAGTGGTACACTGGGACTTCAGAGAAGGAATACCATCGTTGAGCTTTCATTCCATTTGTTCAAAATAAGTTGCTGAAATAAGTGTGCCACTGTATGTGAACTCTGTCTGCAGAACAACTGCAGCTTTCTTCGATGGTGGCAAGATGGTGATATTGGACAAGGCAACTAGCAAGGAAGCACCGAATAACCAGAATTCCTTTCAAGACATAATATAGTAATACTAATATAGTATGATTTTATATAGTGCCCATTCCAGATAAATCTGCTCACCGGCGCTCACCATACTGAACGGCAACCATACCAATCATTATAGTGATAACCGCTGGACATTTTGAACCCACATCCTCAAGTGTACAAGGCAGGCATGCTAACCATGGTACCACGGAGCCTCATCCTAGGCCTCCAGCCAAGAAAGGGATGCCAGATGACATGACTCTTTCAACTATCCAATACAAATATGGAGACAAAATCAGTCAGACAATCGCTCTGTAATAGAAGAACCTCAGACAAAAGTCCATGGCAACACACCATGGCCTAGGATTTGCATTTTTATGTTCTGTATGGAAATTTCTTGACCCCCCCTTTACTTCAGCATTGACAAATCAGACCTTAATCCCTTTGATTTGGGATATTGATGATGCATTGAAGGATGAATGCACTTCTATTCATTATTCCAAGCCTGCACTCTCAGTGACACTATTGCAAAGGTGGAAATTATAGAGTGTAGATAGTCTGAAGATAGTTGCACAGATGACAGAAATGAGGACTCTGGCAATGATTACTAAGTGTTCAGTTGATAACAATACATACTTACGACAACATGTTTCAGTTTTTTAAATGTATTTTTGTGCATTTTTATGAGCTCACAAACTCACAGGGTTCGTACTTCTCCTGCTGATGAGTGACAATATGATTCCTTTGCACTATTTAATTTTGGGAGGTATGAAAAGATTATAATTTAACTGTCATTTGCTCACTATTATGGATTCTGTATGTGTGTGTTAGGTTTCGGCCCGAGTATATTGTATTTCAGCTATTTTTCTCATACATTTTCTTATTCTGCCCCCTGGTGGTGGTCATAGACAATTCTAATGGTGACCATTGAATTTCTTGGCCCCAAAAACATATATTTTGACCCAAAGATTATCATCCTAGACCAATTAGAAGCCGAGATATAACAAAATTATGATTATCAGCGGCCATTTTGAAAATGGCCACCTGGTGGAGTTAGCCCGCACTTTCTGGAGGGGCGCCCCGGCCAAAATTTTTTGTTTTGACCTCATAAACTTGGATCAACATTCAAAAATTGCTCCCACTCAAGTGGTCACGGGATCTATGGTGGGGTCCTCTACTATATGTTATGTTACCGAGCGTTGGAAACCAAGGCTGACGGATCAGGTGGCTTAGCCGTCCAATCCTCCATAGCCCACTGGGCTATGGAGGAATAATGATCAACCATGCGCCAAGTGGCCGTTTTCGGTACTAACTCCCTCTGGCCATTCAAACTGCAGACAGCAAGCTGTCAACAGCCCTCAGCATGGCTCTAGCACTGGTAAGTTCGTTTCTTTGACTAAATATGTAATTCTGCTCTACAAACATGATGCTGGCTGCAGGATAGATAGCCAAACCGAGTTTTGACAGCAGAATCCTGCCAGAAGTATCCCTGTTTTGACAACTTTTGTGTATTGACAAAAAGTAAACAAACTGCTTGCATTGTGCATGGCTGGCTCAATGCATCTACTCACTGACAGCTGCTATGATGCTATGATCTGATAAATTGCAACCCCTGCTAGTTATTATAAATTAAAAGCTATCTCACATTTCATATTCTGTCATAATCATAGGCTACAGTCTGAGTCAAGGCCATGAGCATTGGAACACAGTACTAATAGGCCCTGACTTAGTCCTACTGATAGGTTACACTGCCTTGTAGAAGGTCCTGCATTGGGCTAACATATCAACTCTTCTTTGCAACAGATAGGCTATAGCCTAGGGTGTCCCAAAAAAAGTGAAAGTCTGAAATGCATTGGGGCTAACCTCTAAATGTGTTCTATAGCCCCTCTCTGACTCCCATGTAAAATTTCAGCTCATTTGAAGGTGTTTCAGATGTTGCTCAAGAGCCCCAAATATAAGTAGGGGATTAACATTGAATTTTCATGCGAACATGGCTATTTCAGCCAGTAGCTCACAAATTATCGGTTTCAGTCCACCCAAATACATGGATAGTTGATACAATAATTTATAAATTATTCGGCACACTGAGGTACCAATTTCATATCTGTACCTCACTTGGTTCTTGTGTTATTGGCAGATATATACTATTTAACATGAAAAATTGACGCCAAGGCAAAGCACCTTTCTTAATGAAGATTAATTGCAGTCTAATTTTTAATTTAAACATGAGACAATCACATATTGGTTCCGTAGTGTGACAGAGATATAAGAACATCAACCAATGTCTTACAATCTGTTTCAGACTATTGAAACAATCAAAGATGTTTTTTTAAATCACAGAAAATCGCATAAATAAGTATATCCCATATAATGTAGATTTTCTCAATACCCAAGCAAGTTACAAATATAAAATTGGTACCACAATGTGCAGAATAATTCATACATCTTTGTATCAACTATCCATGCGTTTGGGTGGACTGAAACTGATAATTTGTGAGCTATTGGCTAAAATTGCCATTTTCGCATGAAAATTCAATGTTAAACCCCTATCTATCTTTAGGGCTCCTGAGCAACATCTAAAACACCTTCAAATGAGCTGAAATTCAGAGAGGGGCTATAGAACACATTTAGAGGTTAGCCCCAATGAATTTCATACTTTCACTTTTTTTGGGACACCCTACAGTATAGCCCCTAAGAAATGTATACAGGTGCTGTTTGTTGACAGTGTCAGTGTTTACTCGGACGTATCCAGAAAATGTCAGACTGTTTACAAATGGAAATATACTAAAAATATCCGATTTGATTTTTTTTAACTTTAAAATCTACAGGCCCACCAGGGGGGGGGGGGGGATTTGAACCCGATAAACCCCCCTCAGGATCTGGTACTAGTTGACATAATTTAATTTTACTCTTCTTTATGTCTTTCAGCATCTGGAGTGGTGGTCAATGTCTGATGTCCTACAATACTGAGCAGGAATATGGCATCAATGTTATAATAAATTTGATAATATATTATAATATATTGTAATAGTGTAATGATTATGATTGATAATGCAATAGGCCTAGTTGATTGCAAATTAAAATTTTGATCTCGCAATTAGCAGTGGCATAGCCAGATTTTGTCCGGAGGAGGGGGGGGGGGTTGGTGGTAGTGTGGGTAGAAAGGAAAATAAGCGAACGTAGAGTGGGGTATGGGGGGGAGGCGCAATTGAAAATATTAAGGATTAAGGAAATTAAGATTTAATGCTAAAAGGTAGGCCCTACAGTATAAAATATTATAATAACAAATATGGTCAATCCTCAGAGGAGGGTGTGAATGGCCGCAGGGGGGTCACCTGCCCCTCCCCCCGCCACTGGCTATGCCACTGCATGTCGAACAGCTGCTGTTAAAAACAATTAATTCAACGATATTCATTGTTAATTGTGCAATGCATTGTATGGTAATTTTAAGATAGAAATGTTAGAAATTAACAAACATGTAATTTAAGCTTGATAGTGTATAAGATCAAAATGTCAGCGTTACAAAAATGTATAATATATCACAAATTCCACTAAGCTGTTGTCATGGAAATATATTTAACAAATATCCTTTGACTTTGATCTGTATTAAAATTCACACCAAATCGAAATAATATGAATTTCTGTTGACTTTACTAGACTTGTTGCAATTTCATTAACTAGCTTAGAAATTAGTTCGTGTGTTTTAATGTTGAGTACTGTCCTCAAGTGAGGTTGTGGCCTATTGGATAAGGCATCTGTCCAAATTGTCGCCCCTATTTTCACATGGGGGGCAACCATTTACATGATTTAATAATGGAGGGAGGGCCTTGCTGTTGTTGAAATTATTTATTTCACGGTAAGGGGGACAGTAATCTGACTTTAGTCACTCCTGTATACATATAAAGCCGACATTTCTTCCCAGTGGGACAGCATTCCATTGGAATGATTATTTGGGGACTTCATGCTACAAGAAAATAAAAGTTATATAGGTAGCCCATGTAGGTTTCATTACAGCATTCAGTTGCTCCAAATTTTCTGCAGAATTTATATCAATCTCAGTGGTTTAGGAGGGACCTGAGCCTCCTGGCCCCACCCTGGATCCGCCACTGTATTTGCATAAGTTTGCAACATAGATAGATAGATAGATAGGATGACAAATTGGGTAAATGTTCAAATTGAAATGACATTTGAGGGAATGCCCAACAAAATTTTGATGGAGACTTCACTACAAAAATCTTCCCCCCCCCCCCGACTACCCTGTCTGGATCGGCCACTGACATAGGTGTAAATACCTAAGATAACATACATAGAACAAAGTGAAATGACATTAGAGAGAATGCCCAATGTAATCTTGATCGAGGCTTCATTACAAAAATTCTTCCAAACCCCCCCCCCCTTGTCTGGATGTGCCACTGAAATAGGTGCAAGAACCTAAGTTAACATACATATAACGAAGTCAAATGACATATTAGGGAATACCCCATGTAATCTTGACTGAGACCTCATTACAAAAAAATGCCATTGCCATTCTACAACGCACAAGTTCAAAACAATAGAGCCCCCTATAATAGGGGCTCCAATTTTGCATGCATTAGCAACTTTTGCCAAGCCAAATCTAACGCTAGAGTGAGCACAGGAAGAGGCATTTATTTGAGGAAATAGTGTATATATCTGAGGGTAGATTACTGACTTGAGTTCTTAGAAAAAAAGGCACTTACTGAAGTGATTGTGTGTGTGCAGTTTTAGAAACGAAACATCGGTCAGACCCCTTGCTATTTTCACCAGTCCGTAGGATATACAAAGTGACATCTTCGAGCTCCACTGCATATTTTCCGGGGTCAATTTTTTGCTTCTTAGCTATATTGTCTCCTTCTGTGTCCTTAGACGTATTCGCCCTTTTTTCATGGCCTACATACGTGGACTTGCCTTCCCTAGGATTAGAAGTACGTCTGAAGAAAAAAAAACACAGCCTCAATGAAAATATTGTAGCACACAAGCAATTTGGAGGTGTTCTTAGGTTGAAATTTATGCTGTACATTTCAGGAACGGAGATCTGAAAAAGTAAAAATACCGTGCAAGCACGTAAACCTCCTTGAGTAGACATAATAATTTATGTAGAGAATCAGGGTTTTATCCTCAGTCCAGTGTGAATCCTTGATTCTGATTGGCTGAGAGCCGTGGTGTCTGAGACCATACACCCTCTCTGTCGTCACCAGACAGGGTGTATGAGATAAACAATGTCACAATTGCAACCATAGGATTGCTATGACGTCATCCTTGTACAACAATAGTCATGACGTCACAATGCCATTGTTTGAGCCATTGTGACATCATCCAGGTGACAGCACTAGTGATGATGTCACAATGCTATTGCTTTGTTACTGAAAGACATTTCGAACTCAAGTTTGCAAGATAATCTATGGACATCAATAAAACAAGAAGTCTGAGGATAAAACCACAGGGGCTCCTAAACCAAGTTCATGCACATACATTGTAGAATACAATAAAGGGAAGTCACAAATTTTTGACACCATTCGGAACAAGCTGCGATTGTGCCAATTCAGTCAACAATTGACAACCCATACTTTATAACATAAGTCATAAGGGTGTCAAGTATCTACAGTGTAAATTTCAAACCCGAACAGTGTAAACTGGCTTCAGACGGAGCCTCACGGAGGCCTTGAAAAGAAGAAATCATTAAACAAAGAGCAGTACAATTAAGACCCGGCAGAGAGCCAGTTTACAGTCATGACGTAACCAGTTATCGTCATGGCAGCTCAACTTAAAATCCAGAACTATTGTGCGGGACGGGACTATTTTCAGGGACAGCACCTGATGGAAATTTGTAAATTTTTTCAGTGAAACAAAAGCATTTAAAGCTACATTTAACTAAAAGGCTAATAACGGATTTAATCAACAAATTGATTGTTAGAATAGGCCTAATCAATTATAGTCTAGGCCCTAAACACGCTAAAGGCCTGTATCACATTATGAACAAGAATCCGCGGATTCAAAGCTGCCATTTGCTATTACATTAAAGGGTCAGTGATTTATATGGAATGGGTTGATAGCAATGTTGACCTAATCTATAGCATGGTATATCCATACTGAAGAAATGTAAATAAGAATTTGAAGAATGCACAAATAATATCATGAAATCCTCGAAATAAAAGGCAACTATAGCAAGTTGCTTGTAAATTGGAGGGAAAATAATAAATACAATGAAATTAGAAAGATAGATAAATAGTAAGATAGAAGGCGGATGGACTTGAAAGGGGCGGCCTTCCGCCTTAATAGGAAGGAATGCTCATGAAAAATTGGCAGATCAGGCATTAATTATAAGTTGAGATGATTTGAACCTGTCATTGTCATTTTAATGCAAGTGAAGTACAATGAAATGAATAACCCAATTTCACTGAGTGGCCTGATCATTGGCCACAAACAACTTTTTGTAAAACAGTGATTCTTAATTGCTTTCCACATGAAGCAGACATAGCACTTTAATTTCAAAAACACAACTTTTTCAAAATTTAACCTTAAGCAGTGACCAAGTTGTGAAGCCTTAATATTACATTGAAATTCAATAAACATACTCCAGATTGTGTCTCAACCAGAGGCAAGGTAGGGAAATGAAGGATTAAAGCGCCACTTTTCCCCTGGTGTTAACTGATAGAATTTCCATGAAGTTAAAACTTTGGGGCCCTTCTTTTTACACAAATTAGCCACAAAATTAATTGTTGATGTGGTAAAATAGGAAATTAAATGCATGAAAGCCAAAATTATCATATAATCAGAACTCACATTTTACAGTGAAAAGAAGGTTGTACGATTAAAGTGTAATACTAGGCCAAATTTTGGAAAATTTAAATCAAGATGATTTTAATAACTTTTATGTTTTCATCAATAAAGTCATGGCACTATATCATCAGATTTTGCATGCATCAATTTTGGCAGTAATCGAATTTTAGGAAAACGATCATACAGATTTTTTTTAAAATTTGCATATATCAAATACAAGTTATTGTCAAACAAATGGCAAAAAATAAAAAAAATTCACAGAGTCACTTTTTTATTGCAGTACCAAGACTGTGCCAATGTCAATTAAAAGAAATAAAGACAATTTTAGACACAGTTGACTGAAATTAACCGAGAAAATTCTTTGGATAAAGATGAGAAGCTGAAACTTTGAACTAGCATAGAGTAGGTGTTACTGCATTCAATAAAAAAATAATTATGCTTCTAGCTGCATTAGATCTCATTTAAATAGCAAATGACTGGCTGCCATGCTGTTAAAAACAAGAACCCAGGGGTTGCAAAACTGAATGATGCCGATATTTGGTATCACAAGCCAACTCAATCAAAGTGTAATCAGGTTTTTACAGCCATTTTCAGTGGTGGTGCGGCACTGGTGCCATATTGAGAAAACCAAAATTTCCAACATATTCCGGGGGGTTATTCCCGACACATATGCGCAAACTTGTGTTGGAAAGTGAAAAAGGCACACAGGAGTCAACAGATTTATTTTTGCCAGGAAAAGGAATCTGGAGACACATCTTTGCTCTGAACATAATTTTGTCCCTTTATGATCAAAGAATCACCTTTATCAGTCTGGGAAACTAGAAGGCAAATTGCAATTTGCATATCTGGACGCTGATAATTGACCTGAACATTGTAACATAATATTGGTCTGGTAGTCTGGTTGGCTGAATTATAATAGCAGTAGTCAGAAGTTATCAGGGTATAATGGCCATTTTCGTTAAGGGAGAGAAATAAATGTATTGCTACATAGCGATGCATGAAGTTTATTGATTGATTCTTGTTAACTTTCGCCAGAATAGAATAACTTTCCATGGGTGATGGAGTTATGTGTTGAACAACTTGGCATAGTTGTGTTAAGCTGACAGAGGAGATACACACCCACAGCTCATCATTGCTTTGGACATCTTAAGCTAAGGTAGATACAGCTCATCTTCATAAAGCAGACACACTTTTACGATTTCAATAAAACCTGAGATGTTCGAGAAAGAAAGCAATAAAGTAATTTAAACGAAGTTAAAGAGCCCTGAGGCTATTGCCCTACTTCATTGCACATTGGCCTAGAAAAATGGACCAAGGGCAGAGTAAATGTATTTACCCCTTTTCACGCCTCTTTCAAATGACCCAACAATCTTGCAGTATGTGTATGTGTATATATATAGGCATATGCAGCTTACATTTACCATGACAGTTACCCTTGTAACTGTCATGCATTTACTAAAAGTACACTGTATAAAGTTTATAAACTTCAAATTAAAAGTAAAACTTTTATTTGATTATGTATACTACACTTTTCTTTATTAAAACATATATATATATCATGGGAGAATTCTTTTTATTTTGTTTCTATACATTGTCAAACAAATGGACCAGTGTAGTTTGCTTCCTCAAATAGCCATTCTTTAGGTCAGAAGGAGGTGTGAATGAGGCCATGGTTGTAAAACAGTTCATCCTGTCTGAGCATAAGTCGGTCACAAGTTGGTCAATAGCTTTAGGGCTCTTTAACCCCCTTTTAAATTGTTTCTTTATGACACTTCCAAGATTTTGTTGAAATCGAAAAAGTGTGTCTGCTTCATGAAGATGAGCTGTACTATTCTAGAATTCTGTAATCATGTAGAAGATGAATATGTCATTCAATAGCTTTCTAATATGTAATAGCTTTGAGAAATTAAGCATCAAATTTTATTATATAAACTACTATACAAGCTGCTAGGAAAAACTACAACCTGCTGGGAAAAACTCAGATCAGTGCACTACATCAGTTAGCTGGCACTGTGTGATATAGATATTGTAGGCCTATATCCCAATAATGACTAAATAAAATTATTTCATTTTTCCATGGATCTATAACACATGCTACACAATCATTGTGACACCCACCAGTCCCCTATATAATAGTTACAAATGTAGGCTTTGGGAATGGTGGTTTGTGCAGAATGATTGTGAGGCCTGTGATCTATAAGTTAAACTGAACATTAGACCTGTATGCATGCCTGTTTCAATCTAATGATCTAGTTGTTGAACACCAGCAAATCTATATGGCTCTCTCAACCAATAGCATTAGTGCGTATTTTGCATGCTAGGTGGCTACATTTGTTGACGATGGGTGTGCGCTGAAGCATATCAGGTTCTGGCAGACTGGTCCCCCCTCCCTGGTGTGCCATAGGGACAGTATATCAGTTATAATTCTAGTACATTGTCCTATCTAGAATCCAGTCAATTTTCCATGATTGCAACACAAATTTCCAGCTATTCTTGGTGTAAGGACCAATTCATCGGGTGATATTTGTAGATCTATCCACTATCTGTTTGCTACATCAGTCTGATCCACTGGGATCACGTGTGTGCAACATAAAGTAAGTTTGATGAGTTTACTGTGCGCATCACTATGTGTTATGTTCAGCCAACAGGAAACTGAAAAACACGAGAAAAGACAGGAAGTAGCGCGTTGTGCGACAGTATCTGGACTGCGTCCAGATAATTACCGTCTTAAGAAGACAATTGCAATTCCAGGCTGGCTAACTCCTGGCCCTGACAGGACGATTGAGTGCGTCACTGTGCGTGGAGTTGATCAGTTGGGCATCAAAAGACAGTCTGATATCTCTGCAGCCATCCTCATTACGCAGCAGCACAGTAGCCAGACTTATTCTATCCAATTTCACGAAATACTGCGAAGTTATCAGCAGCTGATGACAGTTCCCTACTTTCACTGGAGCCTTTCGGGTTCTTTTCCTCATTTTGTAATGAATAGGTTCAAAATTTGTATAGTTAGTTGATACTGTTTGTGACACAGCTTCATGCTGTATTTATGCACTTGATAGGCTAAGTTTGGAAGTGATAGTAGCAGCAGTTATTTGTAAATTGCCTGTCAAATGTAATTTAGAGCACAGCCTAAGTCATGGCTGGGCCATGTCATACACTTTGAGAGGGTCATGGGAGGGTGATGACAGTGCTAGCGTGAGTGTCTTGTGGGGCTGAAGACATTTCTCGTCATGACCAGACAGTAATTTCCTTGACTGGTTATGGTTTTCTTAATTTTTCTTCAGATAGCATGATGGCTAGTAATTAGCAATTTAAACAAGATCAAATGCAGCCCACTTCAGTAAGTTTCCTGGGTGATGCAGCCAGAAGAATTTTTTTAAATGTGGTAACGTTTATTCCCAACTTTTTTAAAGTTTCACATAATCCGATACAAACTGATTCACACTTTCTGCATAAGATGAAAATATTTGAATTTCTCAAATGAAAATGCTAAGTCCTAGAAACTTTGAAACACAGTAACTCACTTACTCTATTTACCATACATGTCAAGTTCAAGCAACTACAGTCATAGTGGCTCCATCTATAATCCAATGTTAGTACCACCAGTGATCCAATTGAATAGTGAAGTAGCTGGCAACTGCAATGATCAGAGGCTGCTAAAGGTTTGATTTTACTGCCTCTAAATTTAAGAAATTTTAATCGCAATGATTTTGAACTGTTTAAGCAAAATTCAGGACTCAGAAATGCTGAGTCAAACATACCAGCATACGGACTGATCAGTTTTTAACTAGTGATGATATTAATTCTACTATATTTTATTTATGCTGTGATTCACCTTTTATACTTTAAATTTTATATTTTTAAACATTGACAGACATACACAAACATTTACAAATCATGCTTTTCATAAATGCCTTCAAAAATCATATAAACATAATTCCACTCATAAATACTAGTAGATATATATATGCAAATATTATATTTTTGCTAATAAAAATATCAGATGGATGTTGTCCATCACACTCCTAAAAACATCTTCTCAAAATATCCATGGTGAAAGAAATTTATATAAATGGTATAGGCCTATTAGAAATGTATGGTCAAAGTGATGGTGACCAATGCAGACTTGATTGCACTTTATTTAGTTCAAACCTCTGCTAGCTTTGACAGATTGGCAATGAAAGACATTTGCTATTAGTTAAATTATTGGCAACTCCCTCAACAGAGAAGTAAGATAGCAATTGGATTGCCTCCAGCATGAGTAAGTTTGCTTCTCTGCCTACTGTGGCTAGTTTGCATCACTGCCAACAGGTGGCTGGTCACTGAAGCATGACATGGGTGGCATTCCTGGCAAAGTCCCAATATTTACCTATGGAGGGTTGCCAGTTCCTGACTGGCCAGTGAAGTTGCAAGTCAGGGCTGGCATGCATCAGGATAAATATCATAAAAACACCATCAAATGCACTCTAATCTCATTTTTGCTTCCAAATTTTTGTGCCCATTCACTATATGCATCAAAATAGCAACTGAGAAGGCCAAACTCCTTGCCTATCTTGAGATTTTGCATATAATTTGCCACTGGTGAGAACCAGCCAAGGGTAACCAGAAGAACTGAATGAGGCCAAAGGCCTCATTCAGTTAAAAAAGAGAGTAGAAAATGGTAACATCACAACTGTTTCAGGGCCTGCAGCAGTTGTGACACTATGTTGCTAGGCAACAAGGCTGCTCAGAAGTATGTGCAGTGTACCACGCTTGCGTCACCTTAAGAGTGTCAGAAGACCCACCCCACCCACATATAACCTTACTCAGAATCCTCTGGGGTGCTCCGATCAAGAAGCGGAGGAATTTCCCGTACAGAACAGAACAGAACATAGCGTCACCACTGCTGCAGGCCCTGAAAAAGTTGTGACGTTACCATTTTCTGCTCTCTTTTTTTTAACAGCATGGCAGCCAGTAATTTGCTATTCAAATGAGATCTAATGCAGCTAGAAGCATAATTATTTTTTTATTGAATGCAGTAACACCTACTCTATGCTAATTCAAAGTTTCAGCTTCTCGTCTTTATCAAAAGAATTTTCTCAACTAATTTCAGTCAGCTCAGTCTAAAATTATCTTTATTTCTTTAAATTGACATTGGCATAGTCATGGTACTGCAGTAAAAAAACGACTCGGTGAAATTTTTTTATTTTTAGACATTTGTTTGACAATAACCTGTTCATGATATATGCAAATTTTAAAAAAAATCTGTATGATCGTTTTCCTAAAATTTGATTACTGCCAAAATTGATGCATGCAAAATCTGCAATTAATTAGTGTGTTTGTGCCCTTTGAGCTCGTACAGAAAAAAGTATTTTTACCTTTTTCTTCAAATTTGTGGCAATGTATTGGTTTACATCCTTTGGAAGAAATTTCTAACATTTTTGTGTGACAAATGCATGTAATACTTTATTCTGTAGTACATAACCAAAAATTCAATTTATAACTTTTAAGCAGTCATCAGGCCAAACGTGCTGTTACCATGGCAACCAAACGAGTGGGTGAAATTTTTTTATTTTTCATTTTTGGAATGTATGGGTCCCATAGACTACCTGTGCAAAATTTTAGAAAAATCTGTATGATCAAACTACCACGCTTGAGTCACCTTAATCCTTAATTAAATGGACCAGCAGCCTCTCAAAAAGGTGTCTGATGCAAGGGCTCTCCTCCTCACCCATTCAGCACTTGTTTTTTTTTTCTCTCTCCTTCCTTCAGTCTGGTGCTTTTGAGAAGACCCCTGATTTCCTGAGCCAAGTTGATGGGTCAATCAGCTCAGCTGTGCTAAAAAATTCCAAAATTAAATGAGATTTATCGAAATTTGATTGGGATTCTATTGAAGAATCTAAGGAGGTAGTAGTGGTCATGTGAGAGAGCGAGATCTGCCGAGCGGAGTCATATTTTAAATGCTGAATGGCCGGACGAATCCAAGACCACAAAAACATGAATAATCAGCCCCCTGATTGAACGGGTATGGGTGGGCTGGGCACATGACCACTACTCTTAAGAGTCTACAGTCGAGGGAAACCGAAGAAAGATGTTGCATGGATCATGACCCAAGATGCTATGCTCAGTTCCTCATGCGTAAATGAGCCTCCAGCTGGTTAGGCTGCAATGGTTTCCCTGGTGTCTAGAACACCGGACAATCATCAACGTCAGTGACTTTGTAGAAGGAAAATATGAATGTGCTTGTAGGTTAACACCAAAGCTTGTAACATAAGAACACTTATAGATCAAGATTATTCAGCGCCCTTACAGGGACCAACTTGTCTCTGTAAAACCATAGCAAGTTAAGAAAGCCTTATAAAAGGATAAATCTCATCGAAGTGACAAGATGCTGCCCAGCATATGATGGGTCAGGTATAATGCCAAACCAACTGCATGTTGGTATCAGTCATCCAAAAATTATGGTATTAACGAGATAGCCCCCTTCAGGGTTGGACATGCATCATATCAGAAACATACGACATTTGAGTGTTGTTCCACCATGACATTTGATGGTCGGTAGACCTAAAAACAGCCAGTCCTGCTCAGAACTGGTTCAAATCTTGCGAGATTATGTTACCCTGACTATGAGCCGTTATTTTGTGGCAATTAACATGCGAGGTTAAATAGAAATTATAGAGCGGTAAGCGAGAGCAATTTGCCGCCGAAGGCGGCAAATTGCGATCGCTTAGCGATCCTTCCCACACTAGTCATGTGCGTACTGAAAAAGAGTGGTAGTCTATCCTTCTCAGAAAAACGTGTCATTGTCATTTTGTCATGGTAATGGGACCGTGATTGTCGTAAATGTGGAGCTGCCGTATTGTGCCGAAAAATATTTTTGTAAATAAATAACAACCACACAGACTTCTTCCTTAAGAGCCAGTTATACTATACTCATCATTACGGATTTTAAAAAGCGTAATTAACGAAAATAATTCCCGATTTGATTTTACGACATCCTACTTGTGGCAGTTGAGGTTGAACAAGAGAGGACGCCACCTGTATAGACGGTGGCGCCGCCGGTGGCCGAAAACAAAATCGGAAAAAACGTCGTGGAAATGCTTGGAAAAAGTGTGAAATCACTCAAATGAAGTTTTCCAACAGTGTTGTAAGAGCTTACCGCTCTCTCCTGCTTTGGCAGATTACATATTATATATTCTTGGATGGCCTTGTGTAATTCAAACTTAAGTTTACTCCAGCCGGTTAAGGGAGTAGAGCAGCCTGTCCAAGGCATGTAACCAGGTTATTGGCATGTAAGGCTGTAAGAACATACACTGAGAAATTGTGTGTGAGCTACCAAACATTTGGTTGGCCCCCATGCATTGGCATGATACAAATTATGAACACGCTTACTTAAAGTGGGATGTTGTGACTACTGGCTATATCAAATACATAGAGATATAGCTAAGGCGCACCACCTAGTCAGTGCAAGCACTGCTAGGGACCATCTCTTGTACAATCCTCCAAAGAAATTGTCTGCATTACGGCATGGGTAAATTGCGCAAATCCTCCATTATAAATAATAACAGTAGACAAAAGTATCAAATCTCTTGAATACATCACAGGTATTGTCAGTGAAAAGTCCGACGTGAAGATGACTTAAAAGGTAGGAATATGATAGTTTCCCCTGCGCTGACATATTTATTGAAACAATATTTGTACAGTGTCCAAGGATTCCCATGTGGGTCAGGAACGTCTCTATGAAAAAGCTATTAGAGCTGATGCGAACCCTAGTTCATCGCGAGAGCATAGCCCTGGTTATGGTAATGTGAGTGCAAGCACATCCTAGTTTTTTAGTTTAGCTGTTAAGAAGCCTTCAGGCTTTGCAAAGATCGTCGGACCGTCGGACCTGTCCGACTGTTTAATAGGCAGGTCCGACACCATCATCCTCATTGTCAGACCGAATGTCCGACATCAATTTACAGGTCTTGTCATCTTAAAAGACTCTATTCAGCTCAAAGCATCAGAAAAATCACGAGCGCAACATTTACGGACCTTTGCCCCACTTGCAGCCCACTGCAAAGTAGCCACCTAGCTTGCAGAATGGGTACTAGCGCTATTGGTGAAGACAGCCATGGAGCTTGTTCAAGCAATTAAGAAGGCAGTGTTGGTGTGGGCACAACTGATCAATAGATGGCTAATTGGTCAATTGCACTTAACAAATTCACACCTCCTTGACCAGAAACCCTTTCTGCCTAATTACAATTAAAAGCATGCCTCCATAGTCCATATCCTCACAATCAATTGCCATCAGCACAGTGTCATGACTGTCATCTAATCTACCTACTTGCCATATTGGTTGTACAGCAATTAAATAATTTTAAGCCCAATTATATGAACTAGGGTTCAATATATTATATTGTGTGGTATCAAATACATTTATGACTGACTCTTGGATGAATGTGATGCTTGTTCTTCCAAGATTAAATTCTTCTGTTTTGATTATCATATTGGCAACCAATGAAGGGTGGCTGCCAACAACAGTTACTGCCCTTACTGAAGTAGGAAAATAAAATGATGTTTCGCAGTCCATAATTGGGGTGTTTATATATTAAATTAATTCAGTCTAGGCCTATACATTTTTTTATGCATTTACTAGGCCTAATTCAGACAATCTCCTGGTAATATTCTTTTTGAAAGCTCGACAATCAATAATTCTGTCGCTTTGTCTTGATGCTGGAATGACGCATACATTTTTCGGTCTGACAAGAATCTTTTCGGTCTGACAACAGGTGCCTGTCTGTCAGACCGAATGTCTGACAGAGGCTTGAGGATCTTCGCAAAGCCTGAGAAGGGTCCCAACGAAGCCAAATTCACTAGATCAATGAGGAAACGTGTAATGGTCCCTTGATCCACATAATGATTAGAACACAGCATATGATAAGTCGGTGCATTAATTCATTCCTGTAGGATAACATGATAAAGAAGACCCGAAGTCTTCATCAATCAACAGACTTGATTTCATGGTATCAATGATACATACAGGAGCAGCAAAGTTCCGCTCAATTGTTTACACGCAGTTAGTGGTTCTGGCGAGGTCTAGATTGCCATAACATCAAGATACCAAAGGAAGGCACACAAGACCTTCCTGCTGCAGTCGTGTTAACTGTTTTTAAATAGTCCACATAACTCTGTATGTAGCATTAACTATCTGATCAGGTGCCCGAGTTCACACAGCTTATTGTACAAGGGCAATATCAGAACACAAACAATTGGTGACGTGCATCAACCATTATATATTAGATCTATTGGTGATCAAACAAAGGTTCCTGCCTCACAAACTCAGGCCAATTTGACAGTGAACCCTCTGTTGTATACGGCAATGCGCCCTATGCGCAGAATGTTCACATGTTGAGACCAAATGAGTATCAATAATGATTAACGTGTGGCCCACTGGCACAGACCCTTAAAAGTTGGGTTGAATATTTCCCTGAGCTGAAAAAGGTCATGACAATATCAAGTCGACCAGCCTGTGTTCGTATGCACACAAGAATCACAACCATTTGGAACTTATGTTTCAGCCAACACATTAATACATGTAACCAACCTAGGGAAGATAAAGGCCACAGAGCTATCTCAATGCATGAATTGGAACTTCACTGTAACAGTGTCCATTGTCAAACATGTTTGTGATCAACACAAATGTACAGAGTTCAAGCAATCTGTAAACATCATACATCTTGACTTTAGTAAGTACAGACAAAGCATAGACCAAGCTCATGTTATGAACGGATAATGACAATCTGAGCCTTCATTAATTTGCACTTGCCAGTGGCAAACAGGGTTGCTCTTATCGCCGTAGCCTATCACCAATAAGCTTGCGAGTGAGTGACGGACTGTCCCTTATATCGACATCAATAAAGCTTACACAATGAGGCAATGTATTGCCATCTGACACCTTCATTAATTTTACAATCTCAAATCCATGAATACCACATGTGAACAACATACACATAGGAGCAGGCCCTGTTGCTATCGGGCCCCCCCCCCCCTTTTTGGCATGGCAAATTTGTGACCTGTATTTCTAGATACGCCAGGTAAACATGGTAAAGACTATGTCCACATTCACCAACAATGTGCCTGCCACAGGATCGTTGGCAATCTAGTCATTATTGACGGATCTTTGAGACTACCTGGCCTAACATTGCAACATTGCCCTGCAATTTTTGGCCCATGGCTGAGGGCGCTAGTGTGCGGTAGATTTCGCTTAATAGGGATGAGGGAAAAGATTTAGATTGAGATTAGATTTAGTCTTAGTAAGACTTTCAAGAAAAGGTGTCCCTGTGTACAGCCATGGCTATTGCAAAGATTAATTGTAGTCAACCTAATTGTCAGCCAACTTGACTGATAAGTAATCCCCAGATGAGGATAGGATGTTCTTATGATAGTCCTAAGACACTTGCGACTTCGTGACCAATGCAGTGCACTAGTTGTCGGTTAAACACACCAGACAAATCATTAGTGAAAAAAGCATGACAATATGAATTGTCTCCAGGGAAAAAACAATCCACAGAGTGGCGGTTGGTTCACAGTTTAAGGCTGTCCTAAGACAGTTTCGCTAGATTCACTCAGCAATCATATATTATGGGAATGTTGCTATGTGCTAGTGTGAAATTAGGGAGCATGTTATAGGTTCTCAGCTTTCACAGACCCGATGCAGTGAATAGGCGTAACTGTTATTCTTGAAACCATAGCAGTAAAGATGGTGACAGTGTCAGATTTACATGCTACAGAGGCTGGCATTGAACATTTAACAGAACCAAGCAAGACCCCACATCATATTAAGGCTGGTAGTTTCCGTGACTTAGAATGACAATTGAAACATTGTCTATTCAAATGGGTAATAAACACGAAGAATTTATACAATTATGAAGGCTAGCCAGCGTTAAATGCCACCAGAGCAGGCCGAGTAGGCCCTTGCATCATTGCAGTTGCTAAGTCATAGTATGATCAGATTTAAAATAAGTTTTCCTGTTTTACCTCCAGGAAGTAAGAAACAAACTCATGGAGAGTTGATGAAAATCGGGGTGACACATGATTCAATTTGATCAATCGTCCCCCTTTTTAAGAGCTGAGTCAGTCCAATACACACCACATGAAAAAAGTACACACAGCTGAGGGAGCTGTCAAAAGTCAAGCTGTCAACAATCAAGTGTAACAAATCAGGGAGTCCCTGAATTCAATTAAAGATTCAGACATCGTGGGTGTGCTTCATATTGAAGTTTCAAAAAGAGACATTTAATTTTTATGATTAAGTAATTGGGCAACAAATATAGTTACCAGTTTCGTCCCAAACAGAGTGATGTCTCAGTAACAGGCCCACCAGTGGTGTCCATAGGATGGCTAGTAGCCGTTTCTGTTGGCCAGTGGCAATTTCACAAAGTTTGTTCCCAGTGGGAGACAATATTACTCACTTCATATGATTTTTCAAGACGATCCGGGCGGTGAATTTAAGATGGCGGCGTCATCATTTTCTTCAATTATCGCCCAACCAGCAATTTTCCGCCGCTTAACCTTTTTTGCGTAGTTCACAGGCATGGTAAATGAAGGTTAGATAGTGTATCTACCCTTCTAGCAGTAATATTTCGCCCGTAAAACTTGTCCAAAGTCTGACAAGTGACTTAGAAGTGAGAAAGTTCAAGAAATCCAAATGCGATGTTGTCTCTCCGCTGGACAAACCGCTTATGACTCCGCTCGGCAGATCTCGCTCTCTCACGTGATCACTACGTTCCGGATTCGGAAATAGAATCAGCGGCCCTCTCAAATGCCAGTCACAAGAGGTATATTGTGTAACTACAAATCATATACGGATATTCAAGATTTCAATCTACCCCTGCATATAGGCCACCTGGCCTACCTACACATCATTATTTTGTACAAGTATAAAACAAAACTATTTGCCTGCGGATGGTAATTAATGCTCAGCAGGCTCAGTTCTTTGTCAGCTAATTAGGCTTACATCAGTGTAGGCCCACAGCATGGGCCGACTTGTCAAATCAAGTTTATAAAATACGATCCACAGACTTCAATCTACATCTGATGTTACTTTGGATAAAATCAACAGAGATAAAATGTAAAAAGACACTAAAACTGGTACAGTTTGCTGACTTACTTTCTGGATGAATCAGTTTATATTTTTCACATGTGGTGCAGACTGAACTTACGAAAAAAAAAATTTCAATGTTTATGTTTTGCTTGGAAAATGACTATAACGTCCTGCGAGTAAATCTAGTTGGCTGTTCTGATTTCAGTATATGTTATAGTCAATTAGCTTACATAATATTATTTAAGAAAGGGTTTGTTTATGGACAAGGGCTGCAGGTGACCATAACATAATCCTTCATCCATTTTTTTTTCCTATTTTCATAACTTTGCAGGCCTATTTGGGTTAACATCTATCCATAGCGGAGGAAAAACGTAGGCTGCGCGGCGGCATACCCTCGGCTAATCAGTGGCTATTCTGAAATCAAGTGGCCCTCAGGAGGCGCGGGCTTTGAGGGGGCAAGGTCCCTAAAAACTTTAAATTGATGTCTGTTTCCACCAGGTCACAGCAAGTGCCATAAAAATCTGTAAAAATTTAAGCAAGATTCAAGGCCAAAATTTGTTTTGGCAATTCGCTTTTCCAAATCTCACGCACTCTCGTGGCCGCCAAATCACGCGTGACTTGCCTGAGAAGAGTTACGGTCTGGAGAGAGCAGTGCACATGGTGCAACCAACGAGAATTTAAGCAGACTTATTCAGTAAATATACAAGATTTTAAACTTCACACATCACTGAAAGTCTGTATTTTAGTGGCAGAGTCGTTTCTGGAGACTGCACAGAAGCTGTGGGTGGCTGGCAAGGCAAGGTAAGTTTGTAAACAACATTTTCTCATTTGTTTAAATTTGTGTATTGCATCCACTGCATAGGCTATAGCATGTATTGGCCTATCTGTATATTCAGGAATGTGCAGCATAATAATAAATATTCCAAAGCGTATATATATTGTTTCTATTATGTCACTTATTTATCAGAAACAGAAACAGCCCTTGTACGTGTCCAGAACGATGTCATCTGTGC
Source organism: Platynereis dumerilii (assembly GCA_026936325.1). Classification (NCBI taxonomy): domain Eukaryota; kingdom Metazoa; phylum Annelida; class Polychaeta; order Phyllodocida; family Nereididae; genus Platynereis; species Platynereis dumerilii. Next base: position 1,729,610 of record JAPTHN010000052.1, on the reverse strand, counting down.
TATTGGCCAGCAGAAAGTTGTCCTTTTAGTGCTCCTTGACCTGTCGGCAGCATTTGATACCGTGGACCACCGTTGCCTTCTTCAAACACTCCAACAACTGGGTATTAGTGGAACAGCACTACGCTGGTTTGATCACCCTTCAGATGTGACAATTCAATTCCTATGAAACATTGGCCTATCAGAAGAGTCCCACAGACATGCCTGCATCCATGGGTATCCATAGCAGTCAACTTGACCAAAACAAACATGGCGGACAAAGCAGCGCTCGCTTGGAAACGTATCATTGAAGGATTGTAGAAGTTAGAGGGTTTATAGGGTTGCATTTGGTATTAAATGATAGAGAAAACTTCAATGCATGCAGAAGGCTATTTGAGAATGATGAAAAGACAATGGTGAGTACAGAAATTAAACAAGAATCCGCGGATTCAAAGCTAGCCATTTGGTTTTATATTAAAGGGGCAGTGATTAACATGGAATGGGATGATAGCAATTTTGACCTAATCTATAGTATATCCATACTGAAGACATGTAAATAACAATTTGAAGAATGTAAATAATATCATGAAATCCTCAAAATAAGAGGCAACTAGGAAGCTTCTTGTAAATCGGAGGGGAAAGAATAGAATACAATGAAATAAGACAGATAGATAAATAGCTAGTAAGATAGATAGGCGGATGGACTTGACAGAGGGAGCTTCCGTCTAAATAGGAAGGAATATATGCATGACAGATAGGCAGAACAGGCAGAGATTATAAGTTGAGATTATATGAACTCCATCATTTTAATGCAAGTGAAGTACAATTAAAGGAATAAACCCGTTTCACTGAGTGGCCTGAACATTGGCCCCGAACAACCTTTTGTTAAAACAGTGATTCTTAACTTGTGAAATAGCACTTTAATTCCAGAAACACACTTTCAAAATTTAACCTAAAGGAGTGACCAAGTTGTGAAGCCTTAAAGTTACATTGAAATTCACTAAACATACTCCAGATTGTCTCTTGGCTGGACCAATCAGAGGCATGGTCGGGAAATCTATCAGCCAATGGGATTGAAGGATTCAAGCACTACTTTTCCCCTGCTGTTAACTGATAGAATTTTCATGAAGCTAAAACTACAGGGCCCTTCTTTTTAAACAAATCAATTGTTGATGTGGCAAAATAGGAAACAAAATGCATGAACGCCGTAAATCTCACACAATGAAAACACACATTTTAAAGGGAAAAGAAAGTTGTACAATCAAAGTTTTATACCAGGCCAAATTTGGGAAAATTTAAATCAAAATGATTTTAATAACTTTTATGTTTTCATCAATTAAGTCATGGCACTAAATGATTATGCTCACTGTTACGTTCAAAAAATAACATGCAAGCACTTCAAGAGGTGTTTGTAGATATAATATCTAGCTATTTCCTATTTGCACATCTGATTTTCTGTCAGGATCTATCTATCTATCTATACATGGCCCATTGCTGGTTAATTGCATTTCAAGTTCACACCTTGACCCTATTGTAACAGGAAATCCAATGTATTGTATTGTATCTAATTACACTCCTGAAAGGTTATTGGGCTATATTGCTGTTAGACCTGTTAGGGAATGAACTCAAGATACTGCTAGAGTTATCCACCGGAGGGCCATTCCGAATACATACAGTGGACAGTGCTGCCACCTAGCCCGTTCTTGGTTCACATGTTTATTGTTTTTTGTTTGCAGTGTTTACTGTTTACATGGTTTATGGTTTTCAGAATCCCATACACTCATCACCCATTCCAATAGCTACGCCTATGGCTAGCTAAAAAACGATGCAGTGACGTCATGTATCCCAGGTCCCATATTAATATATAGATGATTTTAAACTGCTTAAGCAAATTCAGGAATCCGAAATGCTGAGTCAAACATACGGACTGAACAGTTTTTAACTAGTGATAAAATGAATTGTATTTTATTTTATTTATGCTGTGACTCACCTTTTATACTTTTAATTTTATATGTTTAAACATTGACAGACATACACATACATTTACAAATCATGCTTTTCAGAAATGCCTTCAAAAATCATATACAAACATAACTCCACTCATAAATACTAGTAGATATATATGCAAATATCATATTTTTGCTAATAAAAATATCAGATGGATGTTGTCCATCACACTCCTAAAAACATCTTCTCAAAATATCCATAATGAAAGAAATTGATATAAATGGTATAGGAAATGTATGGTCAAAGTGACGGTGACCAATGCAGACTTGATTGCACTTCATTTATTTCAAACCTCTGTTAGCTTTGACAGATTGGCAATGAAACACATTTGCTATTAGTTAAAGCAATGAAACACATTTGCTATTAGTTAAACAGAGAAATAAGATAGCAATTGAATTGCCTCCAGCATGAGTAAGTTTGTTTCTCTGCCTAATTTTGCTAGTTTGCATCACTGCCAACAGGTGGCTGGTCACTGAAGCATGATATGGGTTGCATTCCTGGCAAAGTCCCAATATTTACCTGTGGAGAGTTGCCAGTTCCTGACTGGCCAGTGAAGAGGAAAGTCAGGGCTAGTATGCACCAGGATAAATATCATCAAAAACACCATTAAATGCAGTCTAACCTCATTTTTGCTTCCAAATTTTTGTGCCCATTCACTATATGCATCAAAATAGCAACTAAGATGGCCTAACTCCTTGCCTATCTTGAGATTTTGCGTATAATTTGCAACTGGTGAGAACCAGCCAAGAGTAACCAGAAGGCCTCATTCAGTTAAAAATGATGTACGCACATACCTCAGAATCATCTTCGTTCTCTTAAGTTAAAGTTTGGTAACTACCAAAATTGATACATGCTAAAACTGAAATTAATTGTGCAGTGGTACTTTGAAGTGTTACATGAAATATTGGTACCCGGTCAATCCGCCCTGGGCCTAGCCGCCTCGCTGTCTCCCGCCTCAAGAAAACTCGCCTCGGCGCCAGCCCATCCCCCGGCCGCCCATCTGGTGAACTGCCAGCCGTGGCCCCCGCCCAATTAACCCTTAATCACCCTTCTCCCTGGTCGCCCAGCCCAAGCTAATTGCCCCAATGCAGACAATTGATCCAAGGTTGAAGTTGCATGATAGCTCATGAAAGAGTCATGATAGATCATGTATACAGTTTATTTGTGTGTTGATGAGATCTGTCTACAGATTTTTCTCTCTACTTTGTCTTTTATTCACTTATATAGGCATATTAATTAGGCCTAGTCTAGTATTAACACATAGCCTTGTTCTCTTAAGTGTAAACCCATCTTTTAATTGACAGTCGGCCCTGTTTATGCAGGGCCTATAGGCCTAATTGCCATTCATTACATAATCACTGAATACGTGTCAAATTGATTGCAACAGGTGTTTATATTTTCTTAGTTATTTGAAAAAAGCCCATTAGTTTGATTTCAATATATAAAAAATAATGAATTTAGATAAATTGATTGAACCTTTCACAATTAAATTACCAGAAAGCCCAAAATATATGTAACGCATCCATCAATGGTTTTCTTTTCTTTCTTTTTTGTTATAATTATACAGGCAAATAATATAGCTAATAGCTATATTATGTAGGCTTATGGCCCAGTCAAAGAATGAAACGTCTTGTAGGCCTACTTGTCAGATTGTGTGTTTCTCATACAATTTGTTCTTGATACAACTGTCGCACATTTTAAGACTGTAGTGTAGGCCTATTCGTCGTATTCGAATTACTCATTATATTCAACCTGCTGACAATTTAGAGCTTTCTTTAAAGAATATAACCAACTTTCTTTAGATAGATCTTCAGATAGATCGGATAGATAGATAGACGGGCTTATGCCTAATTAGACAGATTTGCGTATAAGCATGACATTAAAATGACTTAGACTAGTCACTTAATATGTAGTAAATAAACAAGAAAATATTTTTCAAAAAGAATATTTGGCACACAGCCAAAAACTGTCCATGATTGCCTCTCACAATTAACAGCTGTTTTAATTGACTTTTGAACACTTCTGAACATTGCCTGATAATGCCCTGATTGCTATTAGCCTATTACGTCCGAAGTGTTAAAGGGTCAGATTGCTATTGAAGATTTAAGATACAAGATTCAACCTACTTTTTGTACAGCAACCAAGAGCAAATTAACTGCGCATCCAATTTGGGATTATGTCTATTCGATTAAAGCACATTGACTAGATTATTAAATGTTACTTTTAAAATAAATAAATAGATAGATCTATAGCTCCGTATACACACAATGACAATGACAATGACAAATTTTATTTAAAGTCTGTTTTGTAAACCAAAACAATAGTACAGAACTAGTGTCACCGACACAAGTTTGATAGATAGATAGATAAATCTAGATATATGCAGATAGATAGATCTATAGATATTTCATTCTGCACACCTGTCTGCGCTATAGCTACCCATTTGTCTACTTATAAATTCTCTATCAGGGGTAGGCCTAATTATAGGGGCGGGTAGGAGCCTGGGTGGCTAGTGCAGGGGCGGGTAATACTGGGGCGGGTTTTGCCGAGGCGGGGAGTGGCAGGGCGAGTAGCCCTGAGCCGGGTTCACTGGAAATCAAAATATTTTAGCCAAATGGGCAGGTCCCATAGATTAAGTTTGCAAAATTAAAAAAATATCTAACTGTCAAACTACCACGTCAAGTTCATGCAACTACATTCCTAGTGGCTCCATCTATAATCCAAAGTTGGTACCACCAGCTGTTTATCAGTTTATAAATAGACTTCTGGATCTGGATCTGGTTAATTACTCAGCATTGTCACTTGGATATTTCGCTTAGGGTTGTGAGATAAATGAAATGATAAGGCGAGAGTCAGGAACACATCCTATTAAAATTTTTAAGGCTACCCTGCATACCTCCTCACATATTTTGTGTGTATGTATACTATACATTGTACAACTAATCTATCATAAACAAGAATCCATGGATTCAAAACCGGCCTTTGGCGATTATACATTCGGGATTGAAATCATGAACGGGGGGATTTATATATTACTAGCATTTACCCGTGATAAATGGCAGTGAGAGAGGCACGAACTATAACAATAGGCATGACACTGATGCAAACAGACGACTTTGGAGGAAAGATGCCTTGGAGATGGAAAAGGATGTGGTAGTGAAGAAAACATTTTGAAATTGGATAGCATGACTCCATAGATGAATATTTCATCTATGAAATGAGGTTCAGCATTGCGATACGCAAATGAAGGAAGTTAGTGTAGGAAGTTATTAAATAAGTGGTTGACATTCAGTGGTAATCTGTGGGTGTATATGGATAAGTGATTTCAGCCTACATGAATTAGGCAATTTTTGCAGCAATGAACATGCATGGATGAAGAGGAGCATGTGCTTTGGTATGTGAAAGGCATGTTTGTTTCCTGCCATGCATGAGTGAAAAGTTAAGAAATTCATGGAGCCTGACTGGCTTTGAAGTATACAGTGTGAATAGTAAAAGGTAAAATGCATGCAATTAAGGATTTTTACATATATATATATGTGAGATAGATACTTTGGTAGTGCTCATCTTTTCTCTAAGACTCACATCAATACATGTTAGGCAATTGGCCGTAATCCTAAAGTCAGAAATTCTATGTCAAAATGATGAACAAAACAAATTTGTACTTCTATTGAAAGATCTGTAAGGTAGATTGCACTTCAGCATGACACTTGAAACTTGACACTTCAACAGATAGCAATCAGGCAGTGATACTGAAGGAAATTCAATGGCAATTAGGATTTTAAAGTACATTGTTATGAACACTGCAGGCAATCTGAGCTGAAACATGACTAACAATCAGTGTGATTGCAATAATAATACCCTCCTGCAGTTATTTGAGGCTGATAGTAGGGTGTGGCAGAGCGTGAAATGGCCTGGACCACAACAGATAAAATGGCGGCAATGCACTCGGTTGAAAACGTACCATTGAGTGAACAGAAAAAGTACGGGATGGATTCGGCCGTTTTTGGTGTTAATAGATAGAAACAAGAATCCGCGGATTCAAAACCGACCTAGCGCAATGAAATTGAAGGTGCCAAATGTTGCTTAAACCACTGAGCAACTGATATTGGAAGATAGGAGAAATAGTTGATTGGAAGATGCTAGACTATTAGTATAGAAGCAATGAAGTTTGAACAGATTTCTAAAAAAAAGGAAAGATCTTTCTTTTTCTTTTTTTTTTTTTTTTTTTTTCTGTTTTTTTTTGTTACGCTCTTCCGTCTTTCAAAATAGCACGGCGCACCAGAACCTGCCAAACACTTCTATTTTTAGCTAACTGTTCATGATCAAAACATTCACATGTATAATTATTCCTACCATTACCATTTACAACTGTAACATTTATACTTAGCTTATCAAGATCTTTGTCCACTAATTTCAGCCAGGTCTGTTTCTGCCCTCCCCTTGGTTTTTGAACATATTTTCTCGCTTCCCTCAGCGCTCCCTTTGCTGGAGTTTCTTCCGGTAGTCTCAGTAAATGTCCATACCACTGTAATCTTCTTTCTTTAACACTCTTACTCCATGGATTTAACTTGGTTCTTCTGTATAATTCTTCGTTTGATATCCTATCTTGCCATGTTATTTCTAAGATCTTTCGCAGCATTTTTCTTTGAAATACGTCAATGTCATTCTCTAGTTGTTTAGTCACTGTCCATAACTCGCAGTTGTATAAAAATATACTTTCTACGTGACTACGGAAAAGTCTGATTTTAACCTTCTTCGACACTTTCTTGCTTTCCAAGATTTTCTTCAGTTGGTTATACGCTGCTATGGCTAAAATTTTTCTTCTGTTGATGTCATTTCTTGTGTCTAGAAGACTTCCTAAATATTTACATTTTTTTCCAGTATTCATCCTCTCACCTTTTAACTTCATATTCTTCTGTTTTACCATCATTCACTTGTAAATTTTTCTCTTTTAGAATGGCTGGGACTGTTTTTCTGATATCTTCAATTCTTTCTTTATCATTCGTTATCCATGCTGTATCTGTATCATCTGCGTATTGTTGATCAATCATCAATAGTCTACTGCTGTATTTTGTATATCTGTGATCTTCAATATGGGGTGGTATCATGATTCCTTGCGTTGATTTCAGAGCTTCGGCTAAATATATGATGAAGAAGATTGGACTCAGACAATCACCTTGCGGTACACCCACATTCGTGACAATCTCTTCTCCTAAAGTTTTCCCTATTCTGACTCTCAGCTTGACGTCTTCAATCAAAATCTTTATCATGTGCAATTCATCTTCATTTAGTATTTCTTTCAAAGTTTTCATCAGTTCAGTTCTCCTTACTGTATCAAACGCTTTTGACATGTCCAACATAAGTAGAATAATTGAATAATCTTGGGATGTTATCGCCTTTTCTGCTAGTATTTTGAAACTGAAAACTAGTTCTGTGGTGCTTCGTCCTTTCTGGTAAGCTGCTTGTGTTGACGGTATTTTCTCTAGAAACTTGTTCAGACATCTCTTCAACATACATATCGCAAGAATTTTCCTCAGTATTGATAATAAGATGATTGGCCTAAGATTTCCTGGGGGACCTGCCTTTTTCCCTGGTTTTTGTAGTGGAACGAGAACACCTTCTTTTAATTCCTTTGGATACATTCCTGTTGTTGCGGCATGATTGTATATCTCAGCTATCTCTTCATATATTTCTTCCGGACTGTATTTAATTAATTCTCCATAAATTTCATCTATCCCAGCACTTTTCCCATCTTTTAGTCTTTTAACAGCTTCCTTGATTTCTTCTTTACTAAATTTTACGGCCATCTCTTTAGGATCAATATTTTCTATCTCTTCTTCCATATCTTTAGTAAACATCTCTTGGGAAAAACTTGTAACAATTCTTGTTTGTTCTACCTCATCTGTTGTTTTTCCATTTTCTCCATCCACCAATATTTTCTTTTTCTCTTTAATTCTTTGCAGATCTTTGACAACTTTGAACATTCTCCTTGAATCACTTTTTGAATCTTCTACAGCTTCTACCATCTCCAAGATTTTCTTTTCCTCTTCTTCTTCGAGTTTCTTATGAATTTCTTTCATAACCTTGTTTTTTTCTTTTCGTAACTCTTCATTCTTTTCTTTACTTTTACTTGAATTCATGTTATCTCTAATCTTCATCTGTCTTTCTGACAGTTTTTTAATTTCTTCATTTTCACTTTTTTTACTTTTGTCTTTTCTTCCGACAACCTCTTCAGCGGCTTTGGTACAGATCTTGACAATTTTCGTCCATTTTTCTTGACCTGATTCTGATGTCTGTATCTCCCCTATCTCATTTTTTATCTTGTCTTGATATTCCATCTTTTTTCCTTCTTCTCTTAATTCTTCTAGTTTCAATTTCGACTTTTTTCTTTGAGGCTTCATCTTGTACCATTCTAGGTTGAATTTCGCTTTTACCAGTCTGTGATCTGTGTAAGTTTCTATGCCACTATACGATCTTGAATCTTCAACAAATCTTTTCTGATCTACTCTTGTCATGATGTAATCGATTTGATTTCTGTAAGGATTTCTTCTAACTTCTCCATTCTTATCATTATGATCTTGTTTTCGTGTTGGTGCCTCCCATGTAGTTCTGTGTGCCATTTTATGTGGAAATTGAGTATTACTCAGAATAATGTCATTTTTCATCAACATCTCTGCTAGAATTCTTCCTGACGAGTTCATCTCTCCCTTCCCGTAACGTCCTATCACTTCTGAAAAATCTTTATGTCCTAATCCTGTCTTTGCATTCATGCCTCCTCCTATGATACAAATGTCTCTTTTGCTAACGGAACTGATGACTTTTTCAAGATCTTCATAATATTCTTCTCGCACTTTCGGATTTTTTTCACTATTTTCTAATGTCGGAGCATATGTCGAAATAAAGACTGCCTTTCTCTGGTTATTCTTATCTTCTAACTTCATCGTGGCTGTACAAATTCTGTCTGTTATAGTCTTGAACTCTGCATTTAAACCTTTTTCTACCATTATGCCAACCCCATGATGTCTTATCTTCTTTGCTTCCAGTGTGATAAAGTTCATATTTCTGTTTTCTATCTGTTGTTTCAATTTCCATAATCCCTTCATCTGTCATTTTCGTCTCTTGAATGGCTAAGATGGCTAGTTGATATCTTGTCATGTCGTTAGCAACCTGTTGTTTTTTGAAGTCGTCGTTCAGTCCTCTAACATTCAATGTTCCCACATTAAATTTCTTTCTCAAAAAGCTCCCTGTAGCTGGTTCTTTAATCTGACACATTTTCTGATGTTTGTGATGCACCTTGACTTTGCAAATTCGAATTTAAGTAGCGAGGAGTCACCCAACGCTGCCGGCTTCAAAATCTGAAAAAAATCCATTTTGAATCTGAAAAAAATCCATTTTGAAGGAAAGATGGCTGTCAAAATGGCCGCCATCTTGGACTTCTCAACACGTTACTCATCCATACCCACAGGCCAATCAATACCTGTACCAAATTTCATAACTGTAAGTGAAATATTAAGGTCACAATGGTCAGTTCAAGAATGAAGAAAGATGGCTGCCAACATGGCTGCCACAAAGTGGCTGCCATCTTGGATTTCTCAACATGTTCCCGTCTGATACCCACAGTAGGGTGTTTCAGCTGCCCCCAATATTTTCTGATCCTGCTTGACCTTGGTCTGGTATTGCAGTTTATATAGTAAAAGTCACATGTAAAATTTTGGCCCATTCTATAAATACTTACCTTTACCAGAATTCACTTGAAGTTTATAATGTAATTCCCCATTGGCGAACTTATAGTCTGAAGATATTGCAAAAATCAATGAAGGAATAGATATTTTTTCCTCAATCCATAGTTTCTGAGTAAGTTTTGGGAGGGCAATTCAAATCTGGAATCAGCTATTTTGTAGCAGGTCTTCCTAATGAACTAGGAAGTGTTGAATTACCTGTACCAAATTTCATAACTCTTAAGTGAAATATTGAGGTCACAATGGCCAGTTCAAGGAATGAAGAAAGATGGCTGCCAAAATGGCGGCCATCTTCTCAACATGTCCCTGATCCATACCCACCGGCCCATACCTGTAACAAATTTTATAACTCTAAGCGAAATATTGAGGTCACTATGAGCAGTTCAATAAATGAAAAAAGATAGCTGCCAACATGGCCACCACAAAATGGCAGCCATCTTGGATTTCTCGACATGTTCCCAATCCATACCCAGAGTCCCATACCTGTACCAAATTTCATAACTGTAGGTGAGATATTAAGGTCACAATGGGCAGTTCAAGAACGAAGAAAGATGGCTGCCAAAATGGCCACCACAAATGGCAGCCATCTTGGATTTCTCGACAAGTTCCCAATCCATACCCAGAGTACTATACCTGTACCAAATTTCATAACTGCAGGTGAAATATTATTGTCACAATGGCCAGTTCAAGAATGAAGAAGGATGGCTGCCAAAATGGCCACCACAAAATGGCCGCCATCTTGGATTTATCGACATGTTCCCAATCCATACCCAGAGTACTATACCTGTACCAAATTTCATAACTGTAGATGAAATATAAAGGTCACAATGGGCAGTTCAAGAATGAAGAAAGATTGCTGCAAAAATGGCCGCTGCAAAAATGGCCGCCACAAAATGGCAGCCATCTCGGATTTCTTGACATGTTCCCAATCCATACCCAGAGTACTATACCTGTACCAAATTTCATAACTGCAGGTGAAATATTATTGTCACAATGGCCAGTTCAAGAATGAAGAAGGATGGCTGCCAAAATGGCCACCACAAAATGGCCGCCATCTTGGATTTATCGACATGTTCCCAATCCATACCCAGAGTACTATACCTGTACCAAATTTCATAACTGTAGGTGAAATATAAAGGTCACAATGGGCAGTTCAAGAATGAAGAAAGATTGCTGCAAAAATGGCCGCTGCAAAAATGGCCGCCACAAAATGGCAGCCATCTCGGATTTCTTGACATGTTCCCAATCCATGCCAAGAGTACTATACCTGTACCAAAGTTCATAACTGTAAGTGAAATATTATGGTCACAATGGGCAGTTCAAGAATGAAGAAAGATGGCTGCCAAAATGGCCACCACAAGATGGCCGCCATCTTGGATTTATCGACATGTTCCCAACCCATACCCAGAGTACTATACCTGTACCAAATTTCATTACTGTAGATGAAATATAAAGGTCACAATTGGCAGTTCAAGAATGAAGAAAGATGGCTGCCAAAATGGCCACCACAAATGGCAGCCATCTTGGATTTCTCGACATGTTCCCAATCCATACCCAGAGTACTATACCTGTACCAAATTTCATAACTGTAGGTGAAATATTATTGTCACAATGGCCAGTTCAAGAATGAAGAAGGATGGCTGCCAAAATGGCCACCACAAAATGGCCGCCATCTTGGATTTATCGACATGTTCCCAATCCATACCCTGAGTACTATACCTGTACCAAATTTCATAACTGTAGATGAAATATAAAGGTCACAATGGGCAGTTCAAGAATGAAGAAAGATTGCTGCAAAAATGGCCGCTGCAAAAATGGCCGCCACAAAATGGCAGCCATCTCTGATTTCTTGACATGTTCCCAATCCATGCCAAGAGTACCATACCTGTACCAAATTTCATAACTGTAAGTGAAATATTATGGTCACAATGGGCAGTTCAAGAATGAAGAAAGATGGCTGCCAAAATGGCCACCACAAAATGGCCGCCATCTTGGATTTCTCGACATGTTCCCAATCCATACCCAGAGTGCCATACTTGTGCCAAATTTCATAACAATAAGTGAAATATTATGGTCACAATGGGCAGTTCAAGAATGAAGAAAGATGGCTTCCAAAATGGCCACCACAAAATGGCCGCCATCTTGGATTTATCAACATGTTCCCAATCCATACCCAGAGTCCCATACTTGTACCAAATTTTATAACTGTAAGTGAAATATTATGGTCACAATGGGCAGTTCAAGAATGAAGAAAGATGGCTGCCAAAATGGCCACCACAAAATGGCCGCCATCTTGGATTTCTCGACATGTTCCCAATCCATACCCAGAGTGCCATACTTGTGCCAAATTTCATAACAATAAGTGAAATATTATGGTCACAATGGGCAGTTCAAGAATGAAGAAAGATGGCTTCCAAAATGGCCACCACAAAATGGCCGCCATCTTGGATTTATCAACATGTTCCCAATCCATACCCAGAGTCCCATACTTGTACCAAATTTTATAACTGTAAGTGAAATATTATGGTCACAATGGGCAGTTCAAGAATGAAGAAAGATGGCTGCCAAAATGGCCACCACAAAATGGCCACCATCTTGGATTTCTCAACATGTTCCCAATCCATCACCAGAGTCCCATACTTGTACCAAATTTCATAACTGTAAGTGAAATATTATTGTCACAATGGGCAGTTCAAGAATGAAGAAGGATGGCTGCCAAAATGACCACCACAAAACGGCAGCCATCTTGGGTTTCCCGACATGTTCCCAATCCATACCCACAGTAGTTCAAGAACCTGTACCAAATTTCATAACTGTAGGTGAAATATTAAGGTCACAATGGGCAGTTCAAGAATGAAGAAAGATGGCTGCCAAAATTACCACCACAAAATGGCTGCCATCTTGGATTTCTCGACATGTTCCCAATCCATACCCAGAGTACCATACCTGTACCAAATTTCATAACTGTAAGTGAATTATTAAGGTCACAATGGGCAGTTCAAGAATGAAGAAAGATGGCTGCCAAAATGGCCACCACAAAATGGCCGCCATCTTGGATTTCTCAACATGTTCCCAATCCATACCCAGAGACCCATACCTGTACCAGATTTTATAACTATAAGTGAAAATTAAGGTCACAATGGGCAGTTCAAGAATGAAGAAAGATGGCTGCCAAAATGGCCGCCATAAAAACGGCAGCCATCTTGGGTTTCTCGACATGTTCCCAATCCATACCCAGAGTCCCATACCTGTATCAAATTTCATAACTGTAAGTGAAATATTAAGGTCACAATGGGGAAAAACTGTGGTTTACATCTGGTTTGTGGTTACTGGTTTGTGGTTACTGGTTTGTGGTTACTGTTTATGGTTTCACCTGATCCATTTACAGCTCCTGTATTAACCGGCCTCCGCTGTTAGGCCGGTTAAAAAGTGTAATGCATCTGCAAGGGCATGTGTGACATTGGGATGGGAATGAATAGTTTCAGAAATTAAGCAAAAACGGCGATGTGACGTCATGGTCGCCATGCTATCCCATGATGCTTTCGGCGCAAATGATTATATAGATTACATGGATTGTTTTGTATTGAGCAGTGATTGCCAGACTGATAGTGTCTGCTGCAAGCCATAAAAACTTTGTGGGGAACCTCTTAGCAAATGCCTATAACATATTTCAGAATTGTAAGTGAAAAAATAAATGAACTACTTAAGTCACAGTGGGCACTTCAAAATATGGCGTCTATTTTGGCAGCCATCTTGGAAATTTTCTCATAATTTATGAGGGAACCCCTAAGCAAATCCCAAAGTCGCAGTGGGCAATTCAAAATATGGTGGCCATTTTGGCAGCCATCATGGATTTTTCTAAAAATTTCTTAGGGGAACCCCTAAGTGAACCCCTATACCAAATTGCATAAATCTAAGTGAAATACTAAAGTCACAGTGGGCAATTCAAAATATGGTGTACATTTTTGCAGCCATCTTGGATTTTTAAAAAAATTTCTGAGGGGAACCCTTAAATGAATCCCTATACCAAATTGAATAAATCTAAGTGAAATACTAAAGTCACAGTGGGCAATTCAGAAAATTGGTGGCCATTTTGGCAGCCACCTTGGATTTTTCCAAAAATTTTGTGAATCCTTGTACCAAGGTTCATAAATCTAAGTGAAATACCAAAGTCACAGTGGGTATTTTAAAATATGGTGGCCATTTTGGCAGCCATTCTGGATTTTTCCAAAATTTTTTGAGGGGAAACCCTAAGTGAATCCCTGTACCAAATTTCATAAATCTAAGTGAAATACTAAGGTCACAGTGGGCAATTCAAAATATGGCGGCCATCTTTTCCAAAAAATTTTTACGGAGACACCAAAGTGAATCTCTATCCCAAATTTCAGAAATCCAAGTGAAATACTAACAGCCTTTAAAACTCGCTCTGACCTTTCACAAGGCATGCGGGCCGGTAAAAACTGGTTTACAGGACCGCCAGAATATTTACAGGCCCGTTTATTTGTGGTGTCAAGCATCTTTTTGCAACCTTTTCTGCAGACTACAATTAAAACACCACTTTAGTTTACAGTCGGTAAAACTGATATCCAAACAGAGTGGGCTGTTGCACTGTGAAAATGGCACTTCGTGAATCATCATATTGATGATTTGTCACCATAATTTTACTCTAAGATCAGTCACATGACAAATCAAATAGCCATCTCTTCATCATGACTAATCAAACAGCCTCTATGTTTCCCATATATGTTAAATTTGGGAAGATGACACTTCATCAGATATTATGACCCACAGTCACAGAGTGCCAAAATCTGTGGGAAGCAACACTCATTTTATGCATATCAAATTTACAGGCGGTAATGATAAAGTTTGTCAAAGTATACTGTCAGAATGAGAATGCACTGGGTTGCAGCACTGTGTTCAGAGGAGCAAGGAAAGTGGACAAGTTGACACATGGACAAGTGGACAAGTGGACAAGAGTCAAAAATCTGTTTAAGCCCTCCTCTATTAACTGGCCTTTGGCCGGTTAAAAATAGCTCAGATTTTCAGAAGATATAACTTTTTTTTAAAAGCCTTTATTTTTCAACAACACTTACTGTTGACTGGGATGTCTATCATTCACCCAAATGGATAAATTATATAGTCAAATGGTAAACAAATAGATACATATGCTCGAACCCATGCAGGCACAGCACTTCCCCATAGCAGCCCGACGCTCTACCAACTGAGCTATCCCCCTCCTCTTAGTCTATTTCATGCAACAGTTATTGCAACTATAGTTCTAGTGGCACCATATATAATCCAAGGTTGGTACTACCAGTGACCCAATGGAATAGTAAACTACCTGGCTACTGTAATGATCCGAGACACCTAAAGACTTGATTTTATTGACTTTAAAATGTATATTATAATAAGAAAGATTTCAATTGCAATGATTTTAAGACTGTTTTTAAGCAAATTCAGGACTCTGAAATGCTGCGTCAAATATACAGACTGAACAGTTTTTAACAAGCAATGAAACTTATTTTATTTTATTTATCAGTTTATGCTGTGATTTACCTTTTACATTTTTAATTATGTATTTTTTAACATTTACGGACATACATGCACAAACCATGCTTTTTAGAAAATGCATTAATAAATGATACAATAGTATACATAACTCCACATGAGTACAACTAGATAGTATTTATTCAAATGTTATATTTTGCTTACAAAAAATATCAGATGAATGTTTTCCTTCACTCCTAAAAACATTTTCATATTCTCAAAATATCCATGATGGAAGAAATTGATATATATGTATAGGCCCAGACTGGAAATATAAGGTAAAAGTGATGGTAATCAATACAGACTTGATGGCATTTTGTCTATTTCAAAACTCTGTCAGCTTTGACAGCTTGGCAATGAAAGATATTTGCTATTTGTTCTAAAATTATTGGCAATTCCTTCAACAGACATCAATTGGATTGCCTCAAAGCATGAGCTACTTTGCATCTCTGCTTACATAGTCCAGTAGCATTAGCTCTATATTGGCATGTACCCGGAACAAATTAGTAACAAGCTGAAATTTTCAGGAAACGTTCAGAAAATTGTCTAGAATAACATACTAAAAGTCCTCGAAAATCCTCCTATTGGCACCTTGGGAATTCAAGATGGCGTCCAAGATGGCTGACTTGAGCGATTATACCATTTTTCGGCTCAAAATACTCTACAAAAGCAATGAAAGTGTCATGGATTTGATTCTGAAGACCATAGAATGAACTAGAAGAAGTTATTATGTAATCAGAAATTCAAGATGGTATCCATCCAAGATGGCCGACTTTATGTTTCTGTTATAGTCAGGCAGCCAGAGGGTTATACCCTGCACCGGCGGATAAAGTTTTTTTTCTCAATGGATTTGGCATCCTTAGATCCTCCGTAAAACATAAATGGTGGGAAACGAGAGCGTATCCTTGAGCGTTTTGGGAAAATGGCCGAATTCAAAATGGTCGCCAAAACGTGCATCGGTCAGCCTAACTTTCTTAATTTTGGGTCTAGAAAGATGTGAAATACCTCTATTTCAGGTAAAATAGACATGGAGAACTCATTTGTCAGGTTTTTAGGTGGTTAAGATCAACCTATTGGATATCATTCAGAAAATATAATTTTTATCTCTCAAATTTACAATCATTTCCGTGTAAGTTGTAGTTTTATAAATTATTAGGTTATTAATGCAAATGCATGTCAAATTGTTTTTGACGCTGATATATTTCTGTAAGATATATTTTCAGTGGATTATCAAATCAGTTCGGCTAAAGTCAAAATGCGGCAGCGCTGCCGTTTAAGGCATCCCCGCTGCTGTTTGAGGCATCCCCGCTGCTGTTAAAGGCAACGGTTGCCGTATTGTGACCTTTTTAGTGATAAAACAGTAGAATAATACCAAAACAAATATTCTAAGATTTATCTTTGCTGTTGTTACTGTCGGGGAAGGTGAGAAGAACCTGATTTAATAGGCCCTATGTGTTGAAGGGGAAACAGTCTGACACACATGACTTGAGGCCTATTCATTGATCAACACGCAAATTTGGGAGGCCTATATATCTGAAATAAACTATAACCTGGACCAGTAGGGGAGACCGGGGCTAGTTGTCACAATTTTTTTAACTTCAAGTTTGACTGTATCTGAGAGGTCTCTAGGTTCAGGTTGTCTGGAAACTTCCAGCCCTGTAACATTTTTGTAAGTCTTGAGAAGGTTTTTATTCAGCTTTCGTCCTGATTTATCAACCATGTGTTTCCCTGTAGGTTATGTTGTAACTCAAAGTCATGTTTGTGAAAATGTGACAACTTGCCCCGAACCCGGGGCAAGTTGTCACACTCATATGGCCTATCTAACATCTCTGAACAGATTTTCTATAATCCAAGCTTGTTATACATCAGATTCCTTTTGAAAAACAAAAATGCAAATCTTGCGAAGACTTTGGATGAATACCATCATAAATCAGGGCTTATTTCTACCAGATAATTGCTTCTCAAATTGGAGGACAATGAAATGACGGAAAAATTTCTGTTGAAAAAGTCATTTTTAAGAAGTCCATATATCACATGACAGATTATACTTTCTTTCAACCACATCATACAAAAAGCTTAGCAAACCATCAGATCTTGAAATTTATTTAATAACGACAGAACTGCTACCACCTATAGCCAAGTTATAAGCATTGTGACAACTTGCCCCTGTGACAACTAGCCCCGGCCTATCCTCGTCACGATCATGACGTCAATCCAATATCTCGGTAATCAAAAGAGAATATATTCTGTTTCCAGTTAGAAAACACAGACAGATTGTTCACGGAGACTATGGATTAATGCCATCATGAATCAACCCCTTAATCTCCCAAAAAATTGTCTCAAATTGGAAGACAATGAAAAATTTGAAAATGGTGAAAAAATTTAGTTTGAACTGTCATTTTCAAACATCTTCACATAGCACTTGACAGACTACACATTTTGGTGATATCATCACAAAAATATTCCCCATGTCAAAAAATATCAAAATAGATTTAATTGCCATGCAGCTGCTACTATCAATAGCTGAGTAATAAGCATTGTGACAACTTGCCCCTGGGACAACTAGCCCCGGTCTCCCCTACTGTAGACGCATGGAATTTTTACCCATGTGTCAGGAGAGGTGTAGGCCTATAAATATTTATTCCTGTATTCTGCACTTCTGAACATGCTTTAAAAAAACTACTGCAATTCTGAAAAAAGAAATCTGAGAAATCCTCAATTTCCTGCAGTTTTGTGGGAATCCTGCACTTCTGTAGTAGTTCTGCAAGTTCCTGTTGGGAGATCTGTCCGTCTGTAAAATCTAATATTGGCAAGACTCCTTGATAAGTAGCAAGAGCATAGTCAAAGAGCTCTGTAATTTCCTGAAGATGCTTTGAGCTATATAGGAGAAATCTGCAGGAAAGTACAAATTACAGAATTCCTCCAGAACTACCAAATTTATTCGTGCGGAGGAAAAATAATTGTACTGGAGTTTGAGGGCACAAAATTATGCCACTTTGTGAATAGTAAATTTTACTGGTATTTATGTCATATTGATACCATCAATCACATTCATCTATCAATTTGATAGATGCATTATCAGTCAAGGAAATTACCATCTGCTCATGACAACCAATGTCTTCAGCCCCACATGACACTCACCCTAGCACTGTCATCACCCTCCCATGACCCTCTCATAGTGTCATGGCCCAGCCATGACTTTGGCAGTGCTCAAATTCATCTTTGATAGGCTAATAAAAGATAACTGCTGCTACCAACACTTCCAAACTTGGGATAAAGTTGTATCACAGTATCAACTAACTCTATAAATTTTGGCAGGCTTGTCTATTACATAATAAGGAAAAGAACCCGAAGGCTCCAGAGAAATTGGGAAACTGTCATCAGCTGCTGATGACTTTGCGGTACCTCTCAAAATGGGATAGAATACGTCCCGCTGCTGTCATGCTGCTGTGTGATGAGGATGGGTGCACAGAGATCAGACTTCCTTTTGATACCCAACTGATCCACACCGCACACTCAATCATCCTGTCAGGGCCAGGACTTAGTGGCAATTGCAGTTGTCATCATGTGATGGTAATTTCCCAGACTGATTATTACACCATCAGCGTGCAGATGATGAATGTCCAAGCAATATGAGGTATCACAATTAAATAACATAATCTGACAGCATGGGTCATGTTACAGGATTCACCTAACTATTTGTAAGCATTTTGGATCAATCATTACATATATATGGTATTTGAGGCAAGAGTTAAAAAAAACATTGAAAATGGAATTACTCCGACCAATAATTATGGATGACATCTGTATAAATTCCGAAATTGTCTTTTCTACACACCACAACTAAAAAATCAGCAGGTTTTGGAAATATTTGAACAATAGAAGCCAATGTACTTTTTCACAAATGCTACAAAAATGAATTTTTGTGGCATTTGAGGTACATAAGATGGATATAGGTCTGAGCTGTTCCAAAATGTCATCAAAGAAAAATCAATCATGTTGAGGTGATGGAAATTAAAGGTAATAAATCAATTTTTCCAACTCCTGGCCTAGATATAAATTAAATTTTGTTGCATAATCTGATAATTTCAGTTTGTGGCTAGGGTATCTCAAATCTGCTGAGTTTCAAGTCACTGTGTGACATCCTCACCTATCAGTGTAGCGCTTGTGAAGCTACCCTGACCACATGCACCGTGTTTCTATTAAGTTTGGCAGCTTGCCAATTATGCATCCGGCGCCGTAAAATGGGCCCCTGACAGGTAGCAATGTAATGCAATGGGTGCTGATGGGTTATAAAGTAAACTTTCTGGGCCAATCACAAACTTGATTACAACCGGAAAATTTCTCAATGTGTTATAAACACAGTGAATCACTTGGTGTGGCAGCTTGGGAAACTGTGTAATGTGTTTCGTTTTTCATCATTGTATGATGAGCAAAAGAGAGTGTTAACTCACTTAGTGGCAGGATTGGATGTATTTCTATCAACAAAGACCAGCTCAGGCAAATCTCAATGTTTTCAAGGTTTTCCGCTGGCATAGCCTAAGTTTGTGTTTGCTGTAGCAGATAGCTTACTGTCAACAGAGAACCTCAGAAAATGGTCACATTATTTACACACTATATTGTATTTCAAGTTATTTAATTATTTGGAATTTGTATTAAGATTATAATGAATTGATAATGACGAAATGAGATACCCCGGAAAAATCAGATGGACAAATGGACAAAATAGGTAGATTTTTGGGGCATATATCTGGAAATTTAGATAGATACATATATATAATATATTATATAGATAGATAGACAGGGACCGTTCAGAATTTATGACAGGCGGGGGGGGGGGGGGGTTGGGAGTTTTTACAATTTACAAAGCAGGTCCCACAGATTGATAGATAAGACTGCAGCTCTTTCTTTTAAATCAAACTGCAAAGTGTCCAAATCATGTAATTGGTGTTGCCAAATATTAGATTTGTAAAACTGTTAAACATCTGTACAGAACCTAGAAAACAGACAGATCAACAGCTTTTGATATTTTTCACAGCTGATAAGCCTCTTTCATTGTCTGACTTTTAACATGTATAACACGACCTGAGTCACACCAAGCCTAAAATATATGAACAGCCTCCTGATTGGCGAAAGCAATCATGCCATTAAAGTATGTAAGTGGATCAATTTTAATGAGACTCCACTCTCAGACAGGTCTTGAGAGCAGGGGTAGTGTCAACTATCCCTGCGTGAGGAGGATGCTGTGTGAGGGAGGACAACATGAAATTCACACATTAAACCTAATGCTATTGGACACGTTTTGAGATATTTACCATTATGCAATACAATGTAAAACGTGGCTATATAAATGTGTCCAGTGGAAAAGGGCCTAACAAGCTCTGCATGGCCAGGGGAGGAACAGAAAGGGAGAGGCAGAGACTCGAGAAGCAAAATCCATCAGGACAATGTAAAAATGGGAGACAAAAGGCAAAAATACAGAAAGCGAGGAGACTGTTCTCTTCATAGTCGTCATTGAGATTGTCTCCTTCAAGGGAAAATGGGAAAATTCTGAGCAGAGAAGCAGTATAGTCATGGAGAGAAAGGTGACCAGAACAGTATACACTCTAAAAAATGTAGGGACAAAATTGGTTTTTTAGATTCAAAATGGTTTTTTGAAAAACCAAATTTCAATGCAAAAACCAACATGGATTTTTTAAACCAACATGGATTTTTAAAAAATCCATGTTGGTTTTTGCATTGAAATTTGGTTTTTCAAAAAAACATTTTGAATCTAAAAAACCAAATTTCACTTAATTTTTTTAGAGTGTAGGCCCAGAGAGGAAGGAAGCGGAGATGAAGTCTATGAAAGGTATTAAGAAGAGGCATGATCATTAATAAATAACAAAATATATATTATAACATTGCTTATGGGGGAGGCAAGAGCTTGGATGCAGGTGCACAAAAAGCACACTGCTTAGAATACATTGAAGGCAATCTGGATATGATTGGATTCTGACAGACAAACGTGTCTCCAGTCTCCCTACCTCATTATGCCTCCCTTGTTAAAAATCCATGGCAAGTTCACATCCCTGTCCTGCTAATTGTTCTGGTCATTCACTATGATTGTGTTCTGCATTTTCAGTGATCATATGATGGAAATTCCTGGCATTTCCCACAATGAACAATGTCAAACACCCAAAATTAGTGGTCAGATACCAAAATTTGCTTAGTTTGAATAGTTTCACTTAAAAAACATCAACAAATCAAAAATGCTGGGATAGATTCACATTTTCCTTGGATAGATTTCAAGAAATATATATTAACTAAAGGTGGAAGCACATACGTCATCCCCGATCATTTGCGCCACCTGCCGAGATACATCGGAACTACGGGGATGCCGAATTCGGCATCTCTGCGATGCCGTATAAGGCAACGGTTGCCGAAAATGGCATCGGGGGATGCCTCAAACGGCAGCGCTGCCGTATTTTGACTTTAGCCGAACTGAAATGGTGTTATTCTGGATAATGCTGATACATTTAAGGTTATAACATTGACTAACATGTGATTTGAGATTGAATTGGCGTATAGGCATTGTCACAATAATCGCTGACACGATTTGCATTCTTTGACTTGCAAATGGCTGTTTCAGTTCATACAGACTTTAATCTGTCAAGGAAAAAGACCCAATGTAATCAAAAACATAAAACACATGGGTATGCTCTGCATGAGGAACTACTTGACATTAATTAGATTGAAATAATGGTTCTTCATACCAGATAAGATACCACAAATTCGCATTTTCAATTATTTCATCAAGAAAAGAACTGCTGAGATGAGATTTTTCTCCTGCACCTAAAACAGGACTATCTTTGTAGTGGAACTATAAATTTACTCACAATGTAATTTGACTCGAAGAGCTTTCAGAGACCATCCAGTCTCCTTCCTCAGTTCTAAGTGTGGATGTTGTTGTCACATGATGAGGTTTTGTAGTTGTAGCGTAACAAGGTGTTGTTGTCACATGATGAGGTGTCACGTGACATAAAGAGCCCCCGGTATATTACCGGGAGGGTGTGACTATCCTCTGTGTTGGACATCCCTTTGACTTAATATTTAAGTCAATGAAAGGATTTTTGCTTTTGCCAAATCTGCCGATCCATTGCATCTTTGGTCATTGCAAACCCGCATATTTGATCAACGAAACTGAAAAAGGAAGTTAAAGTTGGAAATGGGTTTGCAACAAATCAAGGAAAAATGCAATGATAGGAATGACTATTAGCCTGGAGGAGCGCAAGAGCAACTGAACATGTTAATAGTCCAGACAGCAAGTCTCCATGCAACACATCATTTATGGTACCACAAATGGTATTATTCCAGATTCTTCAGTGATTTGGCAGATACAGAGATTCTCATGCAGAATGTTTCTGAATCTGAGAGCAGTGTTAAGAAAGGCATGAGATCCTCAATGAGAACAAGCAAGTGCGATACCACAAGAAATGGGACTTCGTTCAGTTGAAAGAATGGTACTTTGAACTTAGAGGTAGAGGAATGAGATGGTTACCTTCCTAAACTTTTTAAAATTAGCTTTGTGACTCCAGGATTTGGATATTTTTCTAGCACCACCTATTGCTCCATTATTTTCTTCACAGAAGGACTCAATTTTTGAAAGGAGGAGGACATAGGTCTAGGAGAGGCCATGGCGATCATAAATACTATAATTGCTTTTTTATGGCATCTGAGGGATTGGTGGCCAGAAAGCAACCAATTTTGGGATCACACAACGATGTCAAAGGATGTTCCTAGTTCCTGTTGGACGAAAAGTTCCACATAATGATGATGGCATTCAGAGCAAAATTTCAATTTTAACAAACACTTGACATTATTTAATTCATAGTGTAGAATTTTGGCGCAATTCCCACCTGCTGTGGAACCATTTTCCATCATGTTACAGCTGTTACTGAGTCACTGCAGTGGTCCATCTGACCAGCAGAAGCAGTTCCATGGCAGAGACTCCCCAAGAATATAAAAAGATGAAATATCAATGCCAAGAAGTTTGGTTGTGGACTATGATACTTTGATTTACAAACAATTTCATCAGCTGTTGCAGCCACTGGTTACTGCAGTTTGAATTGCATTTCTTCACTCCTAAAACCTTGTCACAAAAATAGTGATGCCTCTTCCCATTGGCAGGTATGAAGAGATTGTTCGGACAGGAGCATCAGTTCTGCAGAAGATATTCAACATCATTTGGGACTTCATCATACTAATGATTGTTTTCAAACCATAAGAGCTCCCATCTTATCTGTCTGATAGCAAAATCTGTTGTTGTAGTCTCCAGACTCTCCTCTTAATATTCATTGTTTATATTTAGGGTAACATTAGAGCTTTCTGTGAACAAAATAATGGAGCAGATACTCTCTCATTAACTCTCTCAATCTGCCCTATTACAGAAGAATCCGGAATAAAATAGGTTGTGGTACCACATATCTTGCACTCCTCCAGCCTAATTGTCATTCCTTTCATTGCATTTTCCTTGATTTGTTGCAAGGCCATTTCCAACTTCTACTTTGTTTCTCAGTTTTGTGGATCAAATATTCTGGTTTGCAATGAACGAAAATGCAACAGATTGGCAGATTTGGCAAAAGCAAAAACACTTACATTGACTTATTGATAGGGCTCTCACGATTAAACGATTAATCGCCGCTAATTAGATTTACTTAAAAATCGATTCCTATTAGCAAAATCAATTAATCTGTTATTCATGTATTTATATCTAAGACTTGAAGACAGTCATGACAATCAAATTCCAGGTGTTCAGAATGAATTGCAACTGGATTGATCAATTGGATGGGTTGATTGGATTGGTTGTACCTGATTGAAGCTGATTAGAGAGACGAAAGTGACAAGTCCTAATTACTATTAACGTTTCGGAAGTTGTTTCCAAAAGAATATCTGAGGCTCTCGACACTTCTACAATACAAACACATAAGAAAGAACAGAGTTGTCACTTACTGGCTAGAATGGCAGGAAAACGGCGATTAAACGATTAAGATTCGATTTTAGGCCAAAGATTAATCGATTTTGAAATTCTGTAATCGTGATAGGCCTACTTATTGAGTCACAAGGAGGTCCAACACAAAGGATAGTCCTGTTTTTAGGTGCAGGAGAAAAATCTTAATCTTCATCTCAGCAGTTCTTTTCTTGATGACATAATTATGAATGCAAATTTGTGGTACCTGATCTGGTATGAAGAACCGTTATTTCAAATTAATTAATTTTATGACACATGTATCTGCTATGATATAAGGATGTCAATAAAGTTTATGTATATTTATACTTCTTAGTGCAGAGCATTGCCATGTTTTTATGTTTATGATTCAGTTGGACCTTTTGCCTAGACAGATTGAAGTCTGTTTGAACTGAAACAGTCATTTGCAAGTCAAAGAATGTAAATTGTGTCAGCAATTATTGTGGCAATGTCTGTACGCCAATTCAATCTTAAATCACATGTTTGTCATTATAACCTATAGACGGTATCCAGAATAACACCTGCCCATATACCCATGTTAAAGAAATGTACAAGTGTCAAAAACCATTTGACATGCATTTACATTAATAAACCTAATAATTTATAAAACTATGACTTACACTGAAAATGATTGTAAATTTGAGGGATAAAATTATATTTTTCCACACAATATCCAATATATTGGTTTTAACTGCAAATGTATCTAAAAACCTGAAAAATGAGTTCCCCATGTCTATTTTACCTGAAATAGATGTATTGTACATCTTTCTAGACCCAAAATTAAGAAAGTTAGGCTGACCGATGCACGTTTTGGCGGCCATTTGAATTCCGGCCAAAATACTCAAGGATACGCTCTCGTTACCCGCCATTTATGTTTTATGGAGGGTCTAATGACTACAAATCCATTGAGGAAAAAACCTTATCTGTCGGTGCAGGGTTCAGGTAAAAATCAAGTTTGGCTGCCTGACTACATAAATTCCGCCATCTTGGATACATCTTGAATTCCAAATTACATAATACATGCTTCTAGTCAATTCTATAGCTTTGAATATTAATTTCCAACACTTTGATAACATTTGTAGCATATTTTGAGCCAAAGAAGCAACAAAAACGCTCAAGTCAGCCATCTTGGACGCCATCTTGAATTCCCAAGGTGCCAATTGGAGGATTTTCGAGGACTTTTAGTATGTTATTCTAGACAATTTTCTGAACGTTTCCTGAAAATTTCAGCTTGTTACTAATTTGTTCCGGGTTAAATCTAATGCTCCTGGACTAACAGGTGGCCTGGTGGTTAGTTTGCAACTCTGCCAACTGAAGCATGGGTTGCATTTAGCCCTGGACCCCTGGGACAGGGGTCATGAATCGTCCCATTTGAAAATCATGAGATATGAAAGACAGGGTTTGGGAGAATCATGATAACTCAAAATATATATAAAGTTAGTTCATTTAAATCATACCACCTGAAAGAATGAAATATTTCCTACTGACGGCACCTATTACTATATTTCTACATGTTGAAATAAATGAACACCCACCCTGTGAAGTTCAAGAAATGATTTTTTTCTTTATACATTGAAAAAATGGTGTCGTCTCATTGGGTGAGAGAGAGTGATGTCACAACAAACGTTTGTGATGTCATAGGTACTTTTGGTGACGTCACAATGGTGACATCAAACATCAAAGTGAGGCGGATAGCTGTTTCTCACAAATTTTTGGCAATTTTCTCATTTAAAATTAATTTTTACCATACAAACCTTTGTGGAAATACTTTCAAAAGTGGTGCCGTCAGCAGTAAAATATGTAGGCTACCCAAATCCAAAATTTCATTAAATTTGGAGAAAAACTGTTTAATATAGATCAATTCTCCTGATACCATGTCGAAATCTCAAGATTTTGAATGGGACGACCCATGACCCATGCTACGCATGGGTCCCAGGGCTAGGTTGCATTAGGGTTGCATTCCTGGCAAAGTCCCAATATTTACATATGGAGGGTTGGAAGTTCTTGCCTGGCTAGTGGAGAGGCAAGTCAGGGCTGGAAAGCATCAGGATAATATCATCAAAAACACCATCAAATGCACTCCAATCTAATTTTTGCTTCCAAATTTTTTGCTCATTCACTCCATACATCAAACTAGCAACTAAGAAGCCAAAACTCCTTGCCTATCTTGAGATTTTGCGTATAATTTGCCACTGGTGAGAACCAGCCAAGGGTAACCAGAAGAACTGAATGAGCCTATGGCTCATTCAGTTAAAAGCAATAAACTTGAAATACCAAAATGAAATAAAAAACGCACTCATTTTACTCTGCAAAAAATCGGCTCCCTCAACTTTTCTAAAATTTCATAATGATGTTCGGACATAGCTTCATCAATTTATGAAAAAAAAGTGGGGTCACCAAACTAATTGTAGCTCTGGGGGGCCTACTTTGCATGAAAATACTTAATGAAAATATGCTAATAAATAAACAAAATAGGCCTACTTTTAAAAAAATTCTACAAAGGCTGGGTTATGCTTACTTTTAAAAGTACTTTGATCAAATCGCACAAAACATTTTGGAGGACTGACCTTTGCTTTGTCTGTTTTAAACAAACCTATTTTTGTCAGTGTGGAAATGATTTTCGGTATAGTGGGTCTTGAGTCTCCCCAACTTTCCTCCAATTTCAGAGTTAACAACTACAGTACATACTAGACAGCGGATGGAATCCGCACCTCCTGAGCTGGATAGTTGGGTTGCCCCCCGTCCCCTTATGCCAATGTTGTGTTGGGGCAACTGAAAGACCCTGGACATCCCTGAATGAATATGTCTCATAGAGACAGGAAGACTGTGTAGGGCAACACAGAAAGCAATGTCATTGGCTACCTGTTCCTACTAGAATACAATTGAAGCTGATGAATACAACCTCAAAGGCATTGAACGACAAAGCAGCAAAGTACATTCAGACAGTTGTGCAGCTGAAGCCCAATGGGAAACATAACTTTAGGAGGAATAATAAACTCTTATTAATAGAACCAGCTTCAAAGAACCATAAAAAATGTGATGAAAGAGCTTGCATACATGTGCATACTTTTCATAAGAAATAAGGACAATTTGATGCATGAAAAGAGAGTTCAAAAACAATGGTAATGATAGCCTATTGATAGCCATGGCAATTATGTACTCAGCTGGTCAGTCTGAAGCTCCCAACAGCATCCATGTTCTGAAATATGATTTGGGAGTACTAATTTAAATTCAAGGAACTCATGAAGATTTAAAAGAACAACAAGTCAACAACTTTGCAAAGGCATTTGTATGCCAGCTTCCTTAACTTCCTTTCCAAGCATGACAAGAAAAGGACAAAATGGACCTTGGAGGATAGAGTCAGCACCTTGTAATTGTAAGTGTAATTGTAAATACTATCAGTCATGCACTGCACTGCAGGCACCTTCTCTTCTTTATTTTCAATTTATTGACCACTAAAAGCACAGAAATACATCATCATGGAACATAAAAACACTGTGGTAGGCTGACATCTCTTAGAGGTGTATGTGCCATTTATGTAAAATTGAGAGAAATTACAGTTTGTAGGGGTTGACAAGCCATGTAAAAAAGTGAATTATGCAGAGTAATTTAATATTATGATGCATTTTTTTCAATGGCACATGAATGTCTATTATTGACAAAAGAAGGCTAATATCAAAGCAAACAGATATTGGACTTCATGAGGCACTTACTTGGAAGTGCCATTGATGACATTTAGATTTGGCAGCAGCTCAAGAGCAATCATTCAATTTACCTGTCAGATGTATACAGGTTAATTGTATTATGGAGAATAAGTGAATCATTATATAAGATTAATTGTAGTTTATTTCACCAATTTTTGTTTTCAACCTAATTGGGTGTCACACTGATGAAATTGCAATCAGGTGAGCTTTTCCATGACAGTTGACAGGAGCTCAAGCAAATTGCAATCAGCTGAGCTATTCTTGTAAATTTGGCAGCAGGTCAAGTTAATTGCAATCAGGTGAGCTTTTCTCTGAAAGTTGACAGCAGCTCAGACAAATTGCAATCATGATGACACTAGTTGAACTATTTGCATAGTATATAAGTGGAGGCATTTGACTTCATCATTCACTTCCAGCAGAGCAGACAGAGGAGACATCATGGCTATGGACATCTAATGCTAAGGTAGATGACTTTTTTAAAAGTTTGGCACAGGCCTAGGTTTATTAAGGAATATCCATTTGAATGCATGGTTTTATTTTATACAGGAATAGCCTATGGACAGCACATAGCATCCCACTTCTTATGTTTTCACACCAAGTAAATGTCTGTGAGGGCTAAACTGAAGCAATAATATAGACTAGTAATATGTATGATCTGGTGATAGTTTTTTTTTACTTCAGCTATCAAATACAGGGACAGTGGGTTGTGTATAGGACAGGCCAACACGTAGGGTGAGACAGTTGACTGCCAGTACCTGAATATTGCCTGTGGGAAAAATTCTGGAAGCCAATCCAATGTCCAAGAGACATATTGTAAGAAAAATAAATTGTAGAATAATACGGAGGCCTATACCTTCAGAACCACAAGAAAAGGGGGACAAATCGAAAGGTGCCACTCATTAGATATATCACACATCATTATGAGTGCTCAGTACTGGTAAATAAAAGTGGTATTTCAACCTAAAAAAGACAAGGTTATTTGGGCTTCAAATGCCCCAGAATGCATCTCAGGGCATTTAATATTTCAAAATTTTCCTGGGGGAGGGCCCCCAGACCCCCCTTTCTGTGTTGGGAGGTGTTGAAATAACTCACCGTCACGAATGCTCGTTTTAACGGCGGACTTTCGCGATGTTTTTGGTGATGTCCATCGGCGACATTTCGGTTTTCGTCAAGGCAAGCAGTCAGCTGCCGTAATAGCTGAGTATTTACGTCGTATTTCCTTGAATTAACAATGTGGTCTTCCGTTTAGTCCTTGTTTGCAAGGGTTGAACAAGCTGCCGACATTGCTGCGTGTCTCCGTTCATTACTTAGACATTACTGCGTGTCTCCGTCCATGAAAACTTGCGTGGTATCTTCGGAAATCTTCCGAAGGTTCACGATGGTTGCCGAAGTCAATTCGCAGTTTGCTCGCCAGACGTCGTTCCTGTAGGAGATTACGCGGGGTGGCGCTGCGAGCAGCTTGGGGCCCAGCCAGACCGACCAATCAGATCGCTTCGTTTCGACGCGAACCCACCAGACTACGTCGGCCATGACGCCAGCCAACAGACTTCGGTGGTCAATTTAGAGACAGGCGGGGACAGCCATATTGAATTTGTCATGATTCCGGTACGACGCTGTGTCAAAACGCGTCGGAAAACGCCCGTTTTCTGACTGTTCTCGGCATCGACGACATCGATTTGCAGTCGCTACAGATAGATCTATCCCTGATCTATCTGCCACATCACTCTGACCCCTTAGGATGTAGTGTGTGCAGAGGTGGAGGGGGAAATTCGAGGTGTGTTGCGTAAATTACTGTATGTCATGTTTACCGAATGTCGGAAATGAACGCTGACGGATCAGGTGGCGTAGCGGTCCAATCCTCCTGAGCCCAGCGGGCTCAGGAGGAATAATCTTTGGGTAGGCCTACCGACCTGTTCAGGGATGTCCTGCCCGACCGTTGCGCTTGATCAAGATTTTAATGTTGATGACGTCATAGCCTCTGTCATGGCAGCCTTGAGATTTTTCAGCTCGGGAAATTGATGAATATAACAGCACAGTTGTGATCATACACTGTCTTTGGAGACACATCTTGAGGTAAATTGTGAAATCAATCATACTCTAAAGCTGTGGCATATTTTGGTCCGTTTAAATCCTTATATATTAATTAAAAATTATGGCAAAACATTGCTCACCTTCATAACTGTCAAAACCCAATCATAATCGTAATGCAGTTCATGGTCACCTTTGTGAACTTAGAACTCAAAGAACTTGTGATGTAGTGATCAGATATTGACCAAATTTCACACGATTGTTTTGTAGACTCTGTTATTCTGCTGGAATATGAAGTTCGTATCTGCAGGACTTTTTACCAGGGAGGCGTTTGACTGAGGGCAGGTCGTTTTCTTGTGATTTCCCTTTTCATTATAAGTTAACGTCATGTACACAGGTTTAGGAGCCCCTGTGGATAAAACTGTTACACCATGCTCGTTTTTCGAGGGTACGAAACGAGCAGGGTGTAACTGATAGTACACATACAGTTCTGTGTACATGCATGAGGAACTTCAGGGGATGGATGGATGATTGGGGCATTACGTCCTGTATTTATGCACTTGGGAGGCTAACTAGAACCGACGCGGTGCTAAAATGTTCTTCGATCGGAGCTGAAATAATTTTTTGAAAATTGACTTGGTGGGGGTAATTTAAATGGCAAGCTTTTAAGAAGAATCGAGAAATGAATTTCTGTTATGAGAGAACCTTTGCCATTTGGCCACTGTTTTACATGGAACATATTCAAAGTATTTTGGCATTGACAGGAAGTCAAGATGTAGGTAAATATTAAGAGTATTAGCAGAATTTCCTGGATGCAGATGTTGTGAAAAGACATGCACAGTAAAATGAATTTTATTTTCTGTACTTGAGAACCCCCCAGGAAATTTTTTTTGGGAGTACCCTTCCCCAAGGTGACCCCCTCGGGCCATGATCACCAAGTATCCCTAAAGACTAGCCCTGCTAGTCTAATTAAAGCAGCAGTGAGAAAATTACAGACGTATATTATATCCTCACTGAGATTTCTGATGCTAGGACACAAATTCTCTCTGACTCACTGTGTCCTGATCAGACATGTAACTCAGATTCGAATCAGATTGCTGATGCTTCCTTTGACTCTGAATACTGTCAGGGCCTAAAGACTCTTCACTCCGACTCCTAACTCAGACTCATATCTCCCGACTCTGACTCCTACATCCGACTCCAGACCGTAACAGGTAGTTTCTTCTCCGTCATAAGCTGAATGCCCGCATGACGATTGCAAGTAACCCGGATGAAAAAGTTAGGTCAATTCGCCTACAGAAAGACACGGCACAACGCCATCTAATAACACGAGATGGCGCCACCACCACGAGTTCGACAGTAAACCCATTTTTGGTTAATTTTCAAAATATCCTGCTAATGCATTTGCATTGACAGAGTAATCAATTTCAAATCCCAAAATGTATATCTGGTTCTCATATTTGTTCAAACACAGAGAGAATCAGTGATCATGAGTAATGTCACGTTAGTCTATAGATGCATGTCTACCAAATGCTGCCTGCAGTGGCTCCCTCTTTATGAAGTGTGCACTTGCTTGACCTTGATCCCTATATAATTTTCCAATGTCTGAGCTGTGCACTCAACCAGAACTATGGGAACAAGAATCCGCGGATTCAAAGCTAGCCATTTGCTATTATATTAAAGGGGCAGTGATTAACATGGAATGGGTTGCAATGTTGACCTAATCCATACTGAAGACATGTAAATAACAATTTGAACAATGTGAATAATATCATGAAATCCTCGAAATAAAAGGCAACTAGCAAGCTGCTTGTAAATTGGAGGCAAAAAAAGTAGAATACAATGAAATAAGACAGATACATAAATAAATAAGATAGATCGGTGGATGGACTTGAAAGGGGGCACAGTGTCCTTGAACAAAGTTTAGGGTTAAAAAAAATGTACAAAGAATCTATCAATGCAGCGTTGTAGTATGTGGTCTCGGCTTCGATTTGATGTAAAGATCAAAAAAATCTGTTGGGAAAATTCTGAGAAAATTTAAATTTAAAATTTTTAGTTTTTCACACCCTTATTTCATGCAAAATATCAGTTATAGATAGATCAAATTGCATTGCAGTGTTATTGAAACATCACAATGTATCTAGTTCGCGTCAAGGTAGTCAACCAGATTAAAAAAATACAAGAAAAATCATTTTATTTCTAATTTTCACATCTTTTCCAACATTTAGGGGTGTTGCAAACTCAGTGAATCTTATAAAGTGTCAAATCAAGTACAAACATGGCCATTTTGTCTTAATTATTTCTTGAACCAAAGAAAAGCGACAACTGAACCACCAGGGAGTGAGAAAATGCCTTGGTAACTTCATTTGTGATGAAAATTGAGATTTTTAGCATTTCACCTATCAACGTTTTTCAAGCAGGATTCACAAAAATATCTATAAAGTTATTGAACAATAAACAGTAGGCACATGTTAAAATCCCTCTACCGGCATCTGACAAGTGTATATCTTCACCTCAGATTTCCATGTAGGTTGTATTTAATATCTAAGGAAATAATAATTGTTTAACAGAAATATTTGTTTAAATCATTTTAAAAGAACATATGCAAGTGGCCAAATGGCTGAGATGGCCAATTTCAAGTTTTAATACAATGTCTCTGTTCATATTGAAATATTAGATGCAATTTATGGTCTTCTGAAGAATTCTAAGTGCTGTGTTTAACCGTTTCTGCCAATTGTTAAGATTATTTCATGGAATTTAATGGTTTTCGACTTCCAAAATTAAGTTGTAGCATGCCATTGTCAAATCAACAAAGTATTAAAGTATTAGTCGACAGATTCTCTTCCACGGTCACATAATTAATATTGGTTATCAGTGAACTTTCCAGATGAAATTAGGAGATATTATGATTTAAAAAAGTTAACTTCCTACCAGAAGCTCCGAAATAAATTTTTATGGGTGACATTATTTATTTTTCTCTCGTGATGTGAATGACAACACTCAAAAATGCATCCTACACATATTTTCTAGCCAATTCATTGCATCAGTAATGTAAAATCTACATAAAAGTGCTAAATTGAGACTTATGCGCAATTGATGAAAATCAATAAAATACCATCGGAAACCAAGTCCCTAAACAAAAATTTCAACGTTAATGAATGGGCAATTGGGGCAATCATGTTTCTTTAGATTTTGATAATAGGTTTTGATATTGATATTAACAGATATACTTTGAAAGTGATGCAACTTACATCTCAAAATATGAATATAGAAATGCTGTAAAAGCCCTAGATATGTCTTATTATTGGCTATATTGCTATAGTGTTTTGCTAATTAACTACTGCAGTCCATGAATTAGACACATTTTGCAGGTTCAATTGATTGGACTCTAATTGGGTTCAGAGAATGCAGATTATAGTCTCACAAGTTTGCAGCACCTTCAGAATGGGATATTCCTTTATAAACCACTAAATCATAATTCTGAATTTGGACCACTGTGTATACTAGCACCAGGGTGGGAAAGCAAAACATTTCTATGTTAAGATTATTCCAATAGATCATTTTAAACATTCTATAACTGATATTTTGCAAGAAATAAGGGTGTGAAAAACTAAAAAATTTCAATTTCAATTTTCTCAAAATTTTCCCAACAGATTTTTTTGATCTTTGCATCAAATCGAAGCTGAGACCACATACTACAACGCTCCATTGACGGATTCTTTGTACATTTTTTTTAACCCTGAACTTCGTTCAAGGACACTGTGGGGGAGTTTCCGTCTTAATAGGAAGGAATGTACATGACAAATCGGAAGATCTGGAATTAATTATAAGTTGAGATGATATGAACTCTATCATTTTATTGCAAGTGCAGTACAAATTTAAGGAATAAACCCATTTCACCGAGTGGCTTGAACATTGGCCCCAAACAACTTTTTGTTAAAACAGTAAACAGCTTAATTTGCTTTCCATATGAAGCAGACATAGCAACTTTAATTCCAAAAACTTGTGAAGCCTTAAAGTTACATTGAATTCACCAAACATACTCCAGATTGTCTCTTGGCTGGACCAACAGAGGCAAGGTCGGGAAATCTATCAGCCAATGGGATTGAAGGATTCAAGCACCACTTTTCCCCTGGTGTTAACTGATAGAATTTCCATGAAGTTAAAACTATGGGGCACTTCTTTTTAAACTTGTAAATTATCCACAAAATCAATTGTTGCTGTCGTAAAATAGGAAAAAAATATGAAAGCAAGCACCTCTAAAAAAGGATTCATAGGAAATCAAAGAAAAGAAAGACATCTCTCTATACCATCAAGGTTCTCTATCATATCACAAGAGTGTGTTTGTGTGTTTTTGTTTTATGCCTCTGTCCATATCACAAGAGACCAGCAATCTAAGTGAAGAGGCCCAGCTGGTATAGGTCTGATCCACTCAGCTGATAGAGCCTTGTCGGTAGATGGCACACACATGGCATATGAGAAACTATGCTAAATCACGAGGATCCAAAATCATGAATTTGTTTCATATTATGAAGGGACACCACCTACCTGGCTCTACCTGTTATGCATATATATATATATGTTTGTCTACATCTGGTGTCTCACAGTCACATAGGTCTCTCAGCTATACATGTAGCTATGTATACTTGCATTCAGTCATGAACAGTTTTGGGTGGCATTTAAAAACTAAATGACAATGATATAATTTCATACAAATTATATTGAATTAGGCCCAACTTTGTCTACCTTGAGACTATTATCTCTCTGACTTTCCTGATATTGTTTTATGAAGCTGGCTATTGGCCGATTCAATGCACAACTGGGGTGTCCTAACTTGATATTAAACAGGTGAGCTAATTGTCATTTTCAAAACCACTGCATTGTGATTAGTATGCCTAAAATCCATTACACCTGTAGGCCTATGTTACATTTGACTCACTCATCAATTCAACCATTCACAGTGTCTATATTCAGAATTGTTAAATTTGAGTGCAAGCATTTATATTCAATCATCCCACAAAGGTCTACATTTTCCTCACCGAGGCACACTTTGTGTGATGATTGACTATAAATATAGCATTCCATAGGTCAGGATTAAGTTTAAACAGTTGAATACAAGTGTTTTAAATTGGCATTGTGTGCTATGCCCAGTTTCAGCTTAGTTACAACTGACATTGGCATCACCATATTGACACAGGAAATCCAATGCATTGTATATATCTAATTACACTCCTAAAAGTAATTGCTGTTAGACCTGTCGGGGAATAAACTCAAGATACTGCAAGGCTTATCCACCAGAGGGCTATTTTCATACATACAGTGGACCTGCTGCCACCTAGCCTGTTCTTGGTTCACATGGTTTCATGGTTACATGGTTACATGGTTTGTTCATGGTTTCAGAATCCCATATACTCATCACCCATTCCAATAGCTACGCCTTTGGCTAGCTAATAAAAACTATCATTGAAAGACAAACAAATGAACTGATTTGCAGCAAGCTGCAAAGTTAGTCAGATGTTAGTCAGATTATCAAAATCGCTTCAGTTTAAGTTGTAGACTATGCTGTGACAAGGTATGTAGCCAAATTTCGGAGCTGTACGTGTGATCCCCGCGAAGGAGATAGTTTTTGAAATTTCAACATATACACCCGTTTGCTCTCTCTAAAACGACACACTGTTCATTGACAGACATGACAGGACAGACATGACTGCAGCTCAGCAATAAATGGCTTCAAAGAAGCCATTTAAAAAAGACACATTTGACTTTTTATGTAGTAGGCCTATTGATTTCTTTGATTTATATACAATGTAGATGTATGCTGGAAAAGAAATCAGCCTAAATGAGGCATTCTGTGCTAAATTATCAATTGCACTTCAGAGCTCTGTCAGTGTCAGCTTTGATGACAGGTCAACTCAATTAGGCTCAATAGCACTTGACTTCCATGGGCTGAAATGACACCCAGACGGTGTCAAAGGAAGCCAGAACCACAGGAACTCTGTGGCCAGAACACTTTGAATTGCAATCAAACTGCTTTGATTGTCTCTCACCTCACAGTGGCTTCAGATTCCTTCCTAATTGCACTGTGTCAATGGGACTCAATGCACGCAAATGACGAAGTGCGCGAGGGCGATAATATGCTCTGTGGAAAGCTAGTCGCCCAGCCGGACCACTAGAACTGATACCCTACTCGCCCAGGCCTCATTGTGGTCGTGTTTGGCGACCGGGCGAGTGCCCAATGCGGATACTGAAATGCAGTGATTTTTAGCCTTAGATTAAAATACTTTAATAATATAATGATTAGGTCTTTATAGCCTACATTTATGTAGCTGGTTGGCTAATTATTAGGACAGAATAAGTATGAACAGCATGACTGAAACTGCTGTAAAAATTTAATATGGGTTCAAGTGACTGCCAATTTTAGATCAAACCCAGAGCACTCCTCACTGAGCTAACAACACTCCCCCAATGCATTCTTAGGGAATTATATCAAAGTCACACTTTGAAAATTTTCCTGCAACAACGTCGTTGTTAATTAATTTGCCTCTTTGTATAATATGTAAATAATTCCATGTCAGAATATCTTGAAAATATTTGGCAGACCTAAACAAAACCTTCATGCCACTCACTGGTCTAGCAGTTTTTATGGTACAACTTGACAATGGACTTTCCAGTCAGGCGTAGTGAAAAACCAGACTCAAGTCAGTACCAAATTTGTGAAAGAAAATATAACTAGAAGGTTTCTATAAAAAAAATATATCCGCCGGACCTGTCTGCCGCCCCCGCCAAACCACGACTCCTGTCCGCCGCCCCCGACTCCTATCCGCCGGCCCGACGCCTGTCCGCCGCCCCTGACTCCTGCACGCCGCCCCCGACTCCTGTACGCCGCCCCCGACTCCTGTCCGCCGGCCCCACTCCTATCCGCCGGCCCCACTCCTATCAGCCGCCCCAGACTCCTGTCCCCCGCCCCCGACTCCTATCCGCCGCCCGACTCCTATCCGTCGCCCCCGACTCCTGTCCATCTCCGACTCCTATCCACGACTCCAATCCACCGTTTCCTATCCACGGCCACCACCATAGATTCGGTTGCTAGTGAGTCATCATGTAGGGCCTACGTAACGTTTTAACAAATATGGCCACCAAGGTCACAGAAATGGTTCAAGGTCATCCATGTTACAACTCATTCAAGGTGTTACTGTGATACAAAATCCCTGCGAGTTTGGTGGTCCCAGGGAGAACAATAGTGGAGTTGTCGTGCATATAAGCTTTTTACAAATATGGCCGCCAAGGTCACAGATATGGGTCAAGGTCACTGATGTCAAAACTAATTCAAGGTCTTACAATGATACATAACCCCTGTTAGTTTGGTGATCCTAGTGTAAATACAAGAGGAGCACACAAGATATTCACAAATATGGCCGCCAAGGTCACATAAGTAGGTCAAGGTCACTCATGTCAGAAATCATTCAAGGTCTTGCTGTCATACACAATCCCTGCTAGTTTCATGATTCCAGGATTAATAGAAATTGAGTTATCTTGTACAAAAGCTTTTCACAAATATGGCCGCCAAGGTCACAGATGTAGGTCAAGGTCACTCATAAGTTATGCCTGGCGAGATGTCAAGGTACTGCATGTATTTGACTCATACTGGAAGTCTGGGGCAGCCTGTGCAAAGTGAAATCATCGTCAATAGGGAGGACAACTGAGACTACCAAACCTCACACATGAATACAGGTACGTTTCTTGTATACTGTATTACATGCATGTATGCCCGGAAAAGCCCATAGACAGAAAAAATATGGACCAGTACATGGACCAGTACATGGACCAGTACATGGACCAGTACATGGACCAGTACATGGACCAGTACATGGACCAGTACATGGACCAGTACATGGACCAGTACATGGACCAGTACATGGACCAGTACATAAACCAGAAATCGATTAGAGTTATGGCTGCTTGAAACTGTGGTACCATTCTCAAATTTGAATTTTAGGAATATCCTGAAAATACTAGGAAATGACTGCAATTTCTGAAAACATGAATTTTGCAGGGTCCGGCGATCTTTTTAACCATCTCACATACAAGAAAATATTCAAATATAAAAATAACGTGCAAGCACTTTAACAGCTGCTTGTAGATAGACTTAGTATATATATTTATGTGTCTACCTATGTGTCTATCTATGTGTCTATCTATCTATCTATCTATCTATCTATCTATCTATCTATCTATCTATCTATCTATCTATCTATCTATCTATCTATCTATCTATGTACAGGCTGCAAGCAGCTGTAAAAAATAACGTGCAAGCACTTTAAGCAGCGCATTCACTGTTTCTTATAGAAATCCATGGGTAATCTGTAGTGGCTCTAAATCAGTGAACCATGACATTGAACAAGCAGAAAGCTTGCACATGGTAATATGTAATACACGCACATGGTAATATGTAATATACCAGCATATGAATACAGATGCGAAAATTTGAGGTCAATGGAATCATAAATATTTTTTTTTAAAGTCATTTGTAATTTCACTTCATGCACTGGATCTTGTGATTGTTGGGCCAACATATTCTAGTTCATACCTAAAAGGCACTTCTCTGGGTGACTAAAGGTAATAAATTATTCCCATTTGAAGATATTTATTTAAAATTAATCAATTCCATGTATCTGAATTGAAATGCTAACTGTCAATTAAAGTTTGTTAACCACAGTATACTGAGCAGAAGCTGATTGAAGCATATACG
Source organism: Platynereis dumerilii (assembly GCA_026936325.1). Lineage (NCBI taxonomy): Eukaryota > Metazoa > Annelida > Polychaeta > Phyllodocida > Nereididae > Platynereis > Platynereis dumerilii. The sequence goes on along the minus strand of JAPTHN010000052.1, from coordinate 1,690,853 downwards.
AGGGGTTTTCCATAAGTCCTGTCCAACTAGTCATAACTTTTGCAAGATTTGATGTAGAAACATCATATTTGGGCAAAATAATATTGACGTAATTTGGAAATAATTTTCAAAAAATCAGATCACAGAACAAAAAATAAAAGCTTAAACTGTTGCCATGGAAACCAGAAGTCATGAAATGCGGCCCAGATTTTGTAGTGCTCTTAAAATTAATTTGAAACCTGCCTGCATTATCTGTGTCTTGACTCATTGAATCGAAGTATATTCATAATTTTTTTCATTAAATGCGATCAGTTAATTGTAACATCATTAATAATAATGGAAATTGGTGTTATTCTCATATCTCAGTTACTTTACCATCACTCATGCAGTTACTGAGTTTTTTTATGAGATTCATTTTTTTGGATAAGGATGACATTATATAAACCCACTATCTTTCTTTAATTTTACTTCATAAAAACTAGCAGAGAGGGTAAGAACCTTCTTTATCATACATACAAGGAAGACAGCATGAGTCATGAAACCAAATGAAGGTTGTACAAACTTATTCTGAATGAAGAGAACACACATTGCAAACCCCAAGAAAAGAAGACTGCACAATATCAAAACAGACCTAAACATGCCGACTGAGGTAGTTAAGCATGGTTAGAAAGTATGAGAAAATGTATTCAGTTTCCCATTCATTAGTTTGTGAAGTTGTGAAATGGCTATGAATGTTTTGAACATATTCTGTGCTATATCTCTTGTAATAATTACATATTTTGACGAGATATATCAAGGATGTGTCTGTTAGCCAGCTCTCAGCCGCATTTCATGACTTTTGGTTTCCATAGCAACGGATCAACAATTTATTTTTACTTCTATGATCTGATTTTTTGGGGATCATTTGAAAATTACCTCAATATCAACTGACCCGAATATCATTTTTCTGTATAAAATATAGCAAAAGTTATGACAGGTTGGACAAAACTTATGGAAAATCAATCTTAAAGTGCAAATAGTCTGCGAAACACGAACAGTGATCTAAATATAAGGACTATGAGGTATTGGATATATAAGGTAAGAGGAAATGCATTCTGTGTCAAATTCATTATTTTAAGAATTTGGGAAATGTTAGGGATAATTTTTATAGTTTTCCTGTCCTGTATCCCTGGTAAAAATTGAATTTTTTGACAAGATATAATGAATCTGTGTCTCTGAAAGTGCCCTGGGCCGCATTTCAGAAATTTTGGTTTCCATGGCAACAAATTAACCATTTATTTTTGTTTCTATGATCTGATTTTTAGAGGATCATTTGCAAATTACTTCAATATTATCTGACCCAAAAATCATGTGTCAGTATTAAATATTGCAAAAGTTATGGCAAGTTGGACAGAACTTTTGGAAAACCCCTCGTAAGAGTAGTTGGCAGGTAAATGGCAATCAGGAAGTGTCAATAGACTTCAATGGACAATCAATGACTCAGTAATTTGAGATCCAGGTATACTAAATTGCAATTAATTGCTTAATTACTGTCACACATTTGACAATTGAAGTTAAGTGTGAAGTTAAACAATAGCCTAACACATGTTGTCAGTTGCTCTTTGCACTGAGCACTGCCTGGAGAGAGACATCAATATCAATATCAATATCACGTTACTGCTCTAATAGTGCAATGACGGCCGTCACGGTTGGATGAACACGGCCGTCACGGTTGGATGAACACGGCCGTCATATGGGTCATTCTACATGCTAGGATGCGCACGCATCTCTGATAGCTTGACCCTTGACCCCCAAAGCAACAGTCCATTTATTTTCGTTATTAATTTTTTTGTTACGGCGGGCCACCAAAATCGACTGGGCTTTAGGAAAAATTCCATTGAGACTGTATTTCATGTTTGAGTGAGATTGGTGAGAGAGGGCGATCTCTGCAGTGCTAACAAGATTAGCCAAAATGCTTGTGCAATACAGGCTGCAAGCAGCTGTAAAAACTAGAGGAAAATTGGGGCTTTCCAAATTTGTTTTCACATTTTCTGTAACTATATCAAGAGCTATGACAAAATGTTCAAAGATGAAAACTAGGGCAGAATTTGGCCTTTTCAAATCTGTTTACAGATTCTCTGTATCTTAATTAGGACCGGAGTTATCGCAGATTGAAATTATGGTACAATTCAGGAATATGAACTTTAGAAATACCTGAAAAAATGCAGTTAAAATCACTGTATAACCAAAACGGTTCAATGAAAACATACATAATTTGCCAGGATTATGTAGACAGATATCAGAAATAGGTCCAGACAGGTTGATCAAAAGAGGATGATTCCTTCCTTGTCATTGCAAAATACAGTCAGTGCAAGCGCAGTTGAGCGACAAAAGTCTGCCGAAGTTGGATTTTTGAGGAGCAGCCTGGATGTGAGAAAATTCTTCTTCAGTCAGAGAGTGGTGAACGCATGGAACCACCTCCCACCCAAAGCAGTCGAAGCAATCACTATCAACGACTTCAAGAACCAGTTAGAACCAATCCTGAAGAAATTTGGGGGGCTTTATACAAGTTTGTCGAAACTTCCTGCCTCAATTTCAACCAGAACCACCGCGACCTAGATGATCATCGGTGGATTCAAGTAAGTTCAAGTAAGTTCAAATATTGATATATTGTGAAAGTTTGACAAAAAACATGAAATTTTCAGGGTCTGGCGATCTTTTTAACCGTCCGAGCCACGACAAAAAGTTCAAAATTTAAACTAGAGGAGAATTTGGGCTTTCCAAATCTGTTTTCAGATTATCAGTATCTTAATTAGGACCGGAGCTGCAGCCATTTGAAATGACGCTATCTGTGAAAAAAAATCATAAATTTTTTGCTGGTTTTCGACCTTTTGACCTTTACAGTGCAATATAGGTCAATCCGAGGACCATGAAAAATTAAAGGAAGCCTCTAGAGCATTGTAGCAAGTATGCCTACCATTTTTGTAACAATATCTTGATTCCTTCTCTGTTAAAAAATATGAAATGTCAAAAAATTAAAAATTTTTTGTCATGTTTGACCTTGAGTTTGACCTTGAGTTTGACCTTGAAAAACATTTTTTAGGTCAAAATAAATATGATTTTCATAATGGCATTATGTGAAAAAGGGGGGGTCAGCCATGCGTTGTAACCCTGTACAATCAATATTTCCTTGTCAAGAATGGGGAAATGTGTCATTTTTTAAAATTTTTCGGTTAGCAATATTTAAAAAATTTTCATTAATCCAGGGACGGAGGTAGTTAAAATATGATTATATATTATGAATAAACAGGCCAATGTACATCTGTCAATGTTCATTTGTCACCTGTGAATCACGCTGATATCCTAAAAATAACATGGTAAAAAAATTGCTGAAAATGGCACCTTTTTCCAACTTTTTCGGGTCAAATGACCTTGAAAAATGAGGTCAAGGTCAAATTTAAAGGTCAGTTTGGGCTTATTAGGTGGATGTTTGGGGGGGTTTACTATGACATGTTATGGGCTGACATCGATATTTCAAGGTAAAATTCTCAAGGTCAACGGTTTGATGTGACGCGGTATGACTTTAAAGTTACATAACTCAAGAACCGGTACTGCCGATGGAAAATAAAGAGTCCGGGCAAATGTCCCGTGAGTTCGGGCACGTTTTGGCACCATCGGTCTGACTCTACGACTTACGGATAGTTTGACTCTACGACTTACGCATAGTTTGGGGTGAATCGGGACACTCCCTATTTCTATTAAACAATACTTCCTACCTTGTTGAAGGGATTGTTCCTTGTAAATAAACATTAGAAAATATGTTTAAGATGCCGAAAAGATTTTTTGAGAAAAATCTGTATTCAATTAAATGTAATATATGAATATTCTAAAAAATATTATAAATGACAGAAAATAATCCATAACTGTAGTTTTCTGCTGCATGACCCAGTGATTGACAATTCTGGACTAAATCCACAATATATGACGCCTATTTTAACATTTTTTATCGAAAAGCCACGCTAGTACACTCAAATGAAAATTAGTAGGGTTATTTGGGTAAATCTTGAAACTTTGCCATTGACCTGGATCTGAACCCAGGACCAAACCTACATCATCCCACATCCAGCCTATAATTATGGTCCCCGAAGACCATTTTAGGCTGATTTTAAAGTTTACTGCAAGTTTGGTCGCTGTAGTATTTGAACATTATATGGTACAGGCAAAGTTTTGACCAGCTTGTAAAAATGTCATTTCGGTGGTACCGAGTTTTAGGTGCTGCAGCTCCTCAGTGCCTGCAGTTACAAATACAAAATTCCATCAGAATATGCGCTGGTATGTGTACTATACATGTGCCAAAATTCAAATTCCTGAGGCAATTACAAATAGCTATTTTTTTAGCAAATACAACGTTTTCCTGTTCTGTCCCGATTCACCCCAGTGTCCCAATTCACTCCATATTACGGTACTTAAAACGGTACTTTTGACCCCTGACAACTCATATTTGAGCCAAAAAAGACCCTGAAACACACGAAATTCGCGCTAGTCTTGAAGAAAAACACATCGCGATTGCCTCTGACTTTGTCTGACCAATGCTCAAATTTGAAAATAATTTCAAAATCATAATTAATCACTCTCTTACTGTATCGTACTGATTAAGCAAAGAATAATTAGTGTGTGTCATTAGCAGAGGAGAGAATAAAATATTTTCCAACAAATAATTAATAGAAGAAATTGGCATCTGTCATGCCTCTCCTTCTTCTTCTTCTTTCCATATGTACCGCATCTCATAGGCGAACCCCTGCTACTGAGTGCTGTGTTAGCTGCATCATTTACAGTGCATCATCATGGCATCAGTTGGTCACAGACACCTTGTGGAATGCAATAAGCCTTATAGAATGAACCAGATGATTGCTCTGCTTGTCTTTGATTTTAATTTTCTGAAATATTTTATTCATTAAATGAATACTTTAAATTCATTGTAGATATTCATCTACTTATTTTTTGTCATGGACCTTTTTTTTAAATTATCCCATTACCTGGCAATGTACAGTTTTGTGGTGAAATATGTTTAGATTTGGGCCTATCATTTGACATGTTTTAAATTATTTACATCATAAAATTCCTATGTGAGTCTGGCTTTAGAACATTCATTCAAGTATCAATTTTGGTATCGAAACCAGACCGGTATTGATTTCCAAAGTATCGGTATCGGACCGCACCGAATTTTTGGGAAAGGTACCCATCCTATTAGTTATACAATACTGCGGATCGGCGAACATACAAAATCATGACTGAAATCCAAGAATTTCAAGGCTAATGGGCCACCACTAAATGATAACCGATTTGAATGAGATTTTGCACAAGCTGTTTTTACCATAAAAGGCATCATTTGAAGGGGCGGCCCATATAAATTTCAAACTTATTTTTTTAAGGGCCACCCTAGCTGGTATTAGCCCTGGACCCCTGTGGGACAGGGGTCATGAATCGTCCCATTGGAAAATCATGAGATTTGAAGGACATGTCCTGGGAGAATGAAATTTTAACCTTTTATCCATAAGTTTTGTATTAAATTGTTGGTACATTCGAAAAGTCCATGTTTTTCCCTACTGACTGCACCTAGTTTTGTCTCCAAAAGTCAATGCAATATAGGTAAACTATTCCATTGAAACTGAAGAAGTGGTTTTTATCCTTATACATTGGGAAAATGGCCACTTCTGATTGGCCCAAAGGTAGTGATGTCATAACAAACATCTATGACATCATAGATAGTCTTGGTGACGTCAAAATGGTGACATCACAATTCAAAGTGAGGCTGATGGCTGACTCTCACAATTTTTGGACATGTCACTCATTTAAAATTGATTTTCTTGATACCCATCCTTGTGGAACAACTGTACAAGCAGTGCCGTCAGCAGGAAAATATGTGGGCGACCCAAAGCCAAAATCTTATGAAATTTTGATTAAAATTGACTGATTTAGAACAAATCTCCTGATTCCATGTCAAAATCTCAAGATTTTCAATGGAACGACCCATGACCCATGCTCACGCATGGGTCCCAGGGCTAAGCTGGTATGTGTGAGGGCGAGTTTGATGCAAGGTACAAAGTGATGATGTAATGAAATACGAGGAATTACGAAGTTGTGCACAGTGATAAAATTGTAAGTGGCACATACCTTGTCTAATTAATCTAATTTCCAGTGAAAGTAAATTTTGAAAGACCTGCTTTTATCTACTTTAAATTTCCTGTGTGCTATTAAAGAAATAAAACAATTTTTTTTGGTTGTTACCTGGTATGTTCAGTTTCACTTGAAAATTTTTCTTTATATTGAATTTAGTATTTTTCATCACAGCTTAAGCCACGTAAATTTATTATTCTATGCATATTTATTTAGAAAAACGGTTCATTTTAAGTGTACTACATCATATTATTTGTTTGTGCATTTTTTTCTTCCGTTTAATGTATCTATAAGCCAAAGAGCTGGACAGAAGTATAGTTTTTACAACTCTGTGACGTTTCCATTTTCTGCCACATGGGGCGCCACCAGTATTTCACTTTTGTGGTATTTCTGGACCAAACAAACTATCCAAGCTACAGTACACTTAATCAAAAGTTCTCCATGATATTGCCAATGTTGCCCCATATCACTGGGCCTTATGGGGTGTGATGGAGCCTTACTGATGCACATTCCTCACTAATTAATTTATGAGGCTTTGCTGATCGCTTGTTGCCCCTTGTAGCCAATTGTCACCCTTTGTAGCTGAAAGAAGGTTTTAGGCAGCTGGAAAGGGTGGTCAAAAAGACCATACTGCTGCACAGGACACCTGGGGTGCATATCTCAACTTATCTACTAAGAAGATAGTGTCTCTTCATTAAGGAAATTCCTATCAATTTCAAAGATAGGCACCTTCTGATAAGTTTGGTAGATTGTCACACTGATGAAGCCAACTTAATTTGATAATTTAAGAGTGTCAGATTAAATTCCTGCTGCCACATGTAAACACTCAAGGCCTGTGTCTAGCAATTTGTGATTTTTTAAAAGTTTTATCTTTAATAATATTATTGTCTTTAGACATATATGTATCCCAGTCTAATATCATATCTATCTACATTGAAAGACAAAAGTTAGGCCACACATAATTGACATAATTGATCTTTAGCTTCTCGGATCCTCTCGATTTTTTTTCTCAATTTTTATCTTTTTGTCTAAAATCAGAGTTTTCATGGTCGGTTGGTCGAAAAAAAAAAAAAGCGAGGTTCTGCATGTTTCCCACAAAAACTTTTTTTGTGCAATTTTTAATAGGTCAGTCACAAACTCACAATTGATTGTAGATTTATCCCATAATGAATATATATATATTGATTTCAAAGTGACAACAAGATACAAAATATAATATCATCATTATGCAGTGTACATGACAAACAAAAATCAACGATAATCAGAGACAAAATAATATTTGTCTGTTTGCTACTGTATTATTTGATCATTTGGGCTCAGATTTGCCATGTGGCTGCAGTTCCCGTACCATGAATACCTTGTGCTATTACAGTCTCACTTTGATATAGAAAAAGAGTGACTGTTGCACTGTGAAAATTGCAATTTGTGTGTCATCATGCTGATGATTTTTCATGATCATACGGTTATTCATACCCAATACTTTCAATGTTAATTGGATAAAAGAAGACTTATCCCGCTTGTTGGTGACAGCCAAATGGAAGGATTACGCATCTGATTTCCACTTTAAAATCAGTTATGACAAGTCAAATGGCCTTCTCTTCATCATGACTAATCAAACAGTCTATATGTATCCCATGTTGAAAGTATTTTTTTCTATGTCAAAGTGACAGACAAAGTTTGACAGAAATAGATGTAAGAAGCTGGTCTTGACTTGTGCTAACCAGCATAGGGGCCCTTAAGCATATATGAATGTGAAATAATTTATATCTATTAATAACTTTTTAAAAGTACTGTATATGTATCTTATGAGTTGTGATTGTTTACTTAAAACCCCCTGTGCTAACCAGGTTTCCCTTAATATAAGCCTATATTACTGGCACTGCTCACTGGCAGTCTGGCACTGGCATGTTTCACCCAGTGCAAATGTTATCAGTGGTGGGAAACAGTCCTCTATTTCCCTGTATATAGTGAAACTGCTGTGATAGAACATAAATGTCTAATGAGCACCCAATGTGTAGGTCATTACAAAGAAATTTAATACTGTGAAACCAGTGAAATAGTTATGAATGCAACTATTGCTCTGAGTCTAATATCTAGAATTATAGGGGGAGCCACCATGACTCTTATTGGCTCCCATTACTGAGGTTCCACCAGAGTTTAAACTGACCTGATTTTTAGTCATTTTACAAAGGAATATGATGTTAAATTTAGAGTTAGTACACAGTATTTAGTATGAAATACCTTATTGATGAATAAAAAGTGAAATTTTGGCAAAAACCAGAGAAGAAATAATGATGCAAAAGTGACCTCAATATGGGTGAAATAACTGACGTGGGATGCACATAAGACTGGTTGAAAGAGACAAAGTCATTGCACTGTTTTTTTTCAGGTGCCATTCAGGTAAGCTTGGTGTGGTCTATCTCATGGGATTTTGCATCAGATCAGGTAAGGTCGGCAGTCGGCTAAATAAATAAATTGGTAAGTGGTCATTTTTTTTATTGGTCAGCCGAAACTCTGTTGTGTCGGTGGGTCCGAGAAGCTAAAGATCAATTATGTGTCGCCTTATGCATATGCTGCGCAGCCAAGATGCTCAGGAGGTATGGTCAATATGATGGTTCCATGGTGTAAAGCACCCAAAAACAGGGTCACAAACAATAAATCACAGAACATGTTTTGCTGTTGACCAATATCAGTAGCAGATATGCTAATTGCTAAACTGTTTAATATGAGCTTAAATCCATCCTGAAACATGCAAGCACACAATTCTTTGACAATTGAATTCAGTGTGTCCCCAACACCACAATATGAAAGGGATAAATCTATTGGCGTGGCACAGGTGGGAAAAACCAGTGACTGATGTCCATCCGTTAAGTGTATCAATGAAATCTGCCTGTCACAGGGAGCCAGGGTTAACCAGGAATAAACAAAATGGTGCTAGACCCAGGAAAACAACCAGAGCTCAAGATACCCATCATTGTGATGAAAGAATGTACTCCTCTGCAGCTTGATGTTGTGGGTGATGCTCCAGATGACAGGACATTGCATCCTTGCAATGAACCCCAGGACCATTATCTTTAGTGTTTATAGTTAATTTTAAGTCAAGCTTTTGTTGGGTAGAACCTTACATTGAGCCCACAGATGAGATTCTTGAGTGCACGGAATATGCATAACTTTTGTCTTTCAGTGTGTATGTTCAACTAGTCAATTAATCAATTGATCCATTAACCTATCAATTTTTTCATTTTCAACTGTTTTGAAATCTATTGTAGGGTGCATTATGACATAATAGTTATCATAGGAGGCATATGCACATTACATATGATAGTCCAATATATATTTGCAAATTGATAGATACCTAAATAAATACTCACATAATATTATGTTACCATAGGCCACTGACTCACTTTAGGAATTAGGTACAGGCAATTATATTCACCTCCCCCTCCTTCCTAAATTGTCTTCAGCTGCCAGCTATTAGTAGCCAGTTGTTGTTCAGTGCCCTTTGGGGGCGACCATTTAATGATCAGGGGGGGGTTCCTCAGCTGGACTGGAAGTTGTTTATTTCACAGCAACGCCAGCCATAATTATTCATTTGAATAATTTCAAGCACGTGAATAGGGGCTGAATCCTGGCCCCCGCCCGACCGCCGGACAACTTTTGACAAAAGTGATAACGATACCTTCTTCAAACTTCTTTCGCTGAAGGTAAAAAAGGAGGATGTTCAACCTGGATGTTCAACAGTTGAACTAATACAATCAAATATAATATGACATTGGCAACCCCCCAGCCTCCTATGCCTATGAAAATGACAATTTAATCAGTCAATTAAGTTAGTAAAGTGACCAACTAAATTGTTACATGTCTCACTAAATTAGTCAAGTGACTAAATTTTAGATTTGTCTGAATCCAAAAAAGTATTAGTGATTAAAATTTAACTAAAATTGTAATTTTATTAATTAAATTTTTCTTTCTGCAAATTTGAGATTTCACTAACTTAATTACTCAAAACATTTCAATATCACAAATATTTGAATAATAGTCTCATTTTACACCATCAAAATTGGATCACCAGTGATCAGTCCTTAACTTCATGACAAAATGCACCCTTGAATCATCAGCATTGTGCATACCCTTATTGCTGATTGGCAATGTAAGGCCATGGACTCAATCATTAGACATTGTCTGTGTAAAAATACAGGATGCAAAGCTATGCAAAGCCCTGCCACTACACCCCTCCCTTTCATTTAAAAGAGGCAAGTGCTCTGAAAGACCATTTCCAACTTCTGGACGGAACTTTAGGCTATAGTATTCAGGGTATAGCTTTAAAACCAAGAAAAGAAACAAAACCACAAACCACAGAGTGCATCTTGCTTGAAGGAAGTGGTCAAGGAAAGGGTCATTAAGCAATCGTTACTGAGAGAGATAAGGAAACCGTGGTGGAGACATTGTTGCACTTTTCTGCTGGCCTGGACCAGAAAGTATTCACACATTTTTCTAAAAACAGTTTAGGCTTTGTTATTCTTTCCCAATAAAATACATAAAACAAGTAGCTATGTCATGATAATTTATTGTACATGTGAACTTGAGCTTTCTTTCCAGTTAGTAAGAGTTTGTCTTTAAGTCTATCTATATTTAATATATTCATAATAATAACTAGCATTTACCCGTGGTGAAGGATAAATCTGATAAGGCAGCATCACATAAATGGCAGTCAGGGAGGTAGTGGCAGTGCAGAAAATGAATGAATGAATTTATCTATCTGTCTACCTGTCTATCTCTGCCTCTCAATTTATTATTTATTTATGCACTCAGGGTGCAGTACATATAAAAATACAATAACCGTTATTAATATGAAAATATAGAAATAATAAAAAATAGAAAATTAATGACATAAGAATTCAATATTCAGTTTACACAATTGTCTTTCAATAGCAAAATTACTTCTTCATTGTTTAGCCCTACTTCTTTCAGGCCATCCCTTACCTCCAAAAGTTCGCATATAACATTTGCAGTGTGTATATTTTCTGGCCTTTTACATATATCTTATTGCATTGTTCATGGCTGGAATCCATAGGGCTCTCACGATTAACCGATTAATCGCCGCCGATTCGATTTTAGTTAAAAATCGATTGCAGTTTCCAAAATCGATTAATCTTTTAGGCCACAAAAAAATAATTTTATGGATGACGGAATCGCCGCTCCTAAAATTGTGAATTTAAAATTAAAATTAATTTCAAAATTAATTTTGCGCCCGCATGGATTTAGAGAGCCTGGGAAAAAAATCATTTTTTCCAACTCAAATGAACACTAGATGAAGGCAAATTAAAATTTGCAAGACTAGCAGGCCGTGGCATATTTAGGGAGGTGCCTTTGGGCCATTGCCTCCCAATGTGAAGGAAAAGTAACATGGGAAAGATGGCAAAAGGGCCTCGACAGGTTAGCAGCATTGAGTGGCCTAAATGTCATGAGTGATTGCCGGCATTGATTCAAAATGTGTTTTACTTGTTAAGAAAACTCAGAGAGAAATAGTCATATGTGTAATTAATGAAATAATTATCACCCACTGAGAAGTGTAATTAAAAGGCAAAGAAATGGAAGAAGAAGAACAAAGGCAATCAGCAGGTAGCTTACACTTGATTGCCAGAATAGACTGCCATCATTGATGGTAATCATTGATGGTCATCATTAGTAGGAAATGTATGTTTGTCAATAGAAAATTAACATAGAAACAGTCATATTATCACCCATTGAGAAATGGGAATGAAAGTTATGAAAAACAAATAAGTTGCTTTGTTAAAATCTTACCAGAAGTGTAGATATTTCCCTAAAGAAAACTTTAATAGCATTGCAATGTACTTTTGTGTCTTTCCTGTGTCTTTAAGGACAACAAATAGCAGTGCTGGGCAACGCAAACAAAATCGGACTTCCACAAACGCAAATCAGCAAACATGATCTACAACTTCCACAAACGCAAATCTGCAAACTTTTGGAAATTTTACAATTGCTAGTGCAAACGCAAACGCAAACACAAACGCAAACAATAATCGCGATAAATAGGCTGAAGCGTTGCTATGGAAAAGCCGCAGAGTGTCCCGTATTCACCCCATGTAGTGCCCCCCCTCCGGCCATTTCTAGATTCGCCCCTGCATTAGATTTGGCTATTAGGCCTAAACATTTGATATTACCAAAAGTATATTTTTTATCAATATATATACAGGGTGTCTGCCAATCCTGGAAAAGCCTAGAAATTGGTTTCTCAATTTCCAGGCCTTGAAAAAGCCTGGAAAATCCAGTTATTTGAAAAAAAAGGCCTGGAAAAGCCTGGAATTTAGTTTGTGTGGAAATAAAAATAGTCTACTGCTAAATTATTAGCGATGATGGGACCAAAGGATGAATGTCTTGTTCAGAAAAAAATGTGTGCATCGTGTCGTTAACTGGTCAGTTCACCAACAAATTGGCCTGGAATTTTGGAAAACTTGGCCTGGAAAAGCCTGCAAAAAGCCTGAAATTTGGTTTCAAAAAAGTTGCAGACACCCTGATATATATATATATTATTGCTCCTTGAAACGGTTCCAGATAATGTAGACCTGTATAAACAAATTTAAAGAAGGCTTTTGACAGGCCTTTCATGCTGTCTTTCATGCTGTCTTTCATGCCACAAGTGGCGCCATCTATACCATACCTTAACATGACATTTAAAAAAATGCTTCTAATTTTTTATTTGAAGAATATATGAAACCCCAAGGTTAATCAAGTTCAAGATCTTCTCTGCATTACACCATATCCAACTGCAAATTAAGCTTTAAAAGCTTTTGGGACCACTGTGCATGGGATGAAAATGGGAACAATAAGAAACAAAATGTTTGATGTCTTTGCTTTTTATGTTCTGTATTCTGTTTGTTGAGTTATGTTGTGTGAAGTTTGCATTTGCGCAAGTTAAGTAATTTTAGTTCTGCAAACGCAAAGCGCAAATAGCACTTCCGCAATTTGCGGAATTTGCAGTTTGCGGAAGTGTTTGCGGAAGTGCCCAGCACTGACAAATAGCTTGATTGAAAAGTTCTGTGCAACAGCATGATGATACCAGCCATTTTGGCCCCAAGATGCCACCTAGTGTAATTGAAATGCAACACTGTCAATCTCCATCTAGTGGATATACAATGAACTATTGGCAAAGAGCATGCCAACTAGTGGATATACAATGAACTATTGGCAAAGAGCATGGAGATTTGTGCATTTGCAAGTGAAATACAACAATTTTATACAGATCTAAGTATAATAATTGTTTGAGAATGTGGCATGTCACATTATAAAGGTTTAATTCACTTGACTGACAGGTAGGCAATGTAGAAATACGACTATTGCAGCTGCTACTTGAGCTCATGTGATGATGAGTTAGCAGACAACAAGTGTGTTAGGGTGGCCCAAAAAACAAAATTTTTGATTTTCTATTCGCACACCCCCTCATTTTAGGAGAAATTGTGAAAAAAGCACCCTGTAAAAATTTCAAGAAAATCGGTTAAGTCTTAGTGGTCTCTCAAGGCCCCTCCATTCTTAGCAAAAAGGAAAATTTCAACCATTTTCGCAAATACGCGGTTCCTCATAACTTAGTCAATTTGTACAGTACTGCATTTTCAATAACATGGTTGGATAGGGCTCAAAAAGAGCTTCAATTTGCATACCAACATTATTGGTCTAAGATAATATCTCAACTCCCGTGGTCTCTTCAGTTTACACTTTTCGTGAATGAAATTGTTGCTGAACGACCGATCCTGATAAAAGCCAGGCTTTTTTTTTTTTTGGCTGTAAATTGCTGTGATTCTTATTTTCCCAGTTCAAGAATGACCAAATATTTAAAAAGAAAAGATATTTGACCATGGGAATGCCCGGTTTATGAGTGATGAAATTTTATGTTGAAGTTTGTCGCAAACTCATAAAATAGCAGGGGGGAATTGTAGTATTTCAAATTCATATCTTCATCCAAATTTATTACAGGGCACCATGATGGGTACCACTTGAAAGACAATATTCTTATGTTTCACATGATATAGATTATGTTGTCCTATATTTAACTCTTATGAAGTTAAACTATGAAATGCAACAGCCCCTCTCCGATGTTTTCAGCACTTTTGACAAAATCTAACATTAAAACTTTACAGCTCATAAAGCGGGTTTCTCCATGGTAAAAAAAAAAGTTGTATACTTTATCGGGTCATCCTGCCTTTTGGAGAATAAGAACATGTTAATTGACAGTGAAATTTAATGGAAATCTTTTCTTGAACAGGTTTAGTCATTCAGTAAACACTTTCGCCCATTAGCAATGTCAGCTGAAGAGTCCATGGGAGTCAAGATATCATCCTAGACCATTAATGTTGGTATGCAAATTGAAGCTAATTTTGATACCTTTCCAACCATTGCAATTAGAATGTTGTTCATTAAAAATTCACGAAGTTGTGGCTAACCGCGTATTGGCGAAAATGGTTGAAATGTTTCTTTTTCGTGAGAATTGAGGGACCTTGAGAGACCACTTAGACTTGACTGATTTTCATGAAATTTTAACAAGGTGCTTTTTTCACCATTTCTCCTAAAATGAGGGGGTGTGCGATGTGAATTTCAGAAAAAAAAATTTTCCTGTACATTTTTAGGCCACCCTAAAGTGTGTACGTACAAATATTTAGTGTGGCAACAGGATCCTGACAACTTCTAGTGTCTCTAGAGACTAGCCTCCTGCTATTCTAATAAAAACACTACCACTGGGTGTAAAAAAATGGTAGACCCCATTTTAGAAATCGCAGATTATGCTGAGCTTGCTCAAAGCAGATTAGTAGTTGTATGGATGACTTTTAAATGTTTTAAAGACAGTTAAAACAAGAATCCGCGGATTCAAAACCGGCCTAGCCGATGAAATTGAAGGTGCCATTGCTTAAACCACTGAGCAACTGATATTGGAAGATAGGAGAAATAGTTGATTTGAAGATGTTAGACTATTTGTATAGAATCAATGCAGTTTGAACAGATTTCTAAAAAAAAGGAAAGATGGCTGTCAAAATGGCCGCCATCTTGGATTTCTCAACATGTTACGAATCCATACCCACAGGCCAATACCTGTACCAAATTTCATAACTGTAAGTGAAATATTAAGGTCACAATGGGCAGTTCAAGAAGGAAGAAAGATGGCTGCCACAAAGTGGCTGCCATCTTGGATTTCTCAACACGTTCCCGTCTGATACCCACAGCCCCATACCTGAACCAAATTTCATAACTGTAAGTGAAATATTATAGTCACAATGGGCAGTTCAAGAATGAAGAAAGATGGCTGCCAAGATGGCCACCACAAAATGGCCGCCATCTTGGATTTCTCGACATGTTCCCAATCCATACCCAGAGTCCAATACCTGTACCAAATTTCATAACTGTAGGTGAAATATTAAGGTCACTGGGCAGTTCAAGAATGAAGAAAGATGGCTGCCAAAATGGCCACCACAAAATGGCCGCCATCTTGGATTTCTCGACATGTTCCCAATCCATACCCAGTCCCATACCTGTACCAAATTTCATAACTGTAAGTGAAATACTATGGTCACAATGGGCAGTTCAAGAATGAAGAAAGATGGCTACCAAAATGGCCACCACAAAATGGCCGCCATCTTGGATTTCTCGACATGTTCCCAATCCATACCCAGTCCCATACCTGTACCAAATTTCATAACTGTAAGTGAAATACTATGGTCACAATGGGCAGTTCAAGAATTAAGAAAGATGGCTACCAAAATGGCCACCACAAAATGGCCGCCATCTCGGATTTCTCGACATGTTCCCAATCCATACCCAGAGTACCATACCTGTACCAAATTTCATAACTTTAAGTGAAATATTATAGTCATAATGGGCAGTTCAAGAATGAAGAAAGATGGCTGCCAAAATGGCCACCACAAAACGGCAGCCATCTTGGATTTCTCGACATGTTCCCAATCCATACCCAGAGTCCCATACCTGTACCAAATTTCATAACTTTAAGTGAAATATTATAGTCATAATGGGCAGTTCAAGAATGAAGAAAGATGGCTGCCAAAATGGCCACCACAAAACGGCAGCCATCTTGGATTTCTCGACATGTTCCCAATCCATACCCAGAGTCCCATACCTGTACCAAATTTCATAACTGTAAGTGAAATATTAAGGTCACAATGGGGAAAAACCCAAACGTGGTTTACATCTAGTTTGTGGCTGCAGTTTATGCCTACTGTTTATGGTTTCACCAGATCCATTTACAGCTCCTGTATTAACCGGCCTCCGCTGTTAGGCCGGTTAAAAATTAATTGTTGGAATTAATCAGAACCACTGATCATTTGTTTCGGGTAGCACATAAGCACAAAGTTTCTCTCTCGCCTTGGCAACTAACTTTACTAAATCTCTTTTTGCCTTTTCTTTATCAATTTGAATGCCTGCTACTGTTAACATTATCTGTTGTACCTGCCTCAGATAGGTAGATATGGTAAGTGCAGCCCTCTAAGCCCAGTTGATTGTTGAGAAAAGAACCCTGAATATGCTACACATTCACCTGATGTGAGAGATCTTTACTTGCCCAGTATAGACACAGCAACAATGAGACTTGAAGAAGCCACCAATTTAAAGATAATATCTGTACATTTGTATAAGGAAGCCACTGTGTGACTGTCAAATTCCAGGTGTTCAGAGTGAATTGCAACTAGATTGGTGAATTGAATTGGTAAATTGGATTGGCTACATGTGATTGAAGCTGACTACAAGATTGAGGTGTGAAGTCTTATCCAGTCCTAGGCACATCCTTCAGCCTGACGGGCTAGTGAATCCATCACATCACCCCCGACAGCATGGGGGATGTCCTAGGCAGGTCACTCAGGGAAAGTAACTTGCTTTTCTCAGAGTGAGGCAGGTCTGCTCAGAACTGCTCAAGTTGAGCAACCCGCAATCTTGCCCAAATGGGATGTTAACTCAAGTTACTCAACCACAAAATGACCCGTTATAGCCCCAGTCCCTTGTTTACCCCTTTCGATGAGTCACATCTTGATTATTAAAATCCCCAAGTAGTATGTTTACTGGATGGGTGACTAGGGCTTTACATCCTGTATTATGCACCAGGTAGATCAATTAGGACAGGGTGAGGATCAGGGTTGGGTACAAATGCAAATGCATTTGCATTTGCATTTGCAAATGTCGCATTTGAATCCGCATTTAAATGCTTTTTGAAAAATGCAAATGTATTTGCATTTGCATTTGCATTTGAATGTTAAACATTTGCATTTGCATTTGCATTTTTAGAAATGAAAACATTTGCATTTGCATTTGCATTTGAGTAAAACGCATTTGCATTTGCAAATGTTTTATCAAATGCACAAGTTATATTTTTATGATGAGTATTACCTGAGATATTGTTATACACAATGTCATATTAATTATCAGCTTTATTAAGTTTATATTAAAATTAAACAAATATGCAATATGCGAAGTTAAAGTCTGGTGATGTTTTTAAAATGTGCATAAAATATATAATTCTAATATTTCCATAGCACTGAAAGATACATTATCAAAACTGTCATTTGCAAGGTGAAGTCAAGGATCGTTTATGAGAGAACTAGTTACAAAATGGCTGAGATTGTAGCCCATTCTATTCTATAATTTCAGAAATTCTATTTTTCTGTTTTATTCTCTCTCATTATTCTAAATATTGGAAGTACTGATGAAGAAACAAAATGGAAAAAGTGTTATGGCATGGATTTTATGATATAGTGTTATTTAGCAAATTGCAAGACCAAAATTAAAAAAAAAAAATTCAAATTGACTTTGTTGGTGGTTGTTTTTGTGAAGAAAAGTATATTAGTAGAGTTTTTCTGAAAACTCTTTTCTTTCCTATCTGTAAGTCAGCAGTGCTTGCTTGGTGAAGCAAATGTGTGAATCAGGGTAATCCCCAAATCAGGGGAATTCCCACATTCAAGGGGGTAACAAGCTTTGACCTAATTGCACTCATTGTCTAAATAATAGAGTCACTTTTACCTGTCTCTATGACATGATGTATAAATTGATCAATTGATTTAATTCTTTATGTATTTCCATTTTCTTACAGCACCTGACTAAAAAAAAAATCTGATCTGCTAGTGGCTTATGTTAAAAGAGTGGAAATCATGTATTTACATAATTGCCAAGTAGAATTATAATATTTTATATATTATATAATTAAAAATATAATATAATTTATTTAAATGCAAATTATGAAAAGCCTACAAGTATTTATTTTTGTCATTATCTCAATTTACTTTGCAAAATAGCAAACTAATGAGAAGTTCACATTAAATATCCTGCAAATTATAATAAATTGTGTGATTCCCCAAGTAAGGGGAATTCCCTAATCAAGCTTTGACCTAATTGCATTTACAGTAAACAATAGAGTCATTTTATATTTTACCTGTTGGTCTATTATTAGATCATGGATGATTTAAATATTTGATGAATTTTTCTTCATATTTTGCTTTTTTTTGTCTATTGAACATGTTGACTTTCCAATACAGCAAAATTGAAGACAAGTGCAATTTGCATAAATGGCAAAATCCCACATCTTGACCTAATTTCTAGGATACAGCAATGATGCAAAAGATGAAAGTGCTGTCTAGCATAGGTTTAGGTGACCAGGCCAGAGCTGGATTGAACTTGGGACACGATCATAGTTTAGAGTTGCATTGTATTAAGTAAAACCAAAGACAGGTCTGCCTGTGGTAATACTAACATTCTACCATGAAGAAACTAGAAGGCACACAAGTGTGCAATGGGCGGTAGTTTGCTGAGCACAGGTTTTGGTGGTATATATTTCAGAAATGAGTGCACGAGACGCACACATACCTGTGTTAGCGGTGCAAGTGGCATAAACACCTACAGAGTCTGGGTTGGGTTGGCGAGGGGGGGGGGTTTCTATCAAAAAAAATATCCGGCGGACCCCGACTCCTGTCCGCCGGCCTCGATTCCAGTCCGCCGCCCCCGACTCCTGTCCGCCGTCCCCGACTCCTGTCCACCGGCCCCACTCCTATCCGCCGGCCCCACTCCTATCAGCCGCCCCCGACTCCTGTCCGCCGCCCCCGACTCCTGTCCGCCACCCAGACTCCTATCTGCCACCCCCAACTCCTGTCCGCCGCCCTGACTCCTATCCACTTCCGACTCCTATCCACCCCCGACTCCTATCCACCTCGACTCCTATCCACGGCCACCGCCATAGATTTTGTTGCTTGCGAGTCATCATGTAGGGCCTACGTAAAGTTTTAACAAATATGGCCACCAAGGTCACAGAAATGGTTCAAGGTCATCCATGTTACAACTCATTCAAGGTGTTACTGCGACTCAAAATCCCTGTGAGTTTAGTGGTCCCAGGGACAATAATAGTGAAGTTGACTTGTATATAAGCTTTTTACAAATATGGCTGCCAAGGTCACAGATATAGGTCAAGGTCACTGATGTCAAAACTATTTCAAGGTCTTACAATGATACATAATCCCTGTTCGTCTGGTGATCCTAGTGTAAATACAAGAGGAGTTATCGTGCACACAAGATATTCACAAATATGGCCGCCAAGGTAACAGAAGTAGGTCAAGGTCACTCATGTCAGAACTCATTCAAGGTCTTGCTGTCATACACAATCCCTGCTAGTTTCATGATTCCAGGATTAATAGAAATTGAGTTATCTTGTACACAAGCTTTTCACAAATATGGTCGCCAAGGTCACAGATGTAGGTCAAGGTCACTCATAAGTAATGCCTGGCGAGATGTCAAGGTATTTGATGTATTTGACTCATACTGGAAGTCTGGGGCAGCCTGTGCAAAGTGAAATCATAGTCAATAGGGAGGACAACGGAGACTACCAAACCTCACACTACAGCAATATGGGCGGGATGGCCTTTGGCCACCGCCCATAACTAGAGCTGCTATTACTATTTATTTATGCATACATGCTGACACATCTTGGGCATACAAAAGATAGAACATTAATTTTACAGCATGGTCTTTGATGGTCATCACATACTGGTAATTTAATCATTTTCTTAAGTGGCAGTCACTGAATCTTTACTTTGAAATCAATGATCATACAGCAATGATGCAAAAGATGAAAGTGCTGTCCAACATAGGTTTAGGTGACCAGGCCAGAACTGGATTTGAACTTGGGACAGTCATAGGATGGCGTGAGTGCTGCCAACTTAGCAATTACCATCCCACCATCTATCTATCTGTCTATCTATCTGTCTATCCGGATAGATGATTGGGGCTTTTTGTCCTGCATTTGTGCAAATGGTTAAGCTAAACATATAATATTGTCACAAGCAGGCTAATAAGGACAGGAGGGGACACAGCAGTGAAATAAATGATAACCAGATTATTGAAACTGCCGTCCATCAGTCAAAGTGATCTGACCAGAGTTGGATTTGAACCCAGGACCCTAGTCATTTGTTAAATTCAGAAAACACATTGTCTTTGAATATGTCTCAGCTAACTCAGAACTCAAATGCAACGTTATAAACTTGTGAAGAAGCCAACCAAATTTAGGGAAGTTTAACAAAACCACAAACAGTTGCAAACCCAAATCTAGAGTTTCCATCACAAGATGACATTAAAATAGCAATAAAATGGCAGAGGGCAAACCACAAAAATGCTTAGGAGATAAGACTCCAAAACCACAGGGTAGACATGCCTAGGACTGCAATTAGTATTTTCAAAGGAAAACTATAAGGCCCTGGCTTTCCTCTGCAAGACAATCATGTGAAAAAGAACAGAACTATTACTTAATGTCTAGAATGGCGGGAAAACGGTGATTAATCGATTACGATTCGATTTTAGGCTATAGAATAATCGATCTGTAAATTCTGTAAACTTCAATAGCATTCTAAGTAGCCCCCAATTAGTCAATTACTTAAGGTGACAGGCGAACAGAAATCAGAATTTTTTGTGTTGTGGCCTTGTGGGTGGCAACATTGCCTTAGCTGCATAGGACATGCAGGCCTTTTTCCCTGAAGCAGAAGCTGTTGGGCGCGGGGATGCCTGATCCTCTGCGGATCACAACAAAGGAAAGAAAACATTGCGGTCCAAGACGCTCGCTAGAAAATGCATCGTTGAGGTATCGTTAAAGATACAGGGAAATTATGCTATGTTATGTATGGATAGATAAAATTGCAATGCATCTGCAGGGCTATGTTAAAATGCACGGAAATGAAGTTACAGTTCGTCTCATCAACATGCGAACTGGTGTTTGGCCCGATTCCTCAGTATCTACAAGTCTCACAGAAGAAATACACATACTCACAGATAGATTAGCAGTAGGGGAAATTATCACCAGCTCATGACAGCCAATGTCCTCAGCCTCACATGACGCTCAGCCTGGCACTGTCATCACCCTCCCATGACACTCTCCAAGTGTCATGGCCCAGCCATGACATTGGCAGAGCTCAAAATCATGTTTGGCAGGCAATTAAAAAAAAACTATAGCAACTATCACTTCCAAACTTGGCATAAAGTTGTATCACAGTATCAACTAACTTTATAAATTTTGGCAGGCCTATCCATTACATAATGAGGAAAAGAACCCGAAGGCTCCAGAAAATGATAAGGGTTCTGTCATCAAGGGCTGATGACTTTGGGGTATTTTGTGGGGTGCAGCAGCTGAAGGGTATCTGCTAGTTAATCAAAATCACACCAGAGGACAGGGGGTCACTTTCTTTGATTGACATGCACAAGTGTGCAGTGCACATGTGTCCTCCATCACCCCCTCTGCCTCACCATACATGGGGGTATGTTCTGAAACCAGGAGAGTGGTGAAGGGAGCAACTTTGACACTTCCATGGATAAAGATGTATACATGTAACCAGCACCTCATAACATCCATTGACCATTGTTATAAGGCATTGATGTAACTGCTATTCAATTAATGACCTGGACATACACACCTCACAGCATATAATGCATAGTAACTGCTATCATTTTGTTTATAAAAGAATACCTAACATGCCTATAACATAAATCACTCACCTCTAATAGTCTAAATGTCATTTTCTATTTAATTGAATCACTATTGAACTTCCTTGACTTCAGCAAAGTTATTGTCAAATCCAGTGTTATCCCACCCTCCTGCACAGTGTTGGAGGATGGTGTTATCCACTCCATTTGTAATTCCATGTATGCCTGTCAAACATTGGCCATCTCAGATATTATTTCACAAATATTTTCCCTTGAGATGCTATCTATATAAATGTCAATGCAGTTTTTGCTTTCTCATTTTGTGTGTATCACTTGTCACCATAACAAAGAAATCCTTATCCTTATAAATGGTGTGGCACAATCCATTCATTCTGATATATTTGACATTCCTAGCCTTTATATCATTTGCAATCCATGTACATATTAAATGTATGTATCCATGTCACAGGTATGGACATGTTCTATGTCTGGTGGTCAGGGCAATGTGTGCTCAGTCATTCCTGGTCCCCCAAGGGCCACCCCCCCCCCCCAGGAGGTCATTCTTAGGGCCAATCAGACACTCCTTAATTACCCCTGCCAATATTCCACTGCATCTACACACATCTCTTTGCCCCCCCCCCCTACTCTCCTTCCCCCACCAAATAAAATGGAAGAAAGGTCCAAAATGGAAATCATGGATCTGAAACTTATCAAGGTGGTGTCTTCTGTTGGGGTTCAACTTGATATGTTCATGGTATACTTTTGAGTACACCCCAAGCCCAGAGAGTGTCCCAGTCACTTAGCCTGATTAATTAAGAAAGGCCCAATACTTATGATTAGGAATTAAGGATTATCTTTTTTTCCCACTGCAGCCTTTCAAGAGCTGAGGTGATTATCCAATTGACACCTCTCCTTATATTAATTCATGTAGGTTGGCAGAGTGTCTTAATGATACCCTTCCCCTGTTACACTGTATGTAATTGGAGAAAATAATATAGATCTTTATGATTGGAGGAAGGAGAGCACCACAGATAATCTGACCATAGAAGCTATTAAACCCCACAATTATTTGGCCATGGTCTGCCTGGTTGTCACATACAATTTTGTTAACCCACAAACCACATTTTCCTATAAATGTGCTAGGGCACAAACCTGTGTCTGTTTCAGATGCTCAGATGCTCACTATAAACACACAGTCATATTTTATAAGGGAGTCATAGACCTGTGCTATGAACAAAGACCGTATTATTACACATCATATGTGACTGAAGTAATCTGTAAAAAAAAAAGTAATAATAATAGAAAAAACCAAGCTCTTATATATGTACACATTCAAGTCCTGCTGTAATACAATTTCATTATTTAAAAAGCATAATACAACCACAAAGATATTTTTTTGGTAAGTAACCCCCCCCTCCCCCCTCCCCCCCAAGTGGCATCTAGAGCTATGGCGCTCTCCCTCTGGCCAGGCCAGCATGCACCAACAGCATCCACTTGTGGCCAAAATAAGAAAAGTGCACTTACATGTAAGTGACCCTCTATGGCACCTGGACATCTTAGTGACATTCATCTTAATTGGGAAGAACTCTGATTAAATATATCTCACCCGCCTCTCTCAAAATTTCAATTGTAATGTAACTTTGGAACTACGGCACATAAAAGCATGCAGTAGGGTGGTCCTTATACAATGGAAAAAAATAAAACTTTAAAATGTCTTGCTCTGACCCCCCAGATATCTTCCTTTTGGTAAAAAAATGAGATTTGTAAAGTTTCACTAAAATCAATGCATATCTAGAGGTAGCTCAAAGGCCTTGAAGTTTGTCTCATTTTGGCTTTCAGTCATCAAATCATCGCCAAAGACCAAAAATACTGCCATTAAAAGTGACACCTCTGCAGCTCCAGTCACATGCATTTTTTCTGGAATTAGTCTTTAGATATGTAACTGTTCTATTTCACAGAAAAAAAACCTATATTTTAAGGCTAACAATGATCATGTACATTATATCAAGGACAACAATTAAATGCAATGAGAAACTAACATTCAGAACGACTTTTGTGACAAAGACGGATACATATAGTGGCACTTATTACTATGACCTGCACATTCACTGTGTTGATGTTAATAAGAGCTTTTGTCAGAGGCTCTTTCTCATTTGAAGTTTCTTTCATTTCTTCAACCATTATATTTTGGACTTGGTGTCCTGTGATTCATCTTTTACGAAGAGCATCAGGACATTGTATTTCAGATACCAGAGATGATTTCCCATCTTCTGGCTTTGTCACTTACAAATTGCTTATTTGGTTACAGCTTAGTTCTGAACATCTTGGAGAAGACAAAGATTAATTTGTGGTGCACACACAGCAAGAGGTTACATGAAGCAGGTCTTGACATATATCTTTGAAGTGACGAAGATCTCGCAGACTCTTGCTCTCACATGCGGAGAGATGGAATTGTCTCCGTAATATCCACACTTTGAAACAATAAATGACTAAACTCATCCAATGAGTCTGATGCATCACCCCGAGAGCATTGAACTTTTACCAATCCTGATGATAGTGATGAAGAACTCCTACATACACCCAGGTCCAGGAGCTGACGATAGTTATCCGATGGTGGGTTTTGGCAAGCTATTCATTCACAAACATGATCAAATCCTGCCTGAAACCTTCAATGAGAAGCTTTGGGAATGGGTGACTTTTCCTTGATGATATTCATTTGAGTCAAGGTTGTTCCATTAGGACTGAATCTCTTGAAGAGCGGAATCTGAGGGCCTGATGATGGTCCCATGCATTTTGCAAGGCAGGACCAACTTACAGAAGTTCACGACCACAATATCTGCTATAAAACAAGGCAGACTCCTGTCAGACAAACTGTATTTGAGCTTGTTGTTTCAGAACACATACCACAAACTTGTTTTTCTATTCCCCAGAGCCAAGGTTTGTCAGACACAGCATTAGTTTGAGCCACAGCTGTTCCTGTTGTACAGTGTACGCTTTGGAACTGTGAGCATTTGATGAAGGCTTTACCCTGAGTCTAAAACTGGAACACCATCAACTTTCTGGGAACCAATAAGGTCAGCCAGCAGCTTTCCATCCAAGTTTACTACCTGGGGAACTGGACTCAAACAAATTCTTGATTGCAAAATTGGTGAGGTTGTGCTCTAGCAGTTGCACTAACAAACATCTAGAAGCACTATCAGACACACCATGATGTCAGCTCTGATCTGATTAATTCTGTATGACCTCTTTGTGATTTCGAAGCATATGCATCCGGGAACAGGTTCAACACAGTCAGAATCTTCAGATTCAGATTAAGAGGATCTACATCTACTCCTTCAGTGACCATTTCATTGCACACCAGCTTAATTCTGACTTGCTGATGTTGCATTTACAATGTACCTCACCTTGTTATCCTTTCCTTTCCCTTCTTTTCTATCAAAGACCTTATCAACACCAGCCATTGAACCTCATTGCACTTTTTCCCTTTGGGCAAGCAGGAATTCTCTGTAGTAAGAAGTCAGAAATTGCAATAAGAGTCATTGCATCCCTCTGTGCACTTTGGAAATACTAGATGAAATTGTCCTCTTTCGAAATTTGCGTTTGCTATCTTCATTTTGCATTTTTCTTTCGGCTTGCCACTCTTCATATTTAAGTTTTTCAGCCTTCTTGATAACATCTTGACTGTACCTTGTAGATATTCTTGCTCTGTTCCAAACTACATCAATTTTCTTTACAGTATGAGTTGCTTCTTACCTGACAGGTTCCTTGCATTTAAGGTGACGGTAGAGAAAGTAACCAAAAACTTGCTATTTCAAGTAACTTCGCACCACAAAATTTAATATCATATTGTGTTGACAGCAAAACCATTTTCTTGTTTTTGATGTCCTTTTGGGCACAGAAACAATTAAGAACAGCCATCTGTGTGAGATTTGTGACAAAGAGAAGTCTCTGACAATTTGAGTCACCAGTCGCGAGCTCTTCGATGGTACTACTGTGTCAAATCACTGCACCACCATCAACTTCTTAGAACTTTATTTAATCACAGTCAATACTAGTTTTGATTGTAGATACTCTGACACAAGAAGACAATAATATGTGACTAAAGTTCCTTGACTAAGGCCATATATGGTGGATAGAGATGTAAGGAGAAACTGACACATTATTGCTATTAACGCCCAAATTGCTTCGAATAAGCAATTTTCAAGGCCGTGGAGCTACCTCTAAATATTAATATATTTTAATGAAACTTTACAGACCTCATTTTTTAGCCAATTGGAGGATTTTAGGGGGGTCAGACCATGAGATTTCAAAAGTTTATAAATAAGGACCACCCTAGCATGCAGTTTTCAACATCTGAATATAGAGGTCCAAGGACCTGAGTTCAGTCTATTACCTATCATTACCTATCATAGCAAGGAAATTACACCATGGAACAATCACACCCTGTGGTTGTTTCATGATTACAAGATAAACAATGCAATATCAATCTCCTTTATAACCCACAGGAAGATATCTCTGTGACTTTGATAAGTATTCATGCATACTACAAAACATGTGACTTTGATAAGTATTAATGCATGCAACAAGACATGCCTATGTTACAACAAGTGATAAATACTTATTCAATTTCTGATTTAATTTCGAAAATCCCAATTTGAAACCAAATGAGCTTCACAACAATTGGAATTGTGGAATGGGGTCAACTCTGTCTAGAAATTTGAACTTGTTTTACAAAATGCTCTAGAAATGTGATCAATCTATGATTCAAGATAGTTATATCAGACCAATTTGCTCAAGAGCATACATGTTTAGTTCTCAGTGTTTTTTTTTTGTACAAGATGGGTATTCCACTCAATGTGCCAAAACTAGGCCTGATTGCAGTGTGATAATTAGACTTCTCTGGATAATCTTGTAAAGTTGTAATAATATACATATAAGAGCTATTCATCCATCAAACCATTCTCCTCCCCAGAATGAAACAGCAATGTATACTGATTGCAAAATACAGCAGTAACAGCCACATTTATACAACTTCTACCAAAATCAGAGATGTTCTAAAATGAAAGCTAGGCCATACCAAATAATCGTTTACAAGTTTTTTTTCACATTTTGAAACTTATCACCCTTTTATTAATAGATTTCCTGATCTAAGGAGTAAAATGGACAAGAAAATACACTTGGGAAAATGGTTATCTGGCCAACAGTTTTAGGGCTGTTTAATCATAGAGAATTCTCTATGGTTTAATCCACTCCTTTACACTGTGTATCACTATGACACTTCCCAGATTTTGTTGAAATTGTAGAAGTATGGCAGCTATATATTAAAATAGCTGTATGTTTTTCCCTGCACACAGCCTATATTATTTGCTTATACTAAAAAAGAAATACTTTTTTTTTGCTTCAATAAGTGTATACTATTGAATCTGAGTATTGATTAGTCCAATCTTTTACCAAGAATATGTTAAAATGTCAATGTGAAGTTAGGCAAAAATCTGCAGACATTCCAGCTTTAATTTGCATTTAAGCCCTGCATTTTATCAAAAATTGAAACTTTCTGGGTGCAGGATTTATAAGCTTTGAGGGAAAACACGGGTCAAATTGGCCAAACTCAGCAGAAAGGAGGTCCATTTTGGGAAATTTCCCATACTAGTGATGCTACTACAGGTACCAAGGGGGGGGGGGGGGTGGGGTAATCTGGAGGAGAAAATGCTTGCAGAAACATTTTGTGAAGTGTGTAAGCAAAATTTGTATCAACTGTAGAAAAAGCTGATGCATTAGTTTAATTAAAGTCAGTATTAAAGGACTAAATGTACACATTGTAACACATATTCCCAGTTTATGTTGATTTTGAAAGAGAATCCATTTCCTCAGTGGAAATTTCCACTGGCTATTGAATATTAATTTGGTCACTCTGGTGATTATTCAAATGATTAACTTGAGACACATTCCCCTGTCAAGTTCCACTAAGACTCCAAAGGGTCTTAGTAGACCCCCCCCCCCCCCCAAGTGAGATATATCAGTGATTTAAAGAGGGTCAATTGTAGAGAAGGCTGATCATAAGGATTTCTTGCTTAGAACTTTAAGACAAAACATCTTCTCTCTGTTCAGGGAGGTTGAGCTGCCATCAGAAGATACTCTCTCTGATTCAAGTAATCCAGAAATGAACTAAAATATGATCAATTGAAAGTAAACAGCAAATATGATTATGTGCCTTGAAAGTTGAGGAAGTCTGATTTTTCAGAAAGTAAATTTGTTTAGCATGACACAGTAACAAACCAGTGCCACACTATATGGAGTTATTTTGTTGATCAGTTTCTCATGCTTTGGTGATATTTTGTTGTTGTTGATAAAATAGCTTTATGTTTATATAGTTGTGGTACTGACAAATAGAGAGAAATGGTTGTTGGGAAACATTCCATTTTGCGTTGTCACAATGAAACCTGGTCTGATTTACTAAATTGAGTATGATAGGCCTAATTATGAAGTTTTGCTGTTGTGACAGAGATTCCAGGACACCTGTGAATTGATCTTTACTTGCACATCACTTAAGCATCATACCCGTGAAATGGGGGAGGGGAGGGTAAAATATTAGGTCTATCAGGGGAAGAGTATGAAAAAAAAATCTCAAAATTTTGACTTCCAAACTCTAAATATTGACTTTTTTACTCAAAATTTCGACTTCCTAACACACAATTTTGACTTTTAAACCCAATATTTAAACTTGTAAACTCAAAACTTTGGCTTGTAAACTCAAAATTTTGACTTGTAAACTCAAAATTTTATCTTGTAAACACAAAATTTTGACATGTAAAACCAATGTTTCGACTTCTAAACTCAAGATTTTGACTTCTTATACTGAAAATTTTGACTTTTCAATATTGAGTCATGAAACACAAAATTTCACGATAATAAAGCAAAATTTTGTGATTGCAACACAAAATTTTTAGAAAACAAAGTCGCAATTTTGAATATATCACAAATTTTGAGTTTACATGTCAAAATTTTGAGTTCAGAAGTCAAAATTTTGAGTTTAAAAGTTTTTTAACTATGGTCCTAATATGCTTCCGTAGAAGAGGGCCTTCTAGGGACTGCTTCATGGGTCTAGAGAATCTTCAGGGAGGTTTTAGGGCCTTCCCTAAGCTTAATGTATCTTAAGGAACTTTTAAGGGACCCTCTCTGAAATGTTTTTGACAATTCGGTGAAAATTTGGTTCCAACCACGCGGTTGATATCCGGTATCCTGCAGTTGGTGTTGCCGGATTATCTGGTATCCGGTATCCGGCTATTTTCACTATCCGTGCATCACTAGCATGACCCATTCCTATAGAATGCAGTGCAATGAAAGCAGTCTTGTAAATGCAGTACAATCATACTACACAGTACAATGAAAGCAGTCTTGGAAAGACTGGGCATTACAATCATTCACATATGAGTCCCAGTTTGAACCAACAGCTAGGTCTATAGGCAAGAAGAGTGCTTATTATTGTCTGTTCATTTACTAAAAATACAGTAATTGAAAACTTCATTAAATGCTGTGATAATTTGATATCACAAAAGCTTGAATGGCTCAACATATCTTGATGACATATAGGCTATTAATATAGGCATTAGAGGTAGGCTTATTTCCCTGTGAATAAATAAAATAAAACACAGAATTTTGTTCTGACAATTCTTACTAACTGGTACTTTTACATATTTATATTTTCAATAATTGTTAATACTGAGACCTGATGTTTTTAGAATTAACAATCATAAATTTATACTAATTTTAACATAGGAAAACAACACACATTATAAACCTTAATTTTAATTCACTTTGAGTAAGAATGCTAACTCCTCTTCCAGACATATTTAATCCCAAATCAAATGTTGGGAATTTCAACAGGTAGTCAATCTTTGACAAGCTCAGTGCCCCTGTATCTACCATGCAGGCTATTGAATAGTGAATACTCATTTTGTCACCCAAGAAATCCTGATAGTGATAACTCAGCTGATTAACATGAGAGGCATTCCACTGTCAACTTCTTAGACCTCCTGATGTGACCTCTTTGGGATATAGAGAGGGTTGTTGTCTTGAAGTCAGTCTCCCAGAGCTCTGTCATCTGGGAAAATAAGCTTCCACATAATTTCAACAGTGAATCATTGAAGATAAAATCCAGAATATTGATTAGAAAGCACTTCAGTGCCTTGCAAATCTGATGGTATGAACTGACTTGTTTTTTAGTTCATTAATTATCAATCATTGTGCTAATCAATCAATATTGCTGTCTATCTATCTATCTATCTATCTACCTACATACCTATCTACATTTTATATTTATTTTAGATCTACCACCCAGGCCTATCAATATATTCATAATTTAAGTATACATAGTGCACTGAGTGCAGTAGCGGATCCAGGGGGGGGGGTTAGAGGGTCCAAACCCCCCCCCCTTTTGTCCAGTACATTTTAATGTAAAAAAAAAACGTATTCCGATATTTTAAGTACATCTTCAGTGGTAACCCCCCCCCCTCTGGATCCACCCCTGCAGTACCATAAGCTTATGGGGTAATGGACTACTGGTACACAATAAATGCATGATAGATAGATAGATAGATAGATAGTTTTTAGAATGAAAATAAGTCCATGATTAGATGGCCGATACGATGCATGGGTGATTTTGCTGGGTATCTGTTTGTATTCACATTTCACACCTATCTGGCCATTACACATGGTATACTGGTTGTCCAGTGGAATTTCTCTTGCCCCACACACTTGTCATCTGTCAGCCAGGACTGAGCCCTGTCCTCTGCCAGCCACGACAGTCTCATGCTGATCTGCTAATTGTAAGTTGAGTATTGTGAGCCATTCGTTCAGTAACTCTGAACCTATAACCTCACATCAATTGAATTATGGGCATTCTATATCTCAGACAGAAAGCTAAGTTCTCTAAACAGGTAAAAATTAATTAAAAGGTCAGTCAGTTTAAGAAAGTCTTAACATCCTAAAGAGACGTGTGAGATTAGGACAACAGAGTTATAACTCCAAATTTTAGAGAGACAAAAAGTCAGACAATGGCCTGGACACAAATGGCCTTACCAGTTATCACTTTTTAATATAAACACCTATAACATTGATAAATGACCAATGAAAAGTGAACATAATTCAATGCACAGGCATTACAAGGTACAGCATGTTTATTTTGTTAACAACTGGAGACTGAATGTTATGCTTAATAAATAGATCTATACAGGTTGCTGGTTAAACTGATCCTGGAAAACTAACATTTTATGAACTCCTGTAGAAAAAAAGAATGAGAGCTGTCTCTGTGTTTACAAATTCCTACAGGGCCATAAAGGGGGGGGGGGGTAATTTGTCAGGGTCTGTAACTGATTAGATAAATAAACAGCCCTCTCCTCATGTCAAGTGAATTAATATCTCCCTGAACTGCATGCTCCACAAGATAAGACAATGTACATGTTCTTGCATTTACAGTGTACATTTTACACCCATTGGGAATTTACTATGCAACAGGGACTATTACTGGTGTACTATAGGTGAGTGAGGTTATCCAAAAATACTTAACATTTTAGTGTTTAAACATGTAATAAATAAAATAACATGCTGAGATATTGTTACATATACACTATTACATTTATTGGCAGGAATTTATAGAGGTGTGTTAAAGGAGTGAATGTAGGAAGCATTTAGTGGGCATAACTACCTTGGTCTAACTTGTCCAAGCTGGGAAGGGGCACCCTGCCATGACATGGGAGGATGGGAAGGGGGTGATTTTTGTGAAGGGAGCAGCTGTATCACTTCATCAACTGTCATTTGCAATTCTTGACCCTAGCTCCCCCCCCCCCACCCCTCTCTGTGAGCAGAGGGGGGATGGAGGGGTGCAGAACTTCTGAAGGCTGGGGTGGACATGTTGGGGCAGACTTGTGCTGACACCTGGGTGATAAAGCCAATTAGTGGACCACTAACTCACTTGTCATGAGATGCTCATGACTTCCAGTTGTCATGAGCTGCTGATAATTTCCCCTACTGATTAGCCATTCTGCAAATTGTTCATCACATTTTCGCTATGTTTTAATGACGTTTTTGTCCCATTTTTCACCAGTTTTGATAATGACAGTCAATACACTATTGTTTACATTCTTCTTGCGATCATAACAATGCATAGCTTAAATTGTCATTACGTCACAAAAATGCACTGCAGCGATACTCACGACTTCGTTCTCCTAAAATCAATTATTTGCACTGTTCTAACTTCATACAATAGATATTCTCAGCCTATAGAATCAGTGCTAAATTGCAGTTCGCATGTTAGATGAGACACACTGTAGAAGGCCGATATTAAAGGAAATTAGTGATGCAGACCGGACCACCTTTTAGAGGGTGGTCCGGTATTTACAAAAGTGGTCCGGTCCTGGTCTGGTCCAGGATGAGGTGGTCCGATTTTGTTACTGGACCTGTCCAGAAGCGGTCCATCGGCATTTAAAAAATTATGATAAAATGAGGGTGAAAACAAGCTATATGACATAAATTTCATTTTTGGAGATGACAAAATTCATGCGATACTCTTCATGAAATGAAAAATCAGCGGACCGGCACTTGACCAGTCCGGTCCAACACTGGACTGGTTTTTTTGTAGGTGGTCCGGTTTTTTGGCGGTCCAGGGCTGGACCGCGGACCGGACCGGTCCAAGGCGGTCCGGTCTGCATCACTAAAGGAAATCCATGATGTCAGTTCCTGTGACGTCATGTATCCTAGGTTCCATATTAATATACTAGATAGAATTTATACTTTTTTTTATAATTATGTTATGTTATGCATGTTTATTTAAGCATATTGCTTAAGGGCTCCACAGAAGCATTTTGCTTGTCGGGCTGGAGCCCTGTACAAAGGTATGTAGAAATATTAATAATGTATTATTGTAAGTGATTGAAATTCAGCTAATTTAAAATTGACATTACAACCATTGTCCGACAGCAATATTTTTATATTTGCAGATGTAGTAAGCTTTTATTGTTCTTTTAAATACAGAAGCAGAAAGTTTTGAAAGATCTTGACTTAAGTTTTTATAAGTCCTTCACTGTGGTTACTTTATCAAATTTTAATATTTACAATTTACAATTCTGAATCTGTAGAGGGTCTACAAAATAGCATTGACTATCTACACATGTTTTGTGCCAAGTGGCACCTTATTGTTAATATCTCTAAAACCAAAGTAATGCAAATTGGATCCAAAACCCATGCTAATTTCTTATATGATAATAAAACCATTGAAAATGTAGAAAAGTTTAAATATTTGAGTCATACAATTAGTAACTATAAAAAGATACATAAAGAGATGCCAGATTACATAGCAACCCAGGCCCAAAAGGCTCTTTTTGCTTTACATGGACGGATGAAACCCTCTCTTGGTCATATACCCCCATCACTTGTAATTAAAATGTTTGATAGCTATGTCCTTCCTATACTGGAATACAATAGTACTTCAGAGATTTCTAAAATCGAGAAAGTCCAGATTGGTTACCTAAAACATGCACTTAATGTTAGACGACAAACACCGACATTAGCAGTGTATGCAGAAACAGGTAGATTCCCCCTTCGATTGAGGCAACAATTTAGCACAATAACCTATTGGGCCAAATTAAAAGATCTCCCAAGTCATGATGTCCTTAGTAAATGTCTTAAAGTTCAGGAAGATTTACATAACACAGGTCAGAATAGCTAGTACAGTAAAGTAGAGAAAACTATGACAGAAGCTGACTTCTCAAAATTGGCTTACTGCTGATCCCACTTCAGTATTAAAGGAAGTTAAACTAAAACTATATGCAAAAGAATAGAACAGAATTCTTAATGAACTCACCGACTCTGAAAAGCTTCCTAAACTTCGCACATATAAACTCTTTAAGACAAGCTACTGCCTGGAACCGTATCTACATTTGAATCTCCCAAAGAAAACATACACTAATATTGCAAGATTCAGATTAAGTTCACATAATCTAAAAATTGAGAAAGGAAGACATAATATACCCAAGACCCCGATAGAGCTTAGAAAATGTGACAAATGTGACACAGGTGACATTGAAGATGAAATACATAGCCTTTTAGTGTGCAACAATAACACTGCTCAGAGAATAGAACTTGTAAATAAAGCAAGCAGCATAATCCCTAATTTCTGTGATCTTGATAGCATACAACAGTTTAAAATACAGTTGAGCTTGAAAGTTTCTGAACCCCTGACACATCTACTCTATATTGCTCGTAGCTCTTACTTCCTGTAGAAAGCAGGTTTTCTGAACCGTTTTCAGGCCCCTCATCAGGAACACTTTTTCCGTGAATCTGGGCCTGTTGAGCGTCAATTACTGATGATATGCCTACTCTGGATGTTGCACAAGAAAGAGGCATGGGTGGAGAAGGTACCACAGCTCTCTATGAAGCCTTTGAAGAAGGCCTCCTTGCCTCCTCGAGGCTCCTCCGAGTGCCTCCACTAGGTGTACATGCACTGCGCATGTGCAGTTGGACCCAGTTCTCCGTCTCATACCAGTGCAGTGGATGCCTGTGAAAGTGTGTATTGGGCCTGGGGCAGCCACTCTCTTCTCGCATGATTGTGTAACTGTATTGTTGGCTCTGCATTTTCCAATAGACTGAGAAACTTATGTGTCAGATTATCACCACGACAGTAGCACATGTATGTAAAGTGCAATGTGCTGTCCATCCCTAGGCCACCCTCGCAAGGCAGGCTGTGCACAGTAACAGTAACTGTTGACAGCAGCCAGATCGGAGTGGCTGGGTCCAAACTGCATGAATCAGGCCAACTTCTAATTTAGTAAATGTACTTGCCTTGGAAATAAACTTTTAATGCAGGTGTTTGGAAAAGTTCTCCTGAGTTATCTGACCTCAATTGGAGATGCACACCTCAGGATGAGGAATCCACATAATCCACACAGCGTGGAACTGGGTCAGTTGGCTGCCCAGTGACCTGACCTGGCCCAGATTGAGGCCCTGATGGGTTTTCCCCCAGACAGACAGACCAAGTGCTAAGCATGGAGCAGCTGAGCTTCATGATTGTACAGCCACTAAATTTCAACACTTCATGTAAAAGTTCTTCTATGGCTCAACCACTGTAAACCACGGGTTTTTGCACCTGACATCTGTGGTTGTGTACTTCACTATATAATTTACATTATATCATAGGCCAGGCCTATTTACATAACAACAACAGGTGCAAAAACCCTATATGCTGTCAACCTGTCAAAGTTGGAGTTTGGAAGAGAACTCTGATCCCCTGACTCGGGCATAAAATGAGGCTGCTGCTGAGTCAATCTGGACCAGTGCAAGGCAATGAAATGGAAATTCACTAGGGATGCACGGATATCCGGCACAGTATCCGGTATCCGGCCGGATAGTGGAGTTTGCAGGATATCCGGTATCCGGCAAAATGAGGGTATGAGAACCGGATATCAGAACCGGATATCTGGCATGTTCAAAACTTAATTAAAGGCTAAAATTTTGAGAATAACCAAAGGAACGATACCACGACAGAGTCAACAACGTTATTTCACCATCTTCAAAATCAGAATTCAGTTACAGAACAAAACGAAAAACATTCCATCAGAGGAACAGTCCTCCTGCCGGACCAATATGTCTCAGCTTTCGTAAAAAATATTCATAATCAATCACAAATGACGAAAAACTTCCTTTTTCGCATGTTTACTATCCGGTTCCAACTATCCGGTTGCTATCCGGTATCCGGCAGTTGGTGTTGCCGGATTATCCGGTATCCGGTATCCGGCTATTTTCACTATCCGTGCATCACTAAAATTCACCAATACAATTTTTTTAAGCTTCCCAAATTTATCTTAACTTCAGACTGAATACATAGCCAAAAATCATTATTTTAACTCATAAAACTCCTGGATGTGATACAAATCAGGGCAAGTAAATTACAAATTTGATTGATGCCTTCAACTGCTTAATTGACACATGTTCGGTCTCTTACTTCACAGATTGCGGTTAAATTTGTATCCAAGTCAACTAACTAAATCATTTCAGTGCTTTTCATTGAGCGAAAAAAAAAAAGTTTCATTTAATTTAATTCATTGTATTTCCGAAGTCATTTCATTTGTTTCATATTTCTAAAGTTTTTCCAATCTGTTATTGTTTTTGATTTTTTATAACATTTCGTGTTGTGGCAAATGTGTCATGTGTGACATTTTTATTGTCTAAAAAAAGGTAATAGCAAGAAGGCCTAGCATATAATTGTTCAGACCTGTATATATTTAGATATATAATATTTAAATATAACTATACGGCCAAAATTCTCCACACCCCACCCACGGGTCCGCTAGTCTTACCTTATTTGTACTCAACTCTCTAACAAACACAGGAATAGCTTTTAAATTTGGTAAATTATAAAACTGAACACCATCTTTTGTTTGTAAACATATATTCATGACAAATAATGCCACTTAAATATGGTTTTATGATGAATGTCTCGAAAAAATGGGTGTTCAAAAGTTTCTGAACCTTTCTAAAACCATATTTAAGTGGCATTATTTGTCATGAATATATGTTTACAAACAAAAGATGGTGTTCAGTTTCATAATTTACCCAATTCATAAGCTAATCCTATGATTGTTAGAGAGTTGAACACAAATAAGGTAAGATGTGTCAGGGGTTCAGAAACTTTCAAGCACAACTGTACTCGTGTCAAATAAAAGCCCTGACATAATACATGCTGTGGGTTCTTTTCTAAATAAAATAATATGAATAAAATCTAAAACTCCTGCCTCCTTGCACTTTACTTTCACCGGTGCTGCTGTCAATGTCGAGATATATATCCTCACTTTGCTTTTAATGACTTTTTTGCAATAACACATATGAAACTAGGACCAATGTGCATATATTCATGAACTATGAAAGACAATTTTACATGAACTGCGAAACCTGTCATTTATTATGATATGACACTCGATTATGTTTGGTAACATAGTATACTGTAGATGTAGATTAGAATTTTTAAATTTTTCGATTTTTCCATTTTCGATTCTTGATTGACACATGTATCTGTATTTGATATTTCTGTTTGTCAATAAAAGTTTATATATATATATATATATACTATATAATTTAGGCTATATTAAAAAATTTATTTATGACAAGTTTAAAAATAAAAATCACATCCTGTCCCTTTGCTGTTACATACATTTGGCACTATTCTGGGAAAAATTAACCAAGTGCTGCTATCAACAATTAACAATACATCTGGATAAGGATGTGACAAGTAGCTGTAAACATGTCATTTAATTGCCCCTCTGTGGTTGGGCCAACTGTCCCTGAGATGGTCAGTGGTCGGGGGTAAATTGTGCGGCTCACTATAAATTCTACTGGAATCCTAGCGTTCCATGGGGTACTTAGACCAATTCTTCTATAGGATCCCTTATGGGGAGCTGGGGAGCTATGGGGTATGCTTGAGTTGGTAAAGGTTAGTTCATTGTTCTGCATGCACAGCAGCACAGTGACTGCTGACTCAGGGCTTGTATTAATCAAACAGCAATACTAACCACAATATTCTACAACATTCAATTTCATCTGTTTCAAATGTTTCTTAGACTAATGTGCTTACCCCATGATGATTTTCGTTTTCTGCCAGGGCTTGTCTGGAGCTGCCTCCAGCTCAGCTTGGGTCACAAATGGCCGACTTGCTGACAGTTTGAATGTTTTTATTAACTCTTCACCACAGCTGTGGTATGGTTAAAATAATCATACAAAACACAATGTAAACTAAAATACTAACGCACAGTACAAAAATATATCAGTAATTACAGATCACGAGCTTTTTCATGTCACACAATAATCAGAGGCTATCTTCTTGATGTGAGTCCAGTGATCTCTACGTCTGGATTGGCTCAATGCCAGAGCGAGGCAAGATGACGTGGGGCCGCCATGTTACTGGGAAGCGCTGGCTCAGCAAGGTAAACAAGCATGGAAAAGCCAGGCTGGAAACACCAAATAATGCACATTTATGGATCCCAGAGGCATGAAATGCCGTTTATTCCTGATTCTGGCTTCCAAGGATCATGGAAACACTGTTCACAAGTAAGTAAACAGCACTTATCGCCGTTTTTGGCTTTAATTGCCGCCGCGCTGTTGTGCTGTCAAGGCTATTTTACTGCAAATTAAACACTGTGTTAGCTTGGTTTCTGGTATTATGACATGGCTGGGTTAGGCCTTGATTTGAATCATGTCAATTGCTTATGATAGTACTTATGATTTCGATTGGTATTGGAGTGTCACAATCATGTGGACTTCAGAGGTGTCATTCTCAAGTGCAATTGAGGTTTTAGTCATGTGAGGGTCTATTAGGCCTACAGCAACATGTCAAGAGAGTATGAAAATGTTGTCATTGTGAATATCATATATAGGCTATGTCATAAAATTTATTAAAAGTTTATTTATTTATTAATCAGGCAATAAACCGTGTCACGCTATTATCAACATGAAGGCAATATTTTCCCTTTTTTCACTCTGCCATAATGACCTGTCCCCCTGGAACCCTCCACATCTACTCCACATGCATAGGCCTATTGTTTTGTTTCTGCCTTCAAAAAAATTTTACCTATTAAAATCTTGATGATGGATATCCGCTTGTTACTGTGCGCATTAGGTGCCCAGTGGGCAGATTTAATGATGAGATGGAGGATTAAAAGTTATTTGCATTAAAACCTTTGGATAAGGTCATATATATATATATAGGCCTATATATGTTGATGGAATATTTTGATTAAAATTGGTTCTTAATGGAGGGGATGGGTTTTATTAAGGGGTGTGCTTTTAATACAGAAAATACGGTATGAGATAAAAGAAAAATAATCATTCAAAAATATTCTTTTCTTTCCAGATTCCTTGATAATGAGAGACTGCCAAAGTATACCGTCGGGGTTGATAAATTTAGGCGGTATGTCAATTTCTGCTTCCTCAGACCTTGTAGTTGTCAAGTCTGGCAATTTGATTATGCCTTATAATGCCTTCCTTTAATGAATGTGGCCATGGAGTCCATGTGCATAATTCGGGCTGAGCCAAAATAATAATTGTAAATAGTTTTGGAGCCCTGTTATCCCAGTGCCCCGCACACATTATTTAAGCACCCGGCCAGTGACCAGTTTGCCTATAATATCTGATAATTTTGTATATTGTCACCCTTCAGCTTGGGACATTTCTCGAATTGTTCTTTCAGCTTTCATGACCACATGCTGCAAAGTCAGGCCCGCCCGAGATGGTTTGAAGGATGACAGCTGAGCTGACATGAAGGCATCGATATATTTCGCACTATGACTATGGACGGTCAGTTTCCACTTCGAACCTGCATTGTCCTTGTTGACACCTCAAGTAGACCCAAGCAACTACTTCCAAGGGATCAAAACGATCAAGAAAACCATCAGTGAAGCTGAGAATATCTTAAAATACAATGAGGGACTTATCAGAATTTATGACTATAGTTTTATCAGAAGTCGAAAAAAATGTATGTCCTCCTTAGATTTCGTGCTGATTTTTAGTACTCCCCCTAGTTCCCATAAGATCCATGCTGATTGTTGGTGCCCCCCCCCCCACCCTGACAAACAAAGCAACCCACACAATATTGTATACATTTTGTCTTTGACGATTGCCTACATATACAGATTTGTGGACTTTCGAGTACATTGGCATGGATGGATTGTGAATGCAAATATTTAAAAAATATATATTTCTTTTGTCAGAATTTAATTACCCCCCCCCCCTAATATGCAAAATTAGTACCCTCGGGCAAAACTCTGACAGGTCATAAATTCTGAATGGTAGGCCTACCATGTTTATTGTGAATTTGCAACAGACAAATTTAGTATTTTTCACTCTTGATATGTGACAGCCTTCTTATTAAGAAGTTGTTATTCTTTAAAATGTGTACACGTCTATTTGTAATTTTCTTTGGGCAGAGACGCAGAGTGTACTTTCTCTTGGGTAAAATATTCGCAATATTCAAGTACACACAGTAACTGTTGTGTTTTTAATGATCGGTCTGAAGAAATGTTGTTTGAAGACAAGCACAGGTGAAATTTGCGGTAACAAAACTATTAATTTATCAGGCCTATTAGCCTAAAGCAATGTTTTGTAAAATCTTTTGAGTTGAATCAAATTTCTGGTTCTTGTGGCTCGTGACCTCTCAGAGCATTGTACTTTCAGTTGTAGTTGATTTGAAGTTTAAATTATGTATGGAAATTTTTTGGTGGCAATTGCATATTTCTGTTTGCCGGTGCTCGCCACAGTGACCTGCAATCATACCAATCATTTCACGGTACGCTAAGCACCCATACTACTTTGCAGGGCTTTGGAGTCGGATTCGGAGTCGTGGAGTCGGAGGTTTTAGGGTGGAGTCGGTGTCTGAGACTTACTTTGATTTTCAGGTGAAGTCTGAGTTGAAAATTAAAGTGGTGACTCCTGACTCCTAAAAATAATTAATATAATTTACAAAAACACAGTTTCAAAAATGTGAAATGAATCCCAAATTTTACAAAAATCTTCCTAAGCAAGTATTCATGTACAAACCCCTGTGAAACCTTTGTAGAATGACTTTATCTTCTCTGTTAAACATGTAATATTTATGCGCAATAGTGCCGATAAGCGGAGTCTGAGTCATAATTCAGGAGATCCAAGGTGTCGGAGTTGGAGTCGCTTTTCAGAAAGCAAAAGGAGTCGGGAGTCGGTTCATTTATCACCCGACTGGGCCGACTCCAAAGCCCTGCTACTTTGTATGGTACATGTTGGTAGAAAATTTTATTACTAGGGCCAAAAGTTACAAAAATGTAATTGTTTGAAAATCATTATATCGATTAATTATTTCACCAATATCGACCGACACTAGTGTTTGGTTACAAAAATATTTATTATAATGATGAGATATATTTGTTATTTTGTATTCCTGTGATGAAGAAGGAAAATGGTGTGCAAATTGACATTTTCACATTTATTTTTCACTTTTTTGTGATTTTGTGATAGTCTATTATTTCTCACGATTATGGCCGGACATATTTGAATTTTAGCTTCTCCGATCAACTTACGCAACAGATTTTCTCCCTATGGAAAAAAATATTTGTGCTTACCCAAAATTTTTATTTAATTGACATTATAAAAAATTGAGATTACAGCAAAAAAGAGCATTGAGAAGATCCGAGAAGCTAAAGATGAATTATGTCTACCTCAGAGCCCCAAAAGGCAAATTATGATCAAATTTATATCCGTTTTTCAGTTCTTCTCCGCAAACGATAAAAAAGAGTTTAAACATTTCAATAATTATACGGAAAATGTATTTAGATCAAGTGAATAAGACCGCAAAAAGGCACAACTAGGTCATACGATGCTATAATGGTCCAAATGTGAAAAAGGTATGGCAAATTGATCCAGAAACAAAAAAAGTTGCCACTATTTAATATTTTCAAAAGATTGTTACATGTATAACCTTTATTTCAATGATTTGTTTATTTAAGAATGTTTGTATAATATATGTCCAGTTCTGGATAATAAACATACATTAGTTCTTAACTTAAGCACTCATGTTGTGTTTCATATTTTGCATTAGCATAAATACACGTCTGCCTGTTGTCTTCTGTTTAGGAAGTGATTTGAAATCTCGCAAGGGCTGAAGGAAATGTTCACTTTTGAATCAACAGGAATTAGGAGTTCCCTGCAATTAAAGTGATATGGACAACAGTTATGTTTTAGGCCTCTGGTAAAAGCAATTTCGAAGCTTGATGGTTACAAGCAGTCATATCTTGATGCCTCGAGGATGTGTTCCATGCAACCAAATTTGGTTATGTAGTAGGCTTGTGTTGGTCTATAGGCCTAGTGGGAAAGTTGATTTCTTATCATTCCTGATGACCATGACCCTTTTATGACATACTGACATTTTTATGCTGTCTGCTAAAACTTTTACAATTTTGTCAGAATTGGCCACGGGAGTGTCGGAAAGAAACCAGGAGCCGGAGCGATTTCAAGACGAAGGCATCTGCTTGTCAGTCATGGGGGTTTACACTGGCCATAATGTGTGAACCATGCTAAAAGGAGTTCATATTTTACAGCATGCATGTGCAAGAGGTAGCAAAAACCTGAGCTGCCACCAGGAGTAAACTATGTCAGACAATTGCACCTGTGATGGAGCAACTGCCCTGGTACTTGAAACTGTCATAGGCCTATTTAATACTTGAAACTGTCATAGGCCTATTTAAGCCTTCTTTAATTATCCCTCTCCAATTTTAGTTTCAGTCTGCTGAAAGGGTGTTCACTTATTTGAAAAAAGGTGTCAGTTCAGAGTCCGTAATACATGGACATACTTCATCAAATTCTTATTGGATGTACGTGTATGTCTATTTGATCACTTTTTAAAATTAAAAATGTTGATTAAAACAAGATTTCACCAGTCCAGAGTCACCCGTACCCCAGAGAAGGCTGGACAATTTTAATATACATATAATTAATGCACCAGTCTTGCAAATGCTAGGAAGAGGGCAGCTGCATGCCCCCCCCCCCAACCCCTCTGACATGCAGGCTACTGCACTGTACACTGATCAAGTAGGCCTAGATGTGAAAATAACGATATTATGCAAGTATAGTGGGCTAAGGGGTGACCATTAGGCCCCATTTAGGCTTTTAACTCCCGGAACTCCTTGACGTCATGCAACTCCCACTATGTCCCACTAACTACCGCAAAATCCTGC
Organism: Platynereis dumerilii; assembly: GCA_026936325.1. Taxonomy (NCBI): domain Eukaryota; kingdom Metazoa; phylum Annelida; class Polychaeta; order Phyllodocida; family Nereididae; genus Platynereis; species Platynereis dumerilii. The sequence goes on along the minus strand of JAPTHN010000052.1, from coordinate 1,648,014 downwards.
TAACTCCTGCTAACTCCCGTAGCTCCCATTAACTCCTGCTAACTCCCGCTAACTCCCGTAACTCCCACTAACTCCTGCAACTCCCACTAATTCCCATAACTCCTGCCAACTCCTGCCAACTCCCACTAACTCCCATAACTCCCACTAACTCCTGCAAACGCCTGCTAACTCCCGTAACTCCCTGAAGTCCCAAATGGAGGCTCCGTTTGGGAGTTACATGCTTAAATGAGGCCTACCATTTAATCAGGGAAGCGGGGGTCTTGGGTTTTCTTCAGCAGGAAATTATTTATTACAGTAAGGGGCCGACCAGACGAAAGTGGGGGGGGGGGCGCCCGGGTTATTGACTTTACCCGTGGGACAAATTGTTTTTTTCGTATGTGATGGACAAAAAAAAATTTAACATGTGGATGCGTGACAAACAATTTTATTGAATTTTTAACGTTACAGTACCCTAGCTACAGGTGGAAACAAACTTTTTTTTTTTCATGTGCTGAACAAACTTTTTTTACAGTGTCAAGTGGGAAACAAACTCTTTTTTTTCTCTGAATGTCCGTAGCCCCCCCCCCCCAAGATCATCTGGTCGGCCCCTAGCTAATGCAGACATGCAGACATGCAATAATTATTTTGGGTGCTTGACATCCCAAAATATTCATTTTTAAATCAAGCAACACACCCTGTTAAGAAATACCCCCACCAGAACTTCAATTAATCCAAGAAAAAATTTTATAATCAATTCATTTCACCAAAACTGAGCAAGAATTTATTTATTTCCTTGACTATAGCATATATAGGTAGCCTACACAGGAACACTGATCGAGTTAGATTGAAAAAAAAAAAAGATTTAGTTGGGTATACTGTACATAGCCTACCCCAGCCAAGTAGCTGGGGTTCTAAGAGCCCAATTAAAGCTTGTTAATTGTAATTAGGAAAACAGCACTTGGGTCTTTGTGCAGGTGTGGATTGCACTTTAATAATTCTGTGAACTTGTGTCAAGTTCATTTTGGCTGTAGGTTTCAAGTGTAACTGATCGACAGTGTCAGCTGAATGCACTAACAGCAAGTAGGCCTCAGTTGAAGGCCTATTCTTGATTGACAGTGGCAAAAGACGGCCAGCGGCGGCTGAAAATAGCGGCGGCACTGGTCTAAGTCAGTAGTTTTTGACATGGTTGGAAGTGGGATGCTTCTGTATTTCATTTTATTGGAGTGGGGGAGGTTTGGAGCAAGTTACAAGCCCCTCAACAATGATGAGAGCAGGCTCAATCTACCCACGTGCCTTTGTTGACGTTGATTGTTCCCAGTAACATGGTGGCACCAGGCCAGCTCGTGACGTTACGTAGCAGCCAATGGGATCCGCCCAATCCATTCATAGAGATCACTGTGTGAGTCCCTGGTGTAATTCACTTTGCACTAGACTGGTGCTGCCACCTTGTGTTGATGTCGCTAAGTCAAAAATAAGGCAAATATAAGGCAAATATCATCATACTCCTATCATACTATTAATCATCATCATCTTATTACTAATTGGGCCTGCGTTCCATCTTCAATGAACCCTACTTTACCCATCATGGTCACAAACTATTTCCCTAATTGGTTCCGTTGCCTCTGATTTTCAATTTACATGCTCAAAAGTAATAGCTTATTATGAAGTCCCTAGCAGCCATCTACCAACATATCCTCACCCAGAGTACCTTTCGACTGTCATTAAGATATCCAAAAGGACCAGGGAGGGCAACAGGGGGGGGGGGGGAATAAAAAACTGGAGTTGTCATCACCACTGACAGCTGTTCAGTGGGGGCTGGAGGTTCCTGCTTTAATGATGGCGATTTCTGTTACATTAATTGGCTTTTGATAAGCCCTGCCTTGCTAATTCTCACATTCACCTCAAGGAATTAGCCACAGTGTGGCTCTGCTTGGACCGTTGGACACCTGCATACCAAGGTCATCATATTGATGTTTACACTGACAGTTTCATGACAGCTTGTGCACTCAATAATCGTTACTCATCTAACAATTTGGCATCAAGAATTTTAAGGCTTGTTGCACAGTTGATTATGAGGCATGACATTACAATTATTGCACATTTTATCAAGGGCAGCACTAATGACATAGCTGATGCTATCAGCCGCCTACATTCCCCTGGTCAAGCTCTGAGACTTTCCAGCCTTTTAAGTAGTGGCGTCCCTATGGGGGGGCACAGCCCCCCCATATTGGACCTGTGCCCCCCCAGGTGCCCCCCCCCATATGAACTTTCCAACCCTGGCTAAAATATACAATAAGTATAGTGGGTGCCCCCCCAGAGAATCGCATGCCCCCCCAGGTGCCCCCCCCCCCCCGCTCGAGACACCCCAGTTACGCCACTGCTTTTAAGTGATATCTATGGACATTTGGAATTTGTTTTCTTTATGCCATGCCACATGTCTAATGCGTCTTAATTTCATGTTACCATCTTTACAGAGAATGTGGGAACATTGGCAAGTTTGAACAAATAGGTAGCCCGCTTGAAATCATTGTGTTTGGCTGCAAACACAAAAAAGCTGCTCTTCTGCTCTGAATACTTACCTGGAATTTTGTAGATCTTTTGATTTACCAGCTTGGCCTGTAAGTGGCTGCAACACCTATTAACTTAGGTCGTTATATTGCCTATCTGAACCTTTCAAGGTCCCCTGCCTCCACAGCCCAATACCTGGCTGTGATTAGGCTCCTGCATTTGGAATGTGGATTACCCCACCCCTTTCAGGACAATCATCACATCTCTTCACTGCTAAAAGCTATCAAACGTGACAAGAGATGTGAACAGAAGTACAAAATGACATTATCCCCCACTTAGACCTGGATTAAGACCATGGATGCTAAACTGTGGTCTATCATCCTTGTCTGCTTCTATGGTCTCCTGAGGTTCAGCAATGTTACAGTGCCAAATGCCCTTTCCTGGGCATCTGCCAAAAGCATAACCAGGAATGACATTGACTTTCATGGTAATGGAACCATCCTTAACATCAGATGGACCAAGACTTTGCAGTTCAGGGAGCGTGTCTTACAAACTGCTCTGCCCTCCCTGCCTAATGCATTGTGCCCTACTTCTGCATTACTGAACTTTATCCAACTGGCTGGTCCTGTCCCTGCCAATGCCCCTGCCTGGGCTTATGTGGACAGCGCAGGCCACCTGAGAGTCATTTGAACATTCCATGCACTGAATTTATACTTCTATGACTTAGGCTGCTTAGATTTAGTCACATGTGGGTCATGTTCACTTCCAGAACTTGGGAAAATTTGCAGGTGTGTCCAGGTTTTAAATTACAATACATTGAATTACTGGCATAATTTCCATTGTATTAGATACAAATGTTTTACTATTAGTAGTGGCAAAAAGTACAAAACAGATATAAAATTGTTCCAGCTTTCTTTTTTACTCTAGACTTAAGTAATTAAACGTGTAGTTATTCTAATTAGATTGATCTGGCTGAGGAACTGATATTATATGTGGCCTATAAAATTAATGAAGCATTGATTTTTAGATACTTCAAATGTACTGCGTTTGTACTGCAAAAATGCGTCCTGCTAGCATGCATAGCTAGCATGCTCCTTTTATGCTCCTTGCAAGGAAGTATTTTGCAGCGTATGGATTTGCATATCGGGAGTATAAAAGGAGCATAATTAAAATAATTCGAGCGCTTCAAATGTGCTTCTTATGTACTGTAAATACGCTGCGAAAATACTGCATTTGTACTGCGAAAATACTGCATTTGTACTTCAAATGCAAATTTTTTGTGAAAAAGTCTCTCAACCATGCAAATTGTCATTGCGCAATATATTTCTTTTATGCTTCCTATGTACTCCAATACCATATATGGGATATACTGATTGTGTACTGTTTCTGTGCTGCAAGCGTACTCTTTTTTCCTCTGGGTCTCCAACATTCAGCAGTTCCAAGCTATCAGTTTGTGTCCACTTTAATTTAGTGTATTAAAGGGACACCCAATCAATTGATTTGACAATGCATACACAGCATATACCCATAATTGCATTATTCAATGCATAGGCCTGCGAGGTTAGGGGGTTGCTCTACCTTATTTTAAAGGAAGATGTTTATTTACTTTAGGTAAATTACAAACACTTTATTTTAATGAATAAAACTAGTGTCATTTTTACTTTTTACTTAATTGGCCTATCTGGATTTTTTAAAAAGAATAAATGTGCCACTATGGTCAGGGGCGTAGATCCTGGGTGGATGGGGCGGATGCATCCCCCCCAGGATGAGGCGATGAGCCTGGGGCGGATGATCATATGATTATCCCCCCTACAATCTCAAATCATTGCTACTTGGTCTTGAGAATTATTAGCCATATTTAGCTGTTTTTGCCATAATACTTGTTGGATGTTATGAGAAAATACATCCCTCAGGTTGTTACCTTCCAATAATCTAAAATATTTTGGCTTCTGGACCCTCAGGCGGCCCCAAAATTCTCCGCCACGCAATTTTCGGCCGTTTGGGCATAACGTGCAGTACGCTTATGCCGCAATCATCCCCCCCTACAAAAATGAAAAATCTACGCCCCTGAATATGGTTAGGGGGTTACCCTCGCTTATGATAACTGGAAGGGGTATGCCAAGTTGGAATATTTTAATTACCCATGGTTCCCTGCTGCCCCAAAAATAAGTTAAACCAAGTTTAAGGCATATTTCCAGAAAGCTCCAGAAGAACTGCCTGTCAAAATATTACAAAATTCTGAACAACGGACCTTCTGACCATTGGGCCTTCTGAACGTGGGACCTTCTGAATATATGGAAGTCACCAGTCTGGGTCCATTACCCCTGGCCAGTAATGCTAGTTGGAACATTACCCCCTGCAGATCACAGTGGGTTAATTTTCAGTGGCAATTTTTGACTTTAACAGCCTGTCAAAAAATCACTAATAAGACACACACAGTTGATCTGAAAACATATCTGGGAGGTTCAGAATGTCTAGTATCTATGGAATTTTTTTCATGGTTAATTACCTCCAATTAAGCAAACGGCCACGTGGGTCCGTTTTTAAAGTCAGGACAAAATTGTTATCTGTAACCACTGATAGGTAATGATAAAGGCATTTTACCCCAATTTCACCACTCACTTTTCAGTGAATTTCACAACAGAGGGCAGCTCAGGGAGTTGTCAAATAGAGATAACTAATAGCACCACATGTGACTTTTGACCCTGGGTGACAGCTGCAGAAGCTTCCTCCAAATCAAGAGATAAATGGCCAAAAGGGGTAAAATTCTTACCCCTTCAGAAATGAACAACAAAGATCTTGGAACCATGCTTATTAAATTAGATATTTACTCACCTCATTTTCTAATTATGGCTCATATTTTTCATTAATTGGCATATGGCTCCTTTTTTTAGGGACCATCTAAGATCTGTGTTACAAGCTCCAAATGATGAAGGACTTAACATTGAAGGTCCCTAACTAATTGGACAAAAATACCCAGCCAAGTGCAATTTGTCATCAGTTATTGTGTACTGCAGTGGTGGAGCTTCTAAGTTTCTGGAGGGGGCCACAGGCAAGTTGGACTTGCAGAGATACTTTCCCTATAGTAAGAGTACCCTCCTAATTGACCTCCAATATTAGGAGGGTACTCATGCCACAGAGGAGGTATCTGTGAGTACAATTTACAAATCAAGTATATTGCCCCCTCTTGATACACAATAGTTACACCAGAGAGGTAGCAGCCACTCAACCATGACCACTGGTCATGGTTGAATGATTGGGGACCATCTCCAAAGCACACCTGGACCTGGAGCATATCCCATAGGGATTTCCTTCAGGAAATTGGTCAAATATAGCCTAAATTTATAAATATCTTGGATCTTGTAATCGAAGTGTACAAACACACTGTACGAGAACATTAGATATTCAACTTCTCACTTCTCCTATGATGTTCACAAGCTTATGAAAAGTGTAATAATCCAAATAAGCAAGCAAGAATTAGTTTGTTGTTATAGAAATTTCATGTTCATGACAAAAAATGTTTATAACAACTATAATTAGGCATCCCCAATCATGAGGTAACATGCAGTAGGTTTGTCAAATCACAGTAGATACATTGGAGGTATAGATGTGACTACACATACACAGGAAATCAATTGAATATTTGGAAAATAAAATATATGTTTGGAGAAACCTCATATTTCATACAAAGGTCCCTACAATTCTTTTTTTTAAAAGAATTTTTGTTACATTTGTTAGGCACAGTTCACCAATAAACATCCAAAGCAGCGATCAGAACTTTCTAAGTCTTTAATAATTGGGTAACATCACTGGTCAATTTTGAAGTGCTCACCATTTTATATAGTTAAAATGTATAATTGACAATCTGTAAACATAATTGTGCGATATAAGTGTTTCATGGTATCTCCATTTGCATTAAATTACTTCATTTTTGAAAAAAATAAAGAAAACTTTGATTTATACCCAGGTGAGTAAATGACATCCAAGCTGAAATGTATATACCAAGTACACAATCCAATGTTTTCATCTGAAAATCAACTTATTCTGGCCATGTGCCTGTGTCCTGTTTCCTAATTACAACCCCCCCCCCCCTCCTCCACCACCCCATAGATGTGCCCTGATTGGTCAAGATCCTGGGTCAAGATGGTTCAGGTCATTTGATAGAGCTCTAGAAGTTAACCAAAAGTAAAATCTCCTCTGTGAGAAATACATTGTGTGAATGAAACACTCTGAGATGCCCACCTTTCAAAAAATTTTGAATTCAAATTTTAAAAGTCCAGCTCCAGAAATTGGATAATTTTCTCCATTAATGCTCTCTGTAAATATAAGAGTCCGGGTAAATTATTTCTAGTGAAGAATTTTCCAACCTTTATTAAATAGGCCTATTACCCCTATTGACAATGGCCCCAAATTATTCAGGGTTATCTATCTGTTATTTTTTATGATGGGAAACTGTTGCTATCTATCTATCTATCTGTCTATCTTTCTTTCTATCTGGCAGCATCTGTTTGTATATTTCTAACAAACTGTACAGTCAGTCCAGGAGAGTGCCTGTGCTGTCAGTCTGTCTATCTATCATGAATGGAAATTTCCACTAGCTATTGAATATTCATTGAATGAGAACACAAATCAACCACTTAACCACTGCTGACATGAGCAACATTCCAATGTCAAGTTAATCAAGTCCAGTGACCCCTTGGCAGGACCTCACTTTGACCAATTTATTAAAGGCAGTGCTGATCACATGATTCTTGTATGAAGATACCAGCAAAATGATAAGGCCCTAGTTTGATAGCAGCCTTTGATATTTAAGTTAACAGATAGACAACAGGAACCAGGGCTGAGCATTGAGAGCAAATTTCAGCAGTATTCCAACTGAAAGCCCAGTCACAGAAAACTCTTTTTTAGGCATATTTCTGGAAAGTAGGAAATTTATACAATCTCCTTGTTAACAAATCATTTATTGTCCATCTGTAATTATTGTGAGAATCATGGTTCTGTATCTTCAGAATCAATAAACAGGCATTAGATAATTACATAGGTGGGCACTGACCAGAGGGTACAGACAGATTGATATAGATAGCTACATAGATAGATCTATAGATACTATGAGATAGCTACATAGATAGACAGATAGCTAGTTATAGATAGCTAGTTATAGATAGCTAGTTATAGATAGCTAGTTATAGATAGCTAGTTATAGATAGCTAGTTATAGATAGCTAGTTATAGATAGCTAGGTAGATAGCTAGATAGATGGATAGATAGCCAGATAGATAGACAGATAGATAGATAGATAGATAGATAGATAGATAGATAGATAGATAGATAGATAGACAGATAGACAGATAGACAGATAGATAGGGACATTTTTTGGAAACTTTATGTCATAGGAACAATCCACATGCATGCATGAAGTGGGACTCAGTAAGGCAGATCTTGACTAAGAAAAGTTATTTTGGACAAATGAGGAATCCTTTACTTGCCTAGTGAAGACCTTAACAAACACTCTACAGTGTGCAAGGGTGCTACAAATGAAGGCTTACCAAGCAGCAGGGAAGAATTCTGATCAGGAGGAGCAGTGGCGTAACCAGGTTCTTTCCAGGGGGGGGGGGCAAGAGGGGGGCAAGCTGTCTTTCAAGGGGGGCATTCGGGCCAACTCGCGCGAGCGAGAAATTGTTAAAATCTATATATGCTTAAAGGCATACTACACGAAATACTATAATGGAGGCCGTACATGTGATTTACATAGCAGAATGAGACAGAAAACATTGAAATAGAATGCAGTAAAGTATGTGTATGTATAGCGTTGGAAAGCAAATTTAAGAATTGCTAACTATTATAGGTATGTTGCAATCTGCTGCAATGACCCAGAAAAAGTTCTCTCTGCTATGTGCTGGCAAAAATCTGTGTGTTTGAAAACGTACTTCACAAGAATAGCTATGTATAATGGCTATGTGATCAACACAGCTTAATGATTTCAATAGCGAATATTATTGGGATCATCCTTTACTTCCCAGCCTTCAAATTTTGAAATTCCGTTCAGTTTTTTGTCTTCTGCACGCATGTGACAGTGTATAATTTAGGAATACAACTTTTCAATTTTTTTCCTCAAAATCAATTTCCTGTGTCACAGCTAAATGAACTATTGTATAAAAACTACTGTCGTTAAGTAATTTTTTTACTATCTTCAAAAAATTTCACCCATGAACTCATGTTTGTTAGGGCTCTCAAGATTAACCGATTAATCGCCGCCGATTCGATTTTAGTTAAAAATCGATTCCAGTTTGATTAATCTGTTATTTGTATGTTTGTACCTGGAAGACACTGTATGGCTTTAAAGTTCCAGGTGCTAAGAGAGAATTGCAACTGGATTAGTCAATTGGATTAGCTAATTGGATTGATTGTACCTGATTGAGGCTGGTTAGAGAGAATGAAGTGTCAAGGCCGAATTGCAATTAGCATTTTCAATGGAATATCCTAGTCTCTGAGCTCTGCTTCAAGACAATTATGTAAAAAGATACAGAATTTTTTCCAATGTCTAGAATGGCGGGAAAACGGCGATTAATCGATTACGATTCGATTTTAGGCAATAGATTAATCGATTTTAAAATTCTGTAATCGTGATAGCCCTAATGTTTGTGTTGGCCATCTATTATATAAATTTTTGGCGCCACTCTATATAAATTTTTGGCGTCACTCATAATAGTAAAACACAGTGTGAAAGTGACTTGTAAACCCAGTGGGCTGGATGCAGAAGTTGATAATCTAACCAAAATATTTATTTCTCTTTACTTGTACTAATACTGATTACATAATTGTCGACTGTATGCATATGTCACTAAAATAAACATTTAACAAACAAACAAACAAACATTATAGTCAGAAAATGGCAATTTTCCGCCGGTCAAGTAGTTTATTTCATCTTACAGCTTTTGCGTATTGAAGATACAGCAACTAAAGTAATACCAAGTGAATGCATTTGACACATGGCATATTACCTTGTATGAGCTAATATTATACATTTTCCTTCCAATTTTATCATTTTTCTGTGGAAAATGTAATGGATTTGTCGACTCTTTTGCAGCGAATTGTACCATATCATTAGTAGAGGTTCCTGGCAAAAAACACAATGCAAATTTACTATATCATGCCACCACATATTAACAAAATTAAATTGGAGTGAGGATGTCACTCACTGATAGCACAGATGATTGGCTGCGGAAAGATTCTCTAGTGTCAAGAGACAGCTCACTAACCTTTCTGATTAAAGTTACCCATTTGTCAACTTTGAGGCACTTTTCTGACTTATCTGGTATTCACATACATGTCTTTTAGTCCTTTACACAATATATTTGTATTGAAACTATCTCTGCAGCATTGTAAATTGTCAAATTAAAAGAATTTTGCTTCTTTGGCCATGCAAACAATATTCACTCGTAAAATGTGTTCCCAGATCATATGTTGTCACATCATGACAAGTTCATTGAGGTTTTAACAACAATTTCATGCTAAATATCAGGAAGAGTGTTGTAAAAATATATCTCAAGTCATGGAACATTGTTTTCAAAGCACATTATTTTCTTGCTGCACTTCCTCTCAAACATTTTTCATAAATTTGAGTGAGACTCTGAGAGTTCTATATATATATACAGACACAGAATTTTATACGCTGGCCACTGCTCATGGTGGGTTTATCGATCAAAAAGAGAAGTGGTTCAGAAGAACAAAGAGAAATGGAAGAGAAATATAGTGCAAATGTATCCATTCCCATTAACCTGGAAGTCATGTGCCTGTAGAAAAGAAGTCTCACTGGCCAGCAGAAGCCAAATTGCTCTCAAGAAGCAGGTTGTTGGGGTACCTGTTTCTTGGGCAGTCAGTTGAAGGCAGAAAAGATAGATTAGCACAATTATACCATTCGACACCTCTGTCAGCCAATCATGAGCCAGTATTTCACTGCAATAAAACCCATATTCTTTGTTGTTCAGTTATCCTCCCATGGGAGAATAATAACTGAAGCTGTGAAAAACCACAGCAACAAATGACAAGTTTCAGTTTTGTCTTATGGTATAAGCCAGTTATTCACCGCGGGATCGGCAATATGTGTTTATCACAGCTCGGGCTAACGCCCTCGCTGGATAAATCGCATATTGCCTCTCCCTAGGTGAATAACCTATACTTATCTACTGGGTTTGTACGAAATGCTCTATAATTGCATTGAAGTATAAAGTATAGCTCTTCCAGTTGCTAAAAGTTATATGATTCCAAAATATAAGCCATTTCATTTATGATCCAACCACAAATACATTTCTCGGAAATGCACCAAATTGACACAAAATGCAAAAATTTCAATGAGAGTCATGGGTGAACTTTTTTGATCAAATACCAAAAAGACATTGATTGTCAGTCTTTTCTAGCAAAAGTTCATCACAATATGATACAGGGTTGTGACGTTGCAAAAAAGTTGTACCCCTGGTGTATATATATCAACTTGCTACAACTTTTTTCGTAAGTTGTGGCCATTGATTAGAGGTTTTATATGTGGCCATTTAAGTTACACTTTTACCTTCATTACTGCAAAATTTGAAGGAAATTGTATAGTGTTGGGCGGTTGTCATATTTTTTGTTCAGTTCGGTTTTCGGATGTTTCCGACCCAAAAACCGAGGTTTCGGTTGCGGTTGCAGACAAATCCACGTGGTCCGCAATGTGCTTTTCAGCGACCGGTCAGCAAAATCGTATTTCAGTCCGGAAATTCAAAGCAAAACATGGCGCTCGTCTGGGAGAGTGAACAGGTCGACATTTTGTGGATCATTTCGTTGTTTTCTCAATAAAATTAGATATTATATGATAACCGAAACACTCGGTTGTTAGATTAAACTTTGGTTAGAGTTTCGGTTGCAGTGGAGAAACCGAAACCGAACCGAAATTACGGGAACCGGCACAACACTAAAATTGTATGGATAGGGGAAAAGTTATACGAGTCCTAAATTTCCAAAGTCACTCTCATTTGGTTAAAAAATTGCCTTGTCGGCTGACCCTCTTTATGTAACCCTCTTTATGTGAAGCAACTGATTTAATATCAGTAGACCTATTAATTTACTGCTACCTTGTTACTTTCTCCTGTCCCAAGGAGCCTAACAAATGCATAAATATGCGACATAAAGCCCCAGTCATCCATCCTTGTTTTCACTGGCAATAGATGTCGTAAATGCACAGTAGATGCTTTGCATTGTGTTAGATTTTGGTTCACATTAATTGAATTTACCTCAGAACTCTGGAATGGTATTTATTGTTTAAATAAGTGGTATACTTCACCGTGTGTTTGTTGGTTGCCATTAAAAGTCAGGTTCAGCTATAGCAACCATCTGTTGAAATCTTCTTTCGATTATCTTCATTTTCAACAGAGTTATGAAGATCACAATCGTTGATGACAGACTTTTTGTAGTTAGAATGCTAAAACAGCAAATTATTAGGGCTATTACGATTACAGAATTTCAAAATCGATTAATCTATTGCCTAAAATCGAATCGTAATCGATTAATCGCCGTTTTCCTACCATTCTAGACACTGGGAAAAAGTCTTGTATCTTTTTACATAATTGTCTTGAAGAAGAGCATTGAGACTTTGATATTCCATTGAAAATGCTAATTGCAATTCGGACTTGACACTTCATTCTCTCTAACCTGCTTCAATCAGGTACAACAAATCCAATTAGCCAATCCAATTGACCCATCCAGTTGCAATTCACTCTTAGCACCTGGAACTTTAAAGCCATACAGTGTCTTCCAGTTACAAACATAGAAATAACAGATTAATCGATTTTGCAAACTGGAATCGATTTTTAACTAAAATCGAAGCGGCGGCGATTAATCGGTTAATTCAGAGAGCCCTACAAATTATTACTTCATTTTTGGACTTCAAAAATGCTTGTGACTTCTTTAATAATTGGCATATTAAGGTGGTTCTGGTGGCTACTTTTCTTTTATTGAAGTGTCTGTCACATAAAAATAGTTCCAATGTGAAATTCCAGATTAAAACATTTTTGCAACATACCTATATATTATCAATCCCCACAGGGTGGGGGCAGGAGGGGGGGGCCAAGGATGGCTACAGGGGAGGCTGTTGCCCCCCCCTTACCCCCCTCTGGTTACGCCACTGAGGAGGAGAATGATTACGATTTTTTTTTTTGCCAATTTCTTTATAAATTTGAAATAGATTTATTTAGAAACTATGCAACATCTGCATACATCTTCATTCATCAATAGCTTGTATAAAGCACACATTTATATTTGTGTTAGTTTTTTTTTTGGTTTAAAAACCTGGGCCTGGTGGGGTAACTACCAGCTCCAAAAAGTGTGACAACCTGCCTTGTCTTTTTGTGACAACTTGCCCCGATTGATGAAAATACCAAAAACTGGCGACTAAGGCCGTTATTATAAAAATTTTCACTATTTCTTATCATGATTTGGGTCATTTTCACTAAAACGCGCAGTAACGGTAAAGACATAACCAATTTTTTAATGTCAGGAAGCTGAGCCAATAATACTCAACTACTATTTTTTTCTGTTTACATAATGTAATATGTGGTACTACCATGCTGCATGTAACAGGATAACTAATTTGGGTGAATATTTGACATTTTCAATTATTTGGAAAAATTGTCTTTACCGTGCACAATGAAATCAAAGCAAATTTACTCCGATGTCTTTACCGTGGCCAGCCTTGTCTTTACCGTGTCACAGCATATTTGCATTGATCTGACCACGGTAAAGACAGATTTTTGCCACGGAAAAGACATGTTATGCAGCATTTCTTCCAGAGAAAGTGGACTACATAATTCAAAGTACCACAACTACTTCTGGAACTGCCTCCTGAACCAATGATGTCATTTACATCCTCATACCTTTTGAACTCCCTCCGCTGTTGAGGGTTCGGTAAAGACGAAGTTAAGTTGCGACGAAGTCAAGATAAAACCTATTTCATCGTCTGACCAACAGATGGCAGCTCTGGCTTTCCCAATGATGTGGTAAAAAAGTAGTTATATCCTGGTTCTTTACACCCTAGTGGCATCTGGAGACATCATGCCCTGTTAACTTACTCTGGTGGCAACTTAAACTCTTTGGTCACGGTAAAGACGGTGGTAATTTCAAAACTGGGACACACCTTCAAAACGTCCTGAGAGGTGGATAAATTAGTTATATTTCAGAAAAAAAACTTCTAGGTAGTTAATTTAACAAATATCTAGAAATACACACTTTGCATGTCACATTTTATGCAGTAATTTTCAATTTGCACACGTTTGAAATTAAGATGTTGAGTTGCGGACATGCCACGGTAAGGACATTTGGACTACTTAATGAGTGATATAGCATATTCAGCATGGCAGCACCCACGTAAATTTTTGTTTTCTTCTAGGAAAAACGTTATTCTAAATATTTGGCCCAAAATCAGTTTCAGTCCTACAAAGGCAGGCACACACGAATGCAGGACATCAAATTGCGCGTTTTCGCGAAAATGACCCATTTAAAGAAATGTTTACGTGGTATACTTTTTTCAGGTACTATTTGATAAAGACTCATAGCATGCAAGTTACAGGTAAAAAATTACTTCTTGTGACAGGAAATTTCTAACAGACCCTGAGCCTACCAGACTCCCTTCCAGCGGTCAAGATTTCTCAAAAAGACTCCAGTGGGTTATAAAAGCAGTAAACAATGATTTATTGAGCTGTGCAACTCCCCAGTTTAGTGCAATAAAAAGTGTGACAACCTGCCCAGCTCTGCCCGTGACAACCAGCCCCGGTCCCCCCCACCCATGTTGGTGGCTAATGTCTTAAGTTAAACTATATTTAAAATTATTGAACAGAGTTTGTGTCACTTTTATCTTTTAAATATAATGAAATTTCAATCATTGTGTTATTATAATTTATATAATCTTACCTTCATAAAATTAAACAATTCAATCTCCTGTCTAATAAATTGTAGGCCTATATCTCACAATCTTACATACAAATATATTTATCTGTCTTAATTTTATGACAGGTGCAGCTCTTCTTCATGAAGCTGCCACACCTTTACAACTTCAATGAATATCAGAGATGTTTGAAATGAAGTTAAAACAATATAAAGATATATATATATATATATATATGTGGTATATTGTCTTCCACATTTAAAAGTTGCTTAAAACATAGAGCTATAAGGCACCCCTCCACCACTGAGTACGGTAACGATTGTTACCGTATCCTAAAATGGCTGACACCAAAAATATTAGGGAATTGGAAGCCTGCAGTGGGCAATTTATGGCCAGCACGTTCGAAATTGAACACACTATTGATTCTTCACTGTACAAGACTCAACAATCTGAAAGATTTCTTTGATTCATCCAGTAGATCAAATACAATCCCTCATGGAAAGTTTGAATCGAGATGGTAACAATAACGATCGGAGACGGTAACTGTATCTCAAAATTCCTGAACGAGACGGTAACTGTACAATGATTTATCAGAGGTTCTCTACTCTCTACTGCCGCGTCAGCGATCAGTGAGTAACCAGTGGTAATTATGGTTCATGATCTTGAGATATTAGCACTGCATCCCGAGAATGAGGCATGCAAGTTAGCCATTTGCTCAATTTATTACCTGCACGGGAGAATCTCAGCTATTGATTCAATGTATAAAACAGATCTATGTCATGATGATTCTGGGGACGGAAATGACTGCATTTTCAAAATGTTTTAGGGGCCGACCAGATAATCTTGGGGGGGGGGGGGGTGCTGGACGTTCGCAGGCGAAAATATTTTCGTCGAAGCTTAGTGAACAAAACAAGAATCCATGGATTCAAAGGCTAGTCGATTCAGTATTAGGCCTATATTTATAGAACAGTGATTAACCGGGATAGCGATATGCCTCTATTACATCTGTCTTACAGATATGGGTATCATAGTTTTGAACTATGTGAATTTTGCAAAAAATGTCAGTGAGGAGTAATTGCCCTGATCTCAAATTTTTATCAAGAAATCTGTCTGAAATGAAATTCCTTATTTTAATATTGTTCAATGAAACTCAACAGATTGTGATGCTGCAGTTTATCGTGCATTACTTATCATATATACTATCACTAAGCAGACCAGTTGCACTGAGCTGTGTTCAATTACAACTGCACATTTTTGTTGATCTGTAGTTTTTTTAAAATTTTTTTATTAGTTGTGTCTGATAAATGTGATGTGCTTATGTGTGAAATTGCTTAACAACAGCACTGTGGTTGTAACACCAATGAAACAGAGTTCAGGCCTGTTTGTTTATAGGCCTACACATAAACAAGCTATTGTTGTGATGTGGTACAACAGGAAATCAAAATATTGGAACCCAAAAATTCCACACAGTTCCAATCCAACGGGAAAGTAAGGTTGTAAAATTAAAGCTACATGGCCAAATTGGTAAAAATAAAATTATGTCTTGATCAATCATTATATAGTACTTATTGCATAAATTGTGCTGTATTGGACAGTCATTTTACTTGATAGAAGACAAATAATCAAAGAAGACATGTAAGTTATGATGTAAGTGAAATTGAATTGACATTTATTTTCTAATCTGCTCAACTTGATATCACATTAATGACCACTTTTTTAATTATTTACTCTCATTCACACTGTGGTGTAATTTACAATATAAAACATAAAATAATTACAATTAATTAAAAGCATTGTGTTATACTTTCAAGAAATTCTGCAATTGCAATAACTTGATATTTTATTTTGACACAGATCAATGAATAATTGCAATCATTAGACACTACTTGCCAACTCAAGCCAATTCCATTAATTGATTACCTTAGACACTGACTGATCTCCGTAGTAATTGCAATCATTAGACACAACCTGCCAACTCAAGCCAATTGAGTTGATATTTTCTATGACACTGCTCAATGAGTAATTGCAATCATTAGACACTAGCTGTCAACTCTGAATGTGTCACTGCTTAGTAAATGGTATACAAAGACCAGCCTTGGTGCATCTGTTCAGTGTACAACAAGACATGCTTTAAGAACATGCCAAAGAGGATGAGAAAAAGAGGATAATGGCTTTTCAGTACATCTTAAGGAAAAAAGGTAAATCTTATGTTATGATTTCTACTTGCTTGGCCTAGTCATCTTGTGCTTGTTGTTGTTTCAAGCAGTTGTCCATTGGCACCTTCCCGTAGTAACATAGACTGTATATCATGCTGTCCCATCCTCAGAGACATTTTTTAAAGTTAGGCCTACCTTGTACCTAAAATGTAGTTTATGCAGTAATATCATACTAATAATGTATTATCCAAAAAATAAAATAAATTGCCTCTACATAATGGAATTTTTACCTTATTACCTTACTTAAGTCATATTATTTATAATGACAAGGTTGGTAGGTATCAAATATTTAGGATGACTCACTACTATTCAATGACAAATTTGCAGACCTGTCACCATATCACTGGTTTTCTGAATACTAGCATAACACCCGTGAATACCTGCATGTGAGAAGGGGGAAAATAAAGGGTGCTTCATAATGGCCTATAGCATGTATAGTGAGACTGTTCGAAAACATCATGTCAGCTTCTTTGACTGTAATTTGAAATCAGACCCGGCTAAGGACATTGTAGAGAGTGTAGAGAAGCAGCATGCAAGTTTTCATAACTGGGCAATGAATTGTTTTGTAGGAGTAGTGTAAGGGGTCCGTGAATTATTAGCATGATGAACACCAGAAAGTTGATAATCACAACAAGCTGCCTGTGTACATTCCAAAAGAAAAAGCCTTTTTGAAGCCTTTGTTAAATTCACAAATCACTGATTAATTGCTCCCTGGTGCGTTCCCGCCAGGTAAACCCAACGGGATGCTAACAGCACCACTGGACCCGCTCGCTTGCCTGAGCGTCATACGCCCGGCTAGCGGGATACCTACAGTCCCACTGGGTCCACTCGCTATGGGCACATGCATCCGCAATGTTGCACAGGATTTATTAGAGCTCCATCGATCGTAATTATGATCGTGGACGATCGTTTTCGGTCATTTCTCGGCCGCTGGGTGGTTTTCAGACGTTTCCTGGCTCCACAGGCGCTTTCTGAGGCAAATCTGCATTACGGTATTTTGAATTTCCGATTTTCGCGGACTTTTTTGTCATCTCTCTAAGGGCTAGTCCCTCGACTAGCCAAAAAAGTACAACCCGGGGAAGAAATCCATCTGGTCGGCCCCTTAATTTTATAGGCCTATTAATGACAAAATTTAATTCTAAAAAATGGAAAAGTCAAGGTCTCTCAAATTGTGTTCTTGTCAGTTAGTGTAATTCTTGCAATATCTCCTTTATCTGAACATACCTTTTTCTGGTATTCATAGATACTAATCTTAAAGTCTTGAACTTTTAAAAATGTGATAATTAAAAAAGACATAGAGGCACTTTAGAAGCCCCTTTTTGCACCCAGCTGTCGAAAAGTACTTATAATATATATACAGTGAAGGTATTATACTGAGCCTGCATCCCCCTCCAAAGCTTTTCTGCAGATGCACATGATCATACATGTGATGATGCAGGGTTGGAAATAGTTAGGTATAAATGTGTTCATATAAAGTCAGATGTGACATGTTGCCTCCAGTCAATGATATTTTTGCAGAAAATAGTACAGATCATAATCTGAAGATACAAATTCTGGCAACCACTATTTTAAGAATTGTGTCTTGTTGACCCATGTCCATTGATATACTGGTGCTACACTTTATAAACAAGAAAATTTTTTCAAAAAAAAATAGAGGCGATTTTTAAAGCAAATTCAGCTTGTTCAGCAAGTTAGACCTCATCTGCACGTTTTTTACGCCGATCCCGCAAAAAGCGTGCCGTCCCGCACCCGCGAATCTGCGTTTTATTGCGAAATCCCGCCGTTCCGCAAGTTTGGCCCGCCCGCATTTTACTAAGACGCTGGCCATCTGTTCTGATGACGAAGTTTCACAGACTGATTCTTAAATCTTAGAAAAAGCCTCCTGTCGGGAGGCCTGTGGCCATCTATACAGAGGCGAGTGGCTATATATAGAATCACTAAGACTATATCAGCGATGGTGATGCATAGCCTCTAAAAATCACCTGATGATCCCAAGAAAATTATTTAAGAATTGCTAGGACTGTTTGGAGCACTAATTTCTAAGTTGCCACGGTTTTCACTATTTTACAAATTATTTTAAATCATAGCTTTTACCCATGTCATTGAGCCTTATAACTGATTTTGCCTGTATCAATAATTAGGGGCCGACCAGATGATCTTGGGGGGGGGGGCTATGGATATTTGGTTAAAAAAAAAGATTGTTTCCCAATTGACACTGAAAAAAAAAGTTTGTTCAGCACATGGAAATAAAAAAAAAAGTTTGTTTCCACCTGTAGCTAGGGTACCGTAATGTTCTAATTCCGATAAAAAAGTTTGTCGCGAGTGCGCATGCGAAAAAAATTGTTCGTCGACGCGTCGCGAACGAAAAAAAAAATTTGTCCCGGGGGTAAAGTCCTTAGCCCCCCCCCAACTATCGTCTGGTCGGCCCCTTATATCACTTCAGGTTCATACTGCTTATTCTGCATTGTTAATAGTAAAAATAATGCTGATTCAAGAACTCACAAAATTCCAATTAATTAATATCAAAATTTACCAGTCTATTTACTGAGTCAAAATGCTGATATATTGTGATATTATTAATTGTGAGCTCTGGCAGCAAAATGAACTCTAATGTATTTATTATATTAGCTAATAAACATATATACCATACCATACCATACTGTTTTATAACACTTAGTATGACTTATGAAAAGCCGCAAAAGTGGCCTATACTTCTTTGAAAATGTAAGTAGACTGCTACTCTTGCTGGCCAAAAGCATAAATTTGGACACAGTTACCGTCTCCTGTAAATATTGTTACCGTTCTCCTCCCTGAAATCGTTTTTGCAGTTACCGTCTCTCGATTCAAAACTTCACTGGTCAAACATGCTGTTTCTACTGCGGCTTGGGCATATTTGAAGTGCTAGGCTGAACATATTAACATGACACTGTTATTCAGCCATTTCCCAAGCCGAACTACGCAATATTAGATTCATAAATTGACTATTTAATTCCAGTCACATTACCAATGTTTTTTGTGTCCACCATTTTAGGATACGGTAACAATTGTTACCGTACTCAGTGGTGGAGGGGTGTAAGGGGAAGAGGGCACAGCGGGCTAGATCAGAGGTTCACTCAGCGTCTCTCATGAGACTATAACGATGTGTGAAAAATAACAAGTATTAGTTAAAAAAACCCCTTCTTAATGACATTTTAGTGATCTAATGACCCTCCTAACGGTCCCCAGTGGCTAAATAGCACAACAATTCCTCTGTTTAGCATTGGAAGAAATAAGAGATGTTTATATCTATCTATCAGCATGTACATATCTAGCTATCAATAGATCTATGAATCGATCGATCAATCAAACAATCGATCAATCAATCAACTAACCAACCAACCAATATGTCTATATCTATCAGTCTATCTAGCTATCTATCTAGCTATCTAGCTATCTATCTATCTATCTATCTACCTATCTATCTATCGATCTATCTATCTATCGATCTATCGATCTATCGATCTATCAGTGTATCTATCGTCTTTCTATGTAGGTGTGTGCTGCTGGGTGTTTATTAAATGTCATCATAAAAAAACATTTTGATTGTAACAATTGCTTATCTTCAATGTCAGTTTAAAACATAAAATGTGGTTGTAAAAACATCTATATCAGCCAAAGACAATGTTAGTATCCAGAAAAGTCAGTTTGTTGTGTTAAAATAACATTTTTTTACAAAGAATTATCAGATTCTGTCTTGGTCTGATTGGTAGTTTATTTGCTTAAAATTCACAATATGCGCACCCTTGCGCACTTTTCTAATGTGGCCTATCATATCAACTAATATTTGAAGTTTAATATCCCAAAATATCAAATTCGCCAAACATGTCCCTGTCGAGGTATGACAGGTTTAACAAAGACTATTTTCATTAGTTTTTTCCTGACTTTTAACTTCAATAATTAAGAATCATGGGTTATAAATGTCCTAATTTTTCGGGGAAAAAAACTGACTTGTAGGTCTCTAAAAGGCCGATTTTATAGGATCAATCAACATTCAGAAACTTTGGATCCCTTTCTTTTGACGCATGGACTGCTCAGGGGGTTCCAAGCAGGGCTGGAAGAAGGGTAGGGGTTTCGAATTGTGCGAGCGAGACGCTGATTGGATGAAAGGCCACCGAGGGTAATAAAGAGACCATTAGCACAGGGGCTAATACTGCGAAATTCAAAGGATTTTTTAAATTTTCTTTAGAAGATTTTGGCACAATTCTGTGTAACCCATAAAATTAAGCGAATGGATCATGACCAAATGGAGTGTTCTATCCTGTTAAGTTATAGATCCATGGTTCAATGAAGGAGAGGGGACTAAGTCAGTTGCACCTGGGCTTTACAGTCTGTTAAACTGACACCCCAACCCCTTTCAATGATACTTTGTTGTCTAGGTCTTGGGTTATCTCCTTGTTAAAATGGACACATGCTCTTGATATGCTGATATATATGTCTGCTCCCCCCCCCCCCCCCCCCCCCCCCGCCACTAAAGCACCTCCAAAATCTACTGATAACTTTAATACTGTATCTCTCTGGCAGCTGCTCATAAACCTGAAACAACTTAAGAGCAAGTGGCATTGAGATAAGCAAAAAAAATTATAATTGTTAAATGATAATAGGACAGTGATAGAGAAACAGAAATGGAAAACCAGTGATAGTCAGATAGAGATAGAATAATTAAGAATTTGTTATTTTATAGCTTGAAAGGACAGTGAGCTATCATTTAAAGAGAGATTGAAGTACTTATAAACTCTGATGTATAGAGTGTTAAGTGAGTGATGACACACACAGAAGGTGGTCTCTTAATAGATCTGATCTGCCTGGTATGTTATTATCACCAGCATAGTTCAACATAAATAGTGTACAGACAGAAAGAAGAAATAAGTAAGCAACATAGACAGAAAGAAAGAATAGAAAGTCTGAAAAACATGGAAAGAAAGATAGAAAGACACTGGAAGAAAGATAGAAAGACAGGGATATGGTAGATGGAAAGATAGAAGAATGGAGAGAAAGAAGAAAAAATAGATTGAAAGAAGATGGAAAGAAAGATACACAAAATATGGAAAGAAAGAATGATAGATTGAAGGGGAAAGAAATATAAAATGAAGATGGGAAGAAAGACTGAAGGAAAGAAAAAAGAAAAGAAAGAAGGCAGATGAAAAGAAAGATCGACTGAAGAAGGAAAGACAAAAGAAGGAACGAAAGATGGAAGAAAGATGGAAAGAAAGAAGGAAGGTGAAAAGAATAGAATGAAGATAGGAAGAAAGATGGGAAGAAGGAAGAAATGATAGCCAGAAAGAAGGAAAGAATGATGACGGAATGAAACAAGAATCCGCGGATTCAAAACCGACCTAGCGCAATGAAATTGAAGGTGCCATTGCTTAAACCACTGAGCAACTGATATTGGAAGATAGGAGAAATAGTTGATTGGAAGATGCTAGACTATTATTATAGAATCAATGCAGTTTGAACAGATTTCTAAAAAAAAGGAAAGATGGCTGCCAAAACGGCCGCCACCTTGGATTTCTCGACATGGTCCTCATCCATACCCACAGGCCAATACCTGTACCAAATTTCATATCTGAAAGTGAAATATTAAGGTCACAATGGTCAGTTTTGTTGCCATTGATTTGTCAAAAGCATTTTACTGTATGCCACATGGGCTACTAATTGCAAAATTACATGCTTATGGCTGTAATTGGAATGTTTGCAAACTTTTGAAATCATATCTAGTGGACAGAAAACAGAGAGTCAAAATAGGCGAAACTTCATCAGATTGGACCAGTAACATCAAAGGTGTCCCCCAAGGGTCTATTCTTGGGCCTCTACTGTTTAACATTTTTATAAATGATTTTCTTTTCCATGAATTAAGCTCTAAAGTATATAACTATGCCGATGACAATACCCTTAGTTATATTGGAAAGACATCAATGACATAAAAACTAAACTCCGAGCTGACTGTACTTTGGCTATGAAATAGTTCGATGACAACAGTATGAAAGCTAATGCTGATAAATTTCAATTAATGTTCATTAATCGCCGCCAATCATTTGTTGAAGAAATGCTTGAACTCCAAAGTTGTGAAATACAAGCCTCCCCTGTTATTACTATTCTTGGGATAGAATTTGATGAGAAGCTTAAATTTGAAGGTCATATTGATGAAGTGTGTAATCGAACGAGTAAACAAATAAATGCTCTTAAAAGAATGAAACATTGCCTTGATAGAGAGTCTAGAAAAGTAGTATACAACAGCTATGTACAAAGCAACTTCAATTACTGTCCAACTGTATGGATGTTCGCATGTAAAATGAACATGGATAAACTAGAAAAAACCGATAAAAGAGCACTAAGATTTGTCGTGAACGACAATGAAGCAGATTACCATAGTATATATGTCAAGAGGAAAAATTATTAAACATACAGAGGGGATGCATAAAGACAGCGGCTATCCTAATGTACGAGGTTAAAACTCAAAATGCCCAGAAATACATTCAAGAACTTTTCAAACGCAGACACTCAGTTTATGATATGAGAGACAATGACCTGTTCAACATTCCTAATTTCAAAACTGTAGGATATGGAAAGAAATGTCTCAGATACTATGCACCTAAGTTATGGTCAGCTATTCCTAAAGAAATAAAAGATAAGCCATCTATTCAATGCTTCAAGGATGCTTTGACAATCTGGTTGCGTAATTCTGAAAATGTTTCTGGAATCGAGTTTTTGTGATGATGTGTTAGGCAACATGTATATAATTATAATTTGTATGTTATATTTAATACGTGCTACTTAAACCTATGTGTGCAATTTACTGGTGCTATATATATATATGCATGATAGGGTGGCCCAAAAAACAAAATTTTTGATTTTCTATTCGCATACCCCCTCATTTTAGGAGAAATTGTGAAAAAAGCACCCTGTAAAAATTTCAAGAAAATCGGTCAAGTCTTAGTGGTCTCTCAAGGCCCCTCCATTCTTAGCAAAAAGGAAAATTTCAACCATTTTCGCAAATTCGCGGTTCCTCATAACTTAGTCAATTTGTACAGTACTACATTTTCAATGCCATGGTTGGATAGGGCTCAAAAAGAGCTTCAATTTGCATACCAACATTATTGGTCTAAGATAATATCTCAACTCCCATGGTCTCTTCAGTTTACACTTTTCGTGAATGAAATTGTTGCTGAACGACCGATCCTGATAAAAGCCAGTCTTTTATTTTTTTTCGCTGTAAATTGCTGTGATTCTTATTTTCCCAGTTCCAGAATGACCAAATATTAAAAAAAAAATTTTTTGACCATGGGAATGCCCGGTTTATGAGTGATGAAATTTTATGTTGAAGTGTGTCGCAAACTCATAAAATAGCAGGGGGGAATTGTAGTATTTCAAATTCATATCTTCATCCAAATTTATTACAGGGCACCATGATGGGTACCACTTGAAAGACAATATTCTTATGTTTCACATGATATAAATTATGTTGTCCTATATTTAACTCTTATGAAGTTAAACTATGAAATGCAACAGCCACTCTCCGATGTTTTCAGCACTTTTGACAAAATCTAACATTAAAACTTTACAGCTCATAAAGCGGGTTTCTCCATGGTAAAAAAAAAAGTTTTATGTTTTATCGGGTCATCCTGCCTTTTGGAGAATAAGAAGATGTTAATTGACAGTGAAATTTAATGGAAATATTTTCTTGAACAGGTTTGATCATTCAGTAAACACTTTCGCACATTAGCGCTGTCAGCTGAAGAGTCCATGGGAGCCAAGATATCATCCTAGACCATTGATGTTGGTATGCAAATTGAAGCTAATTTTGATACCTTTCCAACCATGGCAATTAGAATGTTGTTCATTAAAAATTCACAAAGTTTTGGGTAACCGCGTATTGGCGAAAATGGTTGAAATGTTTCTTTTTCGTGAGAATTGAGGGGCCTTGAGAGACCACTTAGACTTGACTGATTTTCATGAAATTTTAACAAGGTGCTTTTTTCACCATTTCTCCTAAAATGAGGGGGTATGCGATG
Source organism: Platynereis dumerilii (assembly GCA_026936325.1). Lineage (NCBI taxonomy): Eukaryota > Metazoa > Annelida > Polychaeta > Phyllodocida > Nereididae > Platynereis > Platynereis dumerilii. The sequence goes on along the minus strand of JAPTHN010000052.1, from coordinate 1,623,353 downwards.
TGAATTTCAGAAAAAAAAATTTTCCTGTACATTTTTAGGCCACCCTAAATTGCATGATGGTGCCTTATGGAATCCTGCTATGTTTGTATATAGGCTCAGGCCAATAGTTTTTAGCATAGATAGCTTTAGTTAGATCGTAGACTATTGAGAATGTTTATTTTTTGTAACATACTAAATTTTGTTTTTTGTAAAATACTAAATTTTGCTTATTCAATTATTTTATCTTTTAGTACTTGTCGTACAGAAGCTTTCAGCTTTTATCCTTGTATATCTTTGTATATCTTGTGATTGATTGAATACGACGTTAAATACAATTTTACCTACCTACCTACCTACCTACCAGTTCAAGAATGACGAAAGATGGCTGCCAAAATGGCTAACGAAAAGTGGCTGCCATCTTGGATTTCTCAACATGTTCCCGACTGATACCCACCGCCCATACCTCTTCCAAATTTCATAACTCTGAGCAAAATATTGAGGTCACAATGGGCAGTTCAAGAAATGAAGAAAGATGGCTGCCAAAATGGCTGCCATCTTGGATTTCTCAACATATTCCTGATCCATACCCACAGGCCAATACATGTACCAAATTTCATAACTCGAAGCGAAATATAGAGGTCACTATGAGAAGTTCAATATATACAAAAAGATGGCTGCCAAAATGGCCACCATCTTGGATTTCTCAACATGTTCCTGATCCATACCCACAGGCCCATACCTGCACCAAATTTTATAACTCTAAGCGAAATATTGAGGTCACTGTGAGCAGTTCAATAAATAAAAAAAGATGGCTGCCAAAATGGCCGCCATCTTCGAATCTTGACATGTTCCCAATCCATACCCAGAGTTCCATACCTGTACTAAATTTCGTAACTGTAAGTGAAATATTAAGGTCACAATGGGCAGTTTAAGAATGAAGAAAGATGGCTGCCAAAATGGCCACCACAAAATGGCAGCCATCTTGGATTTCTCAACATGTTCCCAATCCATACCCAGAGTTCCATACCTGTACCAAATTTCATAACTGTAAGTGAAATATTAAGGTCACAATGGGCAGTTCAAGAATGAAGAAAGATGGCTGCCAAAATGGCCACCACAAAATGGCAGCCATCTTGGATTTCTCAACATGTTTCCAATCCATGCCCATAGTACCACACCTGTAACAAATTTCATAACTGTCTGGGAAATATTAAGGTCACAATGGGCAGTTCAAGAATGAAGAAAGATGGCCGCCAAAATGGCCGCCACAAAATGGCAGCCATCTTGGATTTCTCAACATGTTCCCAATCCATGCCCAGAGTCTCATACCTGTACCAAATTTCATAACTGTAAGTGAAATATTAAGGTCACAATGAGCAGTTCAAGAATGAAGAAAGATGGCTGCCAAAATGGCCGCCAAAATGGCAGCCATCTTGGATTTCTCGACATGTCCCAGATTCATGCCCATGGTACCACACCTGTACCAAACTTCATTACTCTAAGTTGAAAACTAAGGTCACAAATGGACTTTTACACACATGTTGACAAGAAATGTTTACATGGACACATGGACATTGTTTACATGCTGCCAAAATGGCCGCCAAAATGGCACCCATCTTGGATTTCTCAACATGTCCCAGATCCATGCCCATAGTACCATACCTGTACCAAATTTCATTACTCTAAGTTGAAAACTAAGGTCACAAATGGACTTTTACACACATGTTGACAAGAAATGTTGACATGGACACATGGACATGGTTTACAGGAGTCCCCTTTCACTACCCACCCCCCTCTAATAACCGACGTTAGGTCGGTTAAAAAAGGCTATTAATTAAAAGAAAGAAATGCAGTTATGTTTGTTCATAATGGCATTGATGAGAGTTTCATAAAAACATTAATTTAAGATACTTAAAAAAATTTTTTTTTAAAGTAACTTAGTGAATCAAGTCATATTTTCAAGGAAAATACTGTGATTAGTGTAATTTTAAACATCCAAATCGATAGATTATCTTCTGAGATTTCCAAAATGGGGTATGCCATTCTTGTACATGGAATGGTTGTCAACTAATGAACAGAGAGAGCGGGGAAATGTAGCAGAAGAAGCTACGGCCGAGGGGTAGCGGATGGAGTTGTATAAAGTAGCTTCTGTGTTGTATTAGAATCTACCCGCTACCCGCTTTCTTCCAGCCCGCTTTTTAGTAACTCCCGTATATACTTTTGATATTTTATTTCAATGTTACAAATAACTTTTATTTTTCTGTTTTACTTTTCAAAAGTTTTAAAGATTACATAATATAGGCCTATGTATTCTCAAATTGTACTCTATTTCAACTTTTGTTGCAAATCAATAAACCTATTCAATTCAATAATGAACAAATAGTGCTATTGTTCTCAAAGGTGTGAACGCATTCACTGATGACCTAGCCTAATTGCTATTTATTACAAATTAAAGAAAACGGGTCAAGTTGATTGCAACATTACAAGTATTTTATAATTCCTTGTAAAACATTTTTGTCTGATTTTAATAAGTAGGCTAATAAAGAAATGCATTCACAATCACAAAGCAAATTAATTTATTGAACTTACATTTTTCAGTCGAGTTTGAAGAAAGCATACATTGATTCTATTTTGTGTGCACATGTGTAGCCTACTGCTTATACAGGCTTCTTGGCCTAACCACGCATTTTGGCCATTCAGTTTCATTTGGCATTTTCTTGAGAAATAAATTAACAACCAAGGTAGCCTACCATGCAAATAAGAGGTTTATGCTTGGAAGAATAAAGCACTGCGTATTCATCAAAGGTTTATGAATATATAGGGGTGAAAGCACAGTAAGCGCCTCAATATTTGGCCCCTATGACCTAAGAATTATTTTCATCAGAAGTGCAAGTGTAGTACATCAATTTGAAGCTACTAATGTATAGAATACAGAATTATGTTTGTCTCATAAATCAAGACAGGTATTTGCTGGGCTGCTATGAACTACATTATGAAAGTTCCATGAAAATAGAGGTTTTTCTGCTGAAATGGACCATTGGCTTTTCGACCGTTTTCGCTGATGTGATATGGACAGTTTGCATGTATTGTGACAAATTCAACTTTTGAGCCTTGTCAGCATTCACTAAAATAATCAAAATTTGTCACTAAACATGGTATCCCTGCTTTATTTGTGACATACCAGACCTCCAAACATCAGTCCCCAGACTAATTTGAACATTTTTGTGGACGTAATGGACGGACATTTACACTTTTTAGCCTGGCGTCCAGTGTATTAGTTAAATTCATTGTGTTTTTACATTTTTCAGTTGCATACATAGGTAGAGAGAGATAGACATGCATTTCCATGTCAGTTGACGTGTTACGTGGTCTTTAATTCATTTAAATTACCAAAAAATTGGTTGTGGACGTAATGGACGGACATCGATTTTAGCCATTAAAGCTTCTTGTATCTTACAATCATCAGTGGCCATTGGAATTTTTTTCCTGAAATTCATTAAACCAATACCGTATCTAGGCAAAAGCACCAAATTCAGATAATTATTGCATAAAAATACCCTCCAGCCAGCCTTTTCAACCCCTGACTGTAAATTTGCAAAAATATGGTTACAAGCAGACCTTTCCTTTGGACGTCATGGCTGCCATAATCATCACATTGAAAAGTCAGCCAATGGTCCCTACAGAAGGCCAGGGAGGTACAGTAAACAGATAATGTCACCGGCAGAATGTGAACTAAATATTAGGCTACAGCATTGCTGCAATAGACAGTGCTTCAGAAAAAGGGCCACTGGTTACATGCTAAAATTCACAGATTATACCCACTTTAAAGGTCTGCCCAGAGCATGGTTTTAGTTGTATGCTCATAAAAAATGCCTAAATTTCTCAGATTTACTTGTTGATCAAGCTTAAATATGGCACTGTTTCTTCTTTATGCCAGAAATTGGTTTCTAGGACCCTAGATTTACTTTTATCTGATCAAAACGCATTTGAGGCCTTTACTGTGCTTTCACCCATAGGGTTTATGCCTATGACTTTATATAATCATATATCGTTTTTGTATGCCGTGCAATAATTGGGCTGCAAGTCCTGAATCACATCTTGTGTTGGCCTATATTTGGTCATCAGTCAACTTTTTTGAAAATAGTCTTATTTTATTGGGAAAAAGACAATTGATACCATCTCAGCTATTAGTCACAAAAATTTGTGGTGTCATATCTCAGTTGATGAGGTTCGATTTTTTTTCCAGTCAAGTTTCTGTCGCTTGTATTGGCATAGGCCTACAGGCAAGCATGAGCCTATGTGTTTCAACTGGCATTTTTGTACGTACAGGCTACACTTTAAAATGAATTTATCGTTTTTTCAAGTGTGACAGTGTAAAGTATTCGTTGTACATAATATAGGCCTATATAGGCATATTAAGGCTGGGAAAAAATTTAAAGAGTTTTAAGAGAAGAATATTCAACCAATCCAGGAGTTCAAACAAGTTGAAAATCGATTATAAGTCCTTGCTTTTAATATCAAATAGCCTTTGATTTATCTAGGCCTATATATATGCAGTAAATGTAAACTGTAAGGAGGTGTTAGGAATAAGCTCAAGGAAAATAGTCTAGAACAGAACTAACATTCTCCAAATTAACTATAACTTATTAGTCTAAGCACAATTGGCTGCCTGCGTGGATGGCAATCAGGTTCCTCTGGTAAGCAGGAAGGGCACGGGGGCAGGGTAATTAGACACTAATTAGACGGGGGCCGCAGCTCGAGATTTGCCGGACAAGCGGCCTTGGGGCGGGCTGGGCCTGGGGCGAGTTCTCCCGAGGCGGGTAGTAGCGAGGCGGCTAGGCTCAGGGCGGATTGACCGGGTACCTCATTCACTGGTTTGTGGTTGCTGGTTCGTTTTTGCTGGTTCGTTTTTGCTGGTGCGTGGTTGCACTTTATGGTTTTACCAGATTCGTTTTACAGGTCCTGGAAAAACCGCCGTTAGGTCGGTTAAAAAGGAAGATGCAAAGAAAGATAGAATGAAGATGGAAAGAGAAGGACAGAAAATGGAACGAAAGAAGGAAGGAAAATGGAAGAAATAAGGAAGATGAGAAGAAATATGGAATGAAGATGGAAAGAAAGAAGGAAATGAAGAATACGGACAGAAAGAAGGAAAGGAGGATTGAAGGAATGAAGGAATGATTGAAAGGAGAAAGAAAGAAGGATTGAAAGACAGAAAGACAGAAAGAATAATTCAAGGAAGGAAAGAAGGATTGAAAGAAGAAAGAAAGAAATTAAAAAATGTGTATTCCTTGATTGGAACAGGTTATACACCTTCTTGAGCTTTGGAGTTAATAATTATATGTCTTCATAAAATATGAAATAAACTTGTCAGCTCATATTGGGAGTGGTGCAGTTGACATGTGGCTTGATGGGGCCATGGGGGTGAACTGGACAGTCCCTTTTAGAGAGAGCAACCTTGACTCCACACTATTTAACCCCTGCAGTGACCTGCACAGATGATTGACAGGCTGGGCTGCAGGAGCTGAGGGCCTTTCTTTTGATGTTGCTCACTGCCTGGTGGCGACCTCTGTTGATTAAGGGTATGGTCGCCAAGGATAGGTAATGGACTCATGAGCGGAAGTACCAGTCATTGATAGACATAGTATATTAGGGCTTGTAGATCGATTTAATCCATCCATATACTAGCATATGACCAAGTCCAAGAAATGCCCTGGACATGCATGTTTTGATATATTTGTCACAGATTCTATCAAATTTGACCAGTGGCGTCAGTGTAGGTGGGGCTGCATGGTGGGGCATTTGCCCCACCACTTTTTGGCGAAAGCATAGGTGATTATGCATGACAAAAATTGTTAGTTTCCGCCGACATCTTCCGTGAAAGTTTCACCCTAATTTGCCCCACCACTTTAAAATGAAACTGACGCCCCTGAATTTGACAGTTGACTATGAAAAACATTTCCTCAAAATTCACAGTTATTGTTGGGTGTTGTTAGTTTGATAAGTTGCAGATTCTAATACATTTTTATCTCATGTCTTACTGCTGAACGCACAAATAGTAACAAACAATGTATAACAGTTTGTGATCACTGCTATGGTTGTATTCTAATTGGAATTTGTCATGTGACTTTGACATAGGCTCCCACCAGTTTTGTATTTCTTTAAAATATGCAAATACTATAAAAGAAAAAACACTTTGCATGCCAGAACATTATCAAAATAAATGTGATGTACAAGGTCAACTATTGCATTTGCACCATATCTGAGTGTTATTTGCAAAATGGCTCTGCTCCTGCAATCTCAGAATTCGAATTGCATACGCTTATATTGTCTATAGAGTATTATTGGTATACATGCGCGTGCTTTTTACCTATCTCATCAAACTTAGAAAACCTTCTGAACTTTAATTTAACATGTGTTGAAGAATTTTTGGTACACTTTCATAACATTAAATTTGCTCATTACATTTACACAATTGAAATGTAGATGTTCACCATGAATTCTGAATGCGTGCTGCAGTGATAGCAGTGCAGTCTTGTGACAGTCAGAGCGAGTGTTTATAGATTAAGTCATGCTATCATTTCGTCGACCCCTCACAGTGGCGTCACTAGGGGGTCTCGAGTGGGGGGGGGGCACCTGGGGGGGCACGCAATTCTCCGGGGGGGACACCCATAATACTAATTGTATATTTTAGCCAAGGTTGAAAAGTTCATATGCGGGGGCACCTGGGGGGCACAGGTCCAATATGGGGGGCATGTGCCCCCATGCCCCCCCAAAAACTGCTGGCGAGGCTGCAAATGTCCCCCCAGGGCAGGAGAGGTCCCCGCAGGGGCAGGAGAGGTCCCCGCAGGGGCAGGAGAGGTCCCCTCAGGGGCAGGAGATGTCCTAATATCCCGCCGGAGATGTTTTTGAGACGTTGTCACTGAAAAAATCCCCGCCGGACATCCAAAAATCAGGAAAATTTTGGGCTCTGTTCCGCCGTCAGGAAAAAAAAGTTTGAACCTGTTGAATCTTTTTTGACATTCACGGTGCAGTTTTTCCATTTCTAGGAACCCCTGAGGGGAACAAAAACTACCCCTGGGGGGGATGTGAAAAGTCGACGGCGGATCACCCAAATTCATCCAAAATTACCAGGAAATACCATCCCGCCGACGCCTAAAGTGCTCCGTAACGTGCCGTGAGATTGTAGCATCATGAGACTGTGACTGATACCCTGTCAATATACACATCATTGATGATGACCTCAATTTTGTGCACACAATTTGTTCTTTTATTTATTGTATTGGACTGGTATTTGCACTAGTCAAGGGGAAAAATTGTTTAGCAGTATAGTACCACTTTAGAAATGAAGATATTAAATGGAGATAAGTGTCAAAGCGAGCAACTATCTGCGCGCGAGCTGGGGAACACTGTTCGTGCGCAGGGGGGAGGAAAAAGAAAAGAGGGGGGAGGAGAAAAGGGGGGAGAGGAGAAGGGGGGAGAAAGGGGGAGAAGAGGAGAGAAAGAAGGAAAAAGAAGAAAAAACGAAGAGAAAACCTTACTTGGCAAGCCATGGGTTCTTGTTGAGCTAATTTTTTATTTGAGTCAATTCTCAGGTTTTGAAAAACAGATATTCACATGGGTATTTGCACAATTATACAGGTCTTTTTTAAATTTTGTAAAAATATTCATAATCATTAGTAGTAAGATTTATAAAATGTAATTCCCATCAAAATTGCTCAGAAATGAAGTTGAGCCAGCATAATGGCATTCTAGCGCAAGCAAGAGTCATCATTTAGGCAGTGCAAACTGCTAAAGCTAAGTATTTTTCTTCCTAGTAGAATATCACTTTTTATATATTTTTTTTGCATGATGGGTTAATCAGGTGTATTTTCTACATCTTTAAAATGAGTCAAAATATGAAATAAAGGGATATGTAACCATGCCAGACACCCTTAAAGTATTATTAACACACAGAACATCAATAAAATTTCAGTTGTTAACTCTGCATTCTGAATTAAGTTTTCCTGTTTACTATCTATAGACTCCTGTATAATACTTTTAAAACAGTGTCTGAAATTTGCTGGAAAAATACCAAAAAATCTTACTTCATTACCCAAAAAGCATAAATATTTTTCCAATTATTGCAAAAACATTTTGTGTCTTTTAAGCAAAATTTATAATTCTCTCAAAAAATTTATGAAGATACGAGGGGCGTTCAGAAAGTTCGAGGCTTTTTTTTATATGGATACTTATTTTCAATCTAGAACTATGAATTTTTCACAGGATAAAATTCAGCATATTTGGAATGGATTTCCACAATTTTGGACAATTTGGACATTTTTAAGACATTCTGTGGTTGCCATGGAAACTGAAAGTTCAGCTTCTTGGGGCAGATAACACTGAAACCACTAAAGCCAATGAATTTTGGCTGTGGTAGACCTCTCTCTATCACTTGCATTAGTGAAATTGACAATATTTGAGACAAGAAATATAATATTAGCCTTAAAAAATACTCCCAAGCTCACCAAAAGCATTGATTCGTACACCTGACCCATTGCGGTAAATGTTCCTTGAAGACCTCCAAACAAAGTTCGGTGAAAGGATTTCGTACATCCAAAGCCTTTTCTCCTCCAGTGCCTGAAACTATAGCCCCCATGGACAAAAGTGAAGGAAAACCAAGACTTATGTAAAGCAACATGTCACAGGAATAGCTAGGATGGATAATGCTGTCCATTTTGGTCTCTTGTTCATAATAGTGAATCCATGCTTTCACTAGTCATTATGTAGTCAGGGAAACACACCTTTACCTCCTGAATTTCCCTTGCCACATCTGGCATGCAGGAGTGCTTTCCTACGTGGGTTCAGTGTAAGAATACACACATTTGGTGTGCTTTAAAACATATTTAGAAGCTAATAACATATTTCTTCTGTCAAATATTGTCATTCTCACAAATACAAGTGCCAGAGAGAAGTCTCTCACAGGCACAATTTCTTGGCATTCTTCGTTTCAGTGTTACCTGCCCCAAGAAGCTGAACTTTCAGTTTCCACGGCAACCACAGAATGACTTAAAAATGTCCAAATTGTCCAAAATTTTGGAAATCCATTCCCAATATGCTGAATTTTATCCAGTGAAAAATTCATAGATCTGGATTGAAAATAAGTATCCATATGAAAAAAAGCCTCGAACTTTCTGAACGCCCCTCGTATGAACAAAAATTGGAATAGTGCTACTTATTTTCAGATTTTGTAAATATTTCTAGGATTCTATGAGATATTTTTCCCTTCTTGGGACAAAATCTCGGTGATAATTGTCGGCAGATTTTTTTTGTGCTTCAATTCCTGGAAATAATATTGCACAAGAGAAGTTTCATAATGTTATGCAATAGAAGATGAATGTATATATAATATCATATGAAACTTTTTTAAAAAGACATGCAATAAAATATTTGAATTTAAAATTTTTTATTTGCATACTCTAATTTTCTGAGGACCCAGATTCCTAAAAGACAAATAAAATATCTCAGTTTTTTTACACATAATACAGTAGTAATTTATTAATGATTATGGAAATATGTAAAAGCAAAGTTATTTTTTAATCGAATATACTTGGGAGCCCCCTTCCCGTGTAGGCCTACTCAGAGTTCTCTAAACAAAGAAAATTAACAGTACTTTTTTTGCAGTTTTCCACTTTTTCATGGACTATTTTTTTACCTCCACCTCTCCCCATCCCCAGTGGTGGATCCAGACAAGGTAGTCTAGGGGAGGTCATTTCGGCATTAGTGAGCCTGCACGGGAGTTGTTTTGGCCTTCAAGGGCCCGCATTGCTCTATAATTTCTTCAAAATTTTATTTCCATCTCAGTGGTCTGGAGGGGGGGGGGGCCCTAGGCCCCCCCCCCTGGATCCACCACTGCCCCCCCTCCTTCAAAAATTCCTGGATCCACCACTTATTGTGGTAAAAATAACAAAGGTCGTCACACTGCACCTATTTGGCCCATTTTGAGCATGTAATTCATTTTTTTAATTTTAAATGACTATGAAGTATTTACTTCATCTCTGGCACGTACATTCACCTTGTTGTCTAAAAATCCCGATTTTATTCCTTTGACCTAATTTTTACAATTTGTAGTTTAAAGCAACTATTTTTTATGCTGCACAAAGCTTGCAAAGTGTTGATTTTATTATTTATGATACTTGGCCCCCTAGTGTCAGCTTGTGTCACTGAGCTCCATCTGGTGTGCAAAGTTGGTGTCTCTTCAGAAACAAATAGAACACCAAATGAGGGATAAAGTACGCCTACTGCATGTAGAACAACCTTTCTTTATTTAAAAGAGCTTTTCTACAATAATTAGTCACCATGTGCCACATAATAATAATCAATTCAATTATTAAAAACATACATGCATGCTTTATTTTCGCACAATCTTCCCCTAGCAATCTTCCCCCTGATCTTCCCCCAACATTCACAAGATTGCTCAACATTTGTATCAACTTGTCAATATTTGTCAACATTTGTCAAGATAGTCTCATCTTTGGTCATTATTCTCAATATTTCTCAAGATGGTCAATATTTGTCTCAAAATTTTCTCAACTTATTCATTATTATGTCAACAAATGGTGTCAATATCTTCCCCCCTCAAAATTAGGTGGAAAGGTGGGGCGGACTAAGGGCTACATTCAAAATCTATCTAAATCAATTAACGAATCGGAAGCAAAACCGATTAATCGATTTCAGAGTTGATTCCGATTTTCATCACTAGAAGTCACCCTAGGTTGACCTGTTTTTCTAGAAATAGGTCTATCTCTGCTTTAACCTTATTATTCACACAATTTCCAGTATTTAGGGAGAGCATGTAGGCCAAATTTTCAATACTGCATAAAATAACAGATCTATCAATGCTTTGCAGTTGGAGGGTTATATCATAGATATAAAGGAAACTTATAGATCCATGGTTATTATATCTAGCACACTGGGTATATTTTAGAGAAAAACATTCCCTCCAAGGCATTCCTATAATTTTACTGTTCATTGTTGCTTTGAAATGTCTTCAACTTATAAAATGATGACAGAAAATGGCCTACTATATGTCTTCACTAACTTTCGCAGCACATCACTTGGGATTATTAGGATTATTGAATTTCGTATAAGTTACTCACCATCTTGATTGAGAATATACTCCAATACCAAGTACTGTGTATTATAGATACCTCCTCACTCTTGAGAGGCACAGAGTGTACTGTTTGTCCCATGGTTGTTTGTCAGGTTCAGTTTGCACTCATTCAGACATAACAGGCTAGCCCCTTGTGGCTAACAGTTCAGAAAGGTCATTTGGTGCGTAGCCTACTGGTGAGTAGAGCTGAGTAGCATGGGTAGGCCTACTCTCATCCTCCTGCAGGTACCCTGCAAAAATGAAGCAATGCCCCCAGCACTCTATCTGGAACCACTGACTCAGTGGCACTAAGCACATGGTGTTTAAATTTGTCTCGAAAATGGGCCCTTTTAAATTTTCAGTCGAAGCAATGATTTAATTTGGCTAAAAAATGGTTTCAGAAACCTTTAAGCGGCGGGCGGCGGAAGGGGACGGCGGGCGGCGGCAGCGGGTGGTGGTGGGCAAATTGTACAAATTTCTAGGATAATCCTATAATAAAAGTTATTGCAGCGCTGGCAAGAGGGGTCTCGATCTAAGATATTGTGTAAATGAACAGTTTTCATGCATGAAATTACTTAGACTTGCTTGGGCTGTGACGAAATAGGAAAATTTAATTAAAAAAATAAGTTTTTCAAGTACAGTACAACTCAAAATAAAGTATGACTACCCCAGCAGGAAGGAAGAATCAGCCACTACTTTACCCTTTCACACCTTTTGGCTCCCTCCAAATCCCTTCCTACATTTTCCTACTTTAAACTGCCTTTTAAAATTACATTTAATTCACTTTCAGCCGACACCAATTCAAACTGCATCACCCCCATTGTGTTTGATTTCTTTGGTATTGTACTCCTTTGCTCATTACAATTTCATTGACAGCTGTTTTGATAGACTTCTTAATCTGGAAAAATGTTGTGGTGAGGATTCAAAAGTAGTTGTAAGGAGATTTGGGTTGGAGAGGAGAAAGGAGGGCAAAATAGGTAAACAGCGGACTTCTGACATACAATTTTCTTACTTTATTTTGGGTTGTACTGTATATCTAATATAATAGCACAAAGATAATTTAAAGCAGAATAAAGGCAGGTCTTCCAAGTTGTAGCTTCACTGAAATTAGACTAACTTTACAATGATTAACTTCATTTTGCAGCGTATAAGTGGGGTTTGAGATTACCTGTATTTTTTTTTTAATGCAAGGCCCCTTGTGTCAGAACTATGTGCATAAAGCATATTTGTCAACATATATTTAACCTAATAAATTTAGAAGAAGAGTGCACATGTGGCAAAAAAAATTATAATTGAGACAATTTGTATGGAACTGTGAGTAAAGAAAATTGACTGATGTGTGACAATACACAGTTTGTTTTTTCATATTTTCTTTAGCAATTTCCATCTTTTTATGTTCAAATATCTTATGATAAAATAAATATATGCATGAAAACAATGTATTTCATTGTTTTCTTCATTTTGTTCACATTCAGGAGCATGACATCCTAGGCATGACATGACTTTATGAGAAACGAAATGGTCAGGAAGTTGATATTTTCATATTTTTGTGAATTTTAAACTTCTTCTGTCGGCCATAAAAATAGCAAAAACTACATAATGGCCATAAGAGTTCCTTTTTAATAAGTTTAGTTATAATACCCTTTCGTTTTTACCAATATAGTCAGGGGCTGACTGGCCTATGTGGGCATAATGTGGCTGAGTGGCAGCTGACATGGGCCCATTCACTCAGGGGGCCCATTCACTCAGGGGGCCCATTCACTCAGGGGGCCCATTCACTCAGGGGCCCATTCACTCAGGGGGCCCATTCACTCAGGGGTCCCATTCACTCAGGGGGCCCATTCACTCAGGGGGGCCCATGCAGGATGGCCAAAAAATTAAATTCCAAGAAAAAGTCAAGAAGCAAAAAAAAAGCCATCTAGTTCAACTATGTGGGTGCAATCGAATTAACTGATAAGGACCAGGTTCTCTCATTTTTGGGCCGCAACCTAATAATAATCTACCAAATTATATAGGCTGCAGTGATTCGATTTTAACATTTGAAAATACAAAAATTTGCCATACTAACTACAATACCCGACTGCAATATACATTGGGTGCATTCGATTCACTCTATTCTAAGGGACCGACCAGATGATCTTTTGTGGGGGGGGGGGTCTATGGATATTTGGTGAAAAAAAAGATTGTTTACCACTTGACACTGAAAAAAAAGTTTGTTCAGCACATGGAAATAAAAAAAAAGTTTGTTTCCACCTGTAGCTAGGGTACGGTGATGTTAAAATTTCGATAAAAAAGTTTGTCGCGCGTTTGCAAGAAAAAAAATTGTTTGTCGACGCGCCGCGAACAAAAAAAAGTTCGTCCCGGGGGTAAAGTCCATAGCCCCCCCCCCAACTATCGTCCGGTCGGCCCCTAACTACTCTGGAAGTGACTTATCTATTCCAGGGGGCGCCCATATTTCATATCAAACAGCTCACACGCAAAGATTGCGCGAAATATATTTTTTAAATTTTGTGCAAATGAGGCTGACAGCGATAACCTGATTATAAGACAACTATAGCATTGTAGATGGTTGATATGTGGAGGCCCCCAAGCGTATAGTATTGCGAAATTCAGGTTAATTTTTTTTACGAAAAAAATGTCACTGCTCTGAAAAGATAACCTGGTAAACCCACAGTGCATGATAGAATTGTGGTTTTACATGTTGGGGCCACTCTCCGTGAATAGGGGCCCCCTCTACAAATTAGGCCCCCTTCTCCCAATTAGGGCCCCTGTCCCAATTAGGGCTCCTCTCTTGATTAGGACCCCCTCCCAATAAGGGGCCCCATTCCGTATTGGGGGCCCCTCTCCGAATTAGGGCCCCCGCACCCGATAAGGTCCCCCTTCTTTCCAAATTAGGGCGTCCTGTCCTGATAAGAGCCCCTCTCTAGATTACTAAGATAACCCCCCCCCCGCTTCACCAATAAGACATCAGGCCATAGGAGAGACCTCCTCCCCTTGTACCTTCTCTACTTCTCAGAATTTCCTGAAGATTATTAATTTTGCAACATTTTACGCACTTTTAAAATTTAATCAAAGATTCAGCAATATGTGAAAAATCACCAACATTTGACTAAAGTGGTCAAGATTTTGCAATAAGATAGACTGGCGGGACCTTCAGGAGGAGGTCCCGAAGTGAAGGGGTGCTCTCAGGGGCCCCTGAATGGGAGAGGGGCCCCTGATTGAAAGAGGGGCCCCTGATTGAAAGAGGGGCCCCTGATTAAAAGAGGGGCCCTGATTAAAAGAGGGGCCCCTGATTGAAAGAGGGGCCCCTGATTGAAAGAGGGGCCCCTGATTGAAAGAGGCGGCCCTAATCGGGAGAGGGGTTCTCCAAACAGGAGAGGGGTTCCCTAATTGTGAGATGGGACCGTAACACCTCATTGACCTCACGTTATTTTTGGGCATTTAGTTTTCAAGAGGATTATTCACTTAGTATGCATGAAAATATTTCTTCTGATGTCATCTTTTTGATGGTCATGAAGACTGCGATGGATTCTAGGTGCCCCCACAACATCTCAGCACAGGGGCCTCCACACACCTAAATCGGGCAGTGCAGTCCAAGGTTGGTGACGTTGGTCCAAATCGAAAGAAAAGCAGTACTTAGGAACGTCACTATTTGGGGGTTCCCTTCCTGTAAGAAATCCGCTGTAGATTTGCAATTATGTCAGTATTGAGCATTCTTTGAAACTCAATTGACTTAATTGCATTTCTGGACCAGAAGCAGACCCAACATGAATAATATCCATTTGCACAAAGGTCTGTTATTTTGAACTCACCAGGAGCTTTCGCCCTTCTCACAAGGGCTTCTTCAGCTGTCTGAGCTGGCTCAGTTGGTCACATGACCGCCCAGGGTCAGGTCATGTGACAGGAGGCTGCAGAAAATTGGTGGGAGATCCCATCCCTGGTCCCGGTTAAGTGGGACAGCTGAAGAAGCCCTTGTGAGAAGGGCGAAAGCTCCTGGTGAGTTCAAAATAACAGACCTTTGTGCAAATGGATATTATTCAAAATGAACTTCTAAAGGTCAGGATTAAGCTTACATAGTTGGATGACACAAAGTGACAATCACCAAGTAGCTATCACAGCTAATTACAATCAACAACATGCACCACACATCTATCTGTTCTCAGTAAAAGTTAAATACACCGCGTCCCAATTATTATGCTTTTTTGCATTATCTCAAAAAGAAAAAACACAATTTCCGAACCTTCCTATTGTGAGCTATGGTCCTGAACTGCATGGTGTGTGTTTGATGTTAACGGGTCTCGACGAGGTGCTTGGCATGGTGCTGAGTTGGTGATCATCTCCTGTCACCATGGTGCCTGGTTTACTTCTCTGTGTTGACTGACACCTTCCTTTTCAGCCCTGTCCTGCTTCTTATGTCTAATTTACTATTTGGGCTTGATTCATTTCAGCTTTATCATGTGATTCTCACAGTTAATACTCCATGGGTACCTTCCCATCTGCGTCTCACACTGGTGAGCCTTAGTAAGGCTTAGAGCCGATTACAAAAATACTTCATGATTTGATACTCTTGAGCCAAGGTTCCCTGAGGGAACTTCCATCTCTCAACAACAATTGCTTTGTCCACTTTACATGTATAATATAATTTTCAGTGGGTGTTGGTCCTGTCCCGTTTCCCCTTTTCTTTTGCAGGTTGCCGGCTGTTCAGGTGAGGGGGGTGTGGCGGTCTGTCCCCCACCTTTGGACTGTGTCACCTGTTCGGCATTTGCTTCTATGACTTTACATTGTACATTTGTAATGTTGCTTTATTTCCGTCATTTAATTAAATGACATTTTCAACCAAATGCCTGCGTCAGTTCCTCTGTCCAAACAAGTTCACAGCCAGCAACAAGCATAAAACACAATTTCCGAACCGGAAATGGATTTTTGCAGTGTTGGCGAATCCTCAGTTACTGCCTGATTAACGCCAAAACACCACGTTTTGCTTGATTTCATGGACAGATTTTTTCCCATCCACCCACCCAATTATTCCATATCTATCCTGTGTCTTTTTCCCAATTGTATATAATGTTCCTCTTTGTTCTTCCT
This sequence comes from Platynereis dumerilii, assembly GCA_026936325.1. Lineage (NCBI taxonomy): Eukaryota > Metazoa > Annelida > Polychaeta > Phyllodocida > Nereididae > Platynereis > Platynereis dumerilii. The sequence continues at coordinate 1,607,161 of JAPTHN010000052.1, read as the reverse complement.
GTTATGTGTATATTTCCGCTCTCTTATGTATTCCAACATTGTAGCAGGTTGCCAATCCACTTACATATTATTTCTTTTGTACTGTTTTTGTAAATTTTGTGGCGGGTCTGTCCCCCACCTTTGGACTGTGTCACCTGTTCGGCATTTGCTTCTATGACTTTACATTGTACATTTGTAATGTTGCTTTATTTCCATCATTTAATTAAATGACATTTTCAACCAAATGCCTGCGTCAGTTCCTCTGTCCAAACAAGTTCACAGCCAGCAACAAGCATAAAACACAATTTCCGAACCGGAAATGGATTTTTGCGGTGTTGGCGAATCCTCAGTTACTGCCTGATTAACGCCAAAACACCACGTTTTGCTTGATTTCATGGACAGATTTTTTCCCATCCACCCACCCAATTATTCCATATCTATCCTGTGTCTTTTTCCCAATTGTATATAATGTTCCTCTTTGTTCTTCCTGTTATGTATATATTTCCGCTCTCTTATGTATTCCAACATTGTAACAGGTTGCCAATCCACTTACATATTATTTCTTTTGTACTGTTTTTGTAAATTTTGTGGCGGGTCTGTCCCCCACCTTTGGACTGTGTCACCTGTTCGGCATTTGCTTCTATGACTTTACATTGTACATTTGTAATGTTGCTTTATTTCCGTCATTTAATTAAATGACATTTTCAACCAAATGCCTGCCTCGGTTCCTCTGTCCAAACGAGTTCACAGCCAGCAACGAGCATAAAACACTATTTGAATATTATTTTGACTAGTGGCGTAGCTAGTGGGGGGGCAACTTGCCCCCCAGACAACTTTTTGGGGAAAAATGAGGAAATGGACAAAAAATGGGGAAATGGACAAAAAAATGGGGAAATGGGCAAAATGGGGAAATTGAGAAAAAAAAGTGAAATGTGGGAAAATGAAGGGAAAAGATGGGAAAATGGGGAAGAAAACGGGAAAACAGAGAGGAAAAAAGAACGGAAAGGGCAAAAGACGTTTTTGGGAAATACTGTTGAAATTCTTGCGGAAAATATTTGAAACTTCGAAGTGTGACTACCTGACAAATAAACAGGAACCGGTTGGAGAGACTTGTATATATTGAATATTAGTGAGAAAATTGAGGTATTTATTATCTATCTAAATAGTACTAGTAATATATATATCCAGTTGGTCTGCATGGTCCGAATGATTTAACTCCTAACATACGAGTTTATGAAGTCTTAATAATATTTTGGGCTTTTGGCCAACAGCAACAAACAAGAACAAAGATCTTAGTAAAACTTTTTGAAATCAACAGACAGACCAATTTGAAATTCATGTTATTCGCCTACATTGAAATAGAATTGAAATGACTGTTTATTAAAATAAAAAGCCTCTGTTAGTCAGACAAAATGAAAAATCATTTTCCACTTTCCTTAGGTTTAGAACTCTCCTGTAAACCAATGGCAATTAAGTTGCACCAAGTAGATATATTTGAGAAATATCTTGAAATTAATTGAACGCATCCAATTGCCAATGCTATTCCAATGGGAAACCTAAGTGTGAGTTTTTGATTTGGTGTCATATGTTGCAGAGTTACCAGATTTGGTGATTCATCGCACAGTATGACCGTGGTGTGCCACAGATATATTCTAAGCTGGAATTTTATTGATATTACATTTTTTAAGAGCATGGGAGGCTTCTTTATTGAGAAAAAATAACGTGCAAGCACTTCAAGCGGCGCTTTTACAACTTGTCACTGCTGGAGTGGAAACGAGGGGACGTAGATGATCAATAAAAGAATTGATGGTTGATTGATCTATCTATGCTATCTGACACTTTCTTTCTCTTTCTTTTGACTTAATGTGGTAACTAGTACTTCACTGTTGACATCACTTCTCCTGTAATCAATTTATTTATTTCAATTAATTTGAAAGAAAAAAAAAGAATGAAATATTATGCAGAGGCTTAACCCCGTGAATACCAGGCCATTTTATTTTTATTTTCTTTATTAATTTTTTTCGTAACAGTGGGCCACCAAAAGTTTATGGTCGTGAATTAAAATTCTAGTTATTAGGCTGTATGCTGTATGAATGAGATCGGTGACGAGTTTAACACCACAACAACAACGCTTCCATGGCGGTTCGAAACTAGTAATTTATTCGTGCGCGCATGCGCACTGCGCAGCATAACAACACGAACTCAATACAGGTAAACGGAACGGTACAGCTGGTCACAATATCTCTCCCTTATTTTAATAAAGATCTTGAATCAATTTTACAGTGTTGTTTTTGCTTCGCTATTTTAATTTACAATTAACAGGTTACTTTAACTTTTGAGTTTTAACTGTAACTTCGTATAAAAGTTATTACTCAGTATTTGATCTTATTTTGACCGCAACTTGAAATTAAATTGAACATTTTTGAACAATAATAACTCATCTAGTTATTCTAACTGACTTCTAAAGTATTAGAAATTCCGAACAACAAACTGAATTCTTACACAATAATAACTTCTCAATAAACTGTAAGTAAAATCTGAACTTAATCTGATTTTAAAATCAGTAATGTAATCAACAGTATAATTATGTATTTACACTTTTTACATTATACAACCTTTTTACTCATTATGATCTCAATTAGAGTTACCATACGGTTGATTAATACTTTTATATAATTCATAAAATTTTACAAGTTGATCTTATAATGTTGACATTTGATCTTACTTCTCTGTTGTTAAGATACCAAGGTTCTTACATAAGTTTGCATAAATCTCATTCTGATGATGATCAGTGCTTGATCGAAAATTAAATGAAAATGAAACTTTCACTCTATGGAGTAATTTTCTTCGTTTTTTTGCATAAATCATTTTCATCACATTATAACATTTTACATATATCAGATGGCATAATGATACATTTCAAATAGTTTCTTCGATGTGTATGATCTTCAGTAGAACTTCTCTTCTGTACGAAACAATTGCAATGAGTCATGTTCTTCCCAACGGAATTAATAGTCAATCAGAGTCAATATCTCTTCTTCTTTTTTTTTTTTTTTACTTGATTTTGTTAATAATTCTTTTTTTTTTTCATCCTTGGTATAATAGTAGTGTCAATATCACAATAATTCAAATTTTCACGTTGGTTATCAATTTCGCACTTCGTTCATAATTTCAAGATCTTCCAGTTTCATTTCGATTTATAGAGCTCCATCTCAGTCACATAATTAAATTTCACAATTTCACATTTGGTTAATAAATTTGATGATCTTCCTGTTTCACTTTGATACGTAGAGTCTTATCTCAGTCACATGTATAATAAATTTTCACGATTTCACACAAGTTTGATTAATTAATTTCACAATCTTCCGTTCTTCACTTTGATTCATATAGAGTCTTATCTCAGTCACATAATAAATTTTCACGATTTCACACTTGATTTATAAATTTCACAATATTCCGTTCTTCACTTTGATTCGTAGAGTCTTATCTCAGTCACATAATAAATTTTCACGATTTCACACTTGATTAATTAATTTCACAATATTCCGTTCTTCACTTTGATTCACAGAGTCTTATCTCAGTCACATAATAATTTACACAATTTCACAGATTTTTCACGATCTTCCAGTCATACAATCTGGTCTTTGTCATTATTACTAAATGAGCAGCGATCCGCCTGCACTCATTCTGTCAATTCAGTCAGTTTGTGTCATTACGAGCAGCGATCCGCCTACACTCGTAATGAAGTCTAGTCAATTAATTCAATACAGTCACATAGTCTTTAAACCTCACTGGTGGTTTACGCGATCTTCTGGGTCGTTCGACAGCTGGTGACCTGGTTGGTTTTGGTACGTCAGCGTTGTCACCGTTTCCGATTGCTGTTTCGGTTTCTTCATTTCCGTTTCTCGCTTCGTTTCTGGTTTCTTGGTGTTCTTCGATCTCAGCTGTTTCATTTTCACTCACGATTGGTAATTCTTGAATTTCGCTTATCGCCGGTGTTTCATTTTCGTCACTGATGTCATCTGCTGTGTTCACTACTGAGTTCACCAACTTGAAGTAGCTCGCGTCTCTGCAGACTGTTCTTCCGTCTGTAACACGTCTCGCTGTTATCTGTGATCCTTTAACCTCAATCACCGTGTATATCGTCGGTTTGTACGGCGTCGTCCATTTGTTCCTTTTCTCTTGTTTGACTAGTACATAGTCACCCAGAATTAACAAAGTCTTTCTGAAATTTCTGTTCTCGCCTTTCGACTTCATCTTCTCCTTGTACTCACGGTCTTTGGCGTTGATCTTGGAATTTTCTGGATTTTTCTCTTCTTCTGGTGGTTCGTAGTCCAACTTCGTTCTGATCTCTCTGAACTGCATAGCCTTGTACGGTGTTACTCCCGTTGCTGGGTGTGGTGTCGATCTGTATGCGATGAGCATCTCTTGTATTGCTGTCCGTCTGTTAGAAGGATCTCTTCCTTGCATTCTTGCGATCTGCTCAGTCTTGTTTAGCAATCTCATGAAGTTTTCAGCTTGTCCATTCGCTCTTGGGTGCAATGGTGTGATGCGGTGATGCCTGAATCCCTGTTCTTTGCCAAAATCTTTGAACTCATGGGAGTTGAATGGAGGTCCATTGTCAGATACCAGTACACTTGGTGTTCCGTAAGTTGCGAATATCTGATGCAACTTCTCTCTGGTGCTTTTCATCGAAGTCGATGACACTTCTTCCACCACGGGTACCTGGTCCTCTTATCCACCAGCACTAAGTTGTAGTGTCCGTCTGGGTACGGTCCACCAAAGTCCATAGCCACAACGTCCCAAGGTTTAGCTGGAATCTCCGTTGGTTTTATCGGCTCCTGCTTCTCTTCTTTGGTAGCTACTCTGCATTCATAGCACTGTTCTATTACAGTATCCACTATGCTGTTCATCGCCGGAAACCAATACTTCTCCCTCAGCATCTGCTTGGTCTTGGTCTTGCCTAGGTGCCCCATTCGGTGTCCAATTTTCACTATTTTCCGTTGCAGTTCTGGCGGTACAACAATGCGGTCTATTCTGTAAACTAGGCTGTTTACAACGCTGAACTCATTTCTCATGTCATAATAGGATGACAGTTCCTTCCTTCGTCTCTCCCAGTCGCACTTGTTGATGCACTCGATAAGCAATTGCATTTTCTCATCTTTCCTTGTTTCTTCACGTAGCTCCTCTAGGGTTGTGCTGCTTTCACTTCTGCTAATCTGCCTGACCACTTTCTCAGTCTTGTCCTTTTCTGTCTCTGGAAGTGGATGTCTTGACAAGTAGTCCATTGGGTCTTGCTCATCTCTGCCTGGTTCATACTTGATTTCAAAATCTAAGTCCTGCAATTCCATGATCCATTTCTCTATTCTTGGTGGAAGCTGCTTGGTCTTTGAGAACATGGGAATTAACGGCTTATGACCAGTGATGACAGTAAATCTCGGAGCGCCAGATAAATGAATTCTCAACCTGCCTGCTGCCCATTTGATTGCTAGAGCGTCTTTCTCTGTCTGGCTGTAGCGCTTCTCTGTATCAGTCAAGCTTCGGCTGATGAAGTGAACAGGTCTCAGCCCTTTCTCTGATGGCTGGAACAATCCTGCAGATAATCCTTCATTGTAGCTTGCTTCTGTGCGTAGAGTAATTGCCTTCGCTGGATCGAAATACATCATCGTCTCACTGCTTGTGATGGCATCTTTGAGGTTCTGGAATGCTGCTTCTTCTATCTTCGTCCACTTGAATTTCGTCTCATTTCTCGTCAATCTTCTTAGTGGCGCCGTCAGTGTAGAATACTGGGGAATGAAATTAGATAGGTATCCAGTCATACCCAGCAGACTTCTCACTTCTTCTTTGCTCTTGGGTGCTGAACATTCCTTCACTGCCCTGATTTTCTCTGGGTCTGCCTTCAGTCCGTCACTGGTAAATCTGTGTCCGAAGAATTCAATTTCATTGGTGGCGAATTCACATTTATCTCTGTTGAAGGTAACATTGTATTCGCTGGCTCTTTTCAGGACTTCTTCCAGTGTCTTGTCATGTTCTTCTTTATCTCGGCCTCCAATCAACAAATCATCTCTCTGCAGCATGCAGTATGGTATGTCACCAAATACTCTGAACATTGCCTCGTCAAAGACGTCTTGTGAAGATTTTGCTCCGAAGACTAGTCTTCTTGGTCTGTAATTTCCCCAGGGGGTGCTGAATGTTGCTACTTTTGCTGTCTCTTGGCCCACACGTAACTGATGATATCCCTGCTTCAGGTCAAGTTTGCTGAAGATCTTGTAATCCCTCAGTGAGTAGGTGAAGTCTTCAATAATGGGTGCTTGTACACATCTGCTTCTCAACATTGCCCTGTTTGGAATTCTCATATCGATGCTTGCTCTTATCATGTGTGAGTCAAGTTTCTCCTTGCTGCTGAACTTTGGCTTCGGCTGGACCACAAGCGGTGAACACCAGGTGATTGGTTCATTTGCTGGAACTTTCTCGAAAATGCCTTCTTTTTCTCCCTCTTCTAGCCATTCTCGCAACGGTTCTTGCAAGTAGTAAGGTACATTCCTTGGTCTCTGGGCTACTGGGACTGCTTTCGGATCCATCTCTAAGTTGGCTTCTATAGGTTCACCTGTCTTCGGGTCTTTAATTTCACCAATTCCACTGAACACTTTGCTGTGATCGCTGATAATATTCTCTAAATTCGACTGTTCTTTCACCTTCTTGATTCTGAGTTCATTCTCATCTCTCAGCTTGCCTTGAGGGTCTATCCTCAACATTCCTAGTTCTTCCAGAGTTCTCCTGGATAGCAATGGGGGTGAATCGATGTGCCCTTTTATCACGAAGAATTTTGCCTTCACACCTCTATTCTTGTTCCTGATCAAAACTGGGACTTCTCCCACGACTGTCAACTTGTTTTGAAGTGCCCTCAGTCCTTCACTTGTGGAGTTCAATTTGATGTTCTTGTCTCTCTTCTTAAGAGCTCTAAATTGATGTTCGTCCATAACATTGGCCGTAGCCCCACTGTCTGGCTCACAGTTTGCTTGTATCTTATTTATTTGAACTGACACTGTGCCCTTGTCACTTTCCTGACTCCGTGCCGTCAATACTATTTTCTTTGCGCTGTGCAAAAAGTTGGAGTCGGTGCTACTGTCCGAATCATTGTCGTAGTTTCCCTCGTCGTTCTCATACCGGTCGACTGTCCTTGCATGTCTAAATCTGCCTCTTCCGGATCTCCATTGGGAGTAGTTCTGATGTCCTCTGGACCTTCCTCTGTAACTCGGTGGAATAAATCGACCTGCTTGACAGCATGATGCTAGGTGATGTTGCCTGCCACACTTTTCACAAAACTTGCCATAAGCTGCACAATCTTTCTTACTCTTGTGTCCTCCGGATTCAACACAGTACGAGCATTTTTCCTTAGGGTAGTCAGATGCACTCACTTCTCCCTGACTGCTAGATTCCGTTCTTTTCTGGTGTCTGCTGCGGCTCTGCGAACGTCCATATCTGCTCTGCGAACGTCCATGTGAACGATAGTTGTGATGACCACGTGTCCTGCCTCTAAATTTGGATCTGCCCCTGTGATCGTTGATTGCCAATACTTTGAGTTGCTTTTTCATCTCATCCACTTCTGTGGAGATGTCCTCCTTCTTAGCTGCTTCGTCTAAGAATGTTGACAGGTTCCATTTCTTCGCAATGCACCTCTTGATGAGCGTGTCGTCGCTGAGTGTCTGGGACAGGTGTTCTAATATCCTCTCATCTCTCGCATTTCCAAACTCACACTTTTTAGCTTTTTCCATCAACCTAGCAGCGAAGCTGATTGTGCTCTCATGGTGCTGTGGTTTCTGTTTTAAGAAGACGAATCTTGCGTAATGTTTATTTTCTTGTGGGATGAAGTGACTGTTTAATTTTCTCACCAATTTCTGATAGTCCGATTCATTGGCGTTATTAGGTAGAGCGGGCGGGTCGGGTAAATATTTCACCAAATTTCGAACTTCGGGTCCCCCATATCGACGTAAACATCTGACCCAATCGGCAACTTCTGTCACTTTTTGCAAGTGTGCCTCCTCCTCGAATTCCTCTAACCACAATTTCCAGGCTCCCGCGATATTAAGCCTGTCTTCTGGGGTTTTGAAAGGTTCAATAAGAAGATAAATACCTCCGATGTAGACATTTTGCGCTGCCATGCCGAGATCTTGCGCTCGTGGGCTTCAACCACGTGGTAAAAATGTCACAATTTTCGTCGGAAATTCACTTCTGCCGAGCTCCGGAATGAGCGTATTCACCTGACAGTACGTGCCTCGCTTCGTGGACCCTTCCGCGTAGTCGTTGCTGCTAAAAGTTGCCTGGTAAATCCATCAAAATGTCTTTTCTGACCGTTTATCCTCGTCCGGTGCCTTGTCACTGCGCGTGGGCTTCAACCACGTGGTGAAAATATCACAATTTTCGTCGGAATTTCATTCCTGCCGAGTTCCGGGACGAGCGTATCCACCTGACATTGTGTGCCGTGCGTCGTGGACCCTTCCGCGAAGTTGTTGCAGTTATTTTGTGCCCTGTTAATCCATCAAAAATGTCTTTTCTTGCCGTTTATCCTCGTCGCCAATTTAACACCACAACAACAACGCTTCCATGGCGGTTCGAAACTAGTAATTTATTCGTGCGCGCATGCGCACTGCGTAGCATAACAACACGAACTCAATACAGGTAAACGGAACGGTACAGCTGGTCACAATAACGAGGAGAGCTCTACTGAGTTGTCATAAGTATAAGGAAAATTTCTTCAGTAACAGCTGGATGCTTCGCGCCACTAAAAAGCCATTTCAATGGTTTTTCAATGCAGTTATAATATGTAAATGGCACTGCCATGATATTCGCGCAGCATTGTCATAGAACTACTGAATTATCTTCAACTTTCCACGCAGAAGGCCAATTTATCTTTTTAAAGGACTGGGGAAATGGGCAGATAGATAGAATAGATACATGTAGATAATGTCAGATCTATAGATAAGATTAGATAGATAGATAGACAGATGGATAGATAGATAGATAGATAGATAGACAGATAGATAGACAGACAGACAGACAGACAGATAGACAGCTAGACTGATAGACAGATAGATAGATAGATAAATAGATAGATAGACAAACAGACAGACAGATAGATAGATAGATAGATAGATAGATAGATAGACAGATAGACAGATAGATAGATAGATAGATAGATAGATTTCACTGACAGCTGTGTAATTTCAAATCTGTGTTAAATTTGGATCAATAAATTTTGATTTATTATGTTAAATTGTTGATGTTACATAACTGAGGTCAATAAAACCAGAGCTATTCAGAGATGACTGTTTACTATTAGACTGTTACATAATTTGTTGATAGTTAATGAAGATTATGTAACCTAAAGTGTTGTTATGATTTCTTACTTGGTGAGCCATTTAAGTCATTAACTTTTGTGTCGACTTTTAATCTTCAGTCACTTCTTACAATCAGGGGTATGGAAATAATTATTTCCAATGTTGATACACATGCTGATTTAAATCCCTGAAATATGACATTGGAGGTTGTTATACGACAAGACTGAAATTTTAAAGCTATTTTGGAAGATGTTTGAGGTATTTTAATTATTTAACCAAACTCTGACTAAACTATTAGCTCCACTTTTATGGCAACTACAGGCACTTCCTGTTCAGGCAGTCACTGTAGACAGGAGCACCACACAGAATGAGCTGTCCTTGTGCTAAGTGAGCTTCGCTCATGGCTGCGCTCATATCATATTGATTTCTTGGTCATGAGTGCATCCACGTTTGAAATGATGGTTCCATTTTTTTTTTTAGTGTTATGAGGTATATTCTAATGTCAATTCATAATCAAAAATGGCAGGATATTATAGCTCCATGGTACACTTATCATTATGTGAAAAGAATATTCAAATAGTGTTATTTGAATATTCTTTTCACATAATGCAAAAAAGCATAGTTGCATAATTTGGAACGCGGTGTATGCACGTAGTAAAAGTTAAATATGTACGTACATTTGTTTGATCACTTTACAACAAGCTTGTATGGTTATAAATCCAGATTGTTACACCTCAAAATACAGAACTGCCTTTGTAAAGCAGAGAGACCACTCAAGAATCTGAGGATTTGCTAAGGGACCGTTCAGAATTTATGACTGGGGGGGGGGGGTGGGAGTTTTGCTGGAACTTCCCGTCAAAAATTGATACCCCCCCTTGAGTTTCATGCGGATTTTTAGTACCCCACCCTTAGGTTTCACGTGTATTTTTAATACTCCCCCCCTCGACATACTAAGCAATACACAAATATATACTGTTATAACACGGCCTCGCATACAGATTCACGTAATTTCGCGTACTTTCTCACGTAAAAAAGTCCGAATTAAATGAGTTTATGCGTGTTTTTAAACATTTTTTCTTTGTTAAAATTTCTTACCCCCCCTTGGAAGTGTTTTCAAAAATTAATACCCCCCTTGAAACACATGTGAAAAGTTAGTACCCCCTCAGCCAAAACTCCCACCCCCCCCCCCCCAGTCATAAATTCTGAACGGTCCCTAAGCCAAGGGATTTAAGTTGACGTTAGAAGCTCTAGAGGCTTTAATTCATCAGCTGATAGCAAAATGGCCTGTGTGTGACAACTGGACAAGTTTTGATTTTTTTTGGTGAAAGAGAACATTTAAACCGTGCAGATGCGTCTTAAAAAATGGAAAGATCGAAGGAAGATCGATTTTTGACTGAAATGAAAATTGTCTGACCAGAACTCCCTGACTGTCAGACAAAATGTTTGACCAAAATCACTTTGCTTTGCGTGCACTGCCCTCCCCCCCCCATATTGGACCTGTGCCCCCCCAGGTGCCCCCCCATATGAACTTTCCAACTCTGGCTAAAATATACGATTAGTATAGTGCGTGCCCCAGAGAATTGCGTGCCCCCCCTGGTGCCCCGCTCGAGACGCCCCAGTTACGCCACTGTGCCAATAGCAATTCAAGACGCCATGTGGCATTCAATGTCTGGTCCGCAAGGTCCGCATAATCCGTTTGGATAGATAGATAGATAGATAGATAGATAGATAGATAAGTAAATAGATAGTTAGATAGTTAGATAGTTAGATAGATTAATTGATGATTGGTTGATCTATCAATGTATATTATATATAGGCTATGGAGTTGCTATATAAGATGTATACATGTAAGTCACAGGCTGGTTCAAGGCATTTTGAAAGACAGATGAGTGACCTTTTATCTCGCAGAGTTACTAAATTCAATTAAATAGAAAAATGTGCCTAGACATGGGATAAAAAGGTCATACCATGGAGAGGTGCAGTACATCCCAGTATACTCCCCTCGACCCCAGTATATTGCCTCGACCCTTCGGGTCTCGGGAATATACTGGGGTCTCGGGGAGTATACTAGGGATGTACTGCACCTACCCATGATATAACCTCATAATATATCCCTGTTTCTTTCTGTTGTATTCCCCTCTCTCAATCTGTATTGACCAGGGAAAAGCTCAGTATGAGGGACAAAAGTTGGCTAGACATGGGATAAAATCTCATCTACCATCAAGGGCTATACTTTCACTCTCTAAACTGAAAAATTATTTTTGAGAGTTCAATAGTAACTTGATAAATGATGAGATACTTTCAACGTGCAAAAAGTGACTTATGACGTCAGAATGCCAATTTTCAACATTTTTAGAAATTCTTGTATTCAGGGGTTAAAAGTCTGCTATGAAGTTTCAGAAAAAAAAATTAGATCTCATGTACCATCAAGGGCTATACCTGCACTGTCTAAAACTGTACAAATTATTTTTGAGAGTTCAATTGTCTTGATAAATGATGAGATACTTTCAAAATGCAAAAAGTGACTTATGATGTCAGAATGCCAATTTTCAACATTTTTGAGAAATTCTTGTTTTCAGGGGTTAAAAGTCTGCTATGAAGTTTCAGAAAAAAATCAAACCAAAGCCATCCTTGCAGATTCTAAAAATTTAAAAATTATTATTGACTGACCAATAGTTGCTGTATGATTCAACATGCACAAATTGAGTTAATTATAGGACGTCACAATGCCAGAGTACTTTTTCTTGCAAGTTGCACACCACCTCATGCAATTTCAGTTTTTGTGGCACCTCATGGTGAATATATAAGCCTTAGCTCTATATACTTATTGCATTTCAGTCTTCTTGGGTAAAAGGTACACCTGATGTAATATTAGGTATCTCAGTATTCTTTGTGCTATCTTAACTACTCAGTCACGTAAAGAATGAAATTACGCTCCACATTGCCACAACTACTGCGTCATACTATCTATCTATCTGTCTGTCTGTCTATGGATCTAGTGATGCATGATACATGTAGACCGACCTTAATACCTACACTGATGTTACAAACGCCTTGAAATGATGGTTTTGAGGCGACTTCTTGCTTCATAAATTTTATAAATAGTGAGAGCACTTGGAATTTACCTTGGGATTGGGAAACTTGTTGAATACTTGAAATCCTTTTTTGTTAGGTCGATTTATCGAGAAATACCAAGAAACTTTACACGAACCTTCACGTGAAAATCCCATGAATGCGAAAACTTCAGCCCTTGACATCATGCATTTCGAACACACGTACGTACTACTTTTCAGCAGAAAGAATTGTCCCAAAAAACTGCAAGTTACGTCAACATGCAGGTAGTTACTTTTCAGAAATATTCACCAGTACCAGTTTGATGTTCTGGTTCTAATATTAACACAGATACTCAGTGCTATCAAATTACAAGGAGGAGATAGGAGTAGGAGATAGAAGCAAGAGGAGGAGGATGATATGGGAGGAAGAGGAGACAAGAGGGGATGAGGAGGAGGAGATAGGAGAATATGAGAGCAGGTGGAGACAAAGGAGGATGAGATGGGAGGAAGATGAGACAGGAGTGGCATGAGACTGAGAAAGATGAGGCAGGAGGAGGAGATAGAAAAAGGAGGAGACAAGAGGAGATGGGAGTAGGAGGAGACAAGAGGAGACGAGAGGATGGGAGGAGGAGGAGCAGGAGGAGGAGGAGGAGTAGGGGAGCAGGAGTAGGGGAGGAGGAGTAGGAGACTGAGAAGGAGATAGGAGAGTGAGGAGACAAGAGGAGATGAGAGGTTGGGAGGAGGAGATGGGAAGAGAAAATGGGAGAAAGAGGAGGAGGAGACTTAATTAGAAGGAGGAGACAGGAGCAAAATGAGATGGGAGAAGCAGGAGACTGAGAGAGATGAGAGGAGGAGATGAGAGGAGGAGATGAGAGGAGGAGATGAGAGGAGGAGATGAGAGGAGGAGATGAGAGGAGGAGATGAGAGGAGGAGATGAGAGGAGGAGATGACGCCCTCGGGTTATATTTACCACCTCGGCTGTATATATCTCCATATACCACATATGCCCATGGTATAACTACTATATATATAATACTTTTCTGAGTCCAACATATCTCTATGATGGACGACTCAACATCCGTCAATTGCCAAGTTCTCAACTTGTTCAGAAAAGATGGTCTGACATGTCAGAGAGCAGTGGCAGATACAGGGAGGGGGGCCTTGGTGGCCTGAGCCCCCATGACCACTGAGCTGAGATGGAAAAAAATACTTTGAATAAAATATGGGGCAATGCGGGCTCTCGGAAGTCAAAACGACACCCAGGTGAGTAAACGAATGGCAAAACGACATCTACTCCCAAACAGTGACATGGTAAAAGTTTGCAAGCCTATAACTATAAATGATAACTGCTCTTTGAATTGTCCCATAAATGACCATGCAGTGAGGTGAAATATTTTGAGTATTTGATTTGTTTAAATGACTCCAAATTAGGTTGTCATGGATACCCACACAAGTATTTCACATCAAATCAAAGAAGAGACTCAAGGCTTTGTCACAATCACCCTAACATGTAAACATCAGCTACACATTGGCCATTTTCCCAAATTTTCTCATTTTTTTAGAAATTGGTTGCTATGGCAACATATTTAAAGTAAATGTTTAATAGAAAACCATGGAAACTCCCAATATTTTCCTGATTGCATTCTTTGGGAATATAGGTAGCAACAAAGCAGTGACATGGTAAGAGGTTGCACCCTATAAGTGATAGCTGCTCTTTGCCTTCTCCCGTAACATGATATATTTTGAGCATTTGACTTGTTTTAAATGACACCAGATTGGGTTGTCATGGATACCCACACAAGTGTTTTACATCAAATGAAAGAAGAGACTAGGGGCTTTGTCACAAACACACTTACATGCAAATAGCAGCACCACATGGGCTACCGGGGTTGGCGAAATGTCAAACTATCTAAAAAAATATGCAAATGTTTGAACTTTAACCCAATTTTATTACAGGAAATTAACCTTTGACCCCAATGGTCACATGACCCCAAGAATCCTTATACCCTTGAATATTTATAAAGTAACTTCAATAAAATCAATATATTGAATGCATGCTACAATTAAAGGATATGTTAAAAATAGCAAAAATCTGATTTTGGTTGCTATGGCAACCATTTTTCCAAAATCTGGCCATAGAAAAAAATGGCAACAACTGTTTTCGGATTCCTCAGAATCTGGGCTTTCCGAAAATGTATAGTTTATAAAATCAACAAGCAAATCCCACGGAATTACATAAGGAACCGGACTATTTGTATGTACCACTTAATTGTTATTGAATAAACCCCTACTTATTTTATACCAAATATATGTATCTTTGTTTTTGCTAACAACAGACAAATATATTTGAAGGTTGAAGTTACATTTAAAACTGAAAATATGTCCCACATGATGGCAAAGGTTCTGTCTATATATACCCTAGACAATAATTTTAACATTCCTTAGCTAAAATATCAGTAAAACTATAAAAAAAAGTTCATAATGCCATTAATGCAGCAAATTAACAGCAATGTTTTGCAATTATAAGAAACTAGCAAAAAAGCTAGTTTTTACAATACCAGAGGCGACATCAAGCAGTGAACAAGTGAATTATGTTACTCTAGACACTCCTGTCATCTGGTGTCAATTTGGGTCCAGCAGCTTCCCTAAGCATCATCCGTACCTTCATCATACCCAGGCTCCTCTACGGTGTGGAAGCTACACTACTCAACAGTAGAGATCCTTGGACGAATTCTTCAAGAAAATACTCAGACAAATACAGAATCTTCCACAGTCGACTGCTTTGGAGGCCATATACTTGCTTTCTGGAGAAATACCTATTAAATTTCACTACCACCTCAGGGTATTAACCCTCTTCGGAAGTATTTGTAGATTACCCCAAGACCACCAGCTTCGCGCATTAGCAAGAAGACAACTCGCTATGAAGGACTCCAAGAGCTCCAGCTGGTTCTCCATGGTGTCACTCATCGGAGAAATTTACCAGGTGAACATCCACAAACAGTGTCTATTCCCGTGGCCGAAATCCGCTTGGAAGAAGCATGTCCGTCTCAGCGTACGAGAGAAGTGCCTAACAGAGCTCTGGGAACAAGCATCAAAGAAGTCGTCCTTAAGATGGATGCTCATGCCAGAAGCGGAAGGACTACATCCAGTTTGGAGATACTGCAGCGCCAACACTCAGATGCTCACCGCAGCTCACACCAGGGTGAAGATGCTGGTTGGCAGGTATCAGACGCAGCAGCTCCTCTCTAAGTTTCACAAAAATACTCCAGCCACCTGCCAGCTATGCCACTCCGAAGAAGAAGACATCCTGCACTTACTTGCCACATGTACTACCTCGGAAGCTATCCGAAAGGAATTCCAGGAGAAGCTAGGAGATATCTATGGTGAAGAAAGTCTTCCAAAGCCTTCAACTGCTGAACAGTTCTGCTCTGCAACCCTAAATGGAGGATCCTATCTGAGGAATGGTGGTGTCATTGCACTTAGAAACCTTGCCGCAAGAGCAAATCAACTAACAAATATGTACTGCTGCAAAATAGATAATTTCAGATTAAGCCAAATAGCAACTCAATAATCGATGAACATCTTATTCTATGTCTTATAACTCCATCAGGAGGTTTGCCTACTAAGAGGCAGGATTTAACAAAGAAGAAGAAGAAGAAGACAAACTACCAAAAGTTGCATATTCCTTAACTTCTGTACTCTGTAGTTCTTGCTTTGCAGAAGTCCTACAGATTCTCCATTAATCAGTTAGTTTCTTATTGTTATTTTGGAAAAGTAAAATAAAACAAAAGTAAATACAATATCACTTAAGTTTTTGTGAGCTTTGAACAAAGTGAGTTTCAATGAAAGAAAACCATCAATTCTCAAAAAAACAAATGTTTATTTGTATTTATGAATTTTGCAGGGCTTGATTGACTTTCTCTGAAATTTTGTCACTGGTTTTTTAATGTTTTGTGACTTTTTTATTCTTGATCTACTTCCGTGCCATTGGAGCTAAACGATTGTCTAATATAGTAAAATATGCATTCAGACATTGAATTATATGCATTGTATTATGAAATATGATATATCTGTGAATATAGCTTGCAGGAAAATGTGATGGTCTCTGAGTTCACCATCACAATGTGATGTTCAAAGTCACCCCAAAGTTTGTTACAATTCAACATCATCCACTTATATTATTTGTTGTCGGTCTTTCTGAATAGCCTCCAACAAGTTTCTGGTTGATTTTGGAAGTATTCGAGTGACATTGTAATAAGGCAAATATTTACAAGGCCAGGGTCATTCAGTACTGTTGTGGGCACAGAAGTTCGAAGGCTATGGTATCTGCAAAAAGAAGTATGCTTAGTTCACTCATCAAAATCATGGAAAAAAAAATTCCAGTCACAATGACTTGATGTAGAAAGAAAGTAGGCTTTAGAATAATATAATCAGAAGTCAAATACTTCCAGTATCTCATTTAGCTTTGCATTCATAGAAGATCAATCATTTTCAGAAAAATGTTCAAAGTCACCCCGGCTGTTCAAAGTCACCCCGTTCTACGGTAAATCATTAGGAGTTCAATCTGGGATTGGAATGCCACAAACAAGTGGATTGTTGCTAAAAAAAGTAATATCATAAGAAGAGGAGTACTGACAATGACATCTTCAGGACAAAACTAATTAACTTCATACTAAAAAGGTCATAGATTGTCCAGTGAATAACATTGTTGTGCACCAATCACAATCATCTATTAATTTGCCGACGCTGACTGCCCACCATATCTATCATTTCATGTATACAAATGTAAGGTATTTTCAATGTATATATATATTTGTACTTTTCTCATTTGTATGTACCACTGAATTGTAATTGAACAAACCCCTACTTATTTTATACCAAATATATGTATCTTCGTTTTTGTTAACAACAGACAAATATATTTAAAGGTTGAAGTTACATTTAAAACTAAAAATATGTCCCACATGATGGCAAAGGTTCTGTCTATATATACCCTAGACAATAATTTTAACATTCCTTAGCTAAAATATCAGTAAAACTATAAAAAAAAGTTCATAATGCCATTAATGCAGGACCCCTAGTGGTAGCGCCATGCGAAGTTTGTTGCGCCCTCTTCCGGTTTGTTTCTGAAGCGAACACTACGCACGTTTTCACTGAGCTCCGATAAACTCATAATTTTGTGCACAAAACACGATTATCTTCCAGGTGAGTTACTTTTATTTTACTCAGACTTGAGCTGGGGCTCGTCTGATCATGTACAGCTGAGCTGGGGCTCGCTGTTTCTTTGTTTATTTGGAGTTTGAGCTGGGGCTCACTCATATGGCTGGAAAATGGCTGGGAGCTAGTGGCTCGCCTTGTTGGAGTGGCGGGAGATTTTTTTTGGGCCTCCCAGGGCTGCTTTACCTCAAGAGTATTCACGTCATGAAGACAAGGCAGCCCTGACAACAGTCTGTACCGGCTGATGGGGCCTGTAAGTCCTTCATTATTTCCAATCTTGAGGGTTTTTCTCTTGTCAAATTCCAGCCAATTTGTCCAGCCACATGAGTCTGGGAATATGGGGTTCACACGTTGCCCCAAAGGGATCACAGTCCCTCGGGGTGGGATTTTCCCTGGCAGCCTGCCTGTCAACAGAGAGGAAGTCCTCACGGTCATTGTCAAATTACTAGGTTTGAGTAACTTTAACAAAGAATGACAATTATAAGCCAAAAGCCTGATCGCAAATTAAATGTTACAGTAAAAAAATTTTAAAAAAAAGAGATTGACCCTGAAGTGAGGCCTAACCCTCACATCATACAGGGGAAAAGTTTGCCCTCAGGCAACTAAGACAACACATCTGCTTTCTTTTGCTGGGGACTATTCTAATCCCCAAAAAAGGGAAAGCAGCCTAACTCTACTCAGTAGACAACTGATATGGATATGGGGGGATACGGTTGGTGGCCTAATCCACTACCCCCCCCCCTTTTTTGGCAAAATAATTAGTGAGGGAAGAGCACAATTTTACAAGTTGTGATATTTTAAGTTCTGCCTAGACTTTCTCTTTTGATTTGTGCAGATGCGTAAGGCTGAGGTCAAGTGATGCGAGCCTGTAAACATTGTGTCTTTTGGTTTCTTTGGCAGAATGGCTCCAGTCCTGCGGCCCAACCACACGTTGGCCGGCAAAAGGAAAGGCCCACTGATTGAGAGATTACAGACAAGAGACCGGATCCAAGGCGCCCTGGCCCGTTTAGCCCGTGATGTGGACCCAACGGAAATGACGCGAGCAGAGTTAAAGCAACAGATAGAGAAGCTGACCGGAGAGAAACCTGAAGACCTTTGGCAAATGGCCGGCAATCCAGACAGGCCAGAGGATGGTGATCTCCGGATCCTACTCCACCACTCCATCACTATGGCTAATGAGATGGGCCAACCGCTCGAACCGCCAAGGGTTGGTATTAGTCCCTTTGCTGTGCTGGTTTCACGTTAAAATTGTCACTGACGACACAATATATCATGCTTTCTTGGGTAATTAGGAATCTGATTAAGTGACAGCTGAAGTAATATAAGGTCAGGTTATGGTGGCAGTAGCCTTTTGGGTAATAGCCTGGACTTATGCATTGCAAAATGGACGTGTGTGACACTGTGTGTATCAGTTGGCTTTTCCTGTGTTTTCAGGGGAATAATGCAAGAGATGCTGCACCACAGGCCGGCACGGCCGACGCTGATGCTACCAACACATCGGAAGTGGATCTCCTGGCCAGACTGGAACAGGTAAAAAGTCAGTCTGTGAATTTTGCCCTCTCACAGGTTAAGGCCTTGGCTGCATCAGATGACGCTTCAGAGCAGTCCATCTTGATAGCGTTAGATCTCCTGGTGGACATGGCGAAGGAGAGTGGTCATCCAGACCTTGATCTGTACCAAAGCATCCGGGCGCAGGCGGCCAGCAAGAGGGACCGTCTGTGCATCAAAGATCTCTGTTTGGAGCTCCTGGGAGACAAACAGCATGACAAGGTGGCTGCAGCAGTTAGCAAACTCCTTAAAGAGGGAAAAGCCCGCCGGGCTGAAAGAGCTCCCAAGAAGGAAGACCCCGCTCCTCAGCCGGCAGCTGCCCAACCCCAAGTGCCGCAGGTGTCGCAGACGCCTTCCCCTTTTCAAGCTTTGCCTGGCCAGTATGGCCTGCCGGCTTTCTTCCAAATGCCCTACCAAGGGTACCCAGCACAGGGTTTCGGAGGCTACCAGGGGAATGGTTTTGGAGGCTACAGTCCCTATGGTGGCCAGGGGGGTTACAGGGGCCGAAGGAACAACAACCACAACAATAGCAACCAGTGGAGACGGAACAGCAGGCCAGGCCCAGGTGGTGGCGCTGTATGTTATTTCTGTGGGTCTGACTCCCACATGATAAAAGACTGCGGCGATGAAGAAAAGTAGTCCGGACAACAACCAAAAGTAATGTGTAGGACTGCTTCCTTCTGTACTTGTATCAGGACAACCTGTTATGTGTGCATTAGTGAGGCGTTTTACTCTGGTTCTGCGGCCTCGCATCATGATTACCTGAATGTAGATTTTGGTAGAATTTGGTCAGTGTATGTTTGTTAGTCACTTGATGAACGATTTATTTTGCGGTATTTCCATAGCGCAGAGTTCACACTGTTTTTTCCTTTTTCCTGCTATTTGAGTTGTTGGTTTAAAGTTAGCTGTCAATTATGTTGCCTTTAATATTGCTTCAGGATAACCTGTGGCCATCTGAAGGACAGCAGCGGAATGGGTTTACACACAGCGACTTGCCTCACTCCAGGCCCCAGGTATGCGGGGAAAACTTATAGATAACTAATATTTAAGGCTTCATTGCAGTATGTAGGGGTAATGATTTCTAAGACATTCTAATAGTGCCTCACGATATCCTTTTGTTCTTAATTTACGTTAAGTTAGGTCACTATTCCGGCAATAATGGCTCTATTCTGGTCACTGTGTCTCCAACTGGCATTTTTCCTTCTCATTCAGTTCACCCCATTTGAGCGGAAGTTTGCACAACAACCCAAGGTGCCCTGCCAAGAATCCCAAAGTACCTTCAACCCAGTAGCAGCGCTTGGCGAGAAGCGCACACGGCCTCTGTTCACCACACTAAATGGGGGCTGGTCCCGCGAACACCAAACAAATGGGGGTCCCACGGCAGAAGAAGCTTTGTTGTCTCGGCAACTGCTAGATCCAGAAGAACTCCCTTTGAGGGATCCTGAGTTTTTCGTGGCAAAACAGCTAGGTAGTCATATGCAGGAATGGGAGCCCCTGTTACAGGTCTCTCATCATGCCACTGCGTCAACGGTCCGGACTTGGCTGACAGAAGGAGTCTCAATTGAAATGTTTCTGCAACCCTTTAAAGGCTCCTTTAAAGGGGTACAGTATGACCTGGCACTGCCGTCTGCCTTTTATCAACAGAATTCAAATAGTTGTGAGGCTAACCCTCTATTACTTGCACGCACTTTGGAAGAGCGTCTGCGGAATGGCTCTCTACAATTGCTGGGAAGATGGGATGAACTTGATGAGGCACAACTGCCCCAATGTATCATGCCGCTCACTTTGGACACGAAAAAGGAGCGGGTATGCCACGATGAGCGTTTTCTAAATTTGTTCGTCAGAGACACCCCTTTCCGGTTGGACACTTTACGGGATGTACCCCGTATGTAACAACAAGACGACCTCTTGATTAACACAGATGAGAAATCTGGCTATGACCATATAGGTCTAGCACCTTCCACTGTCAAATATTTTGGTCTTATGTATGATGGCTGGGTTATGGCTTACACCACCTTGCCCTTTGGTTTCAAAGCTGCCT
The DNA here is from genome assembly GCA_026936325.1 of Platynereis dumerilii. Classification (NCBI taxonomy): domain Eukaryota; kingdom Metazoa; phylum Annelida; class Polychaeta; order Phyllodocida; family Nereididae; genus Platynereis; species Platynereis dumerilii. Next base: position 1,585,985 of record JAPTHN010000052.1, on the reverse strand, counting down.
GCTATATCTACCAGACAGTCGGAATGATTGTCTCTAGTTACCTTCGCTCACTGGGAGTCCCCATCCTTCAGTATATAGATGACCGTCTGGCTGTAGTGGGGAGGGCCACTTCGGGTATTCATCCCCAGAATTCAACATATGCCATCCTTCAGATAATGACCCGGCTGGGGTATACATTCTCCTTGAAAAAATGTTGTCTGCAGCCAACCAAGGTAATCCGTTTCTTGGGTTTTATTCTGGATTCATGACGACGCTCATTCTCCCTACCACTCGACAAGAAGGAGGACTTCTGTGGGCTACTTCAGACTTTGCTCACAAGAGATAGCCTTGATTTAAACTCCCTACAGAGCATCGCCGGAAGTGCGCCTCGATGGCCATTGCCATACCGGGTGCAATGTTTTACGTCAGGGAGATGAACAATGCTATTTCTGCGGCACTACGTTCCGGACAACCGGTGCAAAACAAAGGTGCCTTACAAGCAGAACTACAGCATTGGACCTTCGTAAAAACATGGTAAGGAGTGGCGGAATGGAGAACTGAGCGCCACCCCACTGTTCAGCTGGCGACCGACGCCTCTGGATTCAAATGGGCGGGCACCCTTTTGAGCCACAATGTGTCATCAAGGGAGGTTAGCGACTATTTTGCCCCTGGAGACCAACGCCCCATCCACCAGAAGGAGACTGAGGCAGTGGTGAAAGCTTTGTTGTCTCTAGGAGCAGACATTGCCCATCCCAGAGTTGACGTTCTAACGGACAGCATGGCTCTTATAGGGGCATGGCAGGAGCAAGGCTCTCGCAATTCCCTCTTCAATGACTGCCTCAAACAGCTTTTCCAAACCACTCTGGATCTAGACCTTGACCTCCACTTAAAATATGTGAACACCAAGCAAAACCCATCTGATGCCCCCTCAAGAGCCTTGAACCGACAGGACGCGAAACTCGCAGGACCTTACTGGCGCAATATTGACGATGCGTTTGGCCCGCATACATGCGATTTGATGGCATTAGACTCCAACTGCATGAAAACAAAGGATGGACAGCTTATGAGGCACTTCACACCCTACCCCATTCCACTGTCCTCTGGCGTCAATGTCTTTGCGCAAAATGTCCAAGCTGAGTCAAATGCCTATGTTTTTCCCCCAGTTTCTATGATCCCCTCATTGTTGTCTTTCCTTCAGGAGGGCAAAATCTCACAGTGCACAGCTGTATTGCCTGTAACACCACTCAAGCCAGCATGGTGGCCAAAAGTCTTGCAGTTTTCCACTGGGAAAATTAAAGTGGCCTCAAAGGGGGATAGGGCAGTACTATGGTACCCCAGCCGACATGGCTGGCAAGTTGACCCCCATGGACTTCCATGGGATTTATTTGCCTACAAAATGTCCTTCTAGTTTATTTATAATTTGTAAATGCATGACGAGACCCCATTTGAATAACTCTAGGTTTTCTCTTACTGCTATTTTCTCTTGCTACTATTTCCAGCCACAAGAATTATGGGAAAGAGTGGACAACCGCATTCAACAATTGGCCGATAGAGCAAGTCAGAGAAAATCTGTGGTGAAAAAGAAAGGCCTTGCCCGCCAACTTGCAATTTTCCTGGGGACCCTTCCGATTCCTCGCACACTGGAGACATGCCAACCACAGGACCTTTTACGTTTTCTGGCTTCAAAGGACGAGTCGGGTGTCGGGAAGACCCAAGTCCATGATGTTGAGTGCCCTTACTTGGGCCAGCAGCTTATTCAGCCTTGTGGCTGTCCCCGCCGCTTATCGGTGGAATATGTCAAACATTTAATTGGGGATTTGAAGGCGGTGCTCTCCAAATGGGGCCGGGGCTACTCCTGGGACCCCTCCACGGCTGTAGGAAACCCGGCCATGGCCCCGGCCTTGGCCTCATACCTATCCAGTGTAAGAGATGAGCAAGCTGCTTCCCATGTGGTTGTGAAACAGGCCAAGCCCATGACACTACAAAAAATTGTTTCCCTTGTCACATATTTATCAAGGGAGTTGCAGACCTGTCAGCTAAAGCCCAAGGAAAATTTTCTACTATTAAGGGACAGGGCCTTCTTCTTAATACAATTTCTGTTAGGGGAACGAGGCGGTGACCTCTCCAAGCTTCTTTTACAAGAAATCTACAGGTGCCCGGATGAATCTGCCCTAATTATACGACAGACATATGGGAAAACCCGCACTGAAAAACACAGTGTCCTCGTGAGGTCACCGGAAACGGTTCTCTGCCCAGTCACTGCCCTGGAACAGTTCATCTCAGGCTCAAAGGACATGGGGCTGGATATGTCAAATGGCTATGTTTTCAGAAAGACCCTCCGGACGGGAAATGTTATTAATTTACCGTTATCCCAATCAGCAGCAAACCAGCGACTCCAACTGCACCTTTCCACAATTGGCCTTCACCAGGGTGAAACCACCCACAGTCTTCGCAGTGGCAGTGCTGTGGCACTGCAGTCAACCCAACATAGTCCGGCGGCTGCTGCCTCACACATAGCCTAGTAACAAGTTTCATGTATAGATTTATAAGTTCCACTCTTGATCCTGAACAATTTTTGTGGGGTTTTCTTATTGACAGCATTCCTTTCATGGGTGCCTCTGGTTATGATATAACCCTTATGGTCACTTTATATACTTTGTTTATTAATATGTATGATCACTGAATTTGTTTGTACTTTGCATGTTGTAAGTGCTAATTTCTCTGGGCATGTCTCATTGTGTTGACAAACATTACGGGTGTTATGTATTGTGCCTGCAGTGTATTGCTGATTTTCAAGAATTTGTATGCAATTGTACTTAATGAGAATGATCAAACTGTTTCATTTCCTGTTAAAAATTATATGACTATTTGCTTTTGTGGAGGATAAGCAAAATCATTTCATCTTGGTGCTCCAATAATGTATTATCTTGCCAAATACTCAGATCTCCTGTATGTATACATAGCTTGGTGCTCGATTGTGTGTTATTATGCCATGTATTCCGATCTCCTGTTCATAACTTTTGCAGCATTATTGGTCTCGCTGGGACGAGCCTATTCTCAGGCATTACCGTAGTTTTGTTCCATAATATATTGTTTGAAAACTACAGTCCTGTTTGTTTGTGTTCTATATTAAGTCTTTCTGGTTTCCTACACTGGTTTTTAGAGGTGAGGTTTGGGGTAGCTTGAGGTATGGTGAGCCTCCGGCGGGTCGCTTCCCCAAACTACCTGCTGTTGTGTCTTGATAATGGAGGGAGTAGAATGGCAGTGGTTTGCCAAATTTCTCCCATATCTGAAACTACTGAGAATGAGCGTACCAGTGGGGATCCCCTAGGACCCCTAGTGGTAGCGCCATGCGAAGTTTGTTGCGCCCTCTTTCGGTTTGGTTATGAAGGCGAGGGCTTAAGGGCGGTGAGAGTGGCTTCTGGGCTTCACCGCACCCTGTTTGGCCCTCCTGGAGGCGGTTCAGGCCTTCTGTACGGCCTTTTTAAAAAAAAAATTTAAAAAAAGACGGGAGGTACTCTCAGTCTCAGTAGGCAATCCTCTCGCAGGTTTGCCAAATTTCTCCCATATCTGAAACTACTGAGAATGAGCGTACCAGTGGGGATCCCCTAGCAAATTAACAGCAAGTGAATTATGTTACTCTAGACACTCCTGTCATCTGGTGTCAATTTGACAAACTACCAAAAGTTGCATGTTCCTTAACTTCTGCACTCTGCAGTTCTTGCTTTGCAGAAGTCCTACAGATTCTCCATTAATCAGTTAGTTTCTTATTGTTATTTTGGAAAAGTAAAATAAAAGAAAAGTAAATACAATATCACTTAAGTTTTTGTTAGCTTATAATAAAAATTTGAAAAGACATACTTGCACAGTTTGAAGCGCACTATTTTTATTCCTAGTGCTTTTGAATTGTGGACATGAAACTGATGTGGGTAGAATTAGATACAAGTCATAAGTATCCTTTTTACAATTTTTTTATGCATTTTCAAATCAGTGCTTATTATTGTTGAATACAATTGGTTTAAGTGATTTGTGAATCTTATATTACATGGATGGTGAGGAGTCCATCACAGATATAGTGATATCCAAGTTATATATATATAACTTTTCTGAGTCCAACATATCTCTATGATTGACGACTCAACATCCGTCAATTGCCACGTTCTCAACTTATTCAGAAAAGATGGTCTGACATGTCAGAGAGCAGTGGCAGATACAGGGAGGGGGGCCTTGGTGGCCTGAGCCCCCTTGACCACTGAGCTGAGATGGAAAATAATATTTTGAAAAAAATATGGGGCAATGCGGGCTCTCGGAAGTCAAAACGACGCCCAGGTGAGTAAACGAATGGCAAAACAACATCTACTCCCCCCCCCCCCCCCAGACTACCTTGTCTGGATCCGACACTTGAGATGGAGAGGAAAAAATAACCGAAAAATCAAACAGGTGTACAATTTCCTTACGTTAATATTCGGATTTCACTAAATCTTGTATGTATAAACTGATAATGTACGTATAAATATATATATTAAATCATTAGCCTTCTTTATAACAGCTATTTTTGGGTCTCAACCCCGTTTTCAAAAGTAAAAATTTGTCGATGGCAGAAACAGATGAGAAAGGACTCCTTTTTTCATAATAATTTCTCAAAAATCTTTGGGAAAAATATAATCGTATATATATGTGCTAATTAGAACAGGAATACTGAAAATGATACTTTCCAGATAGAACTCTTAATTTATTCAAACACACCTTGGACAAAAATGATTTAATATCAAATTTTGTAGGGTATATACAGAAATACCCTTTTCCATTATGAGTGACATAGTTAAAATCAAAATCTTAACCTAGCGTATAATGCAAGAATTAGTATTTTTGCTAATTTGGAGAAAAAACTAGCAAATCCACTCTATTGTGGTTGATTTGCTAATTACAGGCACAGTGATTTCTTCCAGACGGAACTCGTTAAATTGTTGAAACATATCTCGTACAAAATCAATGAATATCAAAATTTTACCGATGTTCTGTTCTAAAACACCTGTTTCCACCATTTGTGACTTACTTCACATCTATATATTTGTCTAATTTTTAAGTAATGCAAAAACTAGTCTTTTTGCTAATTTTGAGTAAAAAGTAGCAAATTCACAATATTGTAATTAATTTGCTAATTACAGGCACAGGCAATGTTTAAATGTAAATCATTAGGAGTTCAATCTGGGATTGGAATGCCAGAAACAAGTGGATTGTGGCTAAAAAAAGTAATATCATAAGAAGAGGAGTACTGACAATGACATCTTCAAGACAAAACTCATTAACTTGATACTAAAAAGGTCATAGATTGTCCAGTGAATAACATTGTTGTGCACCAATCACAATAATCTATTAATTTGCCCAGGGCCGGCCCTAGGCCAATGCAGCTGATGCAACTGCATCGGGCCCCGCGCTCTTAGTAGCGGGGCAGATTAGTCATGAATAGGGGAGTAACAGTGCATTTATACATAGAAGCATGAAACTTAGCACACATTTCAAAAAGGTCTTAAAGAAAATATTTAGATAGGGAGCCACTTCAGATTTGACCTAGTTGACCCATGGCAGCCATTTTCCAAAATGGCGGCTAATTTTCTCATTTTCCTGCTTTCTGTGAAGTGCCTATAGTATTAAAATATCGTAACAGTGCTCATTATTCCTTCTACAGATCTAAAGAACATTATCAATTGATTTCTGGATTGAACTGAGGAATTTTAGGGTAGTCAGGGTGCATTTTCTTAGAACTGATGAAGAAAATGTATCATTTTCGCGGTTTCCCATAGTTTCGTGGAATCTCAATCGATTTTAAAACTGACTACATATTTGAATTCCTCGTAAGAAGAGCTTTCAAATTAATGGTCGCATCAATAGTTTCCGTGAATTTTTTGTCAAAATTAAAGAAACAACAAAATCTTCAAAAATCATTTTATTTTCATTTTTTCCAATTTCAAACCAACTTTACGAAACCCATTGATGCGGGTACTCATTTGAAAGCTCTTCTTACAAGGAATTCAAATATGTAATTTATTTTGAGATTAATAGAGAATTGGTGTAACCATCCGTAACCGCAAAATCCAGTGTTCGAATCAATATTTCTAACAAAAAGGATTCCAACAAGCCGAAAAATAGACCAAGGCTACCAAAAAATGTTGTAGTAATGTACTGAATACTTAGAGAAACAATAAAAAACAATATTTACGTTTATTCTATTTGTAAGAACTACACAGAAAGCAGCAAAACGGAAGAATTGACCGCCATTTTGGAAAATGGCTGCCAGTAGCCACCTAAGCTAAATCTGAAGTGGCTCCCTATCCAAATATGTTTGTATAGATGTTTTTTAAGTGTGCTCCAAGTTTCAAGCTTCTATGTATAAATGCACTATTTTTTTACATACCTGCCCCGCTATAGGGGCCCCGCACCCCCTAGTTAATCCATTTTACAATAAAAGAAGACATAGGCCTATCCAGCAGCAGTGATTGCTGACATGTTCAATTGCTCACCTGAGCAATCAGCTTGTGATCTGTAACTAGTGCATGTGTCATGATTGCTTTTCGGTTCTGCTTATTGCAATCAATACCCAACACTTCTTTTATTGGAAGGGTCAATGAGAATTGCAATTAAGGTAAAGCCAATTGGCAGTGACACTGCATGAATCAAAATACATCAGAACATGAACTGATAAAGTAAAAGTTCCCTATATCTTATGTCATAAGAGAAGCGAGGCCACTTGTTTAGGCCACACATAATTGATCTTTAGCTTCTCGGGTTCGTCTCAAGGCACTTTTTCTAGGGTCGGTCGGTAGGACAAAAAAAAAAAAGGTGAAAAAAAAATTTTTATAATGTCAAAAAAACAAAAATTTTTTTTTTTGTTCAATTTTTTTTTTCCATCGGCAGGTAATCTATTGTGTCGGCGGGTCCGCGAAGCTAAGAATCAATTATGTGTGGCCTTAGGGTTTGAGACACGGGAATTTTAGCCAGTGCACATCATGTTAGTCCCTGGTGTGCCCAGATGTGCCTTATGCCCCAGTCTCACAGCGGCTCCCGGAGAACTATTTAAATCGGCGTCGAAGTATTTCCTGGTAATTTGGATGAATTTGGGTGATCCACCGTCGACTTTTCACATCCCCCCAGGGGAAGTTTTTGTGCCCCTCAGGGGTTCCTAGAAATGGAAAAACTGCGCCGTGGATGTCAAAAAAGATTCAACAGGTACAAACTTTTTTTTCATGACGGCGGAACAGAGCCCAAAATTTTCTTGATTTTTGGATGTCCGGCGTGGATTTTTTCAGTGAGAACGTCTCAAAAACATCTCCGGCGGGATATTAGGACATCCCCTGCCCCTGAGGGGACCTCTCCTGCCCCCGCGGGGACCTTTCCTGCCCCTGCGGGGACCTTTCCTGCCCCTGGGGGGACATTTGAAGCCTCGCCGGCAGTTTTTGACATCCCGCCGCGGTGAAATAGGTTCCCTGAGGGGCAGTTATAGGTTCCCTGAGGGGTACTTTTTATATCTCGGGGCGATATAAAAGTATCCCTCAGGAGGAGGAAATTCCTTTCTCCCAGCGAACTTTTGGGGACGGCGTACAACTTTTCTTCCGTGCAGTGAACAAAAAGAACCCCGCCGTGATATGCTTTTAATTAATTATGTAATGGTTTTATAAACATTGTATGTCGCCGGGATGGTCATTTTTTTCCTAGAATTCAACTCAAGCTACCCCTCAGTGGTAAAAAAGTTCTCCGTAACGTGCCGTGAGACTGGGGCATTAGGCTTTTTGTGCCGAATATGAAGATAAATATCATGACTCTCAGCTAATTCAGATTTTGAAAAGATCATGCTTGCCATGTTATCTCCGAACATCACTGGCTGATCACTACTCACCAGTGAGGTCACAAGTTACCCAATAACTCCCTAAAGTAGGCCTATAGGCGCGATGCGGGAGGGAAATAAGCTTCCATATAGGTCCACATCACTGTGCAGGCCGAAATACAACCCAAAAGCTCCCAAAAAGCCGTCCATTCGTTTCCAAAAAGCCTGTACCAAACTTTGAGACATATTCTGTTTAGCAGCATCAGGGCCGGCCTTAGCCAATGCGGGGCCCAATGTGACTCCCTCTGCGGGGCCCAATGTGCGCCCTCGGCGCCCTTTTTTGCACAAATTTTGCCAAAAGTTAACACGTAATATCAGCAATTGAATTGAGCAATTGATGCAAGTTAGGTAAATAGGTATGTTTAATGACCAGTGATCCAAAAATGTTTCCACGGATGGGAACAATACAATATATTTTTTTGGTTTACAATATCTTGAGACAGTTGAGTTGATAGCCTCAGCACATGTATGCATGTTAGTTGCTGGTTTTTGCTATGGTTGCCTCCCTGTTATTTTTCAGAAAGACACGAATATTTCTTTATAAATGTTCATGTTGTAATTCATGATTGATTGCTGAAGAAGTGTCATTTTTTCAGCAAGGGAACCATAGAGACCTTTAGCCCAATTATCCTACCAAGTGCATAAGGGTCATTTTCGCGAAAACGCGCAATTTGATGTCCTGCATTCGTGTGTGCCTGCCTTTGTAGGACTGAAATTAATTTTTGGCCTAATATTTAGAATAATGTTTTTCCTAGAAGAAAACAAAAATTTACGTGGGTGCGGCCATGCTGAACATGCTATATCACGCATTAAGTAGTCCAAATGTCCTTACCGTGGCATGTCCGCAACTCAACATCTTAATTTCAAACGTGTGCAAATTGAAAATTACTGCATGAAATGTGACATGCAAAGTGTGTATTTCTAGATATTTGTTACATTAAATACCTAGAAGTTTTTTTCTGAAATATAACTAATTTATCCACATCTCAGGACGTTTTGAAGGTGTGTCCCAGTTTTGAAATTACCACCGTCTTTACCGTGACCAAAGAGTTTAAGTTGCCACCAGAGTAAGTTAACAAGGCATGATGTCTCCAGATGCCACTAGGGTGTAAAGAACCAGGATATAACTACTTTTTTACCACATCATTGGGAAAGCCAGAGCTGCCATCTGTTGGTCAGACGATGAAATAGGTTTTATCTTGACTTCGTCGCAACTAAACTTCGTCTTTACCGAACCCTCAACAGCGGAGGGAGTTCAAAAGGTATGAGGATGTAAATGACATGATTGGTTTAGGAGGCTGTTCCAGAAGTAGTTGTGGTACTCTGAATTATGTAGTCCACTTTCTCTGGAAGAAATGCTGCATAACATGTCTTTTCCGTGGCCAAAATCTGTCTTTACCGTGGTCAAATCAATGCAAATATGCTGTGACACGGTAAAGACAAGGCTGGCCATGGTAAAGACATCTGAGTAAATTTGCTTTGATTTCATTGTGCACGTTAAAGACAATTTTTCCAAATAATTGAATATGTCAAATATTCACCCAAATTAGTTATCCTGTTACATGCAGCGTGGTAGTACCACATATTACATTATGTAAACAGAAAAAAATTGTAATTGAGTATTATTGGCTCAGCTTCCTGACATAAAAAAATTGGTTATGTCTTTACCGTTACTGCGCGTTTTCGTGAAAATGACCCATAAATGCAGGCCTTAAAGCCCCAATCATCTATCTATTTCTATTTATTACTAACAAAAGACACTGTAACAACTGTAACTCTGGCCACACCAAATAAATTTTATGGATGACGGATTTTTTGGAGAAAAAAATGGAGCGAGCGAGCGAATTTTTTTTTTTTTTTTTTTTTCGAAATTAATTTTTGAAACATTTTCAAATGCAAGCGAGCGAAATAAAAAAAATTATTTTTTTTTTAATTTGCAGAAAGCAACCAATTTTGGGCGAGCGAAATTTTTTAACAAAAGAAATAGAATATGATTGCTCAGAATTTGCTCTTATATAACAAATTATAAAGTTACTAGCATAACAACCGTGAAGATATTGAAAGGCGGGGAGAATAATAAGGGGAGTATTTTAAAGATCTTGTTAGATGTTAAGAAAACATCACTTCAATTTCCGTGACTCTAATTACAAAGACATAACGGAACTATTAGTAGTTTGGCTGGAGTAGGCTGGAGTAGCGTAATGATCAGAAGATGTATAACTTAAAGTGACAGAGAAATTAACACATTTTTTGTGTCTGTTTCCATTCTCATGAAGTGCATGTCATGTGTTTGAATTGATGGGTTTCAATTGGATTTTATTGCATATTTAGGTAATAAGGCTCAATAGCACTTTTAATTGACTGGATGATAATTACCATTAGCGTGATTTGTAGGGTTAAAAGTAAGTCAGAACAGTCTAAATTGCAATCAAGATAATTTGATTGCCATCCTAGTAAAATTAGATTCAAAAGCCTATGAATCTTCAGTATGCACTGTAAAATTTGAAATTTTGAGTTAGCTCAAATGATTGAGTGAGATGGTTGCACAATTTGTTTGAGCCATGATAGCTTGTTGTTTTGAGTTATGATAATCTTTATGTTGTTATAACTTACAAACAACAAGCTATCTTGGCTCAAAGGAATTGTGCAACCATCTCACTCAATCAATTAAGCTAACTCAAAGTTCAAATTTTACAGTGTGCTTCAAATTCGGAAATAAGATAGATTAACAGAAGAAAATGTGAAACATAAGCTCAAAATCAATGCATGAAAGTTGGCAAAGAGAAGCTAAAAACTTCTGAATAACTTCTGGACTCTGCTATATATTAACATTAAATAATCATTCATGAAAAATGTAGTACAGTAGTACAGTCAATCATTCTCTTGCCAGGCATTATTTAGAGCAATGTTTACAGCTAAAACCATTTACGACTTCGAAACTTTGAATATATAGATAGATAGATAGATAGATAGATAGATAGATAGATAGATAGATAGATAGATAGATAGATAGATAGATAAGTAAAGAGTAAAGGTAGATCTATACAAAGACACATGAATAGACAGTATAGCATTATAGATAGATTGCATAATGGATAATTACTGCACAATAGATTGAAATAAGAGATAGGTAGGCCTTATACAGGCTTATTTAATTACTTTTTTTAATGGATTGTATTGTTTTAAGTGTTTATAGTTACATGAAAAAACACTCATATAGCTACTTATCCACTATGAGGAAAAGGCGAGTTGTCTGAGCTTTCTAAAATGGGGTCTGCCAATTCTGTACATCAAATAGTTCTTTCAATCTGGGGAATTTAACTTTTTTTTTGCCAGGCTTCCAAGATCCATGCGGGCGCAAAATTAATTTTGAAATTAATTTTAATTTTAATTTCCCGATTTTAGAAGCGGCGATTCCGTCATCCATAAAATTATTTTGGTGTGGCCTCTGTGTTTTTTGTCTATGGTGACTTTTGTTCTGAATCCCCTGTTCTTCAAACAATATAGGGGCCTCGCATCACTATATTAATTGTACAATCAATGAAAGTTTTTTTCTTTGTCTTTGAATCCATGTTGTGTCATTTCCAATTGGCCTAATAACATTAGGCCTAATTGCAATTCCCATTGACCCTGCCTTTGAAAAAAATGTTGAGTGCAATAAACAAAAATTAAATACAATCAGGGTATTCATGCAGTAGATTGAGCATGTCAGCACTGTTGCTGGATGTTTCTCCCTCCTTTTCCTTTTGTCCCCTTACCAGTTATAGCCTTTCTTATAGGTGCGGGGCCCCTAAAGGTGCGGGGCCCGATGCAGCTGCATCGGTTGCATTGGCCTAGGGCCGGCCCTGAGCAGCATGGTTCAATGTGAAATGCATGTCTCATCAATTTGGGAGACGAATTTAAGCAAATTTATAATGAATATGTAATGGATTATGTTAATCTGCCTAATTAATTATCCCTCATTAAAAAATGTTAACTTTTGATAAAATTTGTTATAGTGGCCTAGGCCTATAGGCCTCAAAACTAGATATCTCCACATTTAAAAAAAATAATTTCATAATGGGTCTAATGTTTTAATTTACCAGGGGCCCGCGGAGGAAGGTCGCATTGGGCCCCGCATAGGCTAAGGCCGGCCCTGAATTTGCCGACGCTGACTGTCCACCATATCTATCATTTCATGTATACAAATGTAAGGTATTTTCAATGTATATATATTTGTACTTTTCTCATTTGTATGTACCACTGAATTGTAATTGAACAAACCCCTACTTATTTTATACCAAATATATGTATCTTTGTTTTTGCTAACAACAGACAAATATATTTGAAGGTTGAAGTTACATTTAAAACTAAAAATATGTCCCACATGATGGCAAAGGTTCTGTCTATATATACCCTAGACAATAATTTTAACATTCCTTAGCTAAAATATCAGTAAAACTATAAAAAAAGTTCATAATGCTATTAATGCAGCAAATTAACAGCAATGTTTTGCAATTATAAGAAACTAGCAAAAAAGCTAGTTTTTACAATACCAGAGGCGACATCAAGCAGTGAACAAGTGAATTATGTTACTCTAGACACTCCTGTCATCTGGTGTCAATTTGACAAACTACCAAAAGTTGCATGTTCCTTAACTTCTGTACTCTGCAGTTCTTGCTTTGCAGAAGTCCTACAGATTCTCCATTAATCAGTTAGTTTCTTATTGTTATTTTGGAAAAGTAAAATAAAAGAAAAGTAAATGCAATATCACTTAAGTTTTTGCGAGCTTATAATAAAAATTTGAAAAGACATACTTGCACAGTTTGAAGCGCACTATTTTTATTCCTAGTGCTTTTGAATTGTGGACATGAAACTGATGTGGGTAGAATTAGATACAAGTCATAAGTATCCTTTTTTACAATTTTTTTATGCATTTTCAAATCAGTGCTTATTATTGTTGAATACAATTGGTTTAAGTGATTTGTGAATCTTATATTACATGGATGGTGAGGAGTCCATCACAGATATAGTGATATCCAAGTTATATATATATAACTTTTCTGAGTCCAACATATCTCTATGATGGACGACTCAACATCCGTCAATTGCCAAGTTCTCAACTTATTCAGAAAAGATGGTCTGACATGTCAGCAGGGACGGACTGGCGGCATTTCGGGCCCCGTGGCAAAATAAGTCAATAGGCCCCCACATCCCTACCGTCGGCGTTATTTCAAACTAAAAAAGAAATATACTTTAGGCCTTATTGGCAAACAGTTAATATTAGGTTGGGGCCTCACAAAACAGGGTGATGTCCTTGCCAGACAGCGTGATTGCAATACACAACTATGGATCTGAGAGCGAAATTTTGCTCTTTTCTTGAATTTTTTTTTTCTGACATCTTGCATGGGCCCCCCTCAGTGGATGGGCCCGTGGCAGCTGCCACATTGCCACATAGGCCAGTCCGCCCCTGCATGTCAGAGAGCAGTGGCAGATACAGGGAGGGGGGCCTTGGTGGCCTGAGCCCCCTTGACCACTGAGCTGAGATGGAAAATAATATTTTGAAAAAAATATGGGGCAATGCGGGCTCTCGGATGTCAAAACGACGCCCAGGTGAGTAAACGAATGGCAAAACAACATCTACTCCCCCCCCCCCCAGACTACCTTGTCTGGATCCGACACTGGAGATGGAGAGGAAAATATAACAGAAAAATCAAACAGGTGTACAATTTCCTCACATTAATATTGGGATTTCACTAAATCTTGTATGTATAAACTAATAATGTACGTATAAATATATATATTAAATCATTAGCCTTCTTTATAACAGCTATTTTTGGGTCTCAACCCCGTTTTGAAAAGTAAAAATTTGTCGATGGCAGAAGCAGATGAGAAAGGACTACTTTTTTCATAATAATTTCTCAAAAATCTTTGGGAAAAATATAATCGTATATATATGTGCTAATTAGAACAGGAATACTGAAAATGATACTTTCCAGATAGAACTCTTCATTACTTGAACCTTCCATTAGAATGAAATTCACAATTTACCCACATTTTCAGGGCCAATAAAATGTGAGGTGTGAATTGAGGGTGTCAGATGACCGACATCCAGAACTGGGGTATCAAAGGGGCAATTATAGGCAATTAGTGCAGTCATTAACTCTTGACAGTCTTCTTACTCCCTATTCCCTATTTTTCCGTAAATATGAGAGTAGGCCTATATTAAATCATAGGGTTAGAAGGGTCAAATTAATATTTCTAAAAATTTAAAAGTGTAAAAAACATGTCAGGAGGCTATTTCATACGGCAGTATTTATCAGACAAGAGTTAGGTCGCATCATGCAGCTTCAAATCGGCGATTGATAAACTATTCCTGTTCATGCATGTGTGAAATAATTTTAGAAGAATTACTTCATTGTACCCTTCTCACTGAATCGAGAGTACATGTATATTTGATTGTTAACTATCTAAATGTGAAAATCATGCTCATCTGCCACCTCTTACCGCATCATGATCTTAATTATGGAAAGCACACAATTATGTTAATTGGAAGTGTATAGTATAGGCCCCTACTTAAAATCTATCAATTTATGATATATAACTACAAGTTGAATTTTACATCGAATCAGCATTTTTAAAAGACTGTAATCTCATTAAATCATTTATTACATTTTAGTATGTAGGTCCACTTATTTTAGGCCTACTTTTATAGCCTGTAATATGTCATTTATCCCTCCTAAAGTCAATAATATCTCAATGACTATCTCAAGTCTATTGTGAAACCAAAAAGATAATACAATTTGATTTGTTTATTGATAGTATTTATCAACACTGAATGAATGGATAAAATTTAACAACATTTTAAACCAGATGCTCCAGCACACCGTTAGGAAGGGGGGCAGGGCTGGTGACCACTGACCTTCCCTGCAAGGCCACACCCGGTGCCCTGACTGTCCCCCAAGAATTACCCTGGTTGTGGGAGGGGGGGGGGGGTATAATTATATAAGTGCAAGTATGCTGGTACCTTGTGTTAAAATATTTCATATCAGTTACAATTATGCAATTCATCAACACATAGCTAAAACCAATCAGGCAAGCTTAAATAAAATTTGATGCAATTAAATTTAATGAATAATATGCTACTGATATATCATAAGGTCTATTAAATTATTATATTGGCATATTTATAGAATTGATACCTTGTAAATGCTAAATTATAATCAACCACACAAAACTTCATATCTTACAGAATACAGAAGAGTATTGTGTAACAATATATTATTCTTTAGTAGTATTAAGATTAATTTTGTACAATTATCATATTGATATGCATGTTTAATTGTGCCACAAAGTCAGCAATTAAGATTGTACTTTGATAAGGCAATTTAGCTGATAAATAAACAACTATATTCTTCAAATCACAGAATAATTGTGTCACTTGCAAGGTATCATACAAAGATCAGGGCTATTAAACGATCAAATAATCAGTAGTTTTTTCTGAATGTTTATAAATGTGCCACTTGTCTTTAAGAAGGTCTTAACTGAGGTTAACTAAAAGTTGTCAGGTGTGCAGATTATGTAAACAAGTTGTATAATAACTTTTAATGAAACAATCAACAAAGTGGGAATTGGTCACATTTAGTGCAGTCATTAACTCTTTCTCTCTTGGCAACAGCAGATGTAAAATGATTTGCAGATCGTATACCAATGCTATAATGATAGATAGATAGATAGATAGATAGATAGATAGATAGATAGATAGATAGATAGATAGATAGATAGATAGACTAGTTATTTCATTAAAATATTGGAAAATAAAGTTGTTGTTTTTTTCTGCAATTAAAATTTAGGTAAACTGTAGCTAATTACATCTTAGTAATAATATGTAGGTCTACTAATCATGCTTCTATAAATAGTATGCCTTTTGGCTTTTGAGTGACTAGATGCTTGAAATCCCCCCTCCACCCCCTCCCTCATCCAGGTAACTGTCTTGGGACAATCACGGCACCGGACCCCTTGCCACGTGCCATGTCTGCCATGCTGCTTACCCATTGCATAAGCCTGTAGATTGGCTGTCAAGCTATTTGTTGGATGAGTCATATGACAATGTTCAAATGAGACAATTTTCTGCTACTGAGTTAATAAAGAATAAATTACCTTATCTAAATTACACAATTATGTGGCCTAAAAGTCAATATGATAATTACATGGTAGGCCTAGATCAAATTCTTGCATTCTCAAAGAAAACTAATGTAAGTCACTGTTACATAAGATTAGCATCTGTATGATTTTTTGTAATTATGTATGGTCGATTATATTCTATACTTAGCATTCACAAGGAATATATGTATACAGCCCTATTGTTAAGCCACTTAATAATCAGATAGAAATTAAACAAAAAACTAAGTTTATAGTTTACATTGCCGGTTTATAGTACTACTGCATTCCTCTCCATTGCATTTGAAGTAAGATCTTACAAGTTAAAATAATATTTCCTGCTTTTGAGTGTATTGATATTTATTCCTTAAAGATATTGAAGCTTCTATTTATGTAATTCATTTCAGTTTGAGAAATTACTATAGTGCATGAATGAGGTTTATATTCTGTGTCAGAATAGGCCTGAATATAGAGCTGTAACCCATATCTTAGCTTCTACCAAGCCAATTTTTTTGATTCAAACTGGAAATTTCATTTTATCTTAAAAAGCCACGCAAAAAGTGTTTTAAACGAATTCTTTAAACATTTCTAAAAAAATCTTTAAATTTGTCACAAAATTGAGGGTGTTATGTAACAGCATGCAGCTACCCTATCCAGCGATCGTTGGCTTCGGTCATTGGAGAGGATTACGCAATCTTGACAATTACCCCAGGTGCTAATTGAATAATTGCTCGGATTGGAGACCTGAAAATGTGGGTTCGAATCCGAGTTGAGAGGTCTCAAGTCGGATTCGCTCTAAAGGAGTGTTCAAGTAATGTAATTTATTCAAACACACCTTGGACAAAAATGATTTAATATCAAATTTTGTAGGGTATATACAGAAATACCCTTTTCCATTATGAGTGACATAGTTAAAATCAAAATCTTAACCTAGCGTATAATGCAAGAATTAGTATTTTTGCTAATTTGGAGAAAAAACTAGCAAATCCACTCTATTGTGGTTGATTTGCTAATTACAGGCACAGTGATTTCTTCCAGACGGAACTCGTTAAATTGTTGAAACATATCTCGTACAAAATCAATGAATATCAAAATTTTACCGGGGATCTGTTCTAAAACACCTGTTTCCACCATTTGTGACTTACTTCACATCTATATATTTGTCTAATTTTTAAGTAATGCAAAAACTAGTCTTTTTGCTAATTTTGAGTAAAAAGTAGCAAATTCACAATATTGTAATTAATTTGCTAATTACAGGCACAGGCAATGTTTAAATGTAAATCATTAGGAGTTCAATCTGGGATTGGAATGCCAGAAACAAGTGGATTGTGGCTAACAAGAAAATTTTTTCAAAAAAAAATAGAGGCGATATTTAAAGCAAATTTAGTTGTTCAGCAAATTAGACCACATCTGCATGTTTTTTACGCCGATCCCGCAAAAAGCGACCCGTTCCGCGCCTGCCCATCCGCGTTTTATTACGAAATCCCGCGGCCCGCCGTTCCGCAAATTTGGCTCCGTCCGCATTTTACTACGACGCTGGCCACTGGTTCTGATGACGAAGTTTCACAGCCTGATTTTTCAGATTTGGCCTCTGGCCTCCTATCGGGAGGCCTGTACCCAGCTATACAGAGGCGAGTGGCTATATATAGAATCACTAAGACTATATCAGCGATAGGCTGATGCATCGCCTCAAAAAAAGTAATATCATAAGAAGAGGAGTACTGACAATGACATCTTCAAGACAAAACTCATTAACTTGATACTAAAA
Source organism: Platynereis dumerilii (assembly GCA_026936325.1). Taxonomy (NCBI): domain Eukaryota; kingdom Metazoa; phylum Annelida; class Polychaeta; order Phyllodocida; family Nereididae; genus Platynereis; species Platynereis dumerilii. The sequence goes on along the minus strand of JAPTHN010000052.1, from coordinate 1,568,217 downwards.
AGGTTATAGATTGTCCAGTGAATAACATTGTTGTGCACCAATCACAATAATCTATTAATTTGCCGACGCTGATTGTCCACCATATCTATCATTTCATGTATACAAATGTAAGGTATTTTCAATGTATATATTTGTACTTTTCTCATTTGTATGTACCACTGAATTGCAATTGAATAAACCCCTACTTATTTTATACCGAATATATGTATCTTTGTTTTTGCTAACAACAGACCAAATATATGTATCTTTGTTTTTGCTAACAACAGACAAATATATTTGAAGGTTGAAGTTACATTTCAAACTAAAAATATGTCCCACATGATGGCAAAGGTTCTGTCTATATATACCCTACTAGACAATAATTTTAACATTCCTTAGCTAAGATATCAGTAAAACTATAAAAAAAGTTCATAATGCCATTAATGCAGCAAATTAACAGCAATGTTTTGCAATTATAAGAAACTAGCAAAAAAGCTAGTTTTTACAATACCAGAGGCGACATCAAGCAGTGAACAAGTGAATTATGTTACTCTAGACACTCCTGTCATCTGGTGTCAATTTGACAAACTACCAAAAGTTGCATATTCCTTAATAAAGAAACTTTTCCCTAAAAAGTTGTTAAATTTTCATATTTTTGAAAACTGCACCAGATTTCTGATTGAAGCACAGCAACAATTTTCACCATTAAACCACTGATTACCATTTCCAAGCTTCGTTGGAGGCCCTCGCAGGAGCCGTCTCCGGAGGTACATTTTGCGTCATTTTAGCTCTCCGAGGCAGGAAGGTTGATTGGCCACCAAAACAAGGCAATTGGAGATAACCACAAAAATGCAACTGATTTATGCAGAGTACAAACATGGGAATCTGTCCTTACCATAACGACATTCTTCCCATAATTAATTAGTTAATTAATGATCGTCTTAACGAGAAATTGGGAGTGTCCGGGTGAAAAATTACCCAAATTGCACATATTTTCATGGAAAATGCCAAAAATGACTAAATTACTGCTTAAAACTTGCTTGAAAGTGCTCAAAATTATTGAAAACTAATACAAAATTTAAAAAAAGTCAAAAATATTTACATTTGGAGGGTCAATCATGCACCACTGGCCGATTTGCCACTTTTGAGGTCCCCGTAATAAAGAAACTTTTCCCCCAAAAGTTGTTAAATTTTCATATTTTTGAAAACTACACCAGATTTCTGATTGAAGCACAGCAACAATTTTCACCATTAAACCACTGATTACCATTTCCAAGCTTCGTTGGAGGCCCTCGCAGGAGCCGTCTCCGGAGGTACATTTTGCGTCATTTTAGCTCTCCGAGGCAGGAAGGTTGATTGGCCACCAAAACAAGGCAATTGGAGATAACCACAAAAATGCAACTGATTTATGCAGAGTACAAACATGGAAATCTGTCCTTACCATAACGACATTCTTCCCATAATTAATTAGTTAATTAATGATCGTCTTAACGAGAAATTGGGAGTGTCCCGGTGAAAAATTACCCACATTGCACATATTTTCATTGAAAAAGCCCAAAATGACTAAATTACTGCTTAAAACTTGCTTGAAAGTGCTCAAAATTATTGAAAACTAATACAAAATCAAAAATATTTACATTTGGAGAGTCAATCATGCCCCACTGGCCGATTTGCCACTTTTGAGGTCCCCGTAATAGGGAGCGGACCACAATTAATTTACTGTGCATTTTTAATGTAACACTTCAGTCATTTGCTCCTCCCGGCCTGTCTGCTCCCGGTCCCAGCCCGGTCCCGTCAAATTTTTCAGTTTTAATCCCACTCCCGTCCCATCCCGTCAAGTTGAATCCCGCTCCCGTCCCGCTCCCATCACAAATTTGACATGGGACTCTCGTTCCCATCCTGGAGAAATCTTAGTCCCGTTTTCAGTCCCGTTTCAGTCCCGTACCATATAGTGGTATCTTAATTGATTAAAATTATATTCTGAAGATGACAGTTGCTCATTCAGACAAATTGGCTTAGTATTGTTGTGTATTCACATTTGTACTTTGCAATTTATCGAAGCTGATTTATCAAATGACTAACTAGTTAAATAAATAAGTGAAACAGTTGACTAAATTAGTGAAGAGACTAAATTAGAGAGATTACTAAATTAGATATCAGTTTTAATTAAATAGACCCCTAAAATAATAAATAGACAACTCGAACACATCAGGATGGTTGGACACATTGCCTATTGATTAGGCTACACACAAGGACAGATAAACACACACAAATCAGACACCAACAAGGACAGATGACGTCATGGCAGCCATGTGGTGGATGGATGAGGATGACGTCAGCACATGTAGAAGACGAGACAGGACGAGACGAGACATTACATAGATAACTGAGCTTGAGGAGGCCATAATTTTGCCAAAGATCAGATAATAGTAAATGTATAAATACATGTATGAGATATTTTATATAATAATAGGTGTAAAGGAGAATGTACAGATAGTAGAGAGTTATGAGATGAAATGGTCAGGAGAAAGTGATAGTGCTAAGCGAGGGGCGAGTGCGGCTTGGGCTCCGCTGGTGGGTCTTATATATCGTCTGTAGCAAAGGGAAGCCCTGCGACCTAATTTTTGGATCTCGGATTCCGAACAGCCAGCTGCTGCAGCCGTGGTTTGATTTGATTTGATTTATTCAAAAGAACAACATGTGAACAATACATAAACAGGGAGTTTAAGTAAAAATTACAACGTAACTCCCACTAACTAGCAGAATTAAACATTTTCAAATTAAAAAATATTTTTGAAAATTATATAACTTTTAATTCTCGGAAAAAAAATATCTGAAATTTATCTTTTGTCTAGTTGGTATTTCTATTCATTGTATCAAGCTGTATGACATTGTAGTAGTTTAAGCAGGAAGACAGCAAAATTACCTTCAATTTGACACCATATAGGTTAAATTTGGGTCAGCCACCATGGAGTTACAGCCGTTTGAATGTTGAGTTAAATGAAATTTTGATAATTTTTTGACGTTCGGACGTCCATGACGACACTTCATAAATTGGCCTATGTTAGCCAAAGGCAAGAGTGTTCAGCCGAGTATACAGCAGTTCCCAAAACTAGAGAATTTGGGGATTCCAACGAGCCCGTATACTAAATTATATCTTGTCGGTCACCCTAAACTCACTTTTTTTGCAGATAGAGCAACCTGGATCCCTGACTATGATGACGTCACGTGGCACAATGATGACGTCACATGGCGCAAGTAATGGTGACGTCAATGAGTGGACAAACCTTTGAACAAACCTCGGAGATTGACAAGAATTCGCGGAAGAAAGCCACTGAAAATATCTTACGGGTGATGCCTTGACCAGGATTCGCAATTATTGTCTATAATGGCAATGCTAGCAATCAATTTTTATAAATGAACACAAGTTGCTGACGAAGTCACGCACGTGCGTGACGAGAAAAAGTAGTCAGGATCATATTATGGGATGTCTGAATCAAATTTTTTTCCTGGATCATCTGGTCCTGGATCACTCCACACACGTTTGCTGTAAGGGACGGTACACCTCGCCTTTGGCTCGGCGGCCTACGGCCTAATTGTCCCGTCTATTATCTTATTAGGTCTAACTTGGTACTAGTAGTTCCCTCAGGGATCCTTATATCTCTGCTAATGTTCCCTAAGGGAACTTCTCTTGTACACTATATTTTCCTGGAATTCCCTGAGGGAACTTCTCTGGCAGAATGTTCCCTGAGGGCATTTACCTTGCTCCGCCATCTGAATTCCCCCAGGGAACATAGCACAGATATAATCTTAGGTCTAACTTGGTACTAGTAGTTCCCTCAGGGATCCTTATATCTCTGCCAATGTTCCCTAAGGGAACTTCTCTCAGATTTGTACACTATATGTTCCTGGAATTCCCTGAGGGAACTTTTCTGGCAGAATGTTCCCTGAGGGCATTTGCTCCGCCATCTGAATTCCCCCAGGGAACATAGTACAGATATAATCTTAGGCCTAACTTGGTACTAGTAGTTCCCTCAGGGATCCTTATATCTCTGACAATATTCCCTGAGGGAACTTCTCTTGTACACTATATGTTCCTGGACTTCCATGAGGGAACTTCTCTGGTAAACCTGTCCCAAAGAGGCAGAATGTTCCCTGAGGGCATTTACCTTGCCCCACCATCTGAATTCCCCCAGGGAACATAGTACCGATATAATCTTAGGCCTAACTTGGTACTAGTAGTTCCCTCAGGGATCCTCATATCTCTGCCAATGTTCCCTAACGGAACTTCTCTTGTAAACTATATGTTCCTGGACTTCCGTGGGGAACTTCTCTGGTATATCTGTCCCAAAGAGGCAGAATGTTCCCTGAGGGCATTTACCTTGCTCCACCATCTGAATTCCCCCAGGGAACATAGCACAGATATAATCTTAGGTCTAACTTGGTACTAGTAATTCCCTCAGGGATCCTTATATCTCTGCCAATGTTCCCTAAGGGAACTTCTCTCAGATTTGTACACTATATGTTCCTGGAATTCCCTGAGGGAACTTTTCTGGCAGAATGTTCCCTGAGGGTATTTGCTCCGCCATCTGAATTCCCCCAGGGAACATAGTACAGATATAATCTTAGGCCTAACTTGGTACTAGTAGTTCCCTCAGGGATCCTTATATCTCTGCCAATGACCCTAAGGGAACTTCTCTTGTACACTATATGTTCCTGGACTTCCCTGAGGGAACTTCTCTGGTATATCTGTCCAAATAAGGCTGAATGATCCCTGAGGGCATATTTACTTACTCCAACATCTGAATATTCTCTAATTGAAGTATAGCTAAGATGTTCCCCCAGGGAACATAGTACAGTCTCAAGTCTTAACTTGTACTAAATCTTGTGTTCCCTCAGGGATCCTTATATCTCTGACAATATTCCCTGAGGGAAATTCTCTTGTACACTATATGTTCCTGGACTTCCATGAGGGAACTTCTCTGGTATACCTGTCCAAAAGAGGCAGAATGTTCCCTGAGGACATTTACCTTGCTCCACCATCTGAATTCCCCCAGGGAACATAGTACAGATATAATCTTAGGCCTAACATGGTACTAGTAGTTCCCTCAGGGATCCTTATATTTCTGCCAATGTTCCCTAACGGAACTTCTCTTTTACACTATATGTTCCTGGACTTCCCTGAGGGAACTTCTCTGGTATATCTGTCCCAAAGAGGCAGAATGTTCCCTGAGGGCACTTACCTTGCTCCGCCATCTGAATTCCCCGAGGGAACATAGTACAGATATAATCTTAGGCCTAACTTGGTACTAGTAGTTCCCTCAGGGATCCTTATATCTCTGCAAATGTTCCCTAAGGGAACTTCTCTTGTACACTATATGTTCCTGGACTTCCCTGAGGGAACTTCTCTGGTATATCTGTCCCAAAGAGGCAGAATGTTCCCTGAGGGCATTTTTATTTACTCCAACATCTGAATATTTTCTAATTGAAGTATAGCTAAGATGTTCCCCCAGGGAACATAGTACAGTCTCAAGTCTTAACTTGTACTAAATCTTGTAGTTCCCTCAGGGATCCTTATATCTCTGACAATATTCCCTGAGGGAAATTCTCTTGTACACTATATGTTCCTGGAATTCCCTGAGGGAACTTCTCTGGTAGAATGTTGGCATTTACCTTGCTCCACCATCTGAATTCCCCCAGGGAACATAATCTTAGGTCTAACTTGGTACTTGTAGTTCCCTCAGGGATCCTTATATCTCTGACAATATTCCTTGAGGGAACTTCTCTTGTACACTATATGTTGCTGGACTTCCCTGAGGGAACTTCTCTGGTATACCTGTCCCAAAGAGGCAGAATGTTCCCTGAGGGCATTTACCTTGCTCCGCCATCTGAATTCCCCGAGGGAACATAGTACAGATATTATCTTAGGCCTAACTTGGTACTAGTAGTTCCCTCAGGGATCCTTATATCTCCGCCAATGTTCCCTAAGGGAACTTCTCTCAGACTTGTACACTATATGTTCCTGGAATTCCCTGAGGGAACTTCTCTGGCAGAATGTTCCCTGAGGGCATATTTACCTTGCTCCGCCATCTGAATTCCCCGAGGGAACATAGTACAGATATAATCTTAGGCCTAACTTGGTACTAGTAGTTCCCTCAGGGATCCTTATATCTCTGCCAATGTTCCCTAAGGGAACTTCTATTGTACACTATATGTTCCTGGACTTCCCTGAGGGAACTTCTCTGGTATATCTGTCCCAAAGAGGCAGAATGTTCCCTGAGGGCATATTTACTTACTCCAACATCTGAATATTCTCTAATTGAAGTATAGCTAAGATGTTCCCCCAGGGAACATAGTACAGTTTCAAGTCTTAACTTGTACTAAATCTTGTGTTCCCTCAGGGATCCTTATATCTCTGATAATATCAACGGAGGGAATTTCTCTTGTACACTATATGTTCCTGGATTTCCCTGAGGGAACTTCTCTGGTATATCTGTCCAAAGAGGCAGAATGTTCCCTGAGGGGCATTTACCTTCCTCCACCATCTGAAGTCCCCCAGGGAACATAGTACAGATATAATCTTAGGCCTGACTTGATACTAGTAGTTCCCTCAGGGATCCTTATATCTCTGCCAATGTTCCCTAAGGGAACTTCTCTTGTACACTATATGTTCCTGGATTTCCCTGAGGGAACTTCTCTGGTATATCTGTCCCAAAGAGGCAGAATGTTCCCTGAGGGGCATTTACCTTCCTCCACCATCTGAAGTCCCCCAGGGAACATTGTACAGATATAATCTTAGGCCTAACTTGGTACTTGCAGTTCCCTCAGGGATCCTTATATCTCTGCCAATGTCCGTAAGGGAACTTCTCTTGTACACTATATGTTCCTGGAATTCCCTGAGGGAACTTCTCTGGTATATCTGTCCCAAAGAGGCAGAATGTTCCCTGAGGGCATATTTACTTACTCCAACATCTGAATATTCTCTAATTGAAGTATAGCTAAGATGTTCCCCCAGGGAACATAGTACAGTCTCAAGTCTTAACTTGTACTAAATCTTGTAGTTCCCTCAGGGATCCTTATATCTCTGCCAATGTCCGTAAGGGAACTTCTCTTGTACACTATATGTTCCTGTACTTCCCTGAGGGATCTTCTCTGGTATATCTGTCTCAAAGGGGCAGAATGTTCCCTGAGTGGAATTTCCTGAGGGAACTTCTCTGGTAGAATGCTCCCTGGTCTTGTACACTATATGTTCCTGGACTTCCCTGAGGGATCTTCTCTGGTATATCTGTCTCAAAGGGGCAGAATGTTCCCTGAGTGGAATTTCCTGAGGGAACTTCTCTGGTAGAATGCTCCCTGGTCTTGTACACTATATGTTCCTGGACTTCCCTGAGGGATCTTCTCTGGTATATCTGTCTCAAAGAGGCAGAATGTTCCCTGAGGGCATTTACCTTGCTCCGCCATCTTAATTCCCCTAGGGAACATAGTACAGATATAATCTTAGGTCTAACTTGGTACTAGTAGTTCCCTCAGGGATCCTTATATCTCTGCCAATGTTCCCTAGGGGAACCTCTCTTGTACACTATATGTTCCTGGAATTCCCTGAGGGAACTTCTCTGGCAGAATGTTCCCTGAGGGCATTTACCTTGCTCCGCCATCTGAATTCCCCCAGGGAACATAGTACAGATATAATCTTAGGCCTAACTTGGTACTTGTAGTTCCCTCAGGGATCCTAACATCTCTTTTTTTGTACACTATGTATTCCTTGACTTCCCCAAGGGGACTTATCTGGTATATTTGTCCCAAAGAAACAAGAAGAATTATGTGATGGCATTTACCCTAGCTCAAAATCCCTATGTATGGTATTTTTCCAAAATTCATGTTATAGCTTGTATAGTTTGTTCTGAGATACAACAGTTTGTCTCAATGTTTCCTTCTCTGGTTCATTGTTCCCTCGGGGAATTCACTGAACACTCTTACATTGCAGACGGTCCGTATACAAGCAAACCGATTGATTTACAGACATTAATTACCAGTATATTTTGATATATAAGCTTTCATGATGATTCTAAACTGAAAAAACTGTACACAGTACAGAAGTACCGAATTTATGCATCATCCAGACAGGGTAAAACGGCATTAAAAGCCCATTTTAGAGCCTTTGCAGACGTCTGAATCAATACAAACCTCACACCTTTGAATTGTTTCCTAATCCATAAGAATCATTTTGCAAACAACACCGGATGATGGCAACAAGGGCTATCCAGGCTAACCAATACCTGGAACTTTGCAGATTGGCGAATCCAAAAAACACATATATCACTCATATTGTGATACCAATTTTTATGTCTAATAATAATTTAAAAAAATAAAGCAACATACCAAGAGAATAGTGACAAGAGATTATTATTATTATTATTATTATTATTATTATTATAGGCAAAACAACATCTACCCCCCCCCCCCCCAGACTACCTTGTCTGGTTCCGACACTGGAGATGGAGAGGAAAAAATAACAGAAAAATCAAACAGGTGTACAATTTCCTCACATTAATATTGGGATTTCACTAAATCTTGTATGTATAAACTAATAATGTACGTATAAATATATATATTCTGCATCAAAAATTTAAGGCCAATCATGTTCCAGGAGATCAGTCACATGACAAGCCAATAAATAATGATATTGGTGTCTTAAAAGTGTTATTGGTGTGTGGAGAGTGATATTGGCGTGCCCCTATGCTCTTAGCAGCAACAATGCACTTAATAGCCAATTACTTAAGGGAAGGCCTGGGTAGGAGGAAATCTAACTTCTAGAAATGTCAATCAATCATTTTATAAATATGCTCATTGTAAATAATGGGAAAAATTATGTATATTTCATATAAAAAAAATTAAGTATCTTTAGAAAAACCTGTGTTTTACAAATATGTATAACTCTGAAAATTGAGGTGCAGAATATAACAATTAGTGGATGTTGAGTCTACCAATATTGTGTTTTATTGGCCTTAGCAGGTAATATTGGTCTCGGCCTACGGCCTCGACCAATATTACTGCTTCGGCCAATAAAACTCAATATTGGTCGCCTCACCATCCACTATCTATATAATATTAAATCATTAGCCTTCTGTATAACAGCTATTTTTGGGTCTCAACCCTGTTTTGAAAAGTAAAAATTTGTTGATGGCAGAAACAGATGAGAAAGGACTCCTTTTTTCATAATAATTTCTCAAAAATCTTTGGGAAAAATATAATCGTATATATATGTGCTAATTAGAACAGGAATACTGAAAATGATACTTTCCAGATAGAACTCTTAATTTATTCAAACACACCTTGGACAAAAATGATTTAATAGCAAATTTTGTAGGGTATATACAGAAATACCCTTTTCCATTATGAGTGACATAGTTAAAATCAAAATCTTAACCTAGCGTATAATGCAAGAATTAGTATTTTTGCTAATTTGGAGAAAAAACTAGCAAATCCACTCTATTGTGGTTGATTTGCTAATTACAGGCACAGTGATTTCTTCCAGACGAAACTCGTTACATTGTTGAAACATATCTCGTACAAAATCAATGAATATCAAAATTTTACCGGGGATCTGTTCTAAAACACCTGTTTCCACCATGTGTGACTTACTTCACATCTATATATTTGTCTAATTTTTAAGTAATGCAAAAACTAGTCTTTTTGCTAATTTTGAGTAAAAAGTAGCAATTCACAATATTGTAATTAATTTGCTAATTACAGGCACAGTGATGGCAATGTTTAAATGTAAATCATTAGGAGTTCAATCTGGGATTGGAATGCCAGAAACAAGTGGATTGTGGCTAAAAAAAGTACCGTAATATGGGGTGAATTGGGACAGAATTGGCCGTTTTTCTGTCATAGCATGGACACAAATCAATCTAGATATCAAAATTTGGTGTCAAATTGTGTCTGGGCACAAGGTCTAAGTACCCCTAGAAGATGGAAATGATATCTTAAATCCCCATTGCTCTAGGCCAAGGAAACCACTGTCCCAATTTACCCCATACTTTGGGGTGAATCGGGACACTCCATTATTTTCACTATTAATACTCCCTACCTACTTTGAGTGATTGCTCCTTGTGAATAAATGTTAGAAAACATGTTCAAGATTTCAGAAAAAAATTTGAGGCAAATCTGAAATCAATTTCATTGATAATATGCAGATTTTAAACAAGAACCCAGGGGTTCAAAATGGAGGTGTTGTGTCTTAAGTTCACACCATGAATTCAGCAGATGATTTGTCCTGTGCTGCTAAAACTATTCCGATAGATATAGATATATAGACATAGATAATTAGATATATAGACAGATAGATAGATATAGATAGATTAGCAGATAGATCTGACTGATATGCACAAGTGCTGCCCTTAAGAGCAGTGGTTGCTTACAGTGGTTCATCAATGGGAGATAGAACACGAGTCCTGTACATGTTGCACATTAACCCTATTTGAAAAAGATCAAAGAGGCACCAATTTAACATCTCATCTGAATGATACCCATCTGGGATTTTGATCCTGAAATTCCACTGAAAATATTCTAAATTTGCTGCCCCAGGTTTGAACTGAGGCATGCAAAGAATATCAGGAATTTGGACTGAAAGCTCTTGGCCACCCAGCTGCCACAGAAACTCCCTATATTTATCTTAAGACCTGCTTAGTTCCCTACTATCATGTCAATAAAGATCTTACTTATTCACTAACATGTCTATACACCTGTCAATCCTCCTACCACTGCCAGCTAACTTATATTTATAGACTGTCAAATTGACCAACTGGATCAATAAAATCTATCAATCCAGACTATGAAAACCGCTGAAATGAGGTGAAATGTCACGTCGGATTGGCATGGATATTTTTGAAAGATGGATAGATGATTGGGGCTATACACCCTGTATTTATTTACATTGTAAGCTAATTAGGACATGAGGAAGAGATAGCAATGAGGCGAAGGACGATTGAAACTGCTGTCCTAGGTGACCTGGCGAGAGCGTTAATCAGGCCAAGACGAGCAATGTCTTCAGCCCCACATGACACTCACCTTAGCACTGTCATCACCCTCCCATGACCCTCTCAAAGTTTTATGGCCCAGTCATGACTTTGGCAATGCTCAAAATCATCTTTGACAGGCTCTTTAAAAATAACTGCTGCTTCTATCAGTGACTATCAATTCCAAACATGGCATGCCGTCATATCACAGTATCAACTATTCTATAAATTTTGGCAAACCTATCCATTACATAATTAGGAAAAGATGATTGAGTGGGCGGCCTGCGGGGTTGGTCAGCTGGGTATCAGAAGTAAGTCTGATCTCTGTGCAGCTATCCTCATCACACAGCGGCATGACAGTAGCGGGACTTATTCTATCCAATTTTGTGAAGTAGTGCAAAGTCATCAGCAGCTGATGACAGTTCCCTACTTTCTCTGGAGCCTTCGGGTTCCTGTCAGGGCCAGGACTTAGCTGAAATTGTAATTGTCCTCATATGACAGGGATTTCCCAGACAGTGAGACTGCAGCCCAGTGTGCTACAACTTAGCTGACCCTACCCGGAAATTTTGGATCATGGAATAAATTATTTCAAGTACCAAATAGCAACCTATTGCGTGGTTTACTAAACCCTTTTGATAGATCTGTATAATCTTACTAGTCTGTGAATTCTATCTATTTGATCTATATAATCTATCCATCTAATTCATGCAATTATATCTATCCAATACCTAAAATGTATCCATGAAAGCCACCCTTGTCTATCTATCTATCTATCTATCTATCTATCTATCTATCTATCTATCTATCTATCTATCTATCTATCTATTTATTTATCTATCAATCTATCAATCTATCTATCTATCTATCTATCTATCTATCCATTTATCTATCTATATCCATCTATCCATCTATCTATCTATCTATCTATCTATCTATCTATCTATCTATCTATCTATCTATCTATCTATCTATCTATCTATCTATCAATTTACCCATCCATATATCTGACTGAAATAGCCCTAGTTGTAGATTCATATAACTATTGAAATCTCATCTCTTGTGACCTATTATTATGATGACATCAATTTCCAGGACAGAAAACCAACCAATACACATCTTAATGTCACCAGGTCAGCTCATTTGCATACACAAAACACAATACACATAATTTTCAAAATGGTGGACAGCTCATTTGCATACCCAAAACACAATACACATAATTTTCAAAATGGTGGAAGGCAAACATGTAAACAGCAAACAAGCACACACCAAACAAAAAAACTGATAAAAGGAGTACTTAGAATTACTTCAGGTCAACACAAATAAGCTCATATAACAGGCCTGCATCTCTAGTTATGGTGAATTTAGCAATTTGGAGAAAATTTAAAACATGCAAAGAGTTATTTCAGATTTTCTTCTCCTATTTCGAATTTCCCGCCTAAAGTTTCCCTCTCTCACCCACTCTCTTAGCCCCCTTTCTCACCCAACTACATAAATGGCGGTGTGTTAACACACCTCCATTAAAAATGTGAAAAATCACAGAAAACTGTTAAAAACTGCAGTTTTCTTCCAATTTGTCTAGTAATTGATAATTCTGGACTAAATGTGCTGCAAATGACGCTAAGTTCAATATTATTAATCAAAAAGGCCACGCCACTACACTCAAACCAAAATTAGTATGGTTATTGTGGTTAATCCAAAAAAATTGCCATTGACCTGGATCTGCACTCAGGACCAAACACACACAATCCCATATCCAGTCTATAATTATGGTTCCCCTATAGGCATATTAGACTGATTTTAAAGTTTGCTGCAAGTTTGGTGGCTCTGATATTTATGCTTAATATAGTACAAGGAAAGTTTTGACCAACTTGTAAAAGTCCATTACTGCAGTGCAAAGTTTAAGGTCATGCAGCTCCTCACTGCCTGCAGTTAGCAGTACAAAATTCTGCCACAATATGCGCCAATATGTGTACTTTCACTCTGCCAAAAATCAATTTCCTCAGGCAAGTAGAAATATGTATTTCTTTAGCAAATACAATGTTTCCCTGATCCGTCCCGATTCACCCCAGTGTCCCGATTCACCCCATATTACGGTAATATCATAAGAAGAGGAGTACTGACAATGACATCTTCAAGACAAAACTCATTAACTTGATACTAAAAAGGTCATAGATTGTCCAGTGAATAACATTGTTGTGCACCAATCACAATAATCTATTAATTCGCCGACGCTGATTGTCCACCATATCTATCATTTCATGTATACAAATGTAAGGTATTTTCAGTGTATATATATTTGTACTTGTCTCATTTGTATGTACCACTGAATTGCAATTGAATAAACCCCTACTTATTTTATACCAAATATATGTATCTTTGTTTTTGCTAACAACAGACAAATATATTTGAAGGTTGAAGTTACATTTAAAACTAAAAATATGTCCAACATGATGGCAAAGGTTGTGTCTATATATAACCTACTAGACAATAATTTTAACATTCCTTAGCTAAAATATCAGTAAAACTATAAAAAAAAAGTTCATAATGCCATTAATGCAGCAAATTAACAGCAATGTTTTGCAATTATAAGAAACTAGCAAAAAAGCTAGTTTTTACAATACCAGAGGCGACATCAAGCAGTGAACAAGTGAATTATGTTACTCTAGACACTCCTGTCATCTGGTGTCAATTTGACAAACTACCAAAAGTTGCATATTCCTTAACATAGATCTGTACTCTGTAGTTCTTGCTTTGCAGAAGTCCTACAGATTCTCCATTAATCAGTTAGTTTCTTATTGTTATTTTGGAAAAGTAAAATAAAAGAGAAGTAAATACAATATCACTTAAGTTTTTGTGGGCTTATAATAAAAATTTGAAAACATACTTGCACAGTTTGAAGCGCACTATTTTTATTCCCAGTGCTTTTTTATTGTGGACATGAAACTGATGTGGGTAGAATTAGATAAAAGTCATAAGTATCCTTTTTTACAATTTTTTTATGCATTTTCAAATCAGTGCTTATTATTGTTGAATACAATTGGTTTAAGTAATTTGTGAATATAATATTACATGGATGGTGAGGAGTCCATCACAGATATAGTGATATCAAAGTTATATATATAACTTTTCTGAGTCCAACATATCTCTATGATGGACGACTCAACATCCGTCAATTGCCAAGTTCTCAACTTATTCAGAAAAGATGGTCTGACATGTCAGAGAGCAGTGGCAGATACAGGGAGGGGGGCCTTGGTGGCCTGAGCCCCCATGACCACTGCGCTGAGACGGAAAATAATATTTTGAATAAAATATGGGGCAACGCGGGCCCTCGGATGTCAAAACGACACCCAGGTGAGTAAACAAATGGCAAAACAACATCTACCGCTCCACCCCCCCAGACTACCTTGTCTGGATCCGACACTGGAGATGGAGAGGAAAAAATAACAGAAAAATCAAACAGGTGTACAATTTCCTCACATTAATATTGGGATTTCACTAAATCTTGTATGTATAAACTAATAATGTACGTATAAATATATATATTCTGCATCAAAAATTTAAGGCCAATCATGTTCCAGGAGATCAGTCACATGACAAGCCAATAAATAATGATATTGGTGTCTTAAAAGTGTTATTGGTGTGTGGAGAGTGATATTGGCGTGCCCCTATGCTCTTAGCAGCAACAATGCACTTAATAGCCAATTACTTAAGGGAAGGCCTGGGTAGGAGGAAATCTAACTTCTAGAAATGTCAATCAATCATTTTATAAATATGCTCATTGTAAATAATGGGAAAAATTATGTATATCTCATATAAAAAAAATTAAGTATCTTTAGAAAAACCTGTGTTTTACAAATATGTATAACTCTGAAAATTGAGGTGCAGAATATAACAAATAGTGGATGTTGAGTCTACCAATATTGTGTTTTATTGGCCTTAGCAGGTAATATTGGTCTCGGCCTACGACCTCGACCAATATTACTGCTTCGGCCAATAAAACTCAATATTGGTCGCCTCACCATCCACTATCTATATAATATTAAATCATTAGCCTTCTGTATAACAGCTATTTTTGGGTCTCAACCCTGTTTTGAAAAGTAAAAATTTGTCGATGGCAGAAACAGATGAGAAAGGACTCCTTTTTTCATAATAATTTCTCAAAAATCTTTGGGAAAAATATAATCGTATATATATGATTGTGCTAATTAGAACAGGAATACTGAAAATGATACTTTCCAGATAGAACTCTTAATTTATTCAAACACACCTTGGACAAAAATGATTTAATATCAAATTTTGTAGGGTATATACAGAAATACCCTTTTCCATTATGAGTGACATAGTTAAAATCAAAATCTTAACCTAGCGTATAATGCAAGAATTAGTATTTTTGCTAATTTGGAGAAAAAACTAGCAAATCCACTCTATTGTGGTTGATTTGCTAATTACAGGCACAGTGATTTCTTCCAGACGGAACTCGTTAAATTGTTGAAACATATCTCGTACAAAATCAATGAATATCAAAATTTTACCGGGGATCTGTTCTAAAACACCTGTTTCCACCATTTGTGACTTACTTTACATCTATATATTTGTCTAATTTTTAAGTAATGCAAAAACTAGTCTTTTTGCTAATTTTGAGTAAAAAGTAGCAAATTCACAATATTGTAATTAATTTGCTAATTACAGGCACAGTGATGGCAATGTTTAAATGTAAATCATTAGGAGTTCAATCTGGGATTGGAATGCCAGAAACAAGTGGATTGTGGCTAAAAAAAGTACCGTAATATGGGGTGAATCGGGACAGAATTGGCCGTTTTTCTGTCATAGCATGGACACAAATCAATCTAGAAATCAAAATTTGGTGTCAAATTGTGTCTGGGCACAAGGTCTAAGTACCCCTAGAAGATGGAAATGATATCTTAAATCCCCATTGCTCTAGGCCAAGGAAACCACTGTCCCAATTTACCCCATACTTTGGGGTGAATCGGGACACTCCATTATTTTCACTATTAATACTCCCTACCTACTTTGAGTGATTGCTCCTTGTGAATAAATGTTAGAAAACATGTCCAAGATTTCAGAAAAAAATTTGAGGCAAATCTGAAATCAATTTCATTGATAATATGCAGATTTTAAAAAATGTGAAAAATCACAGAAAACTGTTAAAAACTGCAGTTTTCTTCCAATTTGTCTAGTAATTGATAATTCTGGACTAAATGTGCTGCAAATGACGCTAAGTTCAATATTATTAATCAAAAAGGCCACGCCACTACACTCAAACCAAAATTAGTATGGTTATTGTGGTTAATCCAAAAAAATTGCCATTGACCTGGATCTGCACTCAGGACCAAACACACACAATCCCATATCCAGTCTATAATTATGGTTCCCCTATAGGCATATTAGACTGATTTTAAAGTTGGCTGCAAGTTTGGTGGCTCTGATATTTATGCTTAATATAGTACAAGGAAAGTTTTGACCAACTTGTAAAAGTCCATTACTGCAGTGCAAAGTTTAAGGTCATGCAGCTCCTCACTGCCTGCAGTTAGCAGTACAAAATTCTGCCACAATATGCGCCAATATGTGTACTTTCACTCTGCCAAAAATCAATTTCCTAAGGCAGTTAGAAATATGTATTTCTTTAGCAAATACAATGTTTCCCTGATCCGTCCCGATTCACCCCAGTGTCCCGATTCACCCCATATTACGGTAATATCATAAGAAGAGGAGTACTGACAATGACATCTTCAAGACAAAACTCATTAACTTGATACTAAAAAGGTCATAGATTGTCCAGTGAATAACATTGTTGTGCACCAATCACAATAATCTATTAATTCGCCGACGCTGATTGTCCACCATATCTATCATTTCATGTATACAAATGTAAGGTATTTTTATATATTTGTACTTGTCTCATTTGTATGTACCACTGAATTGCAATTGAATAAACCCCTACTTATTTTATACCAAATATATGTATCTTTGTTTTTGCTAACAACAGACAAATATATTTGAAGGTTGAAGTTACATAAATTTAAAACTAGAAATATGTCCAACATGATGGCAAAGGTTGTGTCTATATATAACCTACTAGACAATAATTTTAACATTCCTTAGCTAAAATATCAGTAAAACTATAAAAAAAAGTTCATAATGCCATTAATGCAGCAAATTAACAGCAATGTTTTGCAATTATAAGAAACTAGCAAAAAAGCTAGTTTTTACAATACCAGAGGCGACATCAAGCAGTGAACAAGTGAATTATGTTACTCTAGACACTCCTGTCATCTGGTGTCAATTTGACAAACTACCAAAAGTTGCATATTCCTTAACATAGATCTGTACTCTGTAGTTCTTGCTTTGCAGAAGTCCTACAGATTCTCCATTAATCAGTTAGTTTCTTATTGTTATTTTGGAAAAGTAAAATAAAAGAGAAGTAAATACAATATCACTTAAGTTTTTGTGAGCTTATAATAAAAATTTGAAAACATACTTGCACAGTTTGAAGCGCACTATTTTTATTCCCAGTGCTTTTTTATTGTGGACATGAAACTGATGTGAGTAGAATTAGATACAAGTCATAAGTATCCTTTTTTACAATTTTTTTATGCATTTTCAAATCAGTGCTTATTATTGTTGAATACAATTGGTTTAAGTAATTTGTGAATCTAATATTACATGGATGGTGAGGAGTCCATCACAGATATAGTGATATCAAAGTTATATATATAACTTTTCTGAGTCCAACATATCTCTATGATGGACGACTCAACATCCGTCAATTGCCAAGTTCTCAACTTATTCAGAAAAGATGGTCTGACATGTCAGAGAGCAGTGGCAGATACAGGGAGGGGGGCCTTGGTGGCCTGAGCCCACATGACCACTGCGCTGAGACGGAAAATAATATTTTGAATAAAATATGGGGCAACGCGGGCCCTCGGATTTCAAAACGACGCCCAGGTGAGTAAACAAATGGCAAAACAACATCTACCGCTCCACCCCCCCAGACTACCTTGTCTGGATCCGACACTGGAGATGGAGAGGAAAAAATAACAGAAAAATCAAACAGGTGCACAATTTCCTCACATTAATATTTGGATTTCACTAAATCTTGTATGTATAAACTAATAATGTACGTATAAATATATATATTAAATCATTAGCCTTTTTTATAACAGCTATTTTTGGGTCTTAATCCCGTTTTGAAAAGTAAAAATTTGTCAATGGCAGAAACAGGTGAGAAAGGACTACTTTTTTAAAAAAAATAACTAAAAAATCTTTGGGAAACATACTCATCATCCATGTTAATTAGGATACAAATATCAACTTTATCATAAAATTCATGAAAGCACACTAATTAACAACCGTTGATCAATTAATTAATTAATTAATTCATAAATCATGGAAAAAGAAGGTTAAAAGCAATGTAAACATAGGAGAGCTTGGAAGCAATATTTGAACCACATACAAGAGGTATTGCTGGATGAACGCTGTAATGAAGAGCAAAAGCAATAAAAAAATCCATTGGGGGATGTTCTAAAGCTCTCATAACCCATATTAAAACAGTTTACAGTGCTCCAATAAACTAATTACAGTCCAATTAAGAAATAAACATAGGATAGGTCAGAGCCAATATTTGAACCACATACAAGAGGTATTGCTGGATGAACGCTGTAATGAAGAGCAAAAGCAATAAAAAAATCCATTGGGGGATGTTCTAAAGCTCTCATAACCCATATTAAAACAGTTTACAGTGCTCCAATAAACTAATTACAGTCCAATTAAGAAATAAACATAGGATAGGTCAGAGCCAATATTTGAACCACATACAAGAGGTATTGCTGGATGAACGCTGTAATGAAGAGCAAAAGCAATAAAAAAATCCATTGGGGGATGTTCTAAAGCTCTCATAACCCATATTAAAACAGTTTACAGTGCTCCAATAAACTAATTACAGTCCAATTAAGAAATAAACATAGGATAGGTCAGAGCCAATATTTGAACCACATACAAGAGGTATTGCTGGATGAACGCTGTAATGAAGAGCAAAAGCAATAAAAAAATCCATTGGGGGATGTTCTAAAGCTCTCATAACCCATATTAAAACAGTTTACAGTGCTCCAATTAACTTATTACAGTCCAATTAAACAATATATAATAGTTCCAATTTTATCCACAAGAGGCTCTGACCTGGATGAATCCCAGGACAGAAACCTATTTCTGTATAATATCCATACCTCGCAGTGTTGTGAAAAGGACCAGACCTGAATCCTGGAATTAAAGTTTGTCGCCTAGATTCGGGAATGCGTGTCACCGTGAAGAGGTTGAAAGAGGAGCTGAGGAAACGAAATGGCAAGCTTTCAGGACGAAAACAAGACCTTGTGACAGGCAAGTGTGTTCAAAAATCGTCCTCAATGACTTGTTGACATTGCAGCTGACCACTTCATGACAACTTGTGTATTCATATTGACAGCTGTCAATAATCAATTCATGACAATCATTACTCAAACAATGTCATGCTATACATGCAATGTACATGTAAATCATGGATTTGAAGAGTCATCAATGTTTAGCTATGTTTATCAATCATTACTGACATAAGGCCTATGCTGCTGTCAGCCAAGCAGTGATCTCGAGCTGTCAAACTCAACTCTGTTAGCTGCAACTGAACACTTGCACTTGTCAGAATAGCATTATTAAATCCATTTGTTGTATTCAGGTTACATTTTCTGGATAAGAACACAACACCCACAGAGCCAGAATTGGAATTTCATATGACCTTGCCTGACCATGACCAGTACAAAGATGTGAATGGGTCCATGATAAGGGGACCTGCTAAAAAGCGGGTTGAAAAAAGCGGGTAGCGGGTAGCGGGTGTATGCATAAGGAACAATAGGAAGCTCCCTAAGCACACAGAGGGCTATTCAATGGACAGTAGTACAACATACCTGTCTGCCCGCTCCTGTTTTACCCCACTACCCCCGCTACTTGCAATCAGCTTGCAGTCAAGCCATTTGTTCCAAACTTTGTCAGTGAATTGAATGGTGAATTGGGCCTAATTGCCATCAAATACCTTTCACCTCAATACAGAGCAGCAATGATTCTGAATTACAGTGTTTGTTGTTTGTGTAAATAATTTCCTGAGAGACAGAAAGAGGCAGAAAGAGAGACAGAAAGAATCAAAGAAAGAAAGAAAGAAAAAATAGATAGATCAAATTTTTCTGTAGATAGATAGATAGATAGATAGATAGATAGATAGATAGAAACAAATAAATATATAAAATAGATAGGTCCTTGAGGATGCATAGGAAATTACTTTTATTTCTTTACTGAATTATATTATTTATTTTTTAAACCCTTTTGCATTTTACCCCCATCCTTCAACAGTTTAAGGAATTAGAAGATTAATTAATGCTGATTGCTTCTTTTCTTAATTTAAAAAGAGTGGATGTTTAATTGGAATTGAGTGGATTACTTGCCTGTAATATATGATGCAGACACTGATTGTCATTGGCACAGAAGGTCAGTAATATGGGGTTGAATAGAGTGCAATTAATGGTGATTGCCACAATTGCCTGACACTTAGAATTGAGCAAAGAGAGCGGGGAAAGGTAGCGGAAGAAGCTACAATGGAGGGGTAGCGGATGGTGTTGTATCAAGTAGCTTCTGTGTTATACTAGAATCTACCCGCTACCCGCTACCCGCTACGGCCCAGCCCGCTTTTTAGTAAATCCCCATGATAAGCACACTGCCGGAGCTCACCACCACCAACTTTGAAACGTATAGAGATCTTCACAAAGCCAAATGGGGTTAGAAGGTCCTGTCCTTGTACCAAGAAAGGTAAGTATTAATAATTGTGTAGGACTATAGGTAAAATTTACCTATGCCT
The DNA here is from genome assembly GCA_026936325.1 of Platynereis dumerilii. NCBI lineage: Eukaryota > Metazoa > Annelida > Polychaeta > Phyllodocida > Nereididae > Platynereis > Platynereis dumerilii. Next base: position 1,547,322 of record JAPTHN010000052.1, on the reverse strand, counting down.
CACAAAAATTAATTAATGAAAATTTTGATAGTTTGAAGTTGATTTTTAAGTTCCTTTGAATTTACTTTGTTTTCAGATATTACTGGTTCCGTCGTTATGAAAAAGACAGTTTCTTATTCTGACACTTTGGTATGTTATTTACATTTACCTTGTGGCATTTTCTTGATTTTCAACTAAAATTTTCAATACATAGTGTATGTATTGAAAATTATATTGTTAGCATTTTTTTGACACAGAATTATTATTTTTACAGATTCCTACGGCATTTACGATGTACCGTAACTGGTGACTGTGCTTATCTGCTCTCCAGTGTTTGGGCCGAGATGGCTAAAAGCGTGTCATACAAAGTTGATGTTAAGGTCTGTATCATATACATACGCGCTCCACTTATATAGTTATTCATTATAATTTTTGTCAAAATTTGTCTTTTTTAACTTGAACTCACATGCAGACATTCATTTCATCTTGGTACTTAGTAGGCCTGTTTCTAATTTTAGATTGACAATTACGGAGTGATCCAGGAATGTCAGTGTGAATGTGGAGCTGGCCAAGGTCCTGCTGCCCATTGTAAACATATCGGCGTGACCCTGTATGGCTACATGAGACTATTCTCTGACCAAGAAGTTTTGACGGAGCTCACATGTACACAGGTATGATTAGTGTTGGTTATCTGAATCCTTGTTTCCGATCTTTAATATCTTACAGAATTCTTCATTGACCTATTTGTAAAAAAATAGTATAAACCACTGAACAATGAACAATCCAAAGGTAGCTTTCACAAAGTTTAGCTTACAATTATATTATCTGTATCATATGTTTACTTAACCTAAACAACAAATTGCTTCTTTTATAAAAAAAAAATCATTTAACTCATTGGTAAATTTGATCATAGGTACTACAGACTTTTCACCATGTGAAAAGATTCAAGGGCAGTCCAATGAAAGCAAGTGATCTGGTCAACCTACGTGAGCAATCTCACCTGGTGTATGACCCTCGACCATGGTTAGATGAAAATCTTGGAAGTCGAGCCCGAAATCTCTGGATAAATTATCAGGTACATGAATTTTTTTGCACATGTATGGAGTGGGGCTGCACAACTCATTGCAAATTACAATCATGCAGCCTTGTTATCAAGTAAATCATCCAATAATTATATATTTGATTACTGAATAAGGCAGTATTTAAACAAAAGCTTTTTAAAATCACTCTTTTTTTGCAAGGCTACACATTTGGATCCAAAATCAATGCCAGCACTGCAGACCATTCCGCCAGCAAACTTGCCTGCAGTCTATCATGATCATGATTACTTGGACCTGTCACCAGAGGCCGAGTTTCTGAAACGCGAGAAGGTACTACTAGAAGCTACTTTTCAGTCAAAATTATCACATCAATGTAAACAAAGTATGACGCTGTATTGACTCTAGCATGTGTTTTTGCACTTATAATTGATAAACAATCAGCCTGTGATCATAGATCTTTCAGATCATTGGCTTATGATGTGGCATGTATCCTGAAAGACAAACAGACAAAATGGATACTCCCAATTTCTTAGAATGGTATATCAACATTGAAGGTAAGTTATGTCACTGTACTTGTAAGCTGCAATGCAGTTTCGGACCATTTGTTACACTGCTATGGTCTAGTGATTGACATTAAAAGTTGCCTGTTTGCCCGAGGCAAGTAAAAATGGACGTATGTCATGTAAAACAATCGCCTTACTTGCCAATGGCAAATTGCCATGTATGGTTACCATAACCTGTTTGAAATAAACCTGAAGTTAGTCAAGTATCATCTCATACATAATTTTGTTGCCTTATTTGGTCAAACGTCACAAACAATATAATTATTCTAATCTAATTCAAATAATTGCTGTAGCTCTGACATGTCTACTAGAGTTCATAAATGCGTAAATGAGTTCCTACTTCACTGCAGTACAATTAAGAGTTTTGGATACCCGGTCTGGCGTGTATTGGGCGAGTAAAAATTCTTATGAACAAGCGTCATCCAACACGTCTGAAGGGAAGCAGTCTAACATGTTTGTGATTGATTCATTTTAATGGTTGACAATATTACAAATTTTCTATTTTCAGTCCTAGAATGCGTCTACTACACTTTCATGACTCGTGAGGGGAAAGGAAAGGAATCAAAAGAGCTTCCGATGAGGAAAAACTTCAAAGTAACCAGGGCAACAGTCACAACACCTAGATTGTGCAGTACCTTGAAGACACCAATGGTCTCTGTTAATCAAAACAGCTTTTGGGAGAGTTAAACAGGGATTTTACCTTAATTTGTTCATCCATGTCTGATATCGATACTGACTCTTATTTAGCCACTGAAATTGTAACACAATGACAATGTATTTAAATTGGTCAAATAAGCTTTATTCTAATTTGAGAGTTCCAGGCTCTCAAGAACATATTCCACATAATTATTATATTTACACAGTATTATGGTATTTTTTTAAAATGCTGCTGGCAGCCTGGCACTATTAAATTTATATATTATCAAAATTATTTCAATAGGCGATAGTGCAATACAATAATATAATTGAATATAATTTATATTATTGTCACATGAATGTTCAAACGAAGGCATTAGATAAAACATGTTTCCCATTATTTTGATTCCTAATTAAAAATGCTCGTTTGACATGATTTTGTAAGCTTGTTTTGTTTATTTTGTCATCAGTGTTATTTTCATTCATAAGACAAGTTTAACATCAAAGGTCGCAGGCCTTCCAGACCTCCATTATATATTTCCTATAATTCCTTTAATAGGATACAACAAAACTCCTACATTGGGACCAATTTTGTATATTTTTATGCCATTCCCAAAAAAAATTGAACTTTGAAATGGTCCAGTTCAGTCCAAGAAAAGATTGCCGGTCTGAAGGACATCCGGCATTTTACCAACCAAAAAATTGTCTTTGGATACTTGTTGAATTTTGTGACTTCACCAATATATTTGTTTCACATCTGTGTGGGATTTGTTAAGTGGAACTCCTACGCTTGAATTTTTTCCAATTATGTACTCAAAAACTGCATACAAAATAATGTCCAATATTTGACTGAACAAATTTCATATATGTATATAATTTTTTTTTCTTCGAGTTTTGGCTAGGAGGTCTGAAATGGCCAATATTATGAAAATGCTAGCATCATAGTAGCATGTGATTTTCATCAAAAGTTTGATTGATTGTGGATTAGCCATACTGTGCTTGGTGGAAGATCCTTGGTTGGTTTTGTGTCTTCAGTTGGTTGTACGGTTATCAGCTGGTTATTTATTTCAAGGTTGTCTTAGTCTCATCTCAAGAATTAAGATTGTAAAGTTGAAAAAATTTTCACAAAAAGATGCATTCTTGTGAATTTCATATGACAGAGAGTGCCTGCCAGTATTAGAGGAATTTGCATTCTGGCGTCACTATTCAGTTTATGCACGTGAAAATATACCTCCTCATAAACCGTTGAATATTGGACTCTCAAAACAATTTTTAACCTTTTTTTAAATCAGCATATGCTGCCCTTAACTTCAAATATTTACCAGAAATTTACTCCACTGGGACCAAACAGTCAAAACACATATCATTTTATAAAGCTCTGTAAAACATCTATCTAGCAATGCAACAATCAATTGTCTAACAATTACGGAAATATGTGAATTGGCGACATCGCCCTCATTTCCATAACTACTGGCAAATTTCATAAAAAAGCATACGAGAAGGGCTTTTGCTCCTCTCAATACAAAAATCATTATTCTTGTTTTTAATACAGATTCCCACAATCACGCTTGCTTGCACTTCACAACCAAAAGACGTACAGCACTGCCGGCCGGTCATATTATTATCGCTAGCGATTCTAGTTCATGGTGAAAATATGTTTTAGCTCACTGTGAGAATGCTCTCTCTAGAGCAGAAAAGGCTGAAGATTTATAAACAGACATCTTGTGTGGTAATACTTCAGAAAAAATAAATCTATACTTCAGAGGAAGTTGTCTTCGTATTATTTATTATTTATTATTTATTGTAACATTACACCACAAAAATACTTAATGTACAACTGATGTTTATGTGATTTATACTGATTGATGGGATATTCTGACATTGCACATGATATTTCACTGTATTAATTCTCAAAAACAAATCCTTCAATCATTACACAGGCTAACATCAGTTGTACAATCAGAATGCAGGCTAACATCAGTTGTACAATTATTATGATGATGATGGGGCCAGGTACATCAGCAGGGTGGGAGCTTGGGGCTGCCAGTCACCCAACCCGACCAATGAAAACGTTTTTGTCGGATCTGTGAGAATAATCATTTTCTTGACAAGACATACAATTAATTTGACGCTACTCATTCCATAGATAGCAATATCCCCCTCTTGACCTCCACCTCCGCAGTTTTGACCTCCTGTTGTTTTTTTGCCCCCCCCCCCGAACAGGACAGCCTGCTAGAGGACATCAGGGTGTTGACAGCGACGAGGAATCCTTGGCCAGGGAGCAGTTTTTTTCGGTCAGTACATGTTAAGATGAATTATGAAATGTCATTTTTTTGGAGAATTGTAAAATTGTGCAATTAAATAATTTACACTGAGGGTCATGACCCAAAAACTGTTTTTCCACATATCCCACCTTACAGGATTGGCAGGCTGAAGGCTCCTGCAATGCCCAGCCCGATAAGGAGGCTGGAGAGAACCTGGACTCCTTGGCCGGCTCTAGCCAGTTTTCTCTGCGCAATGGCTGACGGGAAAGAGGGACAAGTTTTGACAAGTTTTTATTCGGGAGTCCGAATATCAGCAATACACTGTTTTGGCTTTGGAGCCCTCATAAACGACTTTCAACACATACATTATATATAATACTGCCATAATTTAAAATAAGAATAAATACAGTGATAAAATTTGGCAATTAAGTAGAATTTAAAAGCAGTGGATGTATATAATCGTAAAAACAGTTCAAAATATTTGAGTTAAAAACTAAGATTCCATGTATAAGTGTCTAACAACCATCCTTTTAAAGCTTTTATAATTATCACAGTCTCTGATATTGGTGGGCAATGAATTCCACACCTTTGTTCCATTCATTTTCAAGGAGCTTTTGTGACTGTTTGTAGCCGCCCGCGTGTTGTATGTATGTACAGAGTTGACTTCTTCAGCTATGCTGGTAAGGTAGTGTGGGGATTCTTTGTTAACGATTTTCCACATTTGACAGCATAGATTGTAGTTTAGTCTTTGTTCGATGTTAAGCCACTTTAATGATGTTAACATGTCACTGCTGTGAGTCTGATAGTGGCATTCAAGAATGATTTTCATTCCACTGTTTTGGATACGCTGTAATCTCAGTAGGTCTCTCTTGCAGACACCATTTCCCCAAACAGTGCTGCAGTAATCAATATGAGGCAATACTAGTGTGTTATACAGAGTGATTCTAGTTATCTGATCGACATATCTGGATGCTCTTCTAAGGATACCAATTGATCTATTTAGTTTGCCTATTAATGCATCCATGTATTCCTTGTACTTCAAGTTTTCATCAATAACAACACCTAAATATTTTAAGCTTTTAACCTGTTCGATATTTTCACCATCAAGATTGAGTAGTAAGTTGGTATTACTGAGATGTCTTCTTTTTTGGTGATTACAGATTAATAGACTGTTCGTCTTTCCTATATGAAGGCTAAGCTTATTGGCACATAACCATTCAAATACTGACTTGAGCTCTGAACTGAGGACAGTCGTTACAGAATGAATATCATCAGCAGCGAAATAAAAAGCTGTATCATCAGCATGAATATGGTCCCAAAATGGAACCCTGCGGCACACCGCATCTAATCTGCTGTGGTTCAGATGTATTATTGAACATTTTACACAGTTGTAGTCTACCTGAGAGATAAGTTTTGAACCATCTAATTTCTTTATCTCGGACACCATAGTATGACATTTTATCCAACAAAACATTATGGTTGACCGTATCAAAGGCCTTTTTCAGGTCTAATGCAACGAGGCCAATTAATTTACCATTTTGTTATTCTGAGTACAATTTTTCGTTTAACCTGTGCAAGCTAGTTTGACAGGAATGTTTCTTTCTAAACCCTGATTGCTGAGTACAAAGTAATTTGTTGTCATTTAAGTAATTATACAGTTGGTGATGTACAATTCTTTCAATGAATTTTGATATGACAGGCAGGACCGAAACAGGTCTGTAATTCCCAGGTTCTGTTTTAGAGCCTTTCTTAAAAATAGGCGAAATACGGGCAGCTTTCCAATCTAAGGGAAACTCTCCAGTTGATAGTGAGATTAATGATGTAAGCTAAACTGTTAGCAATGGAATGGAGGGAGGTACTAGCCTGGAGCCCTGCTCATCCCCAAGTGGATTTGCCCAGGCTTCAGCAAGAAGGGAGAGTGCCATGACAGCCACTCCGACTTCCTCAGGCCTTGCCCCCCAAGACACGACGCGTCGACACCCCGACCTGACACTCCCAGACCGGACACTGCGAGGCCTTGTTACGATGTGAGTAGGCCTACACACATCTATCGAGTAATAAAATAGTAAATATATTGTCTTTTCATGATCCATCCCCACCTTTTTTTTTCCAACAGCAATGGCGTACAGACAGAGAAGGAAGCCGGGCTTCTTCTCCTACCTCTTCCTGGGACCTCCAAGATGCTGCTGTTTTGCCACTCTTTGTTTGCAGCACATCAATATGAGAGAATCTGAAATGAGAGATATGTCATTTGCAGCCATCCTCATGCACGTGAGTGTCTCTACATGCCCCTTCCCTTATAGCTAGAAGACTTAGTAGAAGTGTCATTTAATTTATTGGCATCCCAATCGCTTAATTTCACCAAAAACAGTCGTTTTTTAGCACCCGATTTGACGGGGATGGCATGGTCAACAGGGGTCAATATGACCGCAAAGCACCAAAATGACAAGTGAGTTCAAGGAATTTCCTGGAATGTGGCAGCCATGACCGCAGCGCCATGGTGTTACTACTGCTGATTCAAGCACTGGAAACACAAAAGGATACACTTCTGAGGGTTATCTCCTCAAAGCTTACCCCTCTTCACAGGGAAATTACACCCAGAAGGCACGCTTACCCGCAAAGGTAAAAAGGCATCGTTTACCTTCATGTTCACGAATTCACTAAAGATGAAATGGATGTTGCAGTCATTCCAACCCAAAGAGGAGTCTGCCTGAACCGTCAGCAGATGGTGGATCTCCTGGTGGAATTTAATACACTGAAGGAAATGATCAACATAAAGGTGAGCGTTTTTTTTTTAATCATTGCGGGTTTTTTTCTCTAATTAATTAGTAGTCTCTCCTTTTTTTCTCTTCAATTCAAAACTTTAAAAAAAATCTCCATTACTAATATGTGAAGCCAAACATATTTTCAGTTTTGTTGTTATGGTTGTTTCGCCTAGTAAATATGAATAATGTGTAAAATGAAGCAGAAATAAATTTTATAATCTTTGTGGGTAACAACGATTGGTTATACACTGTCCAAAAAATAAAAACAAGATTAAAATCTTAATAGTACTCATTTTTCTTTTTAAGGCGCGCAAAAAGAATGATCTTTGTGGAAAACTGTGTTTCTTATGCATCACACTTTTATTTTTTACTTTTTTTTTCAGCATAAGTATAACGTTAATTATCTGTGGAAAAATGTTCAGAAGGAGGAATGCGACATTCAGCAGCTTTCTGGTCCATGTGAGTTTCTTATAAGACATAGTAGGCCTATATTCTCAAAAAATAAAGTGTCATATTAAAATAATAATATCTATATGAAATATATGAAATATATTGCATATATGAGTTTGCTCATTCATTCCCCTTACATATGATCCTTTTATGCAGGTAATGGCTCAATTGAGCCTTCAGGAACAGGAGCTGGAAGAAGGACCCGAAAACCGACCAATACGGTGACGACATGGCCACAGAACCCGCAGGACAAGATCAAACCCGACCCCCGGAGTAGAGATGGAGCTCCTGGAAAGGGAGCACGCCACGACTGTAAGTAGATCAATTTTTTTTTTGCAGTTCATAACGTGTTACCAAAGCACCAAAATGACAGGTGAGTTCCAGGAATTTCCTGGAATGTGGCAGCCATGACCGCAGTGCCATGGTGTTACTACTGCTGATTCAAGCACTGGAAACACAGGAAGGATACACTTCTGAGGGTTATCTCCTCAAAGCTTACCCCTCTTCACAGGGAAATTACACCCACAAGGCACCTTTACCCGCAAAGGTACAAAGGCATCGTTTACCTTCATGTTCACGAATTCACTAAAGACGTAATGGATGTTGCAATCATCCCAACCCAAAGAGGAGTCTGCCTGAACCGTCAGCAGATGGTGGATCTCCTGGTGGAATTTAATACACTGAAGGAAATGATCAACATAAAGGTGAGCATTTTTTTTTTTAATCATTGCAGGTTTTTTTCTCTAATTAATTAGTAGTCTCTCCTTTTTTTCTCTTCAATTCAAAACTTTAAAAAAAATCTCCATTACTAATATGTGAAGCCAAACATATTTTCAGTTTTGTTGTTATGGTTGTTTCGCCTAGTAAATATGAATAATGTGTAAAATGAAGCAGAAATAAATTTTATAATCTTTGTGGGTAACAACGATTGGTTATACACTGTCCAAAAAATAAAAACAAGAACTTTAAAATCTTAATAGTACTCATTTTTCTTTTTAAGGCGCGCAAAAAGAATGATCTTTGTAGACACTTTCCGGAAGAGATGATTGATGATTTTGATGATGCCAAGACCAGCGAATCTGAAGACTTGAATTAGAACTTGTCTTCGCAATAGCCAAAAGGATCTACAGTTGCGTGAACCTTCGTGAATATCTCTTCGTGGAAAAAAAACAAGCTGTTCCCCACAAGACGTGGAATCTTTCTCAAGCAGGATCAGTTCCTCAAGGTTGCTACTTTCCTGGAGGAGCTTTAAAGACGTATGGAAGGGTATAAGAGAGATGCCCCCTTGTCATCTCACCCATGACAGCTAACAAGCCACGGAAGCCTGCAAACATTGCAGTCCAAGCTATATATCTCCTGAAGAGAAAGCTATTCTTGCAAAACAGCGATTGGAAGCAGCAGCTGCAAACACCATCAAAAACCGTCGTCGGCTGCTGTGGCGCAATGTATGTATAATTCCCATCAGTGTTATTGTTATTATTTTTTAATTGATTGCATTTTTTGTTCATGCTGTGTGAACTTTAATAAAAATATAAACATTAAAATTTTTTTTTTATAGCAACACCATTGTCAGCACCATGTCGTCTATGATGGTACCTGGACGTTAACTACCGAGAAGAAGGTGAGGACTGGGATATCCCCAAGCCAAGACAGAGGATGCCTGGCAACTAAAAACCCAAAAAGATGCTCCATCAAATGTATTATATGTATATATATATAAGTGTAGTCAAAATTTTATCATGAATATATTTGGATGATATACAAAATATTTTTTAAATACAAAAAATATTCGATTTGGTTTTGATTTTGATAATTATCAGCACAAAAACTTATTTTTTGCTTCAAGATGAATGATTGAAGCTTTTTGCACTAGGTATGCTAATTAGCTCCTCCGGGTGGAGGGCTAAGTAATGCGGTGAATAATGAGCCTGCCGACATAGGCCAAGCTGTATCGGAGGGAGCTGGATTCGAACCTGGGACCCTGCTACTAGCAGAGCAGCCCCCTTCCGCCAGACCCACCCCAGCAAAAAAACTTCGCCAAGAACTTTACTCAACTTAAATGGTGCAGCAATAAAAGGCCATCACTGAATTCAAGTTGTTTATGATTCGAATGGTAAAATAATATTGCATAGTGGGGAATTTATTGTTTTTTCCCCCTGGTATAACTTTTTAATGGACTACAGAACTGATTATTGAAAAATTGTCAACAAACCAGATGGAGTCAGAAAGCTGAATCGAAATCGGAAATTTGTGAAAATCCGATTTACTGCGATTTGCACCATAACATTTATTTAGGCTCCATTTTAACCCCCTAACTTAAAAATGTTTAATCAAATGGATACAGCAGCCTTGAATTATACTTGAGTGGTGACATGAATAATTTAGCTATGATTTATAACACAAATTAGTTGGTTTTGTAGTTTAATTTAATGAGATTCAAATGCCATTGGGTAGACATTTTCATTGCTGACTATATTTCATATCATTAACAGAGGAAACACCGCATGACTGGAAACAGGCAGACATCCAACTCAATCTAAAGAAGGCCAAAGATACATGGGAACTGTCAACAGGAAGCTTAAGCCAATAAAATATCATACACCAAATTTAATGAAATTCAAATGCCATTGGGCAGACATTTTCATTCTGGTTAATACTTGTCTTTGACAGCCTCCTGGGTTTGAGGGATATTGCCCTCACCCCTAACCGCAAAACCAGCTGTCATTTAAGTCCATATCTTCAAAAGCTTCCCGGCCGTGAGGCATATTGACCCCACAAAATAGGAGTCCTTTAACTTTCTCATTTAAATTGAGGGCTTCAATTCCATTTGAAACTACCTTACAATCCCTGAATACCATCCTAGTACACATTCCCTCAGTTGCTCCTCTGTTTCTGATACACCAAGTTTAATGATAATCAAATGCCATTGTGCAGACATTTTCATTCTTGTGAATAATTATTACTTATCACCATTAAATGAACAAAGCAATCCACAATCAAGTAGGAAACTCCCAATATAGTGGCGTAAACACACCTCTCACAGAGGTAGTCGAAGTACAGTTTAATTCAATGAAATTCACTTTGACTGAAATGTAAAATATATTTCCAATCTATCCACTTTCAGGCTGATTCATGACAGTGGTAGGCCTACATTGCCACTGGTTGTTTAGAAGACCAGGTAGTTTGGGTGTTCAGATAACCCTGGAAGTCACCGACAATCTGTACACAGTACTATTGAGCTATAAAAAATGTTTATGCTCACTGTGAGGATCGCTTTATCCAAGTTAACACAACCATGCATGCTTATTCATGGTAAAAACATTTTTGAGCTCACTGTGAGCCCGCACTCTCTAGAGTAGAAATGGCAGAAGATTTATAAAGTTCTTAAAATTGTAGCTACAGACATAAATTATTGTATGGTAATCCTTTAGAAAAATTAATCTATACTTCAGTGGAAGATGTTTTTACAAAATGTATTAATTATTAGAACATTGCCCCACAAAACTACTGAATGTACAACTGATGTTAATATGATGTATACTGATTGGTGGGATATTGATACATTTGGTTTTCGGTTGCCTTGACACTCTTCCTTACAGCTACTGACAGAGAGAGATAGAGAGATAGAGAGAGAGTGGTTTTCACCTGTGAAAAGGGGAGTACTGGTTAAAAATAAATAATCATAAAAACAAGCAAAAGACCTTTTGCTTTTTCAATTTATTTCTTTACCAACAAATTGGTGAACCTCGTACACCCCCCTGCCTGGACCACCCTAGCCAACAATGCAATCGTTGTCCGGTACGAAGGCTTCCTGGTGCACGACTTTAGTAACTCTGATGACTGGGATTCCATGGAGCTGGACCCTAGGTCCCAAGAAGAATGAAAAGACCCTCCGCATATCAAACATATATTTACATTTGTATATGTTTCTGCAACGTTAGTATATTTTGTAAAGTATATCATTTTAAAATTAAATATTTTATACAACTTTTGTATATTTTGCATAACATGTTATTTTAAAATGAAACCGTACCAGGTTTAAAAAAATGCCATGGTGCTCAACATTATATATGTTCTGCATCTAATAACATTAAAGTTTTTTATTCTATGGTGCCTTCTCTTGGATGGCCAAGAAAAAAACTCTTCCTATCTTAAGTGCTTCACCTTTTCTGTAATCTCTAAGTGCAGCAACACTGTGTTGAGAGTCATCTTCTTCACTTTCACTATGTCCTTTTTCATTACACAAACCGCACCAACACATCATCACTGTTTCAAGCTATGACCTATCAGACCATCCACACACTTGAATGTAAACACCCCCAAGCCAAGGGAACCAAACACTCAACCTCTCACACTCAATCTTCAGACCAGTACCACTGCCACCCAAGAACCCAGTGACCATGCACAAAAGCAATGAATCATCAAAATTCCTATCTTTTCAAAGGAACGACATTACATTCGTTCAGTATAGAATTTTACCCCATATATCCATCATTGTAGTGATATTACGAAGGCCAAAGAAATATTATCCTACGAATTCAGTGGGATTCAAATGTCGTTGGGCAGACCATCATAGCTGAATATATTTCATATCATAAAAGGACGAAACACCACATGACTGGAAACTGGCTGACATCCAACTTGATATTAAGAAGGCCAAAGAATTATAAGGCCTACCCATTGAATTTAATGAGATTCAAATGCCATTGGGCAGACATTTTCATTGCTGAATATATTTCATATCATTACTAGAGGAAACATCACATAACTGGAAACTGGCTGACATCCAACTCATTAAGAAGGCCAAACAAATATTATCCATCAAATTTAATGAGATCAAATGCCATTGGGCAGACATTTTCATTGCTGTATATATTTCATATCATAAAGAGAGGAAACATCACATAACTTGAAACTGGCTGAAATCCTTCATAATGTATTAACCTATTAACTTATTTGTGTGTGTCTGTGTGAATGTGTGTATGATTGTGCTCAAATCTGTATCAAGTTTCTGTTTATATGACTATGAATGGACGAATAAAAGTATATTCTATTCTATTCTATTCTATTCTATTCTATCCAACTCATTAAGAAGGCCAAACAAATATTATCCACCAAATTTAATGAGATTCAAATGCCATTGGGCAGACATTTTCATTGCTGAATATATTTCATATCATAAATAGAGGAAACATCACATAACTGGAAACTGGCTGACATCCAACTCAATATCAAGAAGGCCATAGAGATATATAAGGCCTGCCCATTGAATTGTAAGAGATTCAAATGCCATTGGGCAGACATTTTCATTGCTGAATATATTTCATATCATTAATAGAGGAAACATCACATAACTGGAAACTGGCTGACATCCAACTCATTAAGAAGGCCAAACAAATATTATCCACCAAATTTAATGAGATCAAATGCCATTGGGCAGACATTTTCATTGGTGAATCTATTTCATATCATTACTAGAGGAAACATCACATAACTGGAAACTGGCTGACATCCAACTCATTAAGAAGGCCAAACAAATACTATCCGCCAAATTTATAATGATAATGATAATGTTTATTTGTTTATAGTGCACTACATCAAAATAGCGACCTCAATGCACTGTACAATAATACAAAAATTCATACAATGATTTAAATTAAGTAAAATTGTAGTTAAAAACCGAAATAAGATAAGAAATCAGATAAAACTCTGTTAAAACAAATTAACAAATTAAAAGTAGTAAGATCTAAATAAATGTGTCTTCAACCTGGCTTTAAAAGTCTCATACACTGTTATGCACCTAATCTCCTGTGGCAAACTGTTCCACAGGGAGGGTGCACAGATGGCAAAAGCGCGGTCTCCATATGTTTTAATGAGATTCAAATGCCATTGGGCAGACATTTTCATTGCTGAATATATTTCATATCATAAATAGAGGAAACATCACGTAGGCCTAACTGGAAACTGGCTGACATCCAACTTATAAAGAAGGCCAAACAAATATTATCAACCAGATTTAATGAGATTCAAATGCCATTGAGCAGACATTATCATTGCTGAATATATTTCATATCATTAATAGAGGATACATCACATGACTGGAAACTGGCTGACATCCAACTCATTAAGAAGGCCAAACAAATATTATCCACCAAATTTAATGAGATTCAAATGCCATTGGGCAGACATTTTCATTGCTGAATATATTTCATATCATTAATAGAGAAAACATCACATAACTGGAAACTGGCTGACATCCAACTCATTAAGAAGGCCAAACAAATATTATCCACCAAATTTAATGAGATTCAAATGCCATTGGGCAGACATTTTCATTGCTGAATAAGTTCATATCATAAATAGAGGAAACATCACATAACTGGAAACTGGCTGACATCCAACTCAATATTAAGAAGGCCAAAGAATTATAAGCCCTACCCATTGAATTTAATGAGATTCAAATCCCATTGGGCAGACATTTTCATTGCTGAATATATTTCATATCATAAATAGAGGAAACATCACATAGGCCTAACTGGAAACTGGCTGACATCCAACTTATAAAGAAGGCCAAACAAATATTATCCACCAGATTTAATGAGATTCAAATGCCATTGGGCAGACATTATCATTGCTGAATATATTTCATATCATTAATAGAGGATACATCACATGACTGGAAACTGGCTGACATCCAACTCATTAAGAAGGCCAAACAAATATTATCCACCAAATTTAATGAGATTCAAATGCCATTGGGCAGACATTTTCATTGCTGAATATATTTCATATCATTAATAGAGAAAACATCACATAACTGGAAACTGGCTGACATCCAACTCAATATTAAGAAGGCCAAACAAATATTATCCACCAAATTTAATGAGATTCAAATGCCATTTGGCAGACATTTTCATTGCTGAATATATTTCATATCATTAATAGAGGAAACATCACATAACTGGAAACTGGCTGACATCCAACTCAATATTAAGAAGGCCAAAGAATTATAAGCCCTACCCATTGAATTTAATGAGATTCAAATCCCATTGGGCAGACATTTTCATTGCTGAATATATTTCATATCATAAATAGAGGAAACATCACGTAGGCCTAACTGGAAACTGGCTGACATCCAACTTATAAAGAAGGCCAAACAAATATTATCCACCAGATTTAATGAGATTCAAATGCCATTGGGCAGACATTATCATTGCTGAATATATTTCATATCATTAATAGAGGATACATCACATAACTGGAAACTGGCTGACATCCAACTCATTAAGAAGGCCAAACAAATATTATCCACCAAATTTAATGAGATTCAAATGCCATTGGGCAGACATTTTCATTGCTGAATATATTTCATATCATTAATAGAGAAAACATCACATAACTGGAAACTGGCTGACATCCAACTCATTAAGAAGGCCAAACAAATATTATCCACCAAATTTAATGAGATTCAAATGCCATTGGGCAGACATTTTCATTGCTGAATAAGTTCATATCATAAATAGAGGAAACATCACATAACTGGAAACTGGCTGACATCCAACTCAATATTAAGAAGGCCAAACAAATATTATCCACCAAATTTAATGAGATTCAAATGCCATTTGGCAGACATTTTCATTGCTGAATATATTTCATATCATAAATAGAGGAAACATCACATTTAACTGGAAACTGGCTGACATCCAACTCATTAAGAAGGCCAGACAAATATTATCCACCAAATGTAATGAGATTCAAATGCCATTGGGCAGACATTTTCATTGCTGAATATATTTCATATCATTAATAGAGGAAACATCACATAACTGGAAACTGGCTGACATCCAACTCAATATTAAGAAGGCCAAACAAATATTATCCACCAAATGTAATGAGATTCAAATGCCATTGGGCAGACATTTTCATTGCTGAATCTATTTCATATCATAAAGAGAGGAAACACCACATGACTAGAAAGTGGCAGACATCCTACTCAATAATAAGAATGACAATGACACATTACCCATTGAATTTAATGAGATTCAAATGCCTTTGGGCAGACATTTTCATTGCTGAATATATTTCTGATAATGGAGGAAATACCACATTATTGGGAACTGGCGGAATCCAACTCGACATTAAGAAGGCAAAAGAAATATTATCAACCACATTTAATGAGATCCAAATGCCATTGGGCAAGCATTTTCATACCATACATATATGATCTTTTGTATTTTCTGTAACACTAGCCAACAATAAGGTTTAAAACTGAATGATTTCTCAAGCAAGAAAAGAATCTATTACCAATTTAATTTAATGAGATTCAAATGTCATTGGGCAGACATTTTCATTCTTGTTAATAATTAACTTGTCTTCGAAAGCCTCCTGGATGTGGGGGATAATACTCACACCCTCAAAAACATTCTCTCTCATTGAGTCCATATCTTCCAAAGCTTCCGGGCCGTGGAGCATATTGCCCCCACAAAATAAGAGTCCTTTACCAAAAAAATAAGAGTCCTTTACCACAAAAATAATTCACCACCAAAAAAATAATCCTTTACCACAAAAATAATAATTCTTTTCCACAAAAATAAGAATTCTTTACCACAAAAATAAGAATCCTTTACCACAAAAATAAAGAGTCCTTTACCACAAAAATAAGAGTCCTCCACCACAAAAATAAGAGTCCTTTACCACAAAATAAAGAGTCCTTTACCACAAAAATAAGAGTCATTTACCTTTCTCATTTAAATCAAGCCTTCAGTTACATTTGAAACTACCTTACAATCCCTGCAATCCATGCAAGTACAACACCCCTCTGTTTCTCCTCTATTTCTGATACACCAAATTTTAATGAGATTCAAATGCCACTGGGCAGACATTTTCATTGCTGAATATATTTCATATCATAAATAGAGGACACACCGCATTACTGGAAACTGGCAGATATCCAACTCAATCTAAAGAAGTCCAATGACTTCTTATCCATTGAATTTAATGATACTGATTGGCAAACAGTGCAGAAAACAAACAGAACTTAGTATCTTTGATGTACAGGCTCCTAGGTCTCATAATGTTGTACACAGTAGGCAAGATCTGGAGGCAGCCGCAGAAATTTTTCCAACCAAATTTAATGAAATTCACATGCCCCTGGGCTGGCATTTTAATTGTCAACTTATCAAACAAATTTCGAGCCTGGTGCTAGTGGTAGAAGAACTTTGGTCTCCTGTTTCACATGGTCTCGGGTGCAGTCAGGCTGAGTCAACCATTTTTGGTCTGTAGCCCACATTGTAGCCAACATTGCATCTTGAGCTTCTTCACACACGGTCATATAAGGCACCTTAAAGGTGGACGAATCCAAGACTTTGGCTGACTGGATGGAGAGCAATGTAACGGGAGGATCTGCTGGTTCCCTGGACTACGGAATATAGAGCTCTCCATTGGAACTCCACAAAAGCTCCTTTCCCCAATGTTTCGTCACGTCTTCAACCTAAAATGTGAAAACAAAGACAAACATTAAGAAACTACAAACACACTGTATGACTGCATTACCGTAAGCAAGGAAACACAAGTGGCAAATTAAATACAGATGAGCTGAGGAAACACAATTGGTTAATTGAATACAGCAGTGGAAACACAATTGATTAATTGAATACAGCAGTGGAAACACAATTGCCTAATTGAATACAGCTGAGGAAACACAATTGCCTAATGGAATACACTAGGAAACACAATTGCCTAATGGAATACAGCTGAGGAAACACAATTGACTAATGGAATACAGCTGTGGAAACACAATTGACTAATGGAATACAGCAGTGGAAACATGATTGACTAATGGAATACAGTTGAGGAAACACAATTGACTAATGGAATACAGCTGTGGAAACACAATTGACTGATTGAATACAGCTGTGGAAACACAATTGACTGATGGAATACAGCTGAGGAAACACGATTGACTAATTGAATACAGCTGAGAAAACACAATTGACTAATGGAATACAACTGAGGAAACACAATTGAATAAAGGAATACAGCTGTGGAAACACAAATGACTAATGGAACATAGCCGTGGAAACACAATTGACTAATGGTTTACAGCTAAGAAAGCACAGTCGAGGAAACACAATTGAATAAGGCCTATCTCAAAAATAATGAAGCCACAGGGCTGGATTTCATTGGGGGTAAAAAAAATGTAGGAATGGATGTATGCAACAACTTTATAATACACTATTGCTTTGAATACATTCTTGTGCCAAGGTCCAGAAAATTTCACGACAATATTACAGATGGTTGTTGAGATAATCTTTAAAGTACATTGAAAAACGTGAATTTTTCACTATTTTAGCGTGACATTACATTTTTCTACACTTGAATTATTTCAGGTGTATGAAATTTGACACATCTCATTGTCATTTTCTTAATTTTTCCTTTTATCTCTACGTCCAAAGGCTTCATAAATTCATTGAAACAAGTATATTTATGTGCTTGTTTTGACTTTATTGAATTCTTCGTGTTCAAAGTTTGACTTCGAAAAATTGAGTCAAATTAGAAGCTCCCTGATTTGGGATGTTGTAATTTCCCTTTTGCACTGGTCAGTTGAATCTTTTTGCCATTAAGATCTAGTAAAATATCTACTTAGCTGTTTTGGAGCCTTTCATGATTGTGGAAAATTCATTTCATGAAAAAATTCCAATGAATATGAGGGAAGATGCATGTGTCGCATGCATAACACAAGGAGTACTTTCATGCGGCAAAAAGCTATGAAAACTCTGATTTTAACCTGGATTGGCTTGAAACATAGTAAATCTGTGTAGCATCAATAAACAATGAACTAATACAGGTTGGTGACTGGTACCTGGCGGTAAAATACAAAAATTACTTTGTCGCACGCGTAACGCTCACAAAAATATTGATCATATGCAAATTTTTTTCCTGTAAATAATGGAGCGATGATACTAATATTACCTGTTGTGACAATTACCACACTATTTTAGTAGTTTCAACATGTTTCATGACCTAACCAATAATATAATGGCATATATGAAGTTTTTTAAAAATTTGGGGCAAAATTGGCTATAAAGGCAATATCAAATTAAAAAACACCCTTTACATTCGAAATGGTCACCCTTTTGCATCAGTTATGACTTATAATATCACATAAAATCGATTGTAAGTAAAACCAGAACATTTTTTGCAATTTCATGCAACATCATTACTCAAAATCAGGATTTTATCAGAAAAAAGGGCCAAAAATCATGCTTCTTTCATATTTTGCTGAGTTAATATTCACTTCAGTGGCACCTATTTGGTATGCACTTGAAGCCAACATTCAGACCCATAACATAGGACAGTTGAAATCATTTTAAAGGAACACATATGTTTCTGAGGCAAATTTAATTACGTTTTGGAAAAATATTTCTGAAAAATTATCAAAAATAGTGTGTTTCTCACTGCTCACAATATATTTGGTGTATTGGAATGAAAACTGCCCTGAAGACTCTACACTGTTTGCCCTATGTCATCATATAAAGAAATTTGATTCTCTTTGACGATAAATTGACATTTAGTTTAGTTTTCTTTTGTTGACATGGAAATAAAAACTTTTAAATATTTGGTACAATTCTGCTATCATCAGTTATTTCCACTGGTTGGAACTCAATGGTAAATATAGTTTCTGGAACTTCAATATGTTCTTAACAAAACTGCATGGTCATTTGATAAAAAAATACATTATGAAATTTTGATGGTCATGTCACACTTTGGCTTCATTATTTTTGAGATAGGCCATAAGGAATACAGCTGAGGAAACACAATTGATTAATTGAATACAGCAGTGGAAACCCAATTGCCTAATGCAATACAGCTGAGGAAACACAATTGACTAATGGAATATAGCTGAGGAAACACATTTGACTAATGGAATACAGCTGAGGAAACACAATTGACTAATAGAATACAGCTCTGGAAACATGATTGACTAATGGAATACAGCTCTGGAAACATGATTGACTAATGGAATATAGCTGAGGAAACACAATTGACTAATTAAAAAAAAACAGATGAGGAATCACAATTACTAATAGTAGGGCTCTTTATCGTTGCCGACATTCGATAGATATGTATCAAAGATACACTTGATCGATACACGATTTGTATCGTTGGTCCGCATTTTAGAAAGACGCATCCCCAAAAAACCGAAATTTTTGACCCGGAAAGTTGGATCTCGCATCAGAGCAGATGTCAAGATGACGAAGCGCTCGAGTTCATTTCATGATTTTGTGGACATTTTCTGTCAAATCTCGCCAATAAAACGAGTATTTTTAGCTGGATATAGCGTTATCGAACCGAACCGAAAGTGCTGCTTTGAAAACCGGTACGGGAACCTGCCAGACTGTATCACAATTGACAAATATTGGCTAATTGAATATTGCCGTGGAAACACAATTGACTAATAGAAAAAAAATCCATGTTGGTTTTTTGCATTGAAATTTGGTTTTTCAAAAAACCATTTTGAATCTAAAAAACCAATTTTGTCTGAAATTTTTTAGAGTGTACAGTCCAGAAGCTGATCCAGCCAAGATCCCAAAAGTACTACATAATAGTATAGCTTTCTAATATAGTCTTTTATATAGGCCTCTAAGTCAGAGTAGAGCAGCATAGCTTCCTTGTCTGGCAGCCACTGTAGGTGACAAAGTTTGCTTTTCAAATTTTTTTTTGGGTTAGGCTGCATACCACTTGAAATTCTGGAATTCAGATTTGTTTGCTAAATGGGTTGGTCAGCCATGCATGGCCTCTGGAGACTGGAGATCCCTACTCCTCCAATGATCTCTTTTTCTTTTTCTATATTTTTTGAGCTTGGTCTTATTCCTTTTTTATTTATGAAAGAAAACAAGTTTTGACAAAAAGCCGTTCAGTGACCAAATTAAGTAAATGGAATTCCATTGGCTTTTGACATCATTCAGTCAGTCAGTCAGTCAGTCAGTCAGTCAGTCAGTCAGTCAGTCAGTCAGTCAGGCAGTCAGTCAGTCAGGCAGTCAGTCAGTCAGTCAGTCAAATATATCTATCTATCTATCTATCTATCTATCTATATCCATATATCCATATATCCATATATCCATATATCCATATATCCATATATCCATATATCCATATATCCATATGTACATTTACCTTACCCAATTTCAGTTTCTATCACAATATTCAGTACAAAAATGTTAAATATCCCTTTCATCTCTGTGATAAAGTCCACTATAAATTTTGAATTTTGAGTTATCTCAATTGATTGAGTGAGATGGTTGCACAATTCCCTTGAGCCAAGACAGCTTGTTGTTTGCAAGCTATAACAACATAAATTATCATAACTCAAAATGGCAAGCTATCATGGCTCAAACAAATTGCGCAACCATTTCACTCAATCATTTGAGCTGACTCAAAATTTCAAATTTTACAGTGTTAAGCATCGTTTCCAACTCCTCATTTCTTGCCTAAAACTACACACAGATATCAAATAGGCCTGATAAAAAAGATTATTATTTCAGCATTCCAAAATGGGGTCTTTAAAAGTTTCTGTAGACTCAGTGGTCACTTGCATATTGAGAGAAGTAGGAATTTGGTGCAATTGAATGCACCCTTTGCTCTTTTTGTGCGCGAAAATTAAAGAAGCTCCCTACCTCTGGCTCCCTACCGTAAATTAAAATTGCGAAATTAGGACTTAACAAGTACAGGCAAGATTGCCACTAGTCACATGCAATGCCTAATAGAAAAACCAGCAAATGACAATGATCACCCACATCCTCAACGGCCCCGTTGAGCCAAAAAATGTGACCGAAAATTGGGGGCTTGCAAAAGCCAGAAGCATGATTCCAATATGCATACACATCTTCTAATAATTGTGGACTTAAGTTTTGGTCAATATAAGGTTTCAGGGACCTGACAGGTTATAATCACCAAGACTGAAGTAAACCCCGATATTGACCAGCAAAACCTGATATTAACTGAAATTGAAGTCCACAATCACTTTGTTCAGTGACTAAACATACAAAATAGCAGAAAATGCTTGCTCAACAAATTATAAAGCACCACACTCTAAAAAATGTCGGGACAAAATTGGTTTTTTAGATTCAAAATGGTTTTTTGAAAAACTAAAATTTCAATGCAAATCCAACATGGATTTAAAAAAAATTTAATCCATCGAAATTTGGTTTTTCAAAAAACCATTTTGAATCTAAAAAACCAATTTTGTCTGTAATTTTTTAGAGTGCAGTACATTACATCTTCGGCCAATGACTCCTGATTCAGATATAAA
Organism: Platynereis dumerilii; assembly: GCA_026936325.1. Taxonomy (NCBI): domain Eukaryota; kingdom Metazoa; phylum Annelida; class Polychaeta; order Phyllodocida; family Nereididae; genus Platynereis; species Platynereis dumerilii. The sequence continues at coordinate 1,525,314 of JAPTHN010000052.1, read as the reverse complement.
CTAATTACAAGTATAAAGAAGATCTTGGTAAATTACTATTAGGAGACTTGGAAAGCTGTCCCATCAATTCATGAACAATTTAAACAGATAGATAGAGAGATAGAAAGATGGATAGATAGATAGATAGATAGATAGATAGAGAGATAGACAGATGGACAGATAGATAGATAGATAGATAGATAGATTGATTGATTGATTGATTGATTGATTGATGGATGGATGGATAGATAGATAAATAGATATTTTAACAAATTAAAATAAACACACTTTCTTATTTCCATTAGGCCTAAACACACAAACTAAACTATTACTGTCATACTTCTAACCTATTAAATAAATTAAAATTAATCAATACACACCATTTTAGATCTGAGCTGGCAGCAGCATGTGGACACCACCTCCTGCAACCGCACCGCCTCAAGGACTGCAGCATGGGGCCCTAGACTGGGGTTGCCAGGTGACAAGCAAGTGGTCCCTGTGCAGGAGCGTGTCCCAGATGCCTAAACAAGCATTGCCACATACTTGAAAGTTGCGCCTTTTCTGTCTCCAACCACTTTTGCCAGATTTGTCCCATACACTCTTAACGCAAAAGGTTCTTTATGGTATATGTAAAGAACCCACAGCCGAAATAAGGTTCTAAATAGTTTTAGGGTTCAATTGAATTGAGAAGGTTCAATACTTGGAGGGAAGGCGGCCGAAGGCCCTAAGATACTAGTAAGATAGGACCCTATGGCCTATGCTCCCAACTTGAGAGAAAGGGCCGGGTTTCATTGTGGGAGTTCAGTGCAGCTGGATTATCTAAATGTTGTTTTCTTTTTGCTGCTGGAACCTTTTTAAAGTTAAGTAATGAACCTTTTAGGGTTCCTTATCTATACCAGCTTATAGAACCCCTAAAGGTTCCATATAAACCTTTTTGTTAAGAGTGCAGCTCCATGTAAAGAAAATAAGGCCCATTGCCTTATGATAAGTTCTTGCTCGATGCTTTTAGGCAGCAACCATTTTTTTTTAATTTCCAGAAGTGGGGAGGGGGGAGCTAGGAGTTTTCTTCCATGAGGAACTATTAATTTCACGATAACTGGAACAGTAATTATTCAATTCTATTCGAGCGCATGCCGTCCCTAAATGTTCTTTCTTTAAAAATCATGAAAATAATTATTTACTTCACAAAAACTGAGCAATTTATTTTTTAACTTCACTCCCCCCCCCCTGGATATTTATGGTCCCCCTAAACAAACATTGCAACATTCACCTTGACAGTTCTGTGTCTTCAACCGTTTTCTTCAGATTTGTGCAATAGTTCCCTGCAAAAAAACAATTTTAAAAAAGTCCAGTGCCTTCTATATGACATTTTTTCTTTCTTTTTGATGCTTTTATACACACACACACACATATATATATATAAATGAAAAAAGGGTTATTCCACTCAATCTCCTCTAAAAATTTCATGTCAAAATTCAGCTTGGCTTTCTCTCGCGGGCATTTGATGCCATTAAAATAGTCATCAAACGATTGAAGTGATATAGTACCAGTTACAGTACTGGAGCTGTTTTTCTTTAATCTATCCCAGTACTTCCAATAGTCTTGTGGATTACTAAGCTCCATACTTCTAAGGTCATTTCTAACTTTATTCTGATAACTTCTCTTTTTCCTTAGAGTTAATGCTCTGTATTCTCTCTTTGATTTATGGTAGCAGTTAAAGTTATTTGTAAGATTTAGATCATGGGTTTTAGGATAATTATTTAATTGTCTTTTCATTGCTTTACATTCTGAATCAAACCATTCATTCCTAGGGAAGGTATCACCGATGGATTTTTGAAATTTTTTAGGAAAGTTTGCAGAAATAGCTACCTCAAGTAGTGTGTATACATCACTAACTGCGCAATTCACTCCTTTGTCAGAGATAACTGAATTAATGAATTCGTCATGCATGGTTACACACATGTCACTTTCTATCATTTCTCTTATCTCTAGATAAGAGAAATACTGACAGTCTGACATAGTCTTAACTTGTCTCATAACAAACTGATCAGCTGTAATAAAGGCAAGCTATACAGTTACTTAAGTTTATTTTCAGGTTTGGATTTTAAAATCTCTCTTTAACCAGAGACATCAAATATAGTGTCTCTTTTGTAAAGTCAAGTGTGCTTAAAAGCATAGGCGTACGGCGCGCGCGATTTTTGGGGGGGCGAGCGACATTTGCCCGAATTTCTTGATCTAAATTTATAAACATTTCAAATCAAAATGCCTGAAAATCATTAATTTTTAGCAGTTTTTATTTCATCATCTGCCCGAATTTTTTAGTCTTTTTGCCCGAATCTTACTGTTTCCCAAACTTTTGGGGGGGCGATCGCCCCCCCTGCCCCCCCCTCCGATACGCCTATGCTTAAAAGATAAAAAATATGGAGAATTTTGATAAATGCTCCAGTAAGACATATATGACTGATGCTCCTATCACAGTTCATGAGGTAGAACTGGAACTTAAAAGTCTTAAACTAGGCAAGGCCCCTGGTATTGATGGTATTAGTAATGAATTTTATAAATATTTATCAAAACACATGGCACACCCTTTGACCGTCCTTTTCAATTACATCTGGGAAAAAGGAAATTTTTCAGATAAATGGTCAGAGGGAATAATTCAGCCTCTGCATAAAAAGGGTGACAGAAATGAACCTGATAACTACCGTAAACTGACACTAATGGCTTGTATGGGAAAGATATTTGAAGCAATAGTTAACAAGAGATTAGCCTTTCAATGTGAAGCAGATAATTTGGTAGACCATAGTCAATTTGGCTTTTCAAAAGGTTGTAGAACTAGTGACAATGTCTTCATTATTGATACCCTAGTTTCTTATTCTAAATCTAAAAAGAAACCTCTGTACATTACATTCATAGATTTCTCAAAGGCTTTCGACTTTGTCAATCGAACTTTTCTGTATTACAAACTTATCAAACAGGGATATGGTGGCAGATTGCTAAGAATAATTCGTAGCCTATTCTCTAAATCTAGCGCCCGAGTCAGATGGGAGGGTCAACTGGGATCCAAAATTGATAGTACATTAATTTTGGTGTCCTTCAGGGTGGAATCATCAGTCCAAAAGTTTTTAATATATTCTTGGCTGATATGAATGAGTACCTTGACCATAAATGTGGAGTGACTGTAAATGGCACAACTTTCACACACTTGCTGTATGCAGACGATCTTGTACTAATGTCTGAAAATGCCAGCGACATGCAGGTGCTGCTTAGTAATCTTGAGGCGTATTGCAAAAAATGGCACTTACTGATTAATTCTCAGAAAAGTAAAGTTATGGTTATTAATGCAAAAGGTAGAAGTAATATTTCAGACTATGAATTCTTAATTGGGGATGCGAAACTCGAAGTAGTTGACTCATACAAATATCTTGGTCATATAATTAGTAATTCTTCTAATATTCACAAACTTATGTATGACCATCTAGCATCTCAGGCACAAAAGGCAATGCATGCTCTTAAAGAGAAAATTAAATCTACAGTTGGGTACCTTCCGCCCAGCCTGAGCTTAAAAATGTTTGACACTCACATATTACCCATTTTAGAGTATTTATAACAGTGAAATTTGGTTCGAAACAAGAGAGATTGACATTTTAGAAAAAATACAACTTAAATTTCTTAAAAACCTCCTAGGTGTACGAAATCAAACATCCACAATTGCTATCTTAGCTGATACAGGACGATTCTCTCTGATATACAGACAGCAGGCTTCAGCACTTAAATATTGGCATAGGCTTAAATGTAGTGATGTTCCTAAACTTCTTAAAACGTGCCTTGATATCCAGGTTGATCTACATGAACGAAACTACCCATGCTGGTTATCCAAAATCTGTACAATCTCAAATGGTCTAGAGAGTGCAGGTGTTACAGCAGCTTCTCTGAATGAATCTTTGTTTAAGAAAGCTCAAATTAAAATAATGCATGAATAAATGATAGTGACTCAAATCCGAAACTTCGAACTTACAAACAATTCAAATTTGATTTACGACTAGAACCGTATCTTAATTTCAACCTGCCAAAATCTATCTTCCAAAGTACAGCCAGATTTAGACTGAGTTCCAATAATTTACATATCGAACTAGGTTTACATAAGCGCCCCTACATCCCTGCGGAGAATAGAATATGTAAGAGATGTGATTCCAATTGTGTTGAAGATGAATTTCACTGTTTAATTTGGTGTAACCATTGGAAAGACATAAGGGTAGAGCTATTTGAAGTAGCAAACAAATTTATAGAAAATTTTTCAGTGCTTAGTCAAAACGAACAGTTCCTTAGACTTTTGTCTCATAAAAATGAGCGACACAGACCCGTTGGAATGGGCATGCAGGGGTTGGCCGATGCCTTCATTCTCATGAGATTGCCGTTTGAGAGCGAGGAAGCCCAGAAGTTGAACAAACAGATCTGATCTTTGAAACAATTTACTGCGCCAGTCTTGAAGCCAGTTGTGAGCTAGCAGAGAAATTGGATCCATATGACACGTATGAGGGAAGTCCTGTCAGCAAAGGAATTCTGCAGCACGACATGTGGAATGTCAAGACGACCTGTGATTTCAATGACTGGGAAGGTTTGAGACAAAGGATCAAGACGCATGGTGTCCGCAACAGTTTGCTGCTTGCTCCCATGCCCACAGCTTCAACTGCCCAGATCTAAGGAAATAATGAAGCCATTGAACCTTACACTAGCAATATCTGCACAAGACGAGTGCTCTCTGGAGAGTTCCAGATTGTGAACCACCACTTGTTGAAAGATCTGACTGACTTGGGTCCGTGGAATGAATATATGAAGAATCTCATGATCTCCAATGGAGGCTCTATCCAGAACATTGACGACATCCCTAATGACATCAAAGCCCTGTACAAGACGACTTGGGAGATCTCCCAGAAGATGATCATCAAGATGGCCGCCGACAGAGGAGCCTTCATCGACCAGAGTCAGTCCCTCAATATTCACATCGCAGAACCAAACTACGGAAAACTCACCAGTATGCACTTCTGGGCAGTTTTACAGTATTTGCACTCAAAGTGTCTCATGGGGGGTCAAAATAAAGTTTGAAATTTGAGAATTTCCATCATTCTATCATAAAATTAACTTATCACGGTTTCTATAATCAAAGAAGACTGAAGTCATTTGGTGGTAACCAGGTTTACTACCAAAATACCGCTAATTAATGTAGGCAAGGGTAGATTCTTAAAAAAACTGTTTATCAGGAAAAATATCCGTAAAGTAACAATTTTCACCCATTCTTATTCTTGGAAATCAAGCTACATTGTTGCATAGGAACATCAAAACCCATACAAAACTTAAATTTTTATTCAACATGCTACTTTTTTTTAACCATTTTTATTACAAAATAACAGAAATCTGGCTTGCCATTACCCTGAAAGTTTCTGTTGAGTAGGATACTAGTCTCAAAAGACACATGATTTCCATGGTTAATAATCCCTAGGTATCCTATTAACCCCATGTCAAGTTTTGTTACTGTATGATTGAAACTCATGGTGTTCGGCTGTGTCAAACATAGTGTTTTGGAGCAAAAAACCGCTGGAAACGACCAAAAATCAGGCGCCTTTGGAAAAATCATCTTTGATGGCTCCATTAACAAGATATTTAGTTATTATCCTTTAAAGTCATTCAATTAATAGCGAAAAATTACAATTATATTGATATATGACATAAACAAATCAACTTTTTTCTCAATTTTGATTTTCTCAAAATAGTGTAATAGATAACGAAAGATAATAAATTTGTCATTTTCAATATTTATAAAAACCCTTTTTAGGCATCCAGGTTTACTTCGTTTGTAAAACGATGGCCGTTTCTTCAATGAATCCAGTGTTAAAATGCACAAATCAGAGCAAAATTTCTGATGTGTTGGAGAGGACTTTTTTGACATCATGAATTTTAATTTCTAAGAAAATGTATGAACATGGCCTGGATATCTTTTTAACTTGTATTTGTCACATACTTGTAAAGGCACATGATTGAGCAAAAGATACACAAATAGCTTGTTTTTCCTACAAAACACTTAGTGTTTTTTCTATGGGTTGGAGAGGACATGCTTTTTTTGACGTCACATTCAAGCCTCACATTCTGAAAACCTATTATGGTTAGTGAAACAAATGTTTCTGTTTTACCTTGGATATGTCTCAAGCTTCAAAATTAACACAAACAGTATACACATTCTTTGATACTTACTCATAACAGCATATAAAGCAACTTATGGTCCATCGAAAACAAAATTTAAAACTTATTCACATGAAACCTGTTGTATTTTATACCCAAGCCGTAGGTCCAGAAAGGTATCATTAACATGAATAACAACTGATTGAATATTTTTCTCTGTTAATGCATCATGTGCATGAAATTGGCAAAAAAGTCTCTGAGACATAAAAATGTGTCAAAATTTGTCCTAAATTCCTTACAGCTTCTAAACAAAGCATTGCAGAAGGGTAAAATATGGTGCATTTATATGTCAGTGTAGGACAAGATTGCCACTACCCGAAATTTCGATATACCTATCATACTTTTCTCGTAATAATGGCATAAACATGAAAAATCGGCTGAGTCCAAATACTGTAAAACTGCCCTTCTACGCTTGGAAGATGGGCTTGAAGACTGGTATGTACTACCTCCGCACCAAGCCAGCTGCCAACGCCATCCAATTCACGGTCGACTAATCAAAGTTGAGAGAGAAAGAGAGAGAAATATTTTTTATTTAGACCAATTTACAATTTACATGACTGATAGTAATATTTTTTCATATGTTTAAATAAGATATAGTAAAATTTAGGGTCAAGGAGGCAGCATCAAAGTCACTTGTGTAACGCTGCCGATGCTGCCACCTTTTGTATGTCACATAACAAGAGCAGGTATACTGCCTCCATATCCCCCATGCCCTACACATCTACCAATACCCACCAGAATTCCAATTTTAGTTATGCCAAATATTTCCACCAGGTGCACAATTGTGCATACATGTAAGAAGGTGGAGACACCTGGGGGTGGAGTTCGCTTTTAAAAATAACATGGCTGCAGGCCAAAAGCACAGCAAAAAGTATTTGGGATGTGGAAATGGTTATGATATTTATTGATTTATGGTAAGATTTGACAAGTTTAGGGGGGTCTTTGAATGTTGGGAAAGGATGAGCATTGTGCATTGTGTGGTGTTTGAGATATTTGATGGACGCCATGACATGGAGACTAAAAGCAAAATCCCCCATAGCATAGCATGGGGGATAATTAGTGTAAAATATTCATGAAGGCATGTTTGAGACTGGTCACTTCATACTGTTTGAATGTTTAAAAGGTCAGAATTTAAGAAAGTGTAGTTTATGAAGATATTGGACAAGGGGTAGACTGGGAAGAGGGAATGAAAAGATGATAAAAAGTGAGAATGAGTGAAACCATGAATGAATGTTATGATTTTAGGAGTTCACTTAAATCAGTGGAGACATTAAAGGAGAATGATAAAAAATATAGGTAGATAATAAAATAAAACAAGGGTAAGGAGACCCAAAGATAATTAAGATAATAATTGGTAGTGTCAAGAGTTATTACACACATAACAGTTAGAAATGGAACAGTGACTTGTGTATAGATTGATTAGATGCCTTTTGACAAAGAAAGTAAAACCATATTCACTATGAGTACTTACTTTATCAATGATGCTGATTTCATTTTTATTGAGGAGTAGGGGGAGCTGATATCTGACATTGAATTCAGCATACTTATGTTTGATTCTAGGAACTTCATATCTAGAATGGCGCATCAGATGGGTATGGGTAGGTTGATTAAGATAATCAGTATCAAGAAAGTAATATGGCAATGTGTTATTAGCATAACGGTAATAGAATTTATAGAGCTTTCTGGTAACAATGTCAGTAACTTTAAGAATATTGAGCTTTTTGAATATGGGATCAGTGTGTGCATTGTATTTACTGTTATTAATTATTCGAACTGCCTTTTTTTGCAAAGTATTTAGCCTGTTATGTTTAAAGCCCCAGCACAATATTCCATAATTAAGATACGAGTTTACCAAACTGTCATAGATTGTCATTAGTGTGTATACTGGGAGGTAATGTTTCAGCTTATTCATGATGCCAATGGTTTTAGATATCTTCTTAGTAATTGACTCTGAATGGACTTTCCAATTTAAATGACAGTCAAAAATTATACCCAGGAAGTTAAAATTTTCTACGTAATTTGATTGTCTATTTGAAGTCTAGGTGGATTTACAGTCTTGTTATAGGTTCGGAATATCATACATTTTGTTTTATTTGCATTGAGAGATAATTTATTCAAATTCAACCATTGTGTTACATTCCTAAGTTCAGAATTCAATTTTTCATCTAAACCTGCAGGGTTATAATTTCCTTGACGGACAGAATCCAATGTAACAAATAAGGTGGTGTCATCTGCATAGGTTAAAAATTTAAATGTATCAGATGATGAGCTTATGTCATTTATGTAGATGATAAATAGTAGTGGACCAAGGATAGATCCGATTTTTTATCGGTAAGAGATTAGATTTGCTATTGTTAAATTCTACATACTGTTTTCGATGACTGAGATAGCTGTTGAGAAGTGAAAGAGATTTATCTTTGAAGCCGTAGTGTCTCAATTTATGTAAAAGTATTTGGTGATCAATGGTGTCGAAAGCCTTACTTAAATCCATAAAAACATTTATTGGTGTTTTTCCATTATCCATATTGAAAGCTATTCGGTCTACTAATTCCATTGCTGCTAACTCAGTCGAATGACCGCCACGGAATCCATATTGTCCTGTGTAATAGAGTTTATGTGAAATAAAGTATTCATTAATTTGTTTATGCATAATTTTTTCAAATATTTTTGATATTGCGGGAAGTATCGAAATTGGTCTGTAATTGTATAGTACATTTTTGTCATTCTTTTTATAAACTGGTATCACCTTAGCAATCTTAAGATTGTCTGGGAATATCCCTGTGCTGATGGAACAGTTGATGAGATAGGTGATGGGTTTACATACTTCATATTTTATCTGTTTCAGTAAATTGGATGAGATTTCATCGATACCAACACTAGTCTTGTTTTGTTGTTCATTGATGCTCTTCATTGTGTCGTCCTCAGTTAGTGGATGGAAAGTAAAGTCAACAGTTGAGGGATTTTTGAGAAAATCTTTGAAATATTTGTCAGCTGGCGTTTCAATTCTACTGGCTAGTTCTGGCCCTATATTAGTGAAGAAATCGTTGAATGATTTAGTAATAGTATGGTAGTCAGTTATCTTAGAATTATCAATTATGAAATGTTCAGGGAAATCTTTTTCTTTTTTATTCTTACCAATTATGTCTTTGATGGTCGTCCAAGTACTTTTTAGGTCATTTTTGCATTTGGAGAACCGATCATAGTAATACATTCTTTTTGCTGCTCTGATCGCTTTAAGTATTTTTCTATACGTATCTAAATTGATCTTAATTGTATCATATTGATTGGAATCAGATGGAGTTCTCTTCAATTTACGAAACAATTTATCTCTGAATTTCATCGAGTTCATTATTCCTTGTGTGATCCATTTTTTTCCCTTATGTTTATATTTATTGAATTTTACAGTTTTGGCTGGCATATATAGTTTTATTCCAGTTGATAACATTTCAGTGAGCACATGGTAACTTGCATTTATGTCCTGTGTATCTGTACTTTCAAGACGATGCATAATATCAGCCTTACAGATATGTTCTTTAAAGTTTCGTAGGTCATATGAACTATATTTATTAATTTTAATGCACTTTGAAGACCGCTTGTTATCTTTGGTATAAGTCCATTGCTTAAAATGTTTTCTAGGAAATCATTTATTGGACTCCTTACATTAAATTTCAGAAGATCAATGTTAAAATCACCACATATAATCAGATCACCTGAGCAATTTTTGATGACTTTTTCAAATTCCTCAATAAAGCATTGGTAATTGTCGTTTTTATCTCTTGGTGGTCTATAAATGTTGCCAAGTATAAATTTTGTGTTTTTATTTGTAAGCGTTATTTTGATGAAGAGACCTTCCCAGATATTGGTTGGACTTTCTTCTATGTCTAAGATTTCATATTGTATAGATTCTTTAAGATATATTGCTAACCCGCCATGACGAGTGGCTTTATATGGTTTGAGAATAAGGTTGCAATTTTCTATTTCTAGCATTGATGCGTCATGTTGAGTTCCTAACCAAGTTTCTTGGAGGCATATAGCTTCAAATTGACAATTTTTCTCTTCCAGACTTGTAATGTAAATCTGCAACTGATCTATCTTAGCATTTATACTTTGAATATTTAGTCCAAGGCATTTAAATACATCTTTCTTAGAATTTAATGTTTGCAATAACATGTCTTGGTCAACATAGGGCGAATGCTGGAGAAGGGATGGCTCAGCATTTTGTTCAATCTCTGTTGATTCGATAAGACTCTTTAGTGAATAACGGTCATTGTTTCCTAAGTTATGTAATAATTCTTGATCTCTAGACATTGATAATAAACTTCAAATACATCATAATAGCTACCCCTTTGTGAACATGATAATGATTTGAACTATGGAGGATGACTGAAAGCATGACGCGTGACATAATGTAAAAAATATTACAAGATAAAAAGAAAATCATTATTGAAGTTAAAGGATCAATGAAGTGTGGGTTGACTCACTGGGCATGGGCAACATGGGGTAATAAAGTATCGAAGGGGGAGGGGATATCTATCTTGAAACAGTTATGTAATACTGTTCATTCCATTGAAATGAAGTGAACAGAAAAAGAATATAGTACAATTAAGCGAAATACCATAATAAAAAAAAAATACTTAGGACAATATTATAGACGAAACGGAGAACAAAATAGTAATAATAAGACTGATATTACTGCATAAAATAATTTCAGACAAAGTTATCAAAAAAGTTCAGCACAACAATAATTATCAAAAGATTTAAAGCAAATATAATTTCTTTAAGTGTGCATCAAGATCTCAGTGAATGCAATAAATACCAAATAAATACCATGATTTCATTATAATACTATAGTTTCATTGTATGCTAGATTCGTTAGAGTAATTGTCATTGCAAACTAGCATAGTCACATCAGCTAAAAGAAAAAACAAGAAGTGTGCATCATAATATCTTCCCTAACGTTTCTTATTTTACTGAATATGTGAATATTAGTTTACTCTACAGAACATCTAGAGCTTACTGCAATGAGCCTTCTATTTAAAACCAGGCCAACATATATTAGATTGTATATAAAGACATTCAAAATAACACATTTTTACAAATAAAGATTAATATACCTGCATCAAACATTGTTAGTAAAAGTTCAGGCCCAGCACTGTCAGATCCGGAAATGAATAACAGTCTCTCATACCAAAATATATCATAATTTCAAGATTGATGTCTAATGATACAGAGAAACGATTTTAAGTTGCTCAAAAACAATGCATGAAACAGTCTTCTGTATGTACATATATACGGTCTTAGCATGTTAATCTTTGAATCTTAGAATTCACTGAGTTTTTTTTTGCAATATATAACTTACTCATTTGTGTCCAGATCACAGTTCAATAAGTCCAGCCTACTCTGGATCATAGTAATAAGTATGTCAAATATCAGTTCGTACATTGTCACAACTTACAAACAAACTGTGAAGGCAAAATCAAAGGTCATATCAAGCGAAACAGATCAACTCAGTTATGTGCAATATATAGCTCACTCATTTGTGTCCAAAACAATATCACATTTCATTCAGTCAAGCCAATTCTGGGTCATAGTTATGAGTATCTCAAATATCAGTTCATACATTGTCACAAACTTACACACAAGCTGTGAAGGCAAAATCAAAAGTCATATCATGAAACGCAGATCAGCTCAGTAATTAATCATTTTCAATTTAATGCAAACGTAGATGCAAATATCTCAATTCAATGCCTGTTAATTTGAAATTAGCATAGATCTATAAAATCATCAAACCCTGTATTGTACCACAATATGTGACAATGGACCATAGCATATTTCACGTGGTCTGCTTTTTTAAAAATTTCAGATGCAAGACAGTATATTAAATAATTGGCAGATCAAGAACAGTTTTGTCATGGATGCAGAATATCAGAACAAGGATCACACACACATAACAATATTCAGATTGGAAGCACTTAGACTTGTAATAAATAAATTCAGAATTGGATTATTTGACATAAACCCTTTTTCTTAAATGGTATCTCAAATTATAAAAAGAGAGAGAAAAAAAGAAATAATAAAGAAAGCAAAATTTAGATTTTGAACAATTTTTTTTTAAATTAATAAATTAAGGGGAGGATATAATAAGAGACATTCATCATCGATTTGCCAATTTGCAGATGTTATTTTGTTACATTTCAGAAATATAATCAAGTCATTGATAATGATAACCTGTATTGGCTGTTGTCTGAATTATAATCTGGCTTTGATCAGTTCAAACTGTGGGCTTATAATATGCAGGTCACTTAAACAGTGAACAACAAAGGCTTGTGTCAAAAATAATTGGTAAATGTCAACAGAATCAGCTGTTAGCTCATTTTCACTGAAGGGGTTTTCCATATTATAGGAAGATAAAGATACACAGTGATTGTAATTACATGTCAAGTGATGGCACATGGTTAAAAATGTGCATACTAGCAATATATATCATTGAAGTTTTATACAAAGAGACAAATTATAACATTGATTAACAAAAATACCAAGACAATCTCTGACAGTGATGTGTAATTACTAGAATCATTTATTTGAATGAGAGGTTTTAAATTATAAGGAACAGTGGACTGAGCTCACTAGCGTCAATCAAGCTTAAGAGAGAGAGCGCCATCCTTTCAAGAATAGTACAATGCATACCAATTAATTTATAGTCAGGTTATATTATATGGAATTCAAACTTTTTATGGATGTTCATTAATTGCATTATTAAATGTCACAGAAAGTTCAATATTTGCACAATTTGTATTTTTACCTTGTCAGGATGTCTTGTCTTATTTCATCTCGAATTTGTTCTATGATTTTGCCAAGTTCGTTTTTACCTGGGCAGTTGTCTAGATCACAGACATTGTCATCGTTCAATTTGGCACCAGTTCCCCAAATTTTATCGGGTCCTGCTTCGGCGAGTTTCGTGTCTCCAGTGTCGAGTAGGAATTGCCTGGCAACGGGATCAGACATAAACTTGGCCTTACATGCTCGATACATCAATTCACGGGCTCTAGGTAGCCATTCATCTTCTTTGAATCGCACTTGACCACCCGATTATTTGCACTTCGCAGGATTGCTTTCAAGTTTAATATGAGCTGCGACACGTGGGCTTTCACCAAACAATGCCCTTTCGGATTGAAAGAATTGTTCCAACTGATTCATACTTTCTGCCGCCAATATACAGAAAATGAGTGGGGTAGAAGTTGGATAATGGGTTCGCAGCTGTGAAGAAGGCTGTTACATTATTAGCCCGTACTGTGGCAATTTCAGCGGGGTTCAGCTCTTTCGGTAATTCATTGAGTGTCTCAATGGTATACACTTTTGACTCGATGATCAGTCTGTCAGCTCGGAGAGTGGCTTTTTTTTTCTTGTTCAGCGCAGCCTTCAAGATCGGGTAAAGGGCAGTTCTTTTCTGATTGACCTCCTGGGGGAAATCTTCCTTGATATATATTTTTGACCCCTTCAATTTTCTACGGGCCTCCCATACCAGCATCCTCCCCACGCAAGCCCTGCTAAAATGGACAGGGTTTTCTGCTATTTCCAAGCTCTTCTGTGATTGGCTGCTTATTTAGGTCATAAGCATTTTGCAGGCAGATTTAGTCCGATTATGGACACTTAGAGGATTACTGGCAACTGAGAAAAACAGTGTAAAACAAGCAAACTTTCAAACATTTTCATTTCAGAACTGTGAAAATACATAATTCAATGGAATTTTCGGAACTGTGATAGCACCTTTCAACAATACACAATTTCTCCATTTGTAACAGTGTGAAACAGAAGCAACAATTTCAAACTGTGAGCCAAGACTGGGTCAGTTAATTAAGTATTCATGAATTAGCAAAGGTTATGGGCCATTTTGTCATGGTATGACTTGGGATGATGCCATACCAGTTGCCTGTCAGGATAAGATGCGAACCTGCAGATGATGGGAGATGGAATGCGATCTGTTGTGAGTCTGTGGCATCCCTCTAGCTTCAGGCTTTCAGCAACATCTATTTCAAGAGTGTCCAAGAAGAGATTTTTCACCTTTTCCACACAATTTTCATTGGTCTCTTGGGGGATGCCTTCAATTAGAAGATTAACTTTTCGCATATACAGTTCTAGTGAGACTGATTTGGCTTGCATCGACTTATTTACCTCGATCTGTTTTTGCTGGAATGTCAGCAGTTGAGCCTGATTCTTTTCAAGAACATTAACTTGCTCTTTCAAGGCCGAGTTTTCAGTTTCAAGATCTTGGATTTTGTTATGTGCCTCTTCTGTTGAGCGGGTAAGTTCATTAATTTGCTGCTGCAGCTGTACTTTGACTGCTTTGATATCATCATGAGCTGCTTTAATGTCACTTTTAACCTTTTAAGGTCTTTTTTAGCATCATCATGGGTAGCTTTAAGCTCCGATTTTACATCAGCATGGCTTGCATTTATTTCAGCTTTCAGTTCAATTTCAAAGTCATCTAGTACCACTTGCATAGCTTCTGTCATTGTTTGGATGAAACCAGCGGGTAAATTAGCAGCAGGTTGTTTTTCTTCATTACTCTTTTCACCTTCGTCTTCACTACTTTTTTCACCTTAGTCTTCACTAATCTCACCTTCATCAGCTGTCTCATTTGCTTCACTTTTCTCATCATCATCACTGAAAGGTATTTCATCATCATCAAGACTGCCTGGAGCAGGAATGTCATGCAATATTGAAGTAGTATCCAATTCAGTAGCAACTAATTCATTATTATCCTTTTCAGTGGCAACTAATTCAGTATTATCCATTTCAGCTGTCTGGGAGGTTGATGCTTTTAATCTCTGAGAAGAACGAGTCACGGACATAGTTCCAAGTTGAACATTTAACTCATGGCAACAAACGAATTTTCACATGCAAAAATAATAGCAACTGGTTTTGCAGGATGTCAGTATACCATAATATCCGCCATCACACCCCAAAGTGTTATAAACATTCACCTGTAGGTGTCACTAGCATTTAGGTCCCAATCCATGACCCAGTGAGCCATCCCAATCATTATAGAAATCTCATGGTCTGATGATTTTCAGGAATGGTTATGGAATGGTTATGGTCCAGTGGATTCAAAATTGAACGATTTTATGATGGAAAATGATAAAATACTCCAAGACCAGATGGTCTAGAAACCCAAAAATAGTTTCTTATGATTCCAGCAACATTAAAACAAATTCCAGTCAGAAAATAAAAGCTTGTAAGTGCCTATAAGCATGTTAAATTCCACATATAGTGAGCACAAAAAAATTGTGACCAGCCTCTCTGCAAGCAAGATGGGACTAAAGTTGAAGAAGATGTCCAGCGTTCCTGATGGTGCGAAACAAGAAGCCGCCGCCGCCAAAAGTTCGGAAAAATCTCTTGAAGACAACATGGCCGCCATAGTGTGCTCTCTTGACAACACAAATGCCTCATGTGCAGCGGTTAGAACAGATATACAGGACTCAAAAACTTGTATTATACAATATATATGCATGAACCCGTTAATGTCGTATGATAATGCCACAGCATAGAAGACAGGACATGTAAATACTCGTTCGGTTAACAATATTCTATTTTTTTTGGGAATTGTTTTTGTTTTTTGGGGGGGGGAGAATTTTTCTGTTTTTTGTGCAAATTTATTAAACTTCACCTATTCCATAGGTGAAATTTCTTGTTTTCGTAAATATTTTTATTATTAAACTTCACCTATTCCATAGGTGAAGTTTCTTGTTTTCGTAAATATTTTTATTATTTTTTTTTTTTTTCCGCCGCCCCCTAATTTCTTCGAAAAAATTTCAAAAAATTCACATACATAGACAGACAGACAGATTTAATTTATTTTGACCCAGATAAAGATTACAGCAATTATAAGAAGTTATCGATATAAAATTGGTCTAGGGGGCATACACCTTGGCTCGTGCCTCTATCGTGTATGACCCCCTATATAAACAATTACAAATTTAAAGTATTTCATACATTTCCGGAATTATGCTGCGCTACTGGCAAATCAGTGGAGACAAAAATGTAATAATGAATATACAAATATAAGGATTTTTTTTTAACTACACAAAATCAAATTAGGTACAATATACATCTGGTACGCGCTGCTAGGATGGAATAAGATATATTAAATGTGGGTTTGATAGGTTACTACATGATGGGCACAATACAAAAACTCATCTTTTTGTCAACTATATAATAATTGCCAGTATACATTTTTGATATCATATCATATATATCAGTGGGCTACCTTATACCACAAATGTAACAATTTTGAATAGTACATTCTGTTTGGTAGGAATTGATTCGTATCCTTTTAATATAAAAACTCAGTCCCCAAAGACTGTGGGTTTGCAATTTATCTAGAATTCCAGGAGCAGTTTCATTCACAATTTTTGGTATTCTATTTTTGATTGAGCTGTCAGAAATATGGTAGTGCAGTCGTGGTACAACTAAGTTGTGTCGGTCTCTGGTAGGATAGGGATGAATGTCTGACTGCATTGGGAAATCCATGGCAAGAAAATATCTAGGGACATCTCGATTTCTTATCTTATAGTAAAATTTCATTTCTTGAATGTAAAGAGTGTCTTCTAGTTTCAAAATGTTCATTCTTTTAAATATAGGGTCGGTATGGGCATTGTACTTACTTTTATTAATAATTCTTACTGCCTTTTTTTGAATTTTAACAAGTTTATTGTGTCTTACTCCCCATAATAAAATGCCATATAATAGCAATGAGTAAATAAGGGAATTATAAATGATCAGCAAGGTTTCAGATGGTAGGTATGATTTGAGACGATTCATTACCCCCGATGTTTTGACCATTTTCATTTGAATCTTATGAACATGCTCATTCCAAGTCAGACATTCATCCACAGTAATGCCAAGAAAATCAAAAGTTGTCACTCGTTCTAGTTTGTCACCGTCTAAGAATAAATTCAAGTCAGTAATTACCTTGTTTTTGGGGCGAAAAAGCATATCCTTTGTTTTAGAAACATTAAGAGATAGCTTATTTAGCTTCAGCCAAGAACTAATCTTTTCTAGTTCTATATTTAACATAGACTCTCGTCTGTTAATCTCATTTTTGTTTGCAGATAACATGGTTCATAAGGTTGTGTCATCTGCGTACATAACAAAATGAAACATGTTCGTGGACCTGCCAAAGTCATTCATATAAATTAAAAAGAAAAGTGGGCCTAATATGGAGCCCTGAGGCACACCCGTTGTTATAGATAGCAATTCAGATTTTAAACCATCGTATTCAACAAATTGTTGTCTGTCAGTTAGATAAGATTGACATAGTTTATATGCATTTCCTGTTATTCCATAGTGAGTAAGTTTGGTTAGTAGTATAGAGTGATCGAGAGTGTCAAATGCTTTTGACAGATCCAGGAACACGTTCAGAGGCGTTTCTTTATTTTCTAGGCCATCTAGTCTTACATGACCTTATCACACTGACCAAGTATCGGTGACCTTGAATCATTTTTCAAGGTCACACGCCACTTCAAAGTCACTTTTTTTTATTATTTCAAGTGATTGCTTCTCAGGTAATTACAGGCAAATTTCACTTCCCAACTACATTACATGTACTTAATATAAGTTACACAATCTGACCCAGTTTCAGGAAAGTAGGTCAAGGTCAAGGTCGTACAGAGCCATTTTCACTCTTGGAATTGAGAACACATGATTTCAGAAACCAACAATTTTTGAATCGTGTAATTGATGACAAAAGTTTCATAAATGACTAATCTAGGTCTGCGACTTATTTTTATAATGATATCATGCTTACTTTTTGAGTTACGTAATTTTGAATATTGACCGCGTCGTCAAAACAGGTGACCTTGAATGTCTGACCCTGAAATATCGATTTTAGGCCAATGTATAGTGAAACCCCCCAAAGTAGCCCCAAAAACCCCCATACCCACCTTCAAATTTGACCTTGACCTCATTTTTCAAGGTCATTTGGCTCTTCAAAGTGCAAAAAGTGCTTATTTTCAAAAATTCTGAAAATTATGTTTTTTTAATGATATCACCTTGATATATTATCTCTAGACAGACGAAAATATGTGCATTTAGAATATGCAATCAAAGTCCTCTAACATTTTACCTTAATTTTCTACAAAATTCCAAATATCGCAAACCGGATAATGTTAAAAAATGACAAATTATCGCGTTTTTGACATGGAAATATCGATCCGAGAGAGTTACAATAATTAATTGATCCCCCCATTTTCCCATCCTGATTCTGAAAATCATATTTGTTTTGACCTAGAAAATTATTTTCAAGGTCAAATTCAAGCATACTTTCATCTTTTGTTCAGATAATCCTGCCAAGTAATATTTGTTTCCATGAAACCGTTTTGGTTCTAGAGTAATTTTAAGTGAAAAACTGCATTTTTTCAGAAATTTCTGGAGTCCACATTTCTGAATTGTACCATAACTTCAATCGGCCGTATCTCCGGTCCTAATAAAGTTACGGAGAATCTGAAAATAGATTTGGAAAGCACAAATTCTCCTCTAGTTTCTATTTTTTGAACAATTTCTTGCATCACTGACGGTTAAAAATATCGCCGGACCCTGAAAAATGTATGTTTTCAGAAATTGCAGTCATTTCGATATGTTTTCAGGACTAGAAGTGTCTTAGCCAATGCATTCCTAAAATTCCAAGGTTGATGTACTGATGATGTACTGATTGATGTTCGGGTTGATGCACTGGTTGATGCACTGGTTGATGTACTGGTTGATGCATGGTCAATGCGCTGGTCAATGCGCTGGTCATTGGACTGTTCAATGTACTGTTCAATGTACTGTTCAATGTACTGTTCAATGTACTGGTCCATGTACTGGTCCATGTACTGGTCCATGTACTGGTCCATGTACTGGTCCATGTACTGGTCCATGTACTGGTCCATGTGCTGGTCCATGTTATTTTCCATATATAATATTCGGCAAACCAAATTTTCCTCTAGTTTTCATTCTCTGAATGTTTTCTTGTAACTCTGGTGGTTTAAAGGAACGCCAAACCCTCAAAATTACGTGCTTTCGGTCAGATATTTTTGTATCAGTCAGTGTATCAGTCAGTGTATCAGACAGTGTATCAGACAGTGTATCAGACAGTGTATCAGACAGTGTATCAGACAGTATCAGTCAGTGTATCAGTCAGTGTATCAGTCTGCGAATCAGTCAGTGTATGGCCACAAACCGATTGACATGTTACAGTAAGGGTTTATCTGTCTGCTGACTATATATCACATCACAACTAGTCCACGGACAGATAGTCTATAAGTACTTTCATATATCTGTGCACACTATGTACATACTAATCAACATGCAAAATTGCAGGTGATAAATTAATATTACATGTGATATGATTTTGCATGATATTGCAAGTGATATTGTATATTTAATACATTACATGTAACTTTACATTTGATATTGCATAATATTACATGTGATATTGTGTGTGATATTGTTACATGTGCAAGACGCATGCAATTGCATGTACAAGTTTATGTACAAGTTTATGTGCAAGTAGATGTGCAAGTTCATGTGCGAGTTCATGTTCATGTTCAAGTTCATGTCCAATGTCATTTCCGATATCATTTCTGTGTTTTCTCACATTGATTTCACTGCCAATAATAAATTATATGATAGGTGAAGTTTTGTCACCGCATCGCGGTTACCCGATTTCTAGTTATTTTTATTTTTGGACTTTTTTTTTGTTCAAAAAATTGTTTTTTTTCTAACATTCTTTTTTTTTTACAAATTTTTCTTCTTTTTTTTAGATGGAATGTCAAACAGAAGAAGAAAAAGAAGAAGGTAGCCTAGTCACACGTGAAGAGAAGCAAATGCCAGGATCATATTATGGGATGTCTTAATCAAAATTTTTGATTGAACAATCTGGATCACTCCACTCACATGTAAGCCATAAGGGACGAGACGACTCGCTTCGCTCGGTCAGCTCAGCAGTTGTGGTATGCGATCATCGAGGCCCAAACAGAGACAGGTACCCCTACATCTTGTACAAGGATGCTTGCAACCGCAAATCCAACCAACAAAACCTCGGAACCATCAAGTTCTCCAACCTCTGCACAGAGATCGTGGAGTACAGCAGCAAAGATGAGGTTGCTGTGTGCAATTTGGCCTCCATTGCATGGAACCGCTATGTCAAGACTGATACATGCACCTTCGATTTCAACCAACTGAAACATGTCACAAAAGTCATCGTCAGAAATCTGAACAAGATCATTGACATCAACTTTTACCCAGTACCAGAGGCTGAGTACTCCAACAAGCGACACAGACCCATTGGAATGGGCGTGCAGGGGTTGGCCGATGCCTTCATTCTCATGAGATTGCTGTTTGAGAGCGAGGAAGCCCAGAAGTTGAACAAACAGATCTGATCTTTGAAACAATTTACTACGCCGGTTTTGACAGCATCCCTGATGACATCAAAGCCCTGCACAAGACAACTTGGGGGATCTCCCAGAAGATGATCATCAAGATGGCCGCCGACAGAGGAGCCTTCATCAACCAGAGTCAGTCCCTCAATATTCACATTGCAGAACCAAACTACGGATAACTCATCAATATACACTTCTACGCTTGGAAGATGGGCTTGAAGACTGGTATGTACTACCTCCGCACCCAGCCAGCTGCCAACGCCATCCGATTCACAGCAGACAAATCAAAGTTGAAGAAGATGTCCAACGTTCCCGATGGTGCGAAACAAGAAGCCGCCGCCACCGAAAGCATGGAAAAATCTCTTGAAGACAAAATGGCCGCCATAGTGTGCTCTCTTGCCAACACAAATGCCTCATGTGCAGTGGTTACTAGAGTGCATGGATATTCCTCTTAAGATCCAGTCTCACTCTATAACTACAACGGCTATGGTTATTGACAGCCTCTTTGACATTGACCTCATCAGTTATCATAGGCACAAAATCTCTGACTGAATAGAGCCTTACTTGACTTTTCTACCAATCGCTGAAATTTTATTATACTTTTTTATTACTAGAAAATACCCATGAGCGGCATATTTAAGGGGGGGGGGGCATTGGGGCAGGCTGCCCCCCCCTTCAGGGCAAAAAGGAAAGCCCCCCCCCCCCAGGCAATTTGTAGATACTCCCCTGTACCCAGTGTATGTATGGTGATAGACATGTACGTAAAACTATGCATGAATGATGTGTCAAGAGAGATGTATGATGTGCTGACTTGTGTGGTTGTGTTTTGAAGTTGTAAATAAAAAGAAAGTGGGAGTTGAGACAGTGAAAAGTAACTGAGTATTGGTTAGAAATGATGTGAATAAAGGAAATCGAAATGCAGAGTGTGTGGCATGACGTGTAACAGGAATTGCATAAGAGATTTGTAATTGTGAGCATGAATGGCATAGAGACAGCCCAGTAGGTGGGAGATCAGTTGAGATGTATGCTACAGCTACATCTGGAGGGAAGGATAGACACTACAATGACCCCTGGCTCCCCCTGGAGAAATAAGTGAATGGTACATTGCATAATGGTGGTGGAAAGTGAAAGTACCTGTTATGTTGTGGAGTGGTTGAATGGAGGGGATAAGTGGAGGTGGAAGGTGGCTGGAAGGTGATGGATATGAAAGGTATGGAGAAAGTAGGAAAACATGTGTGTGAGAGGTGGGGAAAGAAGTGCCAGAGGTGGCATACAGGCACTTTGAAAAGGTGACCTGGGATGACCTCTGACCTGATTGTTGTTGTAATATTAAGTAGGATACTGCACTGCCCTTTTCAACCCAAGACCCATCCAATGGCCCTATATGCATTCCCATTAAATCCATTAAAGCCAAATTGAACATCCCATTTCAAAATTATTCATTGAACAGATTTTTCCGTTTAGATAACATTTATGCTATCAGTTCTTTTGTATTATCCAGTTTTGTTCCACCAGTAATTTTAATGACATGTTATTTGTACTTCAAAATGACAGCCCTTACTGCCATGACGATAGGTGTTTCAACTAACGCAGTACCAGTGTCGCAAGTGCAAGCAACTGCTTCACTCTCTCTTCCATGCTTTTACCATAAAGTTAAACCTTTAGACTACGTTGTAATTGTATATTGTTGGTAATATCCGTTGTTCTAATGACAATGTGTATAAAGAGACTTTTCTAGATGAAATGTATAATCTACCCAAATACGGATTCTCGGATGAAAGGCATAGAGATGACCCCCGTCTTCATTGTGATCACGGACGGATTTTCCAAATGTACCTGTATCTCTGCACTATCTACATGGATGAAGTTTCTATTTTGTTTCCAGAACTCAGTATAAATGACTATGAATATGAATCTAACTTTCCATATGTGTGCATGCGTCTTCATAGGCCGTGATAGTGGAACTCTCCTTTTTCCAGCTCTCCAGTGTTGACGAGCAGAATAAAACTATTTCCGGGAACAAGCTGCCATTTTGTACCATTGCTGAGTCAGTGAAGCGGGCATTCCAGGCCCCAGAGCACTTTTAATCCGGACGTTGAAAACATTACGGATTTGCATTGCCCAGTCTTAAATGGAATGTTTAGCATGGATTGCCACCATATTCCAGTACTGTCAGGCTGATTAGACTTTGTTACGGACCTTAGAAACCCCGGCTCCATTGTAAATTCCCAGGCTGATGTTTCCGGAAATAGTTTTATTCTGCTCGTCAACACAGGAGAGCTGGAAAAAGGAGAGTTCCACTAACGCCCGCTATTGGACCAAAGGTTACTTCCACTACAAAGACGGTATTTCTTCCTACCTGCTTGGAACCGTCTGTCGCTACCGCCAGTGGATGGCATGCTTCAACTTTACGACGTCTACTAGGCCTAAAGGGTACATGTTCCATCTCTCTTCGTTTTGGATGTTCCGTGATCCCGGTGAAAATCGGGCCACCACCACCAGCAGACGAACCAAACAATGGGTAAAACGAACAATTTTTTTCGCCTGCGCACTCGCAACAAACTTTTTAATCGGATAGTAAAGAAAGCTTGTGTCTCTGCGTTAATTTTTCCCCTTCTATTGCCCCAAAAATCAGAGCATTTTTTAATAATTGTCGACTGGCAGACCAACGGAACTTCGCAGTGCCATGATTCGCGGCATCTATTGATCCACTGAGATCGATTCGATTTTAATGAAGATGTGCTTTGGAGTTTGAAATTTTGACCTGGCTGCTAATTCAGGACTTTGTCCCATTTCCACCTTGAGCAACAAGTTTGAAAAATTATAAATTTCTGAAAATTGGAAATCAGAAAAATGAGATAAAGCTGAAGTTTTGTTGTAAAGAGCATGAAGAATAATTTTCATATATTATATATATAAAATAGAAAGAAGAAGCCTCACTTTCAAATGCAGTCAGAAGTAGGCCTGCACATTATGACAACCAAACGTGAAATTAATTAAGAGTCTCTGGGAAATTGATATCAATTTTGCAATGACTGGGAGACCAAATCTGTTCACTGGGAGACCATTTGGTCTCCCAGTTACTATGTTTTAAAAAACATAGGCTGCGCGGCAGCATACCCTCGGCTACTCAGCTATTCTCCATGCAGTGGGATATCTTGAGGCAGGACCCCACTGGGTACTCTAATATCATGAACATGAAATTCCATTTGAAAAACTTTCATTGAATGGACAAGAACTGTGAGCAAAATACCATAAAAAGTTTCCTGTCTGCCATTTTGTATTGGCCGGAATTAAAAGCAACATGCAATCAGCTTGCGTGATGGGTCCCCTCCCCCCAAAAAAAGAGGGGAAATAGTTAAAATATGGGCAAGGAGTCAGTAAGTTTGGCACAAGATTAAATGAACGGAAAATCAAAGGTTAGCAATTAGCAAGACATTAGTCTCAAAGTGGTATAATTTGGTATAATCTGGATAATGAAATTCAGGCAAGTACACTGCGTTCCCAATTATTATGCAACTTTAGCTTTTTTGCAATATATCAAAGAGAAATAACACTATTGGGATATCCTTTACACATGATGACATGTGTGTCATTAAACAAATATTCTGTGACCTTCGTCCAATTCTGTTGTTTCAGTGAGGAGTTATGCTATATAATCAGGTTTTTGGGGTGTTCCCAATTATTATGCAATTTCTTTGAAAATCTTCCATTGTCACCCAAAATCGACAAAGTTGATTACGAATTGACATTAGAATATACCTCATAACACTGAATAAAAAATGGAACCATCATTTCAAATGTGGATGCCTTCATGACCAAGAAATCAATATAATACAACTGCATTGAAAAACTATTGAAATTGGCTTTTTTCTCAATAAAGAAGCCACCCATGCTCTTAAAAAATTTAATATCAATAAAATTCCACCTTAGAATATATCTATAGCACACCACGGTCATACTGTGAAATGAAACACCAAATCCGGCATCTCTACAAAATATGACACCAAGTCAAAAACTCACACTTCTGTTTTCCTTTGGAATAGCATTGGCAATTGGATGCGTTCAATTCATTTCTAGATATTTGTCAAATACAGTGTTGCAACTTAATTACCATTGGTTTACAGGAGAGTTCTAAACCTAAGGAAAGTGGAAAATGACTTAGGTAATGATTTTTCATTTTGTCTGGTTAACAGAGGCTTTTCATTGCAATAAAACTGTAATTTCAATGCTATTTCAATGCAGGAGAATAACATGAATTTCTTGGCTATGAATGCATCTATGTTTGAAATGATGGTGATAGTTTTTCTTTTGTGTTATGGGACCCGTATATGTTGATGGCATCTTTAGATTAGTTTGGGTCATTTTGAGTGGCCATAGATGCTTTTCCAAGAATTTGCATAACACCCAAAAACATCATTATATGGCATAACTCCCGATTGATTCAATGGAATTGGACAAAATTGGCAGGATATTAGCTCCATGTACACTTAGCCACGCTGAAGTGCACTTAGCATTATGTGAAAAGAATATTCAAATAGTGTTATTTCTTTTTGAGATAATGCAAAAAATAACGTGCAAGCACTTTAAGCTGCGTCAAAGACTCTCCCTCCATTATATGCCCCCCCCCTCAGGCCACTTCTAGATACGTCCCTGTTATCACCCCTTATCAACAACCACTATTGTTCCATTACCCCTATGTAACAAGCCCCCTGATTGGCCAACAACCCACCTGCATAATGTGATGTTTACCTGTGTGTGACAGGCAGGTCGATAACACATGTTTTATTCACTGATCAGCGAATATCACATGTGTTACTGACCTCCCTGGAAAAAAAAATTTCTCCAAAAAAAAAAGAAATCTGAAAAAATAAATCAGAAAAAAAGAAAATTTCCAAAAAAATAAAAATAAAAATAAATTCCGAAAATAAAAGATTTCAAAAAAGTCCAAAAAAAGCCCCTCTCCTTAAAAAAAGAAGCCAAAATAAAAAATTTGTAAAAGTATTCCAGGGCCAAATATTGACAGTCTTGTTTTGTTTTTACTTGGAAGGATGTATATTTTAAAAGACATGTCAATACTTTTTCATAAATAATTTATGTTTAAAAATATTATTTTTATACATGGAGTGTACATGAGATGAAATAAGCATGATCCTGGGCAGCTGGTTTCTGGTTGAAAATCTGGTACAAAGAAGCTGACAGATTACAGGGAGGTGTGAAAGTGAATTGCACTTTAGGCCTAAATGGTGAAGACTAGTTCAGTACAACTGAAAGGCCCCATTGAACAGCAATTAACAAGATTGATTGGAATGAAGCAAATTCAGTAAAATAAGTCAACACCCACTGAGTGTGAAATATGCTTTAAAAAGTGCAGTAACAACGTGAATGCACAAGAAAATGGCGGCGCAAAATCAGTCCAGGGGCACCCCATGATCTGTTATACCAATTATCTGTTATGCAGCAGGTGCCCGGCTGGCTGGCAGACTGTCAGCTAGGATGTTCCCAGCTGGCAAAGTTGTCAGCTGGGATCCAGTTTTTGGTTTCCAAACGATGAAATTTGCAGTCAGGTAATGAGAAAGCAGTTGAGGTGGCTGGCTGGGAAAAAAATGTATTTCTACCAGCTGGCTGGGAGGTGCTGAATGATGCTTGGGCTGGCTGGCAACCCAGCTGGCAGCATAACAGATATTTTCTCCCAGTTGCATAAAAAGATGAATCTAAGTGTCACAAAAGATGTGCAACCAGGAGCTTACACTGATATGGGCATTATAATAACACACTGTCGTGAGGTGCCCCTGTCAGTCTGACCTAACCAGCGCTAGCCATTAGAGGAGATGTTTATAAATCTAATATTATTGCATTTAACTAAAAAAAAAACACCATACGAAGAATCTACGTTGTCATAACTTGGAAATACATATAAAATAAACCCTTGGAATATTCTGGTTGGGCCAGGAGGCTCGTGACTGACATTTGAGGGATATCACTGCATTACCGGCCTATGCATCTATCTACCTGTTATTTATCTATTTATGTATGGATATGTAGTTATGCATTTATTTATGTGTCTCTCTGTTAATTGTTGTGTCAGTCTATCTATTTATAATCAAAGTCAATGGATTTATGTGACAATTAAGGATTATCTGACTATTATAGTCACTTGGCTCTTGATTGGTATTGAACTATCAAGTGCGATTCTGAAGTGCAATTAGTGAATTACCCTTCAGTAATTGATAAGATGTAATTCTGGCTGCCTCAACTGATCCCTGAAACAGAATTGCTATTGAACATCCCCTGTTTAAACTTCAATTATATCAATTTATATGGTTAAATTGAGGGCGCTCCCAACAAAGAGAGGATGTGCCACCTGGAAGAAGAAGAAGATGCATGCGCGCACATCTCTGATAGCTTGACCCTTGACCCCTAAAGCAACAGTCCATTTATTTTGTGAACCACTAAAATCGACTGGGCTTAAGGAAATATTCAATTGAGAGTGTATTTCAAGTTTGAGTGAGATTGGTGAGAGAGGGCGATCGTGACAGTGCTAACAAGAACACCCAAAATACTTGTGGTAAGAGCTGCTTGACGCAGCTAAAAAAGCATAGTTGCATAATAATTGGGAATGCAGTGTATGCCTATTGGCGGCCTGTGGCAAAATCTGTGCTTTTCGTGACAGAGCAATTTGAGAAATAAAATTAAAAAAATTAATTCAAGAAGATGATTGGCTTTGGTGACAATATTAAGAATAATATTCGCGAAGCGAAATTGAGCACAGCCGAGGACTCAAAAATCTGTGCAGTGATGGTCTCGACATCAACAGTCCACAGGAAATTAGGTTAACTGGGTACAGCTTCTTATCAATGATTTAGTTTCGTATATAAAAAAAATAACATAATTCATCTTCAAAAGTGTCTTAAAAATTCAACTTTCTCCAGTAATATTCCCTGTACTTATAATTTTTATGGAATAGTTAATTATTAGCCTCGACAAGCAAAATTGAATTATTAACAAGTGATTCATTTAATTTCAAAACAGATAACAAGAAAACATAACAAAATTAAACATTAGAATTAAACATTAAATCATTATAAACTGATGATTATGTAACAGTGAGCAATTGTATGCAAATCATGTTATTGTTTTTTATCACTATTATGCTATTATGTAATTAATGTCAACAATCTAACCTAGACTTAAATATGGCAGTCTTCAGTATTGTCTACCTTTTACTATTGAGATGATTGTTGATCAGTCTACAATATTAACCTATTTATCTATTTAATATTTCTATCTATCTATCTATCTATCTATCTATCTATCTATCTATCTATCTATCTATCTATCTATCTATCTATCTATCTATCTATCTATCTATCTATCTATTCATTCTACATTGTATCTATTGTATATTTTATCTCTCTGTTATTCTACATTTATGTGCGTTTCTACGCAGACATATCTGTCTTCCTAATTTTTTGAAACAGTTACATAACTGCCTGTATACATTGAGTAAGAAATAAAAATAAAAGTTATGGTAACATTGTAAGTCCTAAAACTTTGAAGTGCTGCGCAAATTTCATGGCAGTGCCATTTACATATTATTGTCTAATATCGAATAACTCATTATTATTTTCATGAATGTTAACTGCGATTCTAGCACAGGCCATTGCCTTAAATGCACTCCAAAAACAGGCCATGCATTGTTTATAGTGAGCAAAGAGACATTGCAATAAGGGTAGCTATTGTTTGAACAACAAATTAGACATCTATCACATCTTAAAGGGGCTTCATTAGTCCCCCTCCTCAGCTGCTTAACACCCACACCAATTGGCTATTGTCTGCTATGCTGTACCCCAGATATTTTAATCACCTTATGCAATGATGTTATGTAACCTGACAAAAGAATGGAGGGTGGCATACTTCACACATCTCAGAAATTTGCCACTGTGATGGGAGGGGGTCAAATGAAACATCACTGAAAATCAATGGTTACCAAGAGATTAGACTTAAAATTATATATCTACCAGTATAAATGAAATTTGAATCATGTAATTCGGGCAAGTCACTCAGGGAAAGTAACCTCAGGCACATCTGTAGAAGCAGCAACATTATCATAATGAAGTAAAGTCAGTTGAATACTTAATTTTTCAAAGAGGCCAGCTTCACTGATTGGTTGCCACATAATCTTGGTCTCCCCCCTCCCTGGCCCCCTCCTCCTTCCCTGACCCCCTACCCCCCCCCCCCCCAAGACCACTTTCCTTCCACTCCCCCACTCGCAAGGTAGCAGAACTGCTGCACATGAATTTTAAAAGTTTGTAATTTACTTTCCTGAGTGAATTAATGCTGTCAAATACTTTGAGAATATTTTACTTTCCTGTCTGAGTGAGGTTCAAGTATCTCTCATTTATATAACTTGGACTAACTTAGTGCAAGAGGATATTTTCAGACTCTTGTTGCCAATTTCAAATAAATTGTGTCATGACCTGAAAAGACTGACCCCATGCTGGCATGGTCAAGAGTTCATTCATCTGAGCAGGACAAACTACGATTATCTAGAGGTTGCTGGATCTTCTTTAGGCTCAAAAATGTCATGAGTAAATTGTAAAACATACTTTTATTCATATATTATTTTATAATAGTAATTCCAAGAAAATAAGCACAATCCACATGTAACAGAGAAGTTGGATAAATTTAAACACAATTCAAGCAACTGTCAAGTGGACTGAAAGTGGGTCACAGACAGTGGGTCACAGGCAGGCATGCATGCATAACAACTCCTTGGAGTACACTCTGGTGAGCATCTCTGGTATTAACAGCCCCCCCCCCACCCCTCTCCCTCCTCATCCTATATACACACTGTACAAACGGACAGACTAAACGGCAGTGATGTGACGATCGCGGCAGTCAATCTAATAGTTCCTTTAGTACTATGCTTTAAAAATTTAACATTTGATACTTGCATAGTCTAGATAGTTTAACTTACATCTCTTGATGATACTGGGTACACAACATCTTCACATTTCAATGACTTATCAAGTTATCAAAGAATAAAAAAAATAGCACAAATTTCCACACTGTGACACGATTTGCGGTTAATTATTTGATACCAAGATGTTAGAAGTTACATGAATGTGTTCCTAATATTGTTGGTCATTTTATGCACACTATTTCATAAATGTCTCTCTGGTCAATCACCCTTAAATTAATAAAATATGAATGCACTATTGCAATGCGCTGAGTGAAGCCTGCCTTATTTGGCTGTCCTATCAAGATGTGTGTGCAGAAGCAAATTTTGAAATGCTAATCTAGTGCATTAATAAAGCACACAGAAGCTTGAAAGTGATCTTATAAAATGCCTTGTATTTTTAGCTGTTAACCCCTTCCAAAATTTTCCCGAGTTTTTCATTGTAAATAGCCAAAAAGTGAGTTACAAAGGCAAAATTGAGACACCAGTTGGTAAACATACTTCAAGATGCCTGGGATTATTTCTAATAGAATTTTTCGTTTAGATAAATGTCCCTGCAATAATTCCTTTCATTTAACATCACAATATCGAAGCCACTATATGTACATTGTTATTTTTATTCTTTTAAAATATGTTCACTACCATATTTGCCTGATAACTGCCGCTGAGTCTGTCCGTTTGTACAGCGTGATATATGGTCAGGTATGGCCAGTAAGTTTGAATGTGGGAACCAGTAAGTTTGAATGTGGAACCAATCAGGGTAGATTGCGCAGTTAAAAGTCAAGCCTTCTCATTTGCATGATGGCTAAAGTGAATATGCAAATTTCAGGGCCTCTGGAGCTGATTGGTTTAGAATCAGGCCCATTCCCACAGATGTTTCAGAGCTTGCTTTTCTCGAAGTGGGGCAAGTAGGCCTATGGCTTATTTTGTGCATTTTGTAAAAAGAATAATTTGAGAAGAAAAGAAGAATTCCAGTTGATTGGATTTGGTGATATATATTCATGTATAGGAATCTTGAATCATTGTATAGGAATCTTGAATCATTGTAAAAATCTATCTATCTATCTATCTATCTATCTATCTATCTATCTATCTATCTATCTATCTATCTATCTATCTATCTATCTATCTATCTACCTACCTACCTATCTAGCTAGTTAGCTACCTATCGCTCTTTGTTTCTTTATTTCTTTTTTTACCTTCAGCGAACGAAGTTCGAAGAAGGTATTGTAATCACTTGTGCCTTTTGATGGTCTAATTGATAGATATTCAATACCTTTTGAAATAATTGAGAAAATATAAAAATTATTTTTGTTCGTTTCCGGGCCAAATCTCAGTCACTATTGCATGTGCACTTATGAAATTTGGTACAGATGTGGCCTATATGGTCTAGTTGTGCCTTTTGATAGTCTCATTGATGGATATTCTATACTTTTTGCAAATATTTGGAAAATAGAAAAATATGTATTTTTTTAGTTTTTTGGGCTGAGACTCGGTCACTATTGCATGTAAATGGATAAGGTTTGGTACACACATGGCCTATAAGGTCTAGTTGTGCCCTTTGAAAGGTCTGGTGGAAAATATTAAATGCTATTTGAAATATTGAAAAAAAAAGAGAAAAAATATTTTTTTTGTTTCTGGCCCAAGACTTGGTCACTATTGCATGTACATGGATAAAGTTTGGTACACATATGACTTATGTGGTTTAGTTGTGCCTTTTCATGGTCTGACTGATACATATTCTATACTTTTTGTAATATTGAGAAAAAATATTACAAATACTTATTTTGTTATAGGAGCCAAAACGTGCCCACTATTGCATATACAGCAATGCCATTTCCTACACGTATCACCTATAAAATGTAGCAGTGCTTTTTACTTGTATTTAACACTTTTTGAATGATCGGAAAAAAATTGGTGCATGCATCAAACCGTACCATAATATAAGTAAATTAGTATAATAAGGCCTTTCCCTGCTTTTACAAACCCTGGCAAGCACACAGGTAGATCGCATGGCAGCAGGCAAATAACAGATAATAGAATGCCATTACTCGACCACTGTTGCATACCTATAATATACGGAATTTGGTAAACACACCAATTTTATGATGTAATTGTAATCTTCTAAATGTGTTATTCGCTGAAGGTTTGCTGCTGCGCAGCCTTTGTTTTTATCAACTTATAGATCGAACTTTCTTCTGTCCTTTTTCCCAGTTACCTAACAGGTCACCTATAGAGCATGGGCTATTCAGTCACACAAAGTCTTCATTTATTGCTGATCTTTTTCATACAGCACCTTTTGTTGTTGTTTTTTTTTTTTCAATGAAACCTTGAGTAAGAGTACCAATAAATAACTTGTCACAAAGAGATGTATATGAGATGGTCAAGAGCCCTGATCTCCGTCATAGCTATATAAAATAAAATTATGCAAATTTGTGAGCTGGCACTAGTGAATTACTTTACTATTTCAAAGAATCATATGCCTGTTGCATCTAAACTATTATCCCTGGCTTCTACTTTGTTGTTTTTCATTATTCAAATTGAAAATTGTAACGAAATGCACTAATGACGTCATCTGAGCACATTCACGCGCAGCCAGGCAGGCCCTATCTATCGTAACGTCACCACTGTGCTGACACTGCTTCAAGATCTTTTTTTAATTCTGAGAATTTCATGCGTCGGCCGCTTCGTTTGCCATTTGTGCCACTTCTATTGAGGTTAGAGACTTCTCGTTTGGAGCATTAGATGCGCTATGACGAATACTATAATCTGACAGACTTTCAGTTCTGACTACTCCCAACAGAAAATTTCTGCTGGCGATTTTCGGCAAGCATGTCTAATTTCTCAAAAAAGACTCTGTGACATAA
The DNA here is from genome assembly GCA_026936325.1 of Platynereis dumerilii. Lineage (NCBI taxonomy): Eukaryota > Metazoa > Annelida > Polychaeta > Phyllodocida > Nereididae > Platynereis > Platynereis dumerilii. The sequence continues at coordinate 1,492,852 of JAPTHN010000052.1, read as the reverse complement.
ATAAATTTTTGTATCAATATCCAGGCCCGTTGGGCCATATGTCTGTATCATTATATATTGTTCCTCACTTTATTTGGAAGCAAATGACAAAGAAATAAAGAATTCTATCTCTTCATTTTTTTTTGCACTATGGTTCGTAAAAATATTCAATTTTCAAAATAGAAACTTTTGTTCCGAACCCCTAGAAAAGTTCTATAAACTAAATATATTTCTATGGAATTTGGGTCAGCTTTTCCATCAACCTTTCCTCTTTAATTCCATGCTTCATTTAATAACATAGGACGAATGGCCACTGAATGGCAGGGAAAACTTCACAGTAAAAAAATTAAGAAAAAAATTGAGTTTTTCAGGTTTGCGTGGACTGACTTTCTTTTACATAAACTCAAATATTTTGAAAGAAAGGCTGGTAGCGACCACTTTTGTTTACATATTCTTGCTATAAACTATATGTTGGATCATTTTAAACTATTTTAAAGAAATCCTATCTTAGAAAGTTCACGAGTATCGAGCCACCTTAAGAAAATGTATTGATAAGTTTCATTTTTAGGGGAAAGTTGAAGATGTTATGTAACACCCAGACTCAGACAGAAGCCACTGCAATTGTGGGAGGAGCATTGCATAATCTGATGTTATAAAGAGAAGTGTTGGTGGATATTTTACTCAGAAAGCCCAGCTTTGTGAATCAAATTGGAAAATTTAATTTTATATTCAAAATATAAACATAGGCTGCGTAGCAGCAAACCTTCAGCCAAAAAAACAACATTTTAAAAGGACACCATTACACCATGAAAGTGATGTGAACCACATTGCATGTATTGTTTGCATGTGGCCCGATGTTGTTTAAAAATTATCTATATTCCCCACCATATATATGCCCGCCTGCATGACAGGGTATGTTGAACGATGGAAAGACCTTAGTGGACCAATAAACACATAATATGGACCAGTTTCATGCATAAACAAGGAATAAGTTGTGAGTTATGGGTCAGAATATTTCAAAAAGCGTTAAGAGTAACTATCAAGCAGACCAACAAAAGGCACTAAAATATTATATAGGGAATGCATATACACTTTCATCTACGGACATTCAGCCTGGAAACAAAAAAAAAATAATTTTAATATTTTTTTTGTCAATATTTAAAGATGTATAGAAAATGCATGAATCACACCCACGAACGACACACACTTATCATATAGGTGACATGTGTAACAAATCTCATCCATGTACATGCAATTGTGACCAAGTTTTGGCCTGAAATGGAAAAAAAAAAATTTATAAATTTTTCTCAATATTTCAAAAAGTATGGAATATCACTCAATCAGACCATCAAAAGGCACAACTAGACCATATATAGGCTACAATGTACATGTGTAAAAATTTTCATCCATGTACATTAACAGGGGCTGAGTGCTAGCCTGGAAATGAAAAAAAAATATATATTTTTTTTTTGTCAATATTTCAAAAAAGTACAATATATCCATCCATGAGACCATCAAAAGGCACAACTAGACCATACAGGCTACACTTTATCAAATTTCATCCGTGTGCATGCTATAGGGGCTGAGTCCTAGCCCGGAAACGAAAAAAAATTTTTTTTTCAATTTTTCTCAATATTTCAAAAATTACAAAAGTTCCATCATTCAGACCATCAAAAGGCACAACTAGACCATACAGGCTACAAGTGTCCCAAATTTCATCCATGTACATTCAATAGGGGCTGAGTACTGGCCCGGAAACTATCTATCCGCCCGCCGCCCGACCGCCGGACCGCCCGCCCGGTGGACGGACAACTTTTGACCAAAGTGATAACAATACCTTCTTCGAACTTCGTTCGCTGAAGGTAAAAAGGAAGGTGGAATCAATGCAGTTTGAACAGACTTCTTAGAAACAAGAAAACAAAATTTTGTTTGAAGGTTAAGCAGAGTGTGTTGTGTAACTGATTGCAGCCACCCTCTTGACTTTGGTCATGGGAGAGAATCAGGAGGGCAGACAATACCGCTGACACAATCTTATTTAATACTGTACCCCCCTAACCAATGGAGAAATCTGTTCCCTTCAAAATGCTAAAATATCATTGGGGTGAGTTTTGAAATTAATTAAAAGACACATTTATCCAATGATATCTTAAGATGTGAAATTACATAATAAAATATGCAAAACTAGGGTTCTGTAACATGCCAAGCAAATTCTTTAATAACCCTGTATTCAGTGGCCTAATTGCTTAGCTAATCTGTCTGATTTGTTAATATTTAATTTTCATTCAAAAATCTAAATAAAAGGAGGCATCACTGAGGTTAGATTTAAGCCATAAAGTTATAATGGGGAGTTCAAGATTTATTGTCAATGTTTTTAAACAAGCAAATGCATGTTTCTTAATATACTTACTGCTGTCAAGGGCCAAATTATATACACTCCTGCTCATAAATATGGATTATTTTTTTGGAAAAAAAGTGTCAAACAAAAGTAAATTTCAGATTGTGAATGTAAGCAAGGTCCATTGTGAAGGTCAATTCATCCTATTTAATCACTCTTTGGAAGCCTCAACTACACTTTTTGCAAGAATTTTAATTTTTTGATTGAATGCACCTCACCCTAAAAAACCCCCTGAATTTCCACATTTCGTGCTGCTATAACTTTTCCTGGGGCTAACGCTGCAGCATGCATTTTTAACGACAGCATGTTCTTCCCTTTAGTGGTCATTGGAAGTAGTTACCAATGAATCAGACCATCATGTGCTCCAGCAGAAGTTACCAAAGTTGTATATATTTCAATGGAGAATGTTGAAGTATTCCATATTTATGAGCAACGGTGTATGTAGAATCGATCATATTTGATGAAGAGTGGTACAAAAAGTAAGTATTCTTTCAGTATGTTAACTATAATATGCTGTAAATGTTAATAATCCAACCATTATCATCTTTTTTTTAGACAGAGATGTCGGAAATTTGCATAAATCCATATTTTTTCTAGTTTTTTGCTTTTCCTACAAAATTTATAGAATCAACATTCCAACTGAGTTGAGACGTTTAAAAAGCTTTAATTTAGACACATAACAGGAAAATTTCACAGATGTAAACGCAAAATTGACTGAATCAGATAGTTTTGAAAAAATAGTAATTTTACAAATTTTTGTGAATTTTTGTCAGCCCCTTTTTTCTCAGAGCATTTAGACTCAACAAAGCTATATCTTGGTATTTAATGCACACTATATGTAAATTTCAGTGACATAATTATAGCAGGTTTTGAGTTCTACTCCGGAAATAGAAAAAATTATACTTTTACATTTTTCAATAATTGTGAGAAAAGTGATAATGTCATGTGGATTAGACCCCTAAAAGGGACAACTAGGGTACAAGATACAATAATTTACAAAAAATGAAAACTATACATGCCATAGTTTTTTCACATTTTTCAATAATTGTGAGAAAAGTATTAATGCCATGTGAATGACCGTTCAGAATTTATGACTGGGAGGGGTGGGAGTTTTGGCCCAGGGGGTACTAACTTTTCACACGTGTTTCAAGGGGGGGGGTATTAATTTTTGACAACACTTCCAAGGGGGGGTAAGAAATTTTAACAAAGAAAAAATGATAAAAAACAATCATAAACTCATTTTATTTGGACTTTTTTACGCGCAAAAGTCCGCGAAAAGACCCGAATCTGTACGCATGGCCGTGTTTAACAGTGTATATGTGTACAGCTTTGTATGTCGAGGGGGGGGGGTACTAAAAATATGCGTGAAACCTAAGGGTGGGGTACTAAAAATCCGCATGAAACTCAAGGGGGGGTATCAATTTTTGACGGGAAGTTCCAGCAAAACTCCCACCCCCCCCAGTCATAAATTCTGAACGGTCCCTTAGACCCTAAAAGGCACACCTAGGATAAAAGATACAATAATATACCAAAAATTAAAAATAATCATGTCATAGTTTTGGAGTACTGCCACTACATGATATAAAAAAAAGCATTCCGTATAGCCAGAATAGGGGTGACTTGGGCATGGGAAATCACTCATGCGTCCCCCTGCCCAACTTGGGCATTTGTGGACCCTGTGAGATGCTGCTAAGTGTGCACTGGACCGTGTAATTGCATAACAAAGGATCCTTTGTTAAGCTGTCACTCGTCACTTTAAAAGCCATCAATCATTTTTAACCGTTAGAAATTCGAAATTTGAAATCATAATTTTCCTCCAAGCTAAAAATAGAAATAGTTATTTTTGGTAGTCACTCATTTACCACCAGTTTGTCCCATTTTTAATTTTGTCTCTTGTTTTTCTCATTTTTTGATTTTTATCATTTTGTCACATTTTTAGGTTTTGTTTAAAACTTCAGTTATAAAAAATGGTAATTCTTTAAAATAAAAGTAACTTTAAATAGTTTCAAAGAGCCGTGTATAATTCTTCTACCTTCTACCTTTACTATTAGTTTTATTTAATCAACAATGAAACATCTATATCTGTGCATGCTATGGAGGCTTTAGAAAGTGATACAGTTTCTGCTCTGTAACCGTATCACAATTTGGTACTGAGTCTCAACACTAAACAAATGATAGATAGATATAGTAAGTGCAGCCCTCTTAGCCCAGTTCTGGGCACTCACGAGGGTTGATTGATGAGATGAGAGAGAGAGAGAGAGACAGCGGGAGTCCATAACATTTTGCACATTTACTCCATGTGAGGGATCTTTTACTTCCCCAGCACAGACAGTGTCAGACAGTGTCAGACAGTGTCAGACACTGATACAAGGGGCCACCAATTTAACGTCTCAACCGAACGACATCCGGCTGGGATTTTGCTCATGAAGGTACACTGAAAATTCTCGGTTCCCCCACCCAGGGTTCGAACCCATGCAGGCAAAGACCTTCAGCTGGTTGGAATTACATCAGGATATTTACCAAGATCATGAATATAAACATACTACTTTATTCACACTCAGAATTAGTTTATTCGTAAAAGGAAATAAAATTAACAATATTTCCGTCTAAGGAAGTTCTTGCTTTTTGCTTTGATCTTTTAATTTGGGGCTTTTCATGCCCCCTACGCATCCGGACACGGATACAAAGGCCAGTGGTTCGCATTGTTATCCTACTGGTATCTAAAAAAATGTCAAGTAATAGACAATAATTAGGGTATATTGAGAAATGCTAATTTTTGGCTGATCATATATATTTACCCGACTCGTTGTAACTCGGAGCCGATTTTGAGTATTTTTTAAACAATGGGAGTATAAACACAATGAATGACAATCTGTCAACAATGATCAGTAGCAATCATTCAGGACTTCAGTCTTTCGGATACAATCATTAGCTGATCATTCTGATATTGCTCATTCAGGACAACACTAACCCAACACTATGCATACTATATAGAATAATTTACCTAATATTTACTTGAACTTGACATTCATAGATTTTTTATTTGAGAACTACTAATGCTTGATGGAAACTTAGATTTACAGGGCACTCCTTACGTTGGGTTTACTAAAATGATAAAATCCCGAGGTGAGAAGAACTTGTTTGGTTTTATCTATCTATCTTTTATCTGTGTATCTATCTGACAATATTGGACCATCTATAGACCAGTCGATCTATTTAAAAAAGTTACAAGACCTGATAGTTGCACAATTCACATCATACAGTGGTTTATAGTCCTAGTTTGTTCAGAAAGAAAACTGAAAAGGACAGCTATTTGGGAGAAACTTTTTTTAGCAACAAGAAAAACCATGTTCAGAAAACGAAATACAACAATTGGGCTCCACAATTGGTTTTTTGCTGTCAAACAAGACATTTAAATCTCCAACCAAATCCTTGTACCATGTGACCTAACCATGTGACCTCAGCAGCCAATCACATCACACACCTCCATTAAGGAAACTATCTCACAGCACAAACCCATCTTCAAAAACCTCATCCTTTTATATCAATTTTCTTACAAGGTCTGCCAGAAATATTTTGCCTTTACAATGAGATTGTCAGGTTTGAAAACTAAACAGCATGTCTCACAGCTCCAATCCATTCTCTTATCATGCGTCTCTCTCCAGGTCACACCATTACCAATTCACCCATGACATATTATGTTACTATATTGTGACCTTGTTCATGAAACAACTTTTTGGGTCCTTGGAATTCATTCCAAGATCATTGTCGTCAGCCTCATTTCCTGTGAACAGGCAAAGTTGGTGTACTCACCTAAACATTTCACAGACAAAATGACAACCCCAACAGATGTGCCCTTGTTACTCTTATAAAGCTGTACATAACTAATCTTACAGAATATATTTGTATTGTATTCTCCTCTCATATCATATAGGTTTAGCTTGTATAATATATACAAAGTAACAAAACTTATTAGCATTCTGTCTTCAGCTGACTTTCTAAATAGCTACTTTGAACAGTGGAATATCATACAAATCAACCAAACTGCTTTAAACCTCAAAATTTCATGAATATTTACCTCTTGACATTAAATAAAAATTAGCACCATTTAATCCTGGAAGCATTCATATCCAAGCAATATTATTTCAAATCAATGAAAAACAAGTTACCCTAACATACTTGAGAAATATCTTTTATGAGTTGATCTCCTCTGATTTGACAATGTTAATCCTGTGGTAAACACAACTTGTGAGTTTTTGAAATGATGTCATATTTTATGGTCATATTATAATTAAATATCAACTCAGGTACTAGAACTCCAGTTGTAGTCTCTGTCACCAATAGCTTGTCAAATCACAAACATCTATCTATCTATCTATCTATTAACCCTCACCTATTCCCAGAATTGCCCTTGAATGGCTGTACTTACCATCCATATAGTTTTCTGTTTAAATAATGTAAATATGTGGTTATAGATATTTATTACAGTTTCTAAAGAGCTTTTTTAGAGTTACTTTTGAATTTTTTTGATGACTTGTAAGCCCACCTTGGGTTGGTTGAATTTTTTTCCATACAGGTCATTTAAATAAAGAATTTTTCTTTCTGTCTGTCTTATATCTATCTATCTCATTAATCAATCCTCACTTGTGCCCAGAATTGGCCTTAGAGGGTATATTTACCATATCTATCGATCTATCTATCTATCTATCTATCTATCTTCTGTCTATCTATCTATCTTCTGTCTATCTATCTATCTATCTATCTATCTATCTATCTATATATCTAACTGTCTGTCTATCTCATCTATCTATCTATCTATCAACCCTCACAAGTGCCCAGATTAGGTATAAATCAATATTTTGATGTACTATCTTTAAGACAATAGCTGAAGGTTTGTAGTCTTTTGGTATCCTCTGTCCAATGCCATGTCAAAATGGTGTGTCCAAATGTGGTATCCATGGTATCCATATCCTCTGAGCACCAGTGGTAAGTCATCCTTTTATATTTATACATATCACAAAGTGTCACACAGTGACTAGCCGTTGAAACCAAATGATATTTTGAAATTCTGGCTTTTGCTCTGTCAACGTTTTTTCACCGCACCATTGCATCTGACTGATTGCAGGCCAAAGTTCTGTTAGCTATTTTGAAAAATGTTCAGTAAGAATGAGGTACTGGACTGCGACAGCTTGACAACTGCATAATGCTAAAAGTTTTGAAAATGTATTATAGGTCTACTGGTTTTACCTGACCACAGTCGACAGACACTCAAAGTGTGAAGAACTGGTCTTTGGATCAAAATGCTACATTCTAACTGGCTTTTTACACTTATTTAAATGTTTCCTACTGTAATTTAATTTTACCTCAATATGTCCTACTTACTTCTAAAGCCACGCATTATCTTACCTAAATATTCTACCCTTCAAAATTATTTTAAATGAAAATGTTCACATTGGAACTTCTTGTTGGGGAGTTCAATTCACTATAATGCATCTCTCTCTCTCTCTCTCTCTCTCTCTCTCTCTCTCTCTCTCTCTCTCTCTCTCTCTCTCTCTCTCTCTCTCTCTCTCTCTCTCTCTGAATTAAGAACTTTTAGTCTGTCTGAAATAGGTTATTTCCTGCGGCACTGGAATGCAGGAATTACAATTGCTCTTGGAAGTAAGTACCCCCCTCAGTGATTAGCCATTGAACTGCATGATATACTTGTCTCGCCGTAATAGCATTTTATTGACCATGTGTCCTGAAAACCAACTTACAATTAACCGACTGGGTTTGATACTACCTTTTGGGGAGTTCCTTAGTGAAATGTTTGGTGTGCAGCTACTTAACAAATATGTTCATTTAATTGCTTCTTTTTGTTTTTTTAACAGAACCGTTCAAGTTTGGTGTCATTTTTCTGCTAAGTTCAAGAACATTACTTTATACGCTTTATAGTTATTGGTGATCAGAACTATCTCTGATGATAAATCTGAGTAAGAGATCAGGGTAGGGTAAAATCCTATTCAACATTTTACCCCTCTGAAGGTTTATGAGGCTTTAATTCCACATGTGGCAGACTTGTCAGCAGAGTGAGGTAAACGCCCCAGTTTTCAACCAAAAGGTTTAAATATGGTAAGAGGATATATGATTACCGCACTTGAGCACTCTTGAAATATTATTCTACAGACCTGTACAAGCCATTTTCATCGAATAAATTAGAATTTATTTCCACTAAATCATCTAAAACTGAAACGAAATCAAGATTTGACAAGGTTGAACCGATTCCACAAGGTGTAATAGCAAGTATTGGAAAGCCTTTCAGTAAATTGCCGTAATTGGAAGTTAATTTGAGTTATCCAAAACTTTTCATACATGTATAAAAAATATTCTAGTTTATCGTACATGAAACGCAGGTCTGAGGCAGTCTGGTGAAAATGAGAACTGCATGCTGCTGCCACCTAGTTCAAAGTTAGTTTTGTATGCTGCAGCATTGCTGCCCCCCAGAGACAAGGTAGATAGGAGCGGATCACAAGATGAGAGGCCAACAAAGAGTAAGAATCATGATGAGTTCTCATGTATGAAGTACAGGCTTGTGACGTCAAGTGACTCAACCTCTGGATATCATTGGACCCAAAAACTGGAATCGATCTCCTGCATGGTGACCCATGTCCTTAGTGAATGGGGCAAGAAGTTCCAGAGACCCACAGGAATTCTCATAAATGATTCGTCCTTCTGTTTATAACATGTAGTGGAAGGGTTAAGTGCAAAATAATATATATTTCAAGTCATAATGCAAAAATCCCCGTTTGGCAGAGATGGTCCTTGGATCAAAACAAAATATTTTATCCTGAGACACACACCATATCTCTGATTCAAGATACCTGTCTGTGGCCATTTAAAATCTTTGCAACAGAACTCATAAAATTACTCATTTTTACCACAAATTAATGCGTAATACATCAATTTCAATCGAAATGAGTGTACGATGACCTCTGAAATAGTCAGAAATAAGTTATCATGAATTTCAAGATGGCTGATTGCAACCATTTTGAATTTGTGAGGCAAATATCAATATTAGATGGGTAAAGTGCATGGTAACTTGAAGCTGTGATGTAAAGGTCTTTGGTATGGAAGTTCATATTATCAATACCAATTCTAAATATTTTATCCCAAGACACATGTATGATCACATTTCAAATATGGCTGGCACTATATACTCACAGCTATGTGATTACCTCAACTTCATTTATGTGCTAGTATAATTCATAAATTATGCAAAATGATGCATTGAACTCATTTCAAGATGACCACCATTGGCTATCTTTATACATCCTTGTGAATTTGTAAATCATGAACTATTTTTCTACAATTAAGTGTCATACCTATTCTTCAGTAATTTGGATGAATAATACTTTTGCAAATCTAAAAATTCTAAAGAACCCCTTTTCATGACGACTATGAATATCTAGGATCTATCTCAGTATTTTTGAAATGCTTGTTAGAGGTTATTGTCGACCAATATAGCTCACCAGATTTCATACAAATGCATCTTTTTCCTAAGATTTTCTATTCGAGGTTTGGTCTGCGGAATGTTATTGAGGGTGAATATAGTCCATACAGCAGCCAGGGGCAACAATTTGTTGTAGGGAGAGTTTGGGGGGGCCTCTGTAGGGCACCAGAAGACTCAGACGGTGAAGGTAAACTGATGTTTTTAAAACATGGACAGCCAATGAAAATCCCCACCTGGAGTGGATGGAATGACTTGTTTCCAGAAGGACCCATGTAAGTGCACCTCTTTGAGGTCCAGACTAACCAGCCACTGCTGGCAGCACTGTCCAATTACCGAGTTGAATCTGGGGTGCTGGGGTAAAAGCCCAGCTTGCTAACCACTGATCCACTGTGTCAGCTCTCTGAGAGCTTGTTTGCGTATTCCAGATAGTGTAAATTTGATTAAGAAAACCAGAAAAAAAACTTCAACTCAGTGACAGTGAAGATTCTGTGATGAGGTAGAGATGGACAGGAGCAGAGAGGAAAGGAAACAATTTATTATCCATCCAATAACTATATATCCTTCAATTTTGTTTTCATTGACTGAAAGCTTGATGTCATGCTGACACTGGGTGGCTGTTGGTCAGTTGAGGTGAGAGTAGCAAAACCATTTGTCATGCAAGGCTTTTTAGGTGATGTCAAGTTATATGTACATTCTCATTGGTCTGGAAAGTCAGCTACATGACATCAAGCAGCTGCTCTTAAATTGTACTAAATTAACATTGTGAAGGCTCCAGTGTCATTATCATTTAGTCAATGGCAAACATGGATACTCAAAGCATTCCATGTGATGCCAGGGTGGTTTGATTTGGAATCTTATTGGAAAGTAGAAGAGGAAGGTTCATTATATGTAACAGAGGACAGCTGATTACAATATCTGTCCTCAATATGCATCAACTGAATGCATGTCACTTAGCTGGGGAAGGAGTTAAGTGAATAGCTGTAAAGTACAAACAAGACTCTCACCGAATCTCACAGTCAGTCGAATCCAGCTAGAAGATCAATGAAGTGTATCACCATGCTCAATCATCTGAACCCAAAACTATAACTGAAACTTGACCAACTGTTTGGATACTCATGTGCAATGAATGACAAAAATCAACAAAATTCCACTGACATGAAACTGTTAAGGATTTGCTTTAGTTGTTTGTTGCTGCTAATTATGCCAGCCAATCTGATTTGCTTGTCAGCATGTTGTCATGCTCTTCAGCTGCACATCACACAGAGCTGCAAGACCAATTGCTATCCTGAACCAGCATTACATCATGCTGTCGGTCTGAGGAAAACAATTGAAGGATGCATAGTTATTGGGTGTGTGTGTGTGTGTATGTGTGTGTGTGTGGGTGTGTGTATATGTATGTGTGTGTGTGTATGTATGTGTGTATGTGTGTGGTGTGTGTGTTTGTGTGTGTGTGTGTGTGTGTGGTGTGTGTGTGTATGTTTGGTGTGTGTGTGTGTGTGGTGTGTGTGTGTGTGTGTGTGTGTGTGTGTGTGTGTGTGTGTGTGTGTGTGTGTGTGTGTGGTGTGTGTGTGTGTTTGAGTTAGGTGTGTGTGTGTGGTGTGTGTGTGTGTGTGTGTGTGTGTGTGTGTGTGTGTGTGTGTGTGTGTGTGTGTGTGTGGTGTGTGTGTATGGTGTGTATGGTTTGTGTGTATGGTTTGTGTGTATGTTGGTGTGTGTGTGTGTGTTTGAGTTAGGTGTGTGTGTGTGTGTGGTGTGTGGGTTTGTGTGGTGTGTGTGTATGGTGTGTGTGTGTATGGTGTGTGTGTGTGTGGTGTGTGTGTTTGAGGTGTGTGGTGTGTGAGGTGTGTGTGTGTGTGTGTGTGTGTGTGTGTGTGTGTGTGTGTGTGGTGTGTGGGTGTGTTTGGTGTGTGTGTGTGTGTGTGAGGTGTGTGTGGTGTGTGTGTGTGGTGTGTGTGTGTGGTGTATGTTTGTGTGGTGTGTCTGTGTGTGTGTGGTGTGTGTGTGTGTGTGTGTGATGTGTGTGTGTGTGTGTGTGTGTGTGTCTTCCCCCTGTCTTCCCCAGCTTGCTGTCCCCTGTCAACTTGCTGTCCACTGTCCTATTGCTGTCCACTGTCCACTTGCTGTCCACTGTCCTCTTATCAGGGGACTATTGCTAAAAAAAGACCACTAGGGGAGCTGATATTCAATTGGCATGAGAGGCCAGTCTTGCAAAGGGACCAGTTACAGATTGACAGATAGATAGAAAAGTACATAGATAGATAAGGGGGTATCCCCTAAGGGTGGGGATGCCACTTAAGGGTGTGACACACCAAGGGGATACCCCAAGGGAGGGGACAGGGACACCCCCGGGGACAGACTGTACCTATCACTCCCAGACATCCAGCCTCCACGCAGTGGAGGCATAGTCCGTTTTCAGATCACAATAAATGTGCTGATGAGATTACCATATCTGACACTGAAATAGTTCCATCTTCCATGCACTCTCACAATTTTATGATACCACCTTATCAAAATTTGAAGTGAGGGATAGATTTACCATGTACGAAATTGCTGATTCAAGAGCATCTAGACATACCGATTCCTCTGGGATTATATCTCGACACTAACTCCACAAGACGCTCGTTCAGACTTTCATGCATGCTACAACAATGTGATTTTAGTTCCGTTCATATCCACTGCATGGCATCGAGCAGCACTTGCTTGACTGAAATATGACACCTGACGGGAATTAGGGGAACTAGAATTGGAAAAATGTTGTCTGCTGAGGATTCACAGTAGACAGTGGCTGAGCAAGCTTGGTGGGAGAGACGAGCAGTCTTGTCCAAGACTGCCCCTGGGGGATACCCCAAGCTTGGGGGCACTCCCCAGGGATGCTCCAAGGGTTGGGGCACCCGTGGGGATACTCCAAGGGTGGGGGCACCCGCGGGGGAAACTTCAAGGGTGGGGGCACCCCTGGGGGAAACTTCAAGGGTGGGGCACACCCAGGGCTACACCAAAGGGTGGGGGCACCCCCGGGGATACCGCAAGGGTGAGGTATCCCCGGGGATACCCCAAGGGTGGGGACACCCCTGGGGGATACTTCAGGGGTGGGGGCACCCCCAGGGATAACCCAAGGGTGGGGACACCCCCGGGGATACCGCAAGGGTGGGGGCACCCCTGGGGATACCCCAAAGTGTAGGGGCACCCTGGGGATACCCCAAAGTGTAGGGGCACCCCGGGGATACCCCAAGGGTGATGCAACCCCAGGGGGATACCACAAGGGTGGGGGCACCCGGGGATACCCCTGGTTGTAGGCACCCCAGGAGGATATCCCAAGGGTGGGGGCACCCCCGGGAATTCCCCCAAGGTGGGACACCCCCAGGGGATACCCCAAGGGTACCAACAATTATTTAGTTCAAGATGAGTTATTTTGCAAGCAGAGATACTTTGTGCATCTCAAGCACTCCATTCTAGTTGAATATAATCTACTGACCTACTTTGACTGGTCCCTCAGGCTGCTCCACAGGCTGCACCACCGCCTGAGTAAATGCCTATATAATTCATTATCAGAGTTTGGCTCTCAACCCTTATTCTATCCTTCCGGTTGATCAGTTATCAAAGTAATGATGAATGGATAATTGTGATAGTCTTCTCAAGGAGTCATCTATACATGTTTAAGAAAACTTCCTCTACTCTTATGTCTCAATTTTAATCACTCTGAAAGAGATTTGTTACCATTAATGACTCAGTCCTAATCTTGAAATGAGTCCAATGCATCATTTAGAGAAATTTATCTTTATATTAGCTTATAAATGATTTCAGTTAGGGTAATCACATAAATTTGAGTTGGTCTTAGTTGATGCTCTCACCATTGCATAAATGACTCAAATAATGAAAATAAACTATGAAAGTCAAGTTGGGTGGTCGCAGCATCTTGGAAATGGTGATCATGCATGTGTCTTGGAGTAAAATATTTACATTTAGTATTGATATTAGGAACTTCCATACCAAAGTGAACCTTTGCATCATAGCTTCAATATGCCATGCCTTCTACCCATCTAACATTGATATTGGCCACACAAATTCAAAATTGCTGCCATCAGCCATCTTGAAATTCTTGATAACTTATTTCTGACTATTCCAGAGGTCGTGGTAACCTTATTTTGATTGAAATTGATGTGTCACACATTAATTTGTGATCACAATTAGTAATTTTATGAGATCTGCAACACAATTTAAAATGGCCACAGGCAGCCATCTTGAATAAGAGATATGATGTGTCTTGGGATAAAATCTTTTGTTTTGAACCAAGGAACATCTCTGCCAAAAGCATTTATATATTTTTCCACATCCTCAAATGTATGTTTGTGTAAAAAATGAGCATGATCGAATTTGTAGACATTTGTGTATACAGGTTTACGCTACATTTGTCACTCCTATCAATGTCATTACTAACATTCATAGAAGTGCAAGATAATTAGGGTTTAGGGTTAGAAGTAGGGTTAGAGTTAGTTTGCGATTCTAATGTTCGTAATTACGGATACACTAATTTGTGAAATGCAATATTTCACATGTACACAAATGCCCCAGTCGTGTATGTGTTCTACAAATTCGTCCACATGCCAAATATTGAAAAAATATATATCTCCCAAAGGGGACCTTTGTCTCATAACTTTAAGTTATTTACATATGGATCAGGGAGTGCAATTCCTGACAACCTCCAACTAAAGGCCAAGAATTTGCAATGATGGTTGTTCCGATGAAAAAAGAAGAGCTAATGCAAACTTAAGTTGCTAACTTACCTCGACTGTGAAAAGTCATGCCTACAAAGCTAGGGATTACTGACTGTTATATAAATATTCGAAGGCTTTTACATGAACTCTTGGGATGTTCTGGGATGTTCTATTGGGAATCATCACTTAGAGTGCTATACTCCTTCAGTCTGGCAAACCGAAACAAATCAATTTTGTAACACAAGACAACTATGAACCAAGTAGGCATTGAAGGATTATAAAATTAACTCATTATTGTTTGAAAATATCAACAATCATCTCGAATAGAATGTGTATTATGTTTATGTCAGCTTAAAGTCTTGTTTTAAGCTGTTGTAGTTATTTTCCTCAGTGTTAGGATACCCAGCAATTAAGGGGATCAATGAATAGAATAGATATCACACCTGTAGTCAGTTGCAACCCCTGCATTGCTGGACCTCATTGCTCATACATTTTGCTGACATGCTGTCCACAGGAAGTGATACAAAATCTTTATAGATTTATTTCTCAAGCATTGTGCAGAAAATTTTGCCACAAAGAATTCAACATGACTAATTCAGAAAACTAATGGTGAATTGTACCATGGTAATTGAAGGATTTAAAGCATGTTTGAAACCCCATGGAAATTAAGCACATGGGGAGACCAACCAAGTTTTGGCAGAGCCAGCTGCAGTAAACAAGAAGCTAAATGGGATTGCTACAGCATGTAATATGTCAACTATGCTAGATAAGTCAAGTTTATTTTTTTGGTGGAACCTCACACAAGCGGACAGTTACATTTTACATGGACTCTGCTGTTGTTTTTACACACCATGAAAGTGTAAAAACGTATTCTGGCCTCTTTCTGTGGAGATATCAAGCCAAATAACTGAACTGGGACTAGATGTAAGTTGTGGGTGACAGAGCCTGGGGGAAGCTGTTGAGCCAATGCATAGGTAATCCTTGTACTCATGTACTGTCTAAATTATAAGTTGTCACCTCAAGTGGATCAGATTACTTCAATCCGAGGAAGTAGTAAAGCTGTGAATTACATAATAAACAGTGTGGTGGTCGATCTGCACGACAACCATTGTGTTCTAACTGACTGAGTAGAATAAAAACTGTGACCAACTCATTGAAATAAAATAACCTTCTCAACACAATATTGCTCCCTCCAAATACAAAAATATATTTGTCATATCACTTATATATAGGACAATTAGAAATAGACCTAAAGTAAAATTAAATTGAAAAAGGCTATCAATGGATTGTCATCCTCCCCACGCAAGCCCTGCTAAATTGGACAGGGATTTCTGCTATTTCCAACCTCATCTGTGATTGGCTGCTTATTTAGGTCATAAGCATTTTGCAGGCAGATTTAGTCTGATTATGGACACTTAGAGGATTACTGGCAACTAAGAAAAACAGTGTAAAACAAGCAAACTTTCAAATAGTTTCATTTCAGAGCTGTGGAAATACATAATTCAATGGGATTTTCGGAACTGTGATAGCACCTTTCAACAATACACAATTTCTCCATTTGTAACTGTGTAAAACAGAAGCAACAATTTTCAAACTGTGATGTAGCAGTCCCTGATTGGCTGAGCCAAAACTGGGTCAGTTAATTAAGTATTCATGAATTAGCAAAGATTATGGACCATTTTGTCATGGTATGACTTGGGATGATGTGGATTATTAATGGGTAATTTTTCTTTTACACGGATATACACGCCTGGGTCAAATTTTTTCACAATTTTGGGGAACAACAGCAGGGCAGTACTATTTCGCTGCAAGGTCAACTATAAAGATATTACATCACTCATGTGGCATTACGGGTTCAGAGCAAATATAAAGTATCTCTGCAGTACAAGATTCAGCAAAAAAAAAAGTGAATACATTACATGTCCTAGGCCGAAATGTGCACGATTTTTTCTTTCTCCAAGGAAAAAAGAATTATGACATCAGGACAATTTTCAAGAACATTTTTTGTACAGCTTTTGTTTCTTTCAGTCCATCAAAGCACCCCTGCAATACGATGTGATGTTTAAGAAGCTGCGATGAGCGGGATCACCAGGAGATGGTGCCACCTGCATTTAGGATAGATGAATCTTCACTGATTCACCAGTAATGCAACATAAATACAGGCAATATATTTCTATCATTTCTATCAACTAGGTTATATTCTTCTTCTTCTTAATATCATGACAAGAGAACGTGTAAAGGGAGGCCCTGGACGTTATCCTTTAAAACTTATGTAAAATGTTAATAAAATACCGAGTATACATCAGTGCTTCATACGATTGAATTAGTAGATAAGATAGATTGAAAAGTAATTACAGGCTAGTGGGTACATTTTTAGACAAATTTTGAGTGCCTAAGTTATTATTTGTTGTCAGAATTGTAGCTAGGAAGCCTATATATTCATTGCAAAAGAAATTATTCTGTGGGTCTGACTCTTTTGCGGATCAGAATCTCAGTGATACTATGATAGCTTTTAATGACACAGCCAACAATCACAATAAGATCAGCATACTATGTCAAAGCAGTGGAGCATGACATGCTCGGTCAAGTTTGATCTTGCAAGTCTTCTCAGCATAGACTTGGTCTTTAGGACTCTTACACCTCACAACAGGCAGACCTACAAGTCACACGACTAACCAAAGTTGAGGAAAACTTCATTCAGAGCAAACACTTTATGGAAGTTATTGAGCCTGAGCATATTATTTAGACTCCTTCTTAGCCATGGTCAGTGAAGCATCCATTCTTACCCCCATTCCCCTATATTTTAATATGTCTTAAGCTTACAAGCCTCACCCGACTTGATCATCATCAACGGACAAAGTTATCCAAAATGCTGGGAGGCCCTTGCCACAGAGCTCTCATGGGTGTTGGACCTCCTCGTGGCGGTGGTTGGTAACACAAGGGTGAAGACCTTGTGGCCAACAAAGTACAGGGCACTCGCACACATCTCCCCAATACTTTAAATGGGATAACTCCGTCTGCCCTGGGTTGTGACCCATGCTGGAAGATGAAGGGGTCCCAGTGGGTGAGTTTTATGGGACTAATTTGCCCCTCCCATAAAATACATTACATATGCCCTGGTTTTTCTTAGACAGGAGGCTGGATTGGTCCAGTCCAGTCAAATCGGTTTGTCATGTTACCATCAGAACTTCTGTTCTATTAGGCAAAGGCTGCTGGGTCAATCAAGGAAGGTTATGACAAAGTATAAATGCCGACCATGTTTCTTAATATGATTTTAGCTGTATGTTTGACAAAGCTTTTTCAGAGTATACTCTCCATGTATCCCCGGGGCTAGGGTACAGGGCTCAGCACTGTCCATATTAGTCTGTCCTTGTTCGGCTCCTTGGTGGGTTGCAGGTATGATACCTTCACAACGCAATAACTATAAGAAAGTCAGAATTAAGTCACCAATATATGACCATAAACTGACAAAACAAAATCCGTCCTTGCTCGTCATTTATAAACCAATTCTGGATCCGATTGAAAAAAAGAAATCCTGAAGAAATTATGGCTCCATTCTTGTTAAGATGATGAACCATGAACAGGCGAAACTTCTTGGGATTCAAAAGTATTGCTGGAACTAGTGTGTCTGTTGAGCCTTACCACCCACTGTACACCCATAACTGCATAAGGGAAATCATACACTTTGACAGAATCCCTCATAACGACAATTGATTGAGCACTACTTATCCTGACTTTTTTCAGTTACGACCTCCCTGAGCTTCCCTGGCAGTGTTCAGGTCATACGGGAACAATGTAAAGGTTTGTCCTTACATTCCCAATCCAAAGACGCTGTTACAAATGCCAATGTTATGGACAGCTGAGAAAATGATGCCAATGACAAGATGTCTGTGGACCCTCTGGTCCAGGACCACATGCTCCTAGCTGTACATTGTAGAGAGGCACATCCATCATACAGCCGAACTTGCTAGCAGTGAATTAAGGAAAAGGAAAAAATGTGATGTTGAATGAACCCAACACTGAAAAAATAGTTTGTTTAAAACAGACAAAACAACCCTTAGTTGGTTTCCGTCCAAACTCTTTGCCCAAAATCTTTGTCTAAAATGTTTCTTTATCACAACCTATTCTAAGTATTAGCATGGAATCTCCATCAAAAAGAGCTGGAATTGCCAAATGTCCCTGTTCAATAATATCTAAGATAAAAGTCATTATTCCGAAGTAAAAATATGCAGTCATTGTCTCTTCAGAAAAGTATGCACCACGTCATCAAGACTGTTGACAGGGAGTGACAAACCTATATCGGATCTCATTCCTGGCTAGAGAGCTCTAGAGGTGTGAGAAAATAAATAAAATATGTTGATTTGTTGGTTTCAACATCGTTGTAAATAATTACGGACTTAATTCGTTCCGTTTCTTTCACCATTTCGGGTCAAATATCCGTTAAATGTACTCGAACTGACACTAACTCACCGCGGTGAGATCGAAAGTTACGGTAATACCGAGGTGCTGGTAAGCACCTCGGTAATACCGCTCAAGTTTCTACGACGCGACTTGAACGTTTTCCGACTCGCCTTTTGTTAATGAAATGTTGGGGGGCCAAAACCCATTCTTCTGAAGGCTGTGAGCTACTTCGTCTCATCGAAAAACTTTACTTTTTTCCAAATTAAGAATTTTGACTGGGGAAAAGATGCTAAAAGTTCAAAGGCTTATTTTGAGTGATGGACCCCTCTATATAAACGCGATAAAGCAAGTTCAGGAGTTCTCATCTATTTATGATCATAGCGGGTATAGTTTAGGATCAGTTCGCTTAAAATCGGGGAGAAGAGTACATAAGGAAAACGATATGGATGAAGTAATGCGGAAAAAATGCTTGTTCGCCGCAGTGAAATTTGTCATTTCTTTTCCATCCAGAGAGGAACGAAATAATTTTCTCGGCAATAGGCACTGTAGAACATCAATAATGATTCCCGAAGAGAACTATAAAAAGTATGAAGAATTTCGCAAAAAGGAATTTAATCATATTAGACATGTAAGGACTTGTTTCGAGGCAATCTTCCCCGATTCTAAAAGTACCCACGATCATACCAAAGACGAATTCTACATGTTTATAACGATTATGGCTTTCAACTTCAACATGAAAGAATATTTGCCTCAAGATTTGTTGCAGGGTGAGCTGGACAGACATTATCGATTGGAAGCCCATCACCCCGAATTTGAAAAATTCAACCCCGATCTACGCATTACTGACCAGCAAATTGCCGAAATTTGCATTGACCGCCTCAGTCGAAATTTACAGTTCAGTGGAGGCGAATATAATGATGAGACTATCAGCAAGTTTGAGCCACGCTTTGAATACGACCGTTCGAGGAGGATTGCGCTGTACAGAGATCTGGTGAAAGATTTCAAGTCTACCGTGAAAAGGATTTGGAATGATATATGACAATTAAGCCAATAATAATACTTAACACTTTTTTTTATCAGTGCGATTTAAAAAATCAAATTAGACTGTATAATAATAATTATACGTAGTCATGAAAAATAAAACGTAACTTCAATGCTCATTGGCGTATTATATTTTCACTAATGGGAATTTCAGGGGATTAAAGGAATCTGAAATTTCGTTAAATGCGTTAAATATGATGGCAATAGTATCCACACCCTGTGGGTACATCTACGTTGCAGCAACGCTGTAGATACGTTGTGATAATGAAGCAATGCTGGTGGTAGAAATTAAGTTATCAAACCTGAGAAGCCATGTCAAGAAATGAAATAAGGGTGCAAAGTTATGCCAACATTGAAGAGTTACCAGAGTTCGCATAAGAGAAAGCCTCCGCCAGTTAATACGAGTAGGACTGTAGGTAGCGGCCACAAAAATGATTCAAGTGGTGAAAAGCGGTGATACTTTATATGACACTAGCGGAGTAGCGGAGCAGGCTGATTGTCTTTTCGTGATGACTTTACGAAGAGTTACAATGACTTGTCCTTTTACCCACTTTGGTATCCCAGCTAGACAGCTCAACTCGAAACTGTCTGGTCTTCAGCATTAAACTGATTATTCAGCGGGCAAGTCA
Organism: Platynereis dumerilii; assembly: GCA_026936325.1. Lineage (NCBI taxonomy): Eukaryota > Metazoa > Annelida > Polychaeta > Phyllodocida > Nereididae > Platynereis > Platynereis dumerilii. The sequence goes on along the minus strand of JAPTHN010000052.1, from coordinate 1,472,206 downwards.
ATCGACTGTCCAGCAACAACAACAACAACACTGAAACTTTGGACAGTATTGAGCGGTTGTTATTTTTTGGCAGTTCCAAGGGTAGCTAGTTTTTTGTTTTAGAAATAAAAACGCCTCCACAAATTCAACCACAGCCGGCAGTCAATCGCCTACGTTTTCTTCTTTCACTGTCGTAGTGTCGTACTGTTGCAGCCTTTGACTCGAATTTTACTCAGGACAGAGATGAGTGATGGGAATCATTTTGGATTTCGCAATACTGAATTGAGAAATTTCAAATGCCAAATTATGATTATTGAAAAACAATAATAAGGAGTAACTTTTTTTTCTTAGGAGTTTATCGCAGAGATAGGCCTACTAGGTGACATTCTGACAAAGTTCCAGTGCATGTAAATGGCTATTTGGACTCAATTAGGAACGGAAAGTAGGGAGAGATACGCTACTATTCAATCAGTTTTAATTTTACTGTGAAAGACAAAGCATGAATCTTAAAGTATGTTATCTACTGAATGTGATAAAGAGAGCATACACTCTGTGACAAATTCTCAACATGGAAATTATTATGAACACAATTGACTAGATTATAAACGATACAACTTTGAATTGCTTAGATTAAACAGCAGTGATATCGAAGGAGCTTTGGATACTAATTGGCTCGAAAATAAAATGCCAAAAACGAATGAGAGTTTGCAATATTTAAAAAGCACACATTTTTAATATAGATATTTTCGTGTAAATTTTAAATGATGTCAGTATATATTTATTCTGAGAGTGCGAAAAGACAAAATTTGAAATGGCTGGATTAGCCCACTTTTTCAAGCAACATGTAAAACCTGTGATTTGAAATCCTGTTGGATGTCATTGTTTACCATTTTGAGTAGCTGCTAAACGCGTAATACGGTCTGTACTCTACTTCTAGTCTGATAATTCGACTCTACTTATTCCAAAGTTTACATGGTGTGACAAAAACTTGTCTCACTCTGTGAGAAAAACTTGGATTGACTTCAAACGAACCCTTGGCCTTGGTCAATCAGGTCTGAGGACAATTTATGATGTTGTCCGCTTGCCAGAGCTTGCCAGAGCTTGCCAGCGCTTGCCAGTGCTTGGGGGATGACCCGTGTCTGAGTTCCTCAATAGAAAAAAACAGAGAAAGAAGATAAAGATGTCTCTAAACAAGAAATCGAATTAGTTTCCCGCAACAGAGCTTTTCACTTTCAAATAATTGGAGGTAGAACATCATGCAAGAGTTGCATTTCATTGCTTATAACTGCCTCCAACGAGCAAACCTAATATTACGCATCTATGTGATTTATCTTAATTTGGAAGAGTGCCTAATTTGCCCTGTGTCAATGTTGGGTGCAACATCCTCAACCTACACGGTTTCTCTTGCAACCCCCAAATATTCTCATCAATGACACAAAACCTTTACTTCTTTCTGAAAGTTTCTATCTCACAGCTCACAGATCATTGTTGCCCACCCTCGCAAACTTTGCATTCTCATTACTATTGACTTGGCTTAAACGACTCCACTGTACCGGTTTTGTTTATCAAGCCACACGGCTAAGCACTGCCTCGCGTCTCCAGTGTCTTTTGCATATAATCTGAGATTTTAAAAAATACATTCGAAAATAGGAGACTCGTATTTGAAGAGACATCCACTCGATATGGCAGTATGTATTTAAAGAAAAAACTTCTATGCCAAACGCACGTCTGCACCAGACATTTAAATATGTGGACAGACGTCATTCCTTGAGCATCTACGTCCTGGCGCCACTGGCGCTGGACCTGGAGAGATTTCTCGACTTTCTCAAGTTGTACTCTGACATTTACCCATACATTCTATGTCAAAAATAAAGCTTCGGAGTAAATCGCGGGTGGGAGTCTAGTCAGGTCTTTTGATCTGGAAACACTGGAATGGACAATGGATATCGTTCGGATCATGCCAACAGCTGGAAATATCATGAGAAGCCCTGCCATGACCAGTCATACCATTGTTGTCCTAACAAAATCAGGTTGGCCAGAAACAGTAAAAATTAAGGCAATCTTGAACAACACAACATTTGTGAATAAGACGAAGATGAGAAGATTGATTTGAAACTAAATATTAACTTTAATGACATTAAAACCAGCGATTCACTCAATTGAGGTACATAATGATACGGCATACGTTTATAACAAAAATTCATACATCATACAAATTGTCAGACACGTAGTAAATATGGAAAGGATATAGCAGTTGACACACGCATTATATTCGTGGAATATAAATAGTTTCAAAGTCTGGTGACACATAAAAGTCTCCCCTGTTTGAGTCGTGTAACCTCATGTGAGCAAGCCAGATATCAGCCACGTCACGAAAATCTCCACAAATTTTGAACATCGGACAGCTGATAAATTTCAAGCAGATGCTTAAACCGAGATTATTGAAACGCAGGGTGGGAAACTGATCATTTGTTGCCCAAACGGGAAAAAGCATGTGTCCGGCTGCAGAGGCTGATAGAGAATAAAAATGATTATACTCTATTTCTACATCGGTGTCCCTCTTGAGATTGCTGACTAAAAAGTCCAAAAAGTCTTCTCTGCATGACTCGCTGTACGGATAGGTAGAACATATAAAAATGTTTACGCCAGGGCATTCCGTGTTAGTTCTTTCCATGTCTCCGATCTCTCCAGCAAGACAAAATTCGAAAGCTGACTCGTTAAAATACTTTTCATCCTCGAGTTGTGGTAGCGCAATCATTTCGAAATATTCCCCAGTAAAAACGGTCTTTAAGGTATTTCCCTTGTAACCATGAACGAGTGAGGCAAATTTCTTGAGTACAGCAACATGCTCAACAACTCTGTAGCTCTGATCAATGTCATTTCTGATGACGTAAGGCTTCGTGTTATCAAGTTTTACACGATCGAATTTGTGAGTAATGCCTTTGCTCCCTCCAACTTCTCTTTTGAATAACTGAGGGAGCAAATTACTTTCCAGAAAGTTGAAGTTGAGGTATTTTCTGCTCCGACAGTTTTCTTGGTCACAATCTTCTGGAAACACAAGATCGTGATTATCTCCTGGTCCAGCCATAATAGGGCTAGTCAATAACTTTAAAGTGAAAATCCGAGTAAAATGTTCAGCTGGGGAAGCCGGAATGACAAAATGAGTATTTGCTGCTGCCAACAAAGATGTTGCGCTTCAGTGGCTCGTACAGTTCATGGCTGCCCACGAGTGGGTCGGCTCTGAACAATAGAAATTCAATGGAAAAACTTGCTCTGACCTAGTTGACAATGAGCATGCCCAGAAGCAACCAATTCCCATTGAGCGTAACCAGACATACTGAGCATGTGCGGAGAGCAATATCAAATGGTAGCCATTTTGAAATTTCCCTGCTTCAAATATTCGAGGCCACGTAGCTCACTTTCGGATTAAATTTTGCCATGGAAGATAGGGGCATGTTTCATTGTGCTCTAGTACAGAGCATGCCCACCATATCGCAAAATGCATTGGTAAAATAGTCTATATTTGTCTCTCATTTGAACAATCCAGCAGTCAACCTCGTTGAACACAACTTCCTTCGCTAAGATAGAGTCGATGCGGTTTTCCAGTGCGAATATCCAAGGGCAATAGTAAAGCAGAAAATCCTTACACTTACAACTGGAAGAGTGATCAAGACAGGAAGGCACAGCGGATGAAACACTGTCTAAGATTTCACTGAAACTCTTTACTAGTTCATTCCGATCCGGTAATGATTTTTCAAGTTCTTTCTGCAAAGTGTCAACATGAAATCCGACTGCGAATAGAATAAAATCGTCAATTCGTGTATAATCCATTTTTTAAAATTACAGAAAAGATGCATCATTCACTGATGCTGGAAGCTGCTGGAATGGGGGACAATGAAGTTTGATATCAGTACGTACATGAGATATTTCTTTAGCATTGTTGTGGTTAAACAATTTCCGGACAAGGCAACTTCTGGTAAATTAGCATCACATGCTAATGAAGTAATCTCCCTGTCTAGATCTAAGATCCACCGGAAACGAGTTTGCACAGCTTCTCGACAGGTGCAAGAGACATCAACGTGACAACAATTTTGTAAGTCTGCCTTGATTATCCGATTGAGGAATTGAAGAGAGGTGTACATCAGTTCGAAAATGTAGGAAAGTCTTGGATATGCGTTATGTAGCTCTGAGCGAAGTACCCCTGTGTACATAAATAAGGATTGTTCAAGATTCTGTGACACAGCTGCCTGTGCCATGATTTCTTCTTCTTCTCCTTTCACGAGTACCGCTGGACAGCGGGACGTCTGTGCATTCAACTATGACAACGCAGTTTTTCAAACTGTCATATGTAGTGCGTTTTGAATTAGCGTAGAAATCATCCCTGCACTCAGCAAATGCATTGAAGACACAGTTACTGCGATTTGTTAGAATGTAGTGGTTTTCGGTCGAGCTGACGTCAACACCTTCAGCCCTGGGTCGAAATGTGATAGGCCAAACATGGGGCTCTGCTGTTCCCTCTGCTCCTGTACCATCAGACCCATTTGTACGCTCATAAAGTGACCAGGTGAATTGTAATAATGATGTAGGGGCTCTTCGTCCAGGTATAAGGCTTATGGGACCATCGATGTAGTCCTCTTCTAGGTCATCTTGTTCATCACTGCGGATTTCTTGAATGTGTTCATTATATTCGGAAGAGTGTGGGATGTCGCTCCACTCTTGCTCACAAACCACTTTAACATTATAGGCCTTCTGGTGTATATAATGCAAGGACTCGTCAATGCAGAATTCCGAGTAGGCAAGCTGGGCCTGGTTGAAATTTGAATATTTCTCGGGTGAACAATATTCAAATTTTACGCAGTTAGTGTTTGGACCTGCTGCGGCTGAACAATCCACATCTGACAGTATATACCATTTTATGGAGTAAGTTTCATCTGGTATGCGGTAAGCCATTATAATTTTAAAATCTTGCTCCTTCTTTGGTCGGTTCTGTATGCCTTCTGAAGCGGACTGACTGATAATTCTTATTCTACTAATACTTAACCCTCAATAACGATGCCATACTCGGTGACTGATGACCAAAGCACCCTCTATTGGAAATATTCACTACCTGTGGTCTCAGTGGTCTGTCTGGTAGCTAAAAAACGACAACTATCATCAACCATCTGATGACAACCATCATCAACCATCTGATGATTCATATATTGGTTAGGTCTATGCAATAGAGTGTCAATGAGTTCTAAAGAACAAGATACAAGGGTTCGGGAGGTGGAGCTAATCATTGGTTGCAACACGGACATCAAACCTGCATGGTGTAAAAAGATGCATAAATATGTGACATGTTTGACCAATAATCATCCGTATGAGTAATTTGTGTGTGAGAGAAATGTGTTCTGCACTCTTGACCTTTTTTACAGTGGGGCAAGGGTGGTAACGGAGCAAGGGGAGAGTATGTGAATGTCGATTGGCAAGGTCTGAAATGCTGATGGGATTAATTTCCAAAGACTACTTAGCTCTACTTCAAATGCGAAAAAAAAAAAAAAAAAATTACAGACTTACATGCAGCTTGGCATGGATTTAAAAGATGTTATCAACTTTCGTGTCCATAAGTACTATAGATTTTGGCCAGGATTTGGCCCCAAGCAAGCATTAAAATGACTGGTCAAGGATTTTAGCAGTAGCAACATTTTTGTTTCAAAAGCTTCTTGAAAGTCACTTGAAGCACAGTGAAGACTCAAAGGCTGTTGAATGCCTCACCACAATGTACACAGTCTGATATTGGTACACGTCTAAAGACGGGAAAAGGGGCAATTATGAGAACAGATGTGTTGTTGTAACCCATTAGTATTTGTGTATCCTTTATTTCATGTTCTTCTTGTCATTCTTCTTTATATACCTTGTTTGTCTTGCTCTCCTTACTCTCCTAGCTCTCCTTGCTTCTTGCCTGCTTTTTCCTTGCTTCATTCCTTCATTTCTTTCTTTGTTCCTTCTGTCCTTCCTTCCTTCCCTCCTTCCTTCCTTCCCTCCTTCCTTCCCTCCTGCCTTCCTCCCTTCCCTTATGCATTCTTTCATTGATGTCTGCCCTCCTTCCTCCCCCCTGCTTTCCTTGGCTCAAGGCTTCTTCCCTCCTACACTGTAAATTTTGAAATTCTGAGTCAACTCAAATGATTGAGTGAGATGGTTGCACTATTTGTTTGAGCTAACATAGCTCGATGTTGTGAGTTATGATAATATTTCTGCTGTTATAACTTAAAACAACAAGCTATGACAGCTCGGAGGAATTGTGCAACCATCTCACTCAATCATTTAAGCTAACTCAAAATTCAAATTTTACAGTGTACCTTCCCTCCTTCGTGTCATCCTTCATTCCTTCCCTATTGGCTTGTTTCTGTGCCATGTAGTCATATTCTGATACATGTTATCATTATTAAATAACTGAACAATCAACAGAATTGTACATTTCCAAGAGCTTCAAAACGACACCAAATAGATTCCTGCGGGTTGAGCAGAAGTCAATTTGTTTAACAGATTGATCATGATACAGGGTGCGGCATAAAAAATTTGCACCATCTACACATTACCTACAAGTCAAACAGATTATTGCAAAATGGACTTGAGTTAAAGGATATCAAGCCAAACATATTGGCAGTTGCTTACAAGTTAAATTAGGGCAAAATTGAAGCTTGAACACTTTCTATTCTTAATCTTGGACAGCACCTACAATATTGCTTGCCCAAACCGAAGCAGGGTACAGTGTTCAGGATACATCTGACCAACTGGACATTTCTGAATGTAACAAATTTTATAAATATCAGGCAGTTTAATGAATGAGAATCAAGTGAAAATTTAGCACAGAAAGAACAGTTTCTGTTGTCATGTGATCGTTTTTGCATTGATTACTGCTGATGATAGAATGGCTCATGTTCATTTCCATACTTGGGTAAAATAATAAACGCATGGGTACTTTATTAACTTTCTATTCTGACTAAGTCTAACCCAGTATAGAAGCCGACAAGAGAAAGCAGTTTGGCGGCTGGATAATGTCAGTTCAGCCCTGCTCCGCTGAGGGTTTTTGGATGCATGGGTTCAAAACCTGCTTGATGAACACAAAATGTTTCAAGTTGATTTTCCAGAGCAACTGCCACCTGGATGTCAATCAGATGACATAGTTAATTGCTGGCCCCTCCGCATTAGTTTCTGTGCTGGGTCAGTAAAATATCTCTGACATTGGGTGAAAATATAAACTATAAGGGCCTCACTCATCCCATCTCATCAATCAACCTTCATAGCACCAAGAACTGGCCTTAGAGGGCTGCACTTACCACATCTATCTGTCTATTTATCTATTAACACAAATATGGTAATCTGCAACATTTGCAAAAATCATGATACATCAGCATAACATCAACAAACTCTTTCTTTAGACCTAGAGTTTGGAAGATAATTCAAAAGAATGAAAAATGCTTAGAGTATATCAATTGAGATATAAATATCTTTATTTTGTCAGACTTTGAAACTTATTGGAACATTACCTAGGAAGACATTGTAGTTATAATTTTCAGGTATTGCTGGTTCAAGTTCTTAAGCAGCACCCTGTACACTCACACTCGGCACTTCAACCTGTCAGGATACTGCAAGGGTGCTCTGTTGTGTTTTGGCAATACAATGCGTGACAACCATGCAAGATCATTCTCCGAAGTGAGGGAAGCTGGTTATTATCAGATAAAATATTAAGAAAAGTAAAATAACACAGTGGTTAAAGTTTGATAATTTTAATATTAAGAAAACATCATAAAGAAGAGGAGAATACATATTCCAACATGAGACAAAACATCAAATGATTACTAAAAGTAAGAATAACAATGTGCAAAATATTACAGAGATAAACTATTGAAATTACAAAAAAACATCATCACAACCAATGTATTTTTTTACTTCAACTCTGGCTAAGTAAACCGGATAATGATACATTCACTCTTTGGTCATTTCTTGCCAAGCTGATTGATAGCAATAATCGACAAGCGGAGCATATAGTTCACCATCTCCCGGTTGCAAATATTCGCATGTGAGAATGGCACAAACTTTTGCCATACCACAGTTGTACAAAAATATATCGACTAGCTCATTAGACAAGTACAGGTTTTTGTAGCCGAGAGTCATCAACACTTTTTTGCAAGCAGCCTTGAACATTGCCATGTCTAACTGACTCTTAACTTTATCGATATCAGCTTCTTGACATATACAAGAATCAGGATAAATGTTCATACCAATAAGAGCACGAGCGAATGTAGCGTACAGCACTTGCTCTATGACTTGGAGCTTGCTTGGTCTGGGTATTGCAACTTCGGAGAAAACGTATTGACTTTCGTAATCGAGTTCCATGGGCTGTCCTTGTAGAGACTCCTTGTTAACGTGGTAGTAATTAAAGCCGGCATCCTTAACGCATTCTTCACGGGTTAGGAATACCATAGTGGAGCGACTTTCGGCAAGGTTGGATTTCCACATCCAACCGGTAATAGTAGAACTTTCGTCAATTTCAGAATTTACATTTTTACTCCTGATAACTTTGAGCATTCTGTCGCGAAGAAGGACGAGTCTAGAGAATTCTTCAGGGTTGAGATTTATGGTCTTAGCGTGGTTAATTTCGTCACTAGACTGAAGAGTTTCCTTTTCGTAAACGGGGTGCATGATACTCATGTAGTACAGCGGTTCTTTGTCACCACGAGCGAATCGAGTTGTCAGCACATGTTGTTTCTTGGTCAGCATAAGGTGATACACGGTTTTCTTAGACAGGGCCTCGGATATCTCATCAAATTTTTCTGCCAGTTTTTCGTAAGATCTTTTAGAGACGTGAACATTGCGCCATCCTCCTTTGGATAAAGATATACGACTGATAGTAACGTATCCGGCTTTCCACTTGTCTCCTGGGTGAGCTGACACTTTAGTCTTGTCACTCAGATCTTGGTTTAGAGTAGTAATCGAAAGGTCAGGTTTCGAAGGTGTAGAAGCAGTGGCAGAAGCAGCGGCAGAAGGAACAGCAGAAGGAGCAGCATTACTTGCAGAGTCCATGATAGGAATTTCCAAATGAGCGGAAGTCATTTTTTCTTTCTCAAAACAGTTATCAAACAGAATGCGAGGTAAGAGTGGAGTGAGTAAGGATTTCTCAAAGTTAAGTTTCTTATATAGTACTATGAAATACTCCTGGCCTTACTCAAGCATGCATGAACAAGTAAACATTTTTTAATACTACTCTTTGATTGGTGGAATATTTTGTCAAACTTATAACGCGGCTGAGAGACGATAGGATTTTCTTATAACCGGTACAACTGGTTTAAACGGCTTTTTAAAATTTGAAATTGACCTTTTTGGCCCCTTGAAAGACTGAAGTCCTGAATGATTGCTACTGATCATTGTTGACAGATTGTCATTCATTGTGTTTATACTCCCATTGTTTAAAAAATACTCAAAATCGGCTCCGAGTTACAACGAGTCGGGTAAATATATATGATCAGCCAAAAATTAGCATTTCTCAATATACCCTAATTATTGTCTATTACTTGACACTTTTTTAGATACCAGTAGGATAACAATGCGAACCACTGGCCTTTGTATCCGTGTCCGGATGCGTAGGGGGCATGAAAAGCCCCAAATTAAAAGATCAAAGCAAAAAGCAAGAACTTCCTTAGACGGAAATATTGTTAATTTTATTTCCTTTTACGAATAAACTAATTCTGAGTGTGAATAAAGTAGTATGTTTATATTCATGATCTTGGTAAATATCCTGGTGTAATTCCAACCAGCTGAAGGTCTTTGCCTGCATGGGTTCGAACCCTGGGTGGGGGAACCGAGAATTTTCAGTGTACCTTCATGAGCAAAATCCCAGCCGGATGTCGTTCGGTTGAGACGTTAAATTGGTGGCCCCTTGTATCAGTGTCTGACACTGTCTGACACTGTCTGACACTGTCTGACACTGTCTGACACTGTCTGACACTGTCTGACACTGTCTGACACTGTCTGACACTGTCTGACACTGTCTGACACTGTCTGACACTGTCTGACACTGTCTGACACTGTCTGACACTGTCTGACACTGTCTGACACTGTCTGACACTGTCTGACACTGTCTGACACTGTCTGACACTGTCTGACACTGTCTGACACTGTCTGACACTGTCTGACACTGTCTGACACTGTCTGACACTGTCTGACACTGTCTGACACTGTCTGACACTGTCTGACACTGTCTGACACTGTCTGACACTGTCTGACACTGTCTGACACTGTCTGACACTGTCTGACACTGTCTGACACTGTCTGACACTGTCTGACACTGTCTGACACTGTCTGACACTGTCTGACACTGTCTGACACTGTCTGACACTGTCTGACACTGTCTGACACTGTCTGACACTGTCTGACACTGTCTGACACTGTCTGACACTGTCTGACACTGTCTGACACTGTCTGACACTGTCTGACACTGTCTGACACTGTCTGACACTGTCTGACACTGTCTGACACTGTCTGTGCTGGGGAAGTAAAAGATCCCTCACATGGAGTAAATGTGCAAAATGTTATGGACTCCCGCTGTCTCTCTCTCTCTCTCTCTCATCTCATCAATCAACCCTCGTGAGTGCCCAGAACTGGGCTAAGAGGGCTGCACTTACTATATCTATCTATCATTTGTTTAGTGTTGAGACTCAGTACCAAATTGTGATACGGTTACAGAGCAGAAACTGTATCACTTTCTAAAGCCTCCATAGCATGCACAGATATAGATGTTTCATTGTTGATTAAATAAAACTAATAGTAAAGGTAGAAGGTAGAAGAATTATACACGGCTCTTTGAAACTATTTAAAGTTACTTTTATTTTAAAGAATTACCATTTTTTATAACTGAAGTTTTAAACAAAACCTAAAAATGTGACAAAATGATAAAAATCAAAAAATGAGAAAAACAAGAGACAAAATTAAAAATGGGACAAACTGGTGGTAAATGAGTGACTACCAAAAATAACTATTTCTATTTTTAGCTCGGAGGAAAATTATGATTTCAAATTTCGAATTTCTAACGGTTAAAAATGATTGATGGCTTTTAAAGTGACGAGTGACAGCTTAACAAAGGATCCTTTGTTATGCAATTACACGGTCCAGTGCACACTTAGCAGCATCTCACAGGGTCCACAAATGCCCAAGTTGGGCAGGGGGACGCATGAGTGATTTTCCATGCCCAAATCACCCCTATTCTGGCTATACGGAATGCTTTTTTTTATATTATGTAGTACTGCCCAATACACAAGTGGGACGCCCGTTATCCGGATGCCCGCCCGCCCGCCGGACGGACAAATTTTCCAAAAGTAGGCCTAACTACAATACCCGTCGGCATGTGTACATTAAAAATGCCGCGAAAGGTGGCCCCTCAGACCCTGGCCCTTGGCCTCCCATTCCTGTATTCCTAGCTACGCCACTGCTCCAGAAGGAGGTTCGCCTAAGATGAGGCGGGACGTAAGCTAGAAAAAGAAGAAGGAACCTCTGGCCATCTGGTGAAAATTGTTGGAACTAAAATTATTTTGGCAACTTCCGCCGGTGTGCAGGGACGCACGTGAGTTGATGAAATCGAAGACAAAGTTGAATTATAGTGGTGAAACATGTCGTGGCTGTTTGGAATGGGAGGGAAACAACCACCCCCGGACGGCGGAGGAGTGCAGAATCCGTATCTACCCCCTGGAGTAGGAGCTGGGGCCCCTGGAGGAGATGACAGCGGCAAAAATGATCAAGGTCAGGCAGACAAGAAAACGAAAATGGATGCCTATGCCTTCGACTCAGCTGCCCTGGAGAGGGCTGCCAAGGCCGCCAAAGACCTAGAAAGATCAAGTGAGTATTCACCTTAATTGTTGCAATTGAAATTTGCCAATTGTCAACTGGTTAAACTTTGACATTTCGTCAACATCATGTATTATCGCCCACTTAATCATGCACAATGTTATTCTTGGGGTCAGTGTAAAATGCGGACCATGCAGACCATGCGGACCATGCGGACCAGACATACTGGCAGCCAGTCTGTTTGTTCAAGTCTTGGGCAAACACTGGCCAATCTGGAAAGGGTTAAATCATGCGGACCAAACAGTGCAGACCATGCAGACCAACTGGTGAAAACACATGATTTGAAATAGATTTATGAAAAAAAGGAAGTTTGTAAATTTTTTTTTCTAAAATATTATTAAAAATGTACTTTAATTTGGTCTGCATGATTTGGTCAATACTATGGTCAGTACTCTGGTCAGTACTCTGGTCAGTACTCTGGTCTGCATTTGGTCTGCATTCTGGTCTGCATGCACTTTGGTCTGCAAGATCTTGTCTGATCAACACATTTTATTATAAAAATGTTGTAACTTGTAAGTGCAGGCTGTATAATCTAGAATGTCATCCAATCAAGGTTGTTTCTATTAATTGCATTTAAGCCATTATCAATAATTTCGTCTCTCTGTAATCTACAGTGGATTTCAACCCTGTCTCACAATTTCTGAATTTAATTGCACTTTAAAACCTGTCTTTTAATTAAGTGGCAGTTAAAAAAAAGGTAAATACCAGAGCATAAATACAAAGTATTTTTCTTAAAAAGGTCATTCCATATTGTCTCCGGAATATGTTCTGCATTCGGATTTACCAGAAGCTTTGGATAATTATTGGATTTATTAATATTTATTTAATTTGTTTAAAATTTACCAAAGTTATGGTATTTATTGCATGCAGACCGAAATTTATATAAGTAAGCAGGCCAGAATTCCTATCATGCAGACCAAATGCAGACCAAAATTTGGTCTAAACTATTTGTTTGGTCTGCATTTGGTCTGCATCCTAGTCAGCCAAGACCTGGTCTGCATTCTGGTCTGCATTCTGGTCTGCATTCTGGTCTGCATTCTGGTCTGCATTCTGGTCTGCATTCTGGTCTGCATTCTGGTCTGCATTCTGGTCTGCATTCTGGTCTGCAAGATTTTTCTGTACTGTGTACTGTATATATTGCCTGTATAGCTTTTTTTTAAATAAAAAAATAATAATATAATTTAATTTTTTTAAATTCAATTATCAGGCTGATATATTGTCTGTATCTTGCTTATTGACTTGGTCCGCATCTGGTCCGCATTTTCCGCTTGATTGGCTTTGTATTATTAGCTTGATTAAACAAGCAATGCTCCTCTGCACCCTCCTGTGTTTGTTTTGTGTCTGGTCCGCATGGTCCGCATGGTCCGTTTGGTCCGCATTTTACACTGACCCTTATTCTTGCTAGATCATTCTGTTGGCAGCAATGACAACTGTCAAAGTAATTGCATCATGAAGGCCTATTGTCCTTCAAGAAAATACTATTTGTCTTTATTTGTCTTTAATCCATAGGGACCACTGAAGTGGGTATGATTGCCAACGCAACGTACATGGGCTTCAGCAGAAAATTATCGGGGGGGGGGGGGTGCAAGACTGATGTGCCAATAAATGAAGCAAAGGGGGGCGGGTGAGATCTTGAAAGTGGTCTTGGAGGGGGGAGCAGTCGTGCCAACTCGTGCGATCAGGAATGAATCGTGTACAAGCTTAATTGTTAAACCATAACTGACATGCTAATGCCCACAAAATAGAAGAACATTATCGATCATACTTCATCAAAGCATAATGTATACTTTATTTCGGTGATTAAAGTGGATCTGAATACTTTGCAAATTCAGAAAAATCTTTGAGAAAGTTGATTGTGTATCACGCCTAGTTCATGACACTGAATATGCAGTTTAATTATCAACTGAAAATTTTTTTTTTTTTTCAGGCCATGCAAAAGAGGCGCTCAGTCTGTCCCAGATGCAGGAACAAACCCTGCAGATGGAGCACCAGAGGCGCATGAAGGTGAGTGATCTTGCGGCCATTCCTCCAGACAAGACTTTGGCAAGAGTATATTGGCAAGAGCAAACTATCAGAAATCGTGAATTCATTCCCAGACTATAGTTTTTCACTCTCAGAGTGAAAACTTTGCTCCATGAGGGACACTTGATGCTCCAAGAGCAAAAGTTGACGCTCTCAGAGCAAATAATTCACTCCCAGATCAATTCTATCATTGTCTATACTCGCAGAAAATGTTTAACTGTTTAACTTTTATTGGAGAGCATGGCAATGATCTGGGTGCATCAAGTTTTACTCTGGGAGTACTTACTTAAAATCTTTTCTCTGAGAGTGAAAAAACTATACTCTGGGAGTGAATTTTTGATATTTTGCTCTTGTGACAGTCTGTCAACTTACTCTTGGCTGTGGGAATGGGGCTTAAGTTTGGCCCGCAAAATCAAGCAAAGAAGTATTTTGCTCGAAACTTTGCCAAAAATGGTCATTTACCATAATGCGATGGGGTATATCACAGAAATACTGACTTGTTTTCTTGTTTTTTTTTGCAGTTAAAATAACTGTATTGTAAAAATAGGTGAGTGGGAGCCCAAGTGAGACATGTCTATATGTTGGGTCTGGAGACTCTGGAACTTCTAGTTGCCATGAGAGGAGGGAGAGTTAGCTCAGTGGTAGGGTACTGGGTTGATAGTCTCTGGGTCGAGGGTTCGAATCCAGCTGTTGCCAGGTCTCCTGAGCTTGTTTTTAATGGCAGTTTCAATAATCCTACGCCTCATTGCCATGTCCCCCAAAAAAAAGCGGTGTCTACCCCAAAAAAGGCCCAATCATCATGGCTAGGGCTGTGCAATCGAAAAATTTTCTGAAATCGATTAATCGACTTGTATTTCGATTCGATTATCGATTTTAAATCGATTTTCACATAGAATGTCAATATCAGCATAATTATACTACGAAACGTCAATTATCAATGAATCCATTGACTCTCGATGAATATCCATGGACATTGGTGTTAGATAAAATTATAACAAGCAGGACCAACATACTTTTTGCAGGAAGGAAACAGAAAATAAATTGTATGAATTAATTTGATTTACTTAATATTATTCATAATTGTAATGTATTGATTCAATGTAACTGCTGATAAATTCAACATGGGGGCAGACTGCAGACTTACCAGTAAAACTTAATTTCTATTTTGCGACATATCTTTCATGGCTGGCAGTGTGGCATATGCACATATAAGAACATCACAGACAGTACAATGGTGTTCAGCTCCTCAAAAGCTTCAAAACGATACCAAATACAGCCATGTATCATGAATTCTTCCTTCAGCTTAAAATCGATTTTTACTTATTTTGTGGAGATGATCAAAATCGAAACTTTTGGCGACGATTGTCGGCGATAATCGTCGCATCGGCACAGCCCTAATCAAGGCCCATTCTTGTTAACTTATGTAGTAGGCCTACTTACTTCTCTGTCATGCAGACCCCTCAAGTGCCCCCCTCTCTTTCCTATCTATTTCTTTGATTTAATAACTTGGAATTTTTTTTCGCAGGAAGCCGAAGTAGAAATAGAACAAATGAAGAGCCGACAAATCCAAATGGCAAATGAAGAAAGAAGAAAAACGTTAGCGGAAGAAACAAAGCAGCACCAGTCGAGGGCGGAATACGAAGATAGACTGGCGCGGAGGAGATATGAGGAGCAACTTGGTCAACAGGTGGGTTAGATCGATGAATGAGATAGAGCGAGAAATATTTTATTTGACCAATTGCAATTTACATGAATAAGTGTAGTATCAAATAAATGATTGGATAAAAAATGTCGTTAAGAAGGCCGAAGCTAAGTCACTGTTTCCGCCTTTTGGTTGTCAAATAATTAACTTCAGATATTCATGCAGGCATGTTTGAGACTGGTCACTCATAATTTTTTGAAGTTTAACATCAGAATTTAGGAAAATGTAGTTTTATAGAGATGTTGGATAATGAGAAGACTGAGAATCATAAGTTGTTGTTTTCAGGCGAGAGTAAACGAGGAGAATTTGCGCAAACAGGAAGAGTCAGTCGCCAAACAGGAGGCAATGAAGAAAAGTAGGTCATTTCTTTTAGAACTACTTAGGCCCTAAGTTTATTTATGTTTCTAATTATCTTTGGATTATTGTCTGTTGTGATGCTGTCAAATACTGTTGGAACGATGAGAAGATGTGAAGTAACTCTGGTCGCTCAAGGATAATCTAGTTAATATAATGCTACTGTATTTTCCTGCAGAAAAGATATCTCAGGAATGTCCTCATTTATCTTCAACTTTCTGTGAAATATTTGTCACAAACCGATAGATTTATAAAGTTGTTGCCCGTCATTCTTCTAAACACTGTAATAAAATATTTATTTTTATTTTCAGAGTCAATGGAATATGAGGCCGAGCTGAGACTGAAAAACGACATGAAGCGAGTCGAAGCCGAGTTAAGGGGCAAGGCGCAGGTCGACCGAGAAAACCGGGACATTATTCTGGAGCAAATCAGAGTGAAGGCGGCCGAGCGGAGGAAGACTGTCTTGGAATCTATTCAGTTAGCTTTTCCTTCTATTCTATTTTTAGATCAGAATGTAACCATTTAAATGTAATTCTTTAACAATTTTTATTTGCTTTGTTGGACAGCCAAACTAATACCATTTAACTGTGGGCCAAGCTTGGCGCCGTGCCATGCCTAACCATCGCCAGCCATGCCTTTTTTGGGTGAAAAAAAAATATAGTGAAAAATGAATACTTTTTTTTTTAAGTATCCTAATTTCTAGAAATTGTATGCCTGACTGAATCAAATCCCAAATCCTAGCATGACTGGTGGCAACTGTTTGGCTTTTGTGGTTTGGTTAAAAAACAAAGCAGCAGCTAGGGATGCACAGATATCCGGCACAGTATCTGGTATCCGGCCGGTTATTGAAATTTGCAGGATATCCGGTATCCGGCAGCATTAGGGTATCTGAGCCGGATATTAGAACTGGATATTTGTCATGGCCAAAACTTAATGAAAGGTTAAAATTTCAACAATAAATTAAAGAATGTTATAAGAACAGAGTCAACAAAATGATACAATCATCTCCAAATTCAAATTCAGTCACAGAACATTACGAAAAACATTCCATCAGAGGGAAAGTCCTCCAGCCGGACATGGTATCTCTCGGCTATGAGAAAAAATATTTATAATTAACCGCAAATGCTGGAAAACTCCCTTTTTCGTATGTTTATTATCCGGTTCCAACTATCCGGTATCCAGCAGGTGGTACGGCCGGATTATCCGCTATCTGGCTATTTTCACTATCCTTGAATCACTAGCAGCAGCTCTACTTTGGGCACCAGTTACTCTGTCCATAGCAGTACAATACACTTTAATGAAACACGTATCAGCTTCAAGTTTCAACTTATTCCTTTTCCAGAACTGCAGGATCAGTATTGGGGACAGGATTCCAGGCTTTCTTGAATGACTGGGACAAAGTCACCGCTGCTGTGAGTTGGAATTTTTGTCATTTCAGATTGAAAGAATAGGTCGATTTGTGGTTGTCTGTGTTCAGAATAGACCCATATCACTGGAAGGCCTGAACAGTGGCCCAAAATAACTTTTTGTAAATTCAGTGATTCTTAATTTGCTTTCCACATATGATAGATGTACGCTCTACAGTTCTGAAAACACAACTTTCAAAAATAATCTATTTGAAATAATAATAATTTCAAATTTCGAATGACCAAGTTATGAATGATTCAGAATGCCAAGGATCTTTCTAATTCATAATTTCTTTCTCTTCTTCACTCCACCCAGGCTGCAGGAATATCCCTACTAGCCCTCGGTATTTACTCGGCTAAATTTGGAACGGGAGTAGCAGCCAGATATATAGAGAACAGACTGGGGAAACCCTCCTTAATTAGGGACACTTCTCGCTTCACCGTGGGCCAAGCCGTCAGGCAACCTATTAAGGTAAGTTTCTGATAAAAGGAATTCATATTTTACGAATTGTGAAATACCTCTTGAATTGAGTAGAAAGTGACATGGTGTGATGTTTTGCCAGGGTTGTGATTTTTTATCGATTTTAATGAAAAAATATAAAAATTTAATGATTAAATTTTGATCAAATAAATCTATTAAAACTGAATAAATCATGTTTTTTATCAATAAAAAATTATTATTTAAATTGGGTGTATTTAGATCAAGCAACCCTGTATTTTGGTACTATAGCTGTGAATATATTTTGTTAATTTATGAATTATTGTCAAAAAAAAATTTTTAATTTTTCAGACAGTCCAGAATTTGTTTGCCAAGCCTAAAGACGCATTAGAAGGAATCATCCTAGCTGTGAGTTGGGTTATTAAAAATGTTTTTAAATCCAATCAATGAAAAGTTATTCTTTTCTTTTCGTTCACAATTCTGTCAACAGTCAGCTTGGAACTGTTTATTGTCAGTAAAAAGAAGTCGTTAACAGTCAATAGCTATTTATATTTCTGATATTGTCTTTTAAAAATTTAAATTCTGCTTTCCTAATTGCTAACTTAAATTTATTTCAGCCCCAATTAGAAGAAAGACTTAGAGACGTTTCCATAGCAACCAGACACACAAAGAAGAACAAAGGTTTCTATAGAAACATATTGTTCTACGGACCCCCTGGTACAGGAAAGACCATGTTTGCAAAGGTGAGAAATTAATATGCCAAGAAAATTGACACTTTACACAAATGATTTATTATAGTATGTTGGAGAGGAGGATTGGTCTAGTGGTAGCGTACTAGGCTGCCAATCGCTGGATTGTGAATGTACTAGAAGTTGTGATACAACAAATTTCTGCTTGGGAAATTAAAGATTTTCTTATCAATGTCCTATGTATTTTATACTTAAGTTGTTGTGTAGTTTTTAGGTTGAAAGTATATTTCAATTCTTTGAAGAGTAAGCCTATTTCACCATCGCAGATTTGTTATTAGGTTATTAGGATTTCATTATCCGTTTCTCCGCCAGTGCCTCTTTCAAATTATTATGCTAATGAGCTGTTTGTTTACTTCAGAGTTTAGCAAAACATTCCGGAATGGACTATGCCATTCTAACTGGAGGAGACGTGGCTCCCATGGGCCGAGATGGTGTCACTGCCATTCACAGGGTGTTTGACTGGGCCAACACCAGCAATAAGGGGTAAATATGTTAACTGATTGCACCTTATTATATAGGTAATATTGAATGTCTTTAATATCTTTACAAATTCACCAGTATGTTAGCATTTAAAATATCAAATTTTGTCTGAGCCCTACATGACCAATAAAGGATCAGTTATCTGTCGGAGTGTCAGTTTATAATATTAGAGAGATAATATTAACCTGTGTAAATATGTAACATGTTGAGGACTCCCGCTCTCTCTCCTATCTCATCAATCAACTCCCGTGTGTGCCCAGAATTGGGCTTAGAGGGCTGCACTTACCATATCTATCTATAATTATGTTTATTACTTTTTGTCTCTCGCTAGAAAATATATATTTATTTTCTTCACTAATCAAGAAAACATTCCTTTTGCAGGGTATTACTGTTCGTGGATGAGGCAGACGCATTTTTACGAAAAAGAAGCCAAGAATTGATAAGTGAAGATTTGAGGGCTGCACTCAACGCATTCCTCTACAGGACAGGGGAACAGTCTAACAAGTAAGATTCCCATTCGGTCGTGAAATTAGATTATCTTCAGAAAGCAATCCTTGAAAATTCAATGTTTTATGGATGTTGAGTCGTCAGATCTTGAATGCGCTGCCAATGTTCTCAAAACAGATGGCAGGTTTCGAGTATTTTCATCCTGGGAAGTCCTGGAAAAGTCCTCGAGTTCGGTTTTCAAAATTAAGTAGTAAACCTCAGCCCGCCCGGCCAGCAGTGCTTTTCCTAGAACCAAAATTCTATTAGCCGAAAATACCCAAAACTGTCAATTTTGAGTGAAATGTATATATTATATTTGTGGCTAATTTGCAGCCAAAATATGCAATTTTCATAAGCCACATGGAAGATGCATTGGCCAATGCTGATGTTGCTGATGGCTAGGAAAAGCACTGAGCCTGATTGAGTTTTTTGTCACGAATTAACATCTTCCCATCTCTTTCTGCAGATTAATGTTGGTGCTAGCCAGTAACCAGCCGGAGCAGTTTGACTGGGCCATCAATGACAGGATCGACGAGATGGTTGAATTTGATTTGCCCGATCTCGAGGAGAGGGAGAGGATGGTCCGCCATTACTTCGATAAATTTGTACTCCAACCCGCGACTCAGGGACAGAAGTAAGAGCAATTGATTGATTTAAAGAACGGTCACTGGGAGGAAAATATTTAAACCCAGCAGATGTCCCAGATCTCCTATATTTCCTGTATTTTTAATACTAAATAGGATCAGGACTGTAAAACTCCTACATTAAGAACAATTTCCTATATTTCCTGTATTTTCTTGTCATTACAAAAACAATTGCACCTAGAGATGGTCGAGTCCAGTCTTAACGAAGATTGCTGGTGTGAGACATGTCCGTTAATTTATCAATTGGTCTATAGCAGTTGAGACCAAAAAAATATAGGCCTAATGTCACTCAGAATATTTTTTTTACTTAAAAGTTGTTGTTTATTTTGCAGACGTTTGAAAGTAGCCCAATTCGACTACGGTCAGAAGTGTTCGGACATCGCCCTGCGAACTGAGGGACTATCAGGCAGAGAGATCTCCAAACTAGGAGTGGCTTGGCAGGTGGGTCCGAATGAGGAATTTGTTTTAGAATAAGTCCAGAAATAAGAGTGCCAGAAATTATGTGACAAAATTATACTATAACGTTGATAATAACATTGCATGTTATATATTGTTATTGATTTTTGCTAAAATAAGGCGTTATTATGTTTGGACTTCAAGGTCAAAACTCAGACAAAAGGGCACTTTGGCCATGTATAGAATGATTTATGAATTCTTGAAGTTTTTTACTGCACCTAATGCAAGATCTTACATAACTCCAGGGCTTTGAATCCTCAGATTCTTGTTTGCCCTGTGAAGTAATGCAAGTACGTAATCCAATTACAAGTATCTATATTAATGTACACACTGGAAGACATGGAACAATACTCTGGAATCTTGATATATTAATAGTCTATTACTATTGAATATTTCACTTGACTTGTTATTAATATAATATTTGGTGTCATTTCAGGCGACAGCATACGCATCTGACGAAGGTGTTCTGACGGAATCCATGATAGACGCCCGAGTGGACGACGCCCTCAAATCACACGAGAAGAAAGTTCTCTGGCAGATGGAGCAGGAAGACCCCCAGGGAAATTTGCGAGTGGTCACGCCCGCTTATCGTTCTTCTAAAGACACTGTTGCCTACACCCCTCCCGAGGGAAAGGCTAAAACTACCCCAGGAAGTAGTTCTGTGCCGCCTAGTGCACCCGCTGGAAGTAGTTCCGTACCTCCGAGTAAACCAGCTGGAAGTAGTTCCGTGCCCCCGAGTAAACCAGCTGAAAGTAGTTCTCCAAGTAAACCAGCTGGAAGTAGTTCCGTGCCTCCGAGTAAACCTAATAAATCAGGGAGTTAATGTTCGTAGACCATAGATCATGTAATGGACTAATTGTGCGTGAATGCGTTATGAAAAATAAGTATAAGGATGAATTTATTAGTATTTGAGTGACACTTTAACTGGATACATTTATGCAGTACAAATTGAGTTCGCCAAAATGTTTTGTGAGTCTGAACATCAAAAGTCTGTGCAACAGTAGGCCTACTAAAAAAAATATTGGAGTCTCTCCTATAAAATAAGAAGACTGAGGAGCTGCTCACTGCTCAGCTGCAGATGCGCAAAATCCAACTTTGGAACCCTGGTTCACACATGCCTTATATATCTTGAAATTAGGGTTGGGACGATAATCGATATATATATCGCGGTATCACGAAATCTTCAAACATTAAACATTGTGATATCAAGGCTATAGATATCGCGATAACAACAATATCATGATATATTCACGTAATACTCCAGTAGGAGGCCTGTGAATTATTTATAAGAAGAAGAAGAAGATATCGTGATGTATTGTGTCTTTTTTGTTCAAAACTGCAAAATTCTGAATTTGCATCGCTCTTGTCCGCCAATTACGGGCTGATTTCTTGCTAGCCTGATGACTGGCGAACTTCGTGTATTACTAAAACATCAGGTAGGCCGAGCGTTTGGGCTAATTTCTTGCTTTTTTCTTCTCATTTATGGATTCTATGACACCAGCGATATATCGTGTTATTGTGATATCAGCCTCACAAGATATCGTTATATAAAAAAACCATTATCGTCCCATCCCTACTTGAAATACAAACAAATAGGTCTTTATAAATTTGTGTCTGTTGAAACGTATTAAATTTAAATTTTGCGATTGCTATGCTATATGATTGCGAGTGCTATACTGCTAGATTGAGCGACTGATTTTCTAGGAAGTTTGTATAGACCAACAGTTTGTTTTTGTTGTTGAAAAATAGATGATTGAATTCTGCCTCATGAATGTGTTAATTATGATAACATAATAAAATGTGTAAATATAAATTGGGCTTCAATTGTTGTTCCTGTTCGCAGCTGTTTTGAATTGAAAAGTAATATTTTCAATTGGTGATTTGTTACTCGTGGCCTATATATTTAATTCAAGGAAGTTATTGAGTTTAATTTGGTTCAAGCTGATTTTGTTCAAGTCTAACGAGCTCTGTGAATAGAGTTTCCAATTACAGGCTATTTGTGAGGTTAACCCCAGGCACATACATGTGCCAATTCAGACTGGACCGTTTTAAGTAGTCCCGGACCACAAGAATGCCTTACTGCCTATAGAAGACTCTTCTGGACAAGAAATAATTTGCCTTAGCCTGGTCTGGACTTGATCGAGTGATCTGACTTTGACCAGCCTGAGTTTGAAGAACACCTGATACCCCACTGGGCCAAGCCCTCCATAACAGCTAGTGGTCTATGTTGGTTATCACAATGCTCTAGTGTAGGCCAATTGGCCTTTGTAGATGTAGATGGTTAGGGACGAAACCTTTCGGTTGTTATCCCATCAGTTTTGACTCTTGCGTTGGTGGGCCTAGTAAATTAAAAAAATAATCTTCGACAATGGAGGATCGATTATTTGTACAACAGTAGGAATTTTAAAAGGCAGAATATTGTTTGGCTGTAGGGTGAAGGGCTGAAGGCATATGCAATGGGGGCCTGCCCCACCAATGAATTGCATGGTGCCTTTTTTTCCGGTAAATTAATTTGCATATTCATCAAACTGAAATTAGTTTAAGTGATTCATTAGCATGAGCTAGCCAATTAGTCATGATCTGTCAAATGACATGGGTTAGTTATTTGGATCCTGCTCCATCATTGACCATCCAGGGCAGTCTCTGCTAAAATCCAGGGTGAGAGATCCAGGAATTATTTGGCGCGAAAACTAGGTTGGCGGAGTGATCGCCTTATTCATTTTTTGATGTGATGCGCCTGTTTTGATCCTTAATTGGTAAAGTCAATATTCTTATGTTTCAAGCCCTATTTTTCTTAAATTCATCATAAAAACACGATTTATATCTAATTGTATCATTTTTGATGGTATTTATTCACTTTTAAATTAGTTCAGCAACTTTTAAAAGGAACTATTTTATGGCGGTCATCTTTTTTAACTGGGCCGTCAGTGATTTGGTGACCTAGATAAACAGCCAGTTCCTTGTTAGGAAAGTTGGCAAAAATGGTGCAAGTTGAATTTTGACTGAAATTACATAGAAATGGCTGGAATTTGCAATATTCCGACAGTTTGTGAGTATATATGGATGTCAGGGGTAGCATGGACCTTGTTGTCAAAGCCAATGATGTTTGTTTAAAGGTGTTTATTCACAATTTAAGAAGTTTACTTTGAAGTTTGAACAACATTTATGATGTGTAATGTCAGTCTTTAATTGACAGGGAAGTGAAACTGAGATGTTTTGAAACTTATCCTCATGCAACTTTAATGTAAGGTTTAATTGTAGTATATTTGTTTAATTTGAAAATTGTATTGGTTTGTACAGTCAAATCTATAAAAACAAATTGTCAAAATACTTTAGTTTGAAGTTTTGCAGTACTCACTTGCAATGACCAGAAAAACACATAACTTGTCATAAGTCACAACAATCATCAGCTGGATGTCAGAGCCCTGGATAAGACAGCGCCTGTGCTAGCCGTGGATGGTTATTATACCAACTTGCGTCCCCTGCCCCCACCCCCCTCATCAGATTTTGGGCGCTAGCCCCCCGTCCCCTCAACTTTTATTTAACTCTCTTGTTCGGGAGCCCTAATATCTTGGTCTGTCATTGATGTACTAGGAAGGAAGATTTTATGCATCATTACAAACCTGGTAGTTAACATACAGATTTTTCTAAAATTTTGCACTGGTAGTCTATGGGACCCATACATTCCAAAAATGAAAAATTAAAAAAATTTCACCGACTCATTTGGTTGCCACGGTAACAGCATGTTTGGCCTGATGACTGCTTAAAAGTTATAAATTGAGTTTTTGGTTATGTACCACAGAATAAAGCATTACATGCATTTGTCACACAAAAAGGTCAGAAATGTCTTCCCATGGATGTAAACCAATACATTTGCCACAAATTTGAAGAAAAAGGTTAAAATACTTTTTTCTGTAAGAGCTGAAAGGGCACAAACACACTAATTAATTGCAGATTTTGCATGCATCAATTTTGGCAGTAATAAAATTTTAGGAAAACGATCATACAGATTTTTTTTTTAATTTGCATATATCATAAACAGGTTATTGTCAAACAAATGTCCAAAAATAAAAAAAATTCACCGAGTCGTTTTTTAACTGCAGTACCTTGACTATGCCAATGTCAATTTAAAGAAATAAAGACAATTTTAGACACAGTTAACTGAAATTAGTTGAGAAAATTCTTTTGATAAAGACGAGAAGCTGAAACTTTGAATTAGCATAGAGTAGGTGTTACTGCATTCAATAAAAAAATAATTATGCTTCTAGCTGCATTAGATCTCATTTAAATAGCAAATTACTGGCTGCCATGCTGTTAAAAAAAAGAGAGCAGAAAATGGTAACGTCACAACTTTTTCAGGGCCTGCAGCAGTTGTGACGCTATGTTGCTAGGCAACTAGGCTGCTCAGAAGTATGTGCAGTGTACCACGGTTGAGTCACCTTTTAAAAGAACTGCTTGGCTATGACTCATGTCGTTGGAAATCCTAATCCAAAGTTTGGTAATTGAAAGTAATGGAATTTGTTCTGTTGAAACTTTAAGATTTTGTGCGAATGTGTAAAATTGATGATGTGTCACTTATATCTTCGGGGGGGGGGGGGGGCAGAGTAATTATCTCACCAGAGTACATAAATAAAGGACATAAAGCCCCAATCACCTATCGATTGCCGGGGTGTCACCCCTCCCCCACTCCAGTCTTCTGGGGTGTGGAACCAATTGCCCATATTTAATTTACTTTCAATAAACGCTTTTTAATTAAATATTAATCTTCAATAAATTTTGTTAATTAACTTAATAGGTTTGATTGATTGATATATTTTGAAATTCAAACAGAGTTACAATATTAAATCTATGAAATGAAAATGTAACAATGGGTGAACTTCAAGGTCTTATTAGGTCTTAATTGATTTTGCAGATTTAGTTTAGGCCGCAACCTCATTTGATGGCAATGGCTCCCGTGTCCACCGGAGTAGAGCTGTGGGATCCCACGGACCCCCTGGACGCCAACCTCACCCTCGACTGCTTTCTGCCAACAGGGGTCTACGTTCCCTTGAAAGTCAACCAGGCGGCGACACTGCATGAGATCAAAGAGGTGAGAATGCTCATTCAAAACTTAGTTTTAATTGACTTTCTCAATATATCTGAATGTAAAATTACTAAATAGATACTAAATAGATCTACTCACATGAAATATTTTGTTTGCACAAAAATATGTTACAGTTGGTAATTCATCTAGTCTCCGTAACTTGGTATTTATAATTCATAGCACAAAGGTCTTTGTTGTAAAACAATGAGTTTTCTCTCCAATATATCAACTCTCCAAGAGTTCAAGATCTAATCAGTCAATCGTAAATTATATTGCCCAAACTTCCTGACATTAATTAGTGTTGAATTTTTAACTTACAATTTTAAAAATAAGGAGGTAATTTCTATGATGCAAAATGTCAATGTTGTCTGAAGCAAGGGTGGAAAATCTTTCAGCCAATGGCTTTTTTTTTGTGGAGGTTTTCTGATACCAAGCACCACTTGCCCCCTTGTGTTAATTGTGAGAAGCTTCCACGAAATTAGTCTGTTGTGTTAAATTTCATGTAATTAATTTGCAGCATTTGTGGAATGAGTCGCAGAAGTTCCCCCTGTACGCCACCCTCAAGGATCGTCACTCCTATCACTTCATGTGCATCAACCAGATGGCAGAGAAGGTAATTTATGAAAATGTATTTAATAGGACTCTCGAAGACATTTGTGAATATAATTGGTTTCTAGTTATAAGCAGGGCTTTGGAGTCCGGAGTCTGAGTTTAACTTAGGTTTTCAGGTGGAGTCGGAGTCAAATTTAGCCCTGGACCCCTGGGGACAGGGGTCATGGATCCTCCCATTGGAAAATCATGAGATTTTAAAGACATGGTTCTATTATCGTTGACGCAAGAACGGAATTTGCTGCGGGATTTCCCGCCGCGCATGCGCCGTGTAACCCACAACGCTTCCTCCGCACTTATTTCGTTGACAGCGCGGTGTTAACATGTCTTTCTGCTCGCTCTTAAATACGATGTTTTACCATCATTTAACAGCTTATAAAAGCTGCACAACAGCTAGCAGATGCGCCAATCTTGGCTACTTCAACTGCTGGAATAAAGACATCGTTATGGCGAGTGTTTTTAGACGTATTTTCGTCTAATTTGGTTGACGTTTTTGACAACGTGAGTAAACAAAATGGCCGACTCGGCCGTCACCAAAGTAGCCGACTCGGCTTTTGCATTTCTTTTATGAATGCACAACTTGTTCAAGCTTTTCCTAAGCATCTGAGGGGACTGAATCAGTCTTCCTTACGACAATTGCACCTGACTGGTTTTCTGACGAAGCCATTCACCTCTGAGGCTGACTCAGCCTGTGTATTGTCAAAACACTCAAGTCTATGGTCAATCTGCCCACACGGGCTATAGACCTATATATGAATGCTGGAATCCAGTCTGTGGCCAGTTGTCACACACCAATGGTAATTTGGCTACGTGGTGTTTCTTTCAAGAATATTGCATACATATATTGTTGCAAATATTGCATACATATTGCTTCAGACAGCCGGGGTGCTGTTTTGCCACTGGTCTGGTACCAGTATAGTGGTGCCACAGGCCGATGATTTTACATGCATGCTGGGACATGGCACCAATGGAAAACTAGCGTGAACTTGCGGAAGCAAGCAGCTTCAACGCCACACGAAAATAATTTTATTGCCCGGGCCTTATCCGGCATCTGAAACAGCCCCCGACTATGTCTGGCCAATACCACTGTCTGTTGCATGTTTGGCAGACAGCTGGTTTTAGTTTCATTTCATAGGAGAAACGCTCCTGAGGTCATGGGGCACAGCTGGGATGACATATTCTGTGCTCATATATTCCCACATATCCAACTGGCAGAACTGGTGGTACAATTGAGTGTCAGATACTCCTCCTTTATTGGGAATCGTGTATAATAAGACCAGGCCATGCACAGTTGCAAATATATAGATAGTACTGGTGTAGTGTTACTTGACTCCCCACACATCAGGCACATGGACTCAAATTTGAGCCGTAAAATCGCAGGCGTATCTTGCGCTGATTTGATGAAGGCATTCATAAGGCCTCTTGTTGTGCATATAGATCTGGTGAGGGGAGTGCAAACTGCCAATACAGGTGATCTTACTCTGTTGCTGGAACCTGTAGCGTTCTCATTTCTAGGCCACCGAGAGAGCCATGCCAAGGAGGGACAGAGCCTCCCCAAGAGCCTAATTCTTTTTCTTGCAACTGTTACTCTTATGCATTGTATAATGTCAATGACAGCCCGAAGTAAAATCTTCCCCTTACATCAGACTCTCAACCTTATAACAGGTTTAGTACATTCAATTGCTGATTTGAAGTTGCTTAGGTTTAGTTATGGCATTTATCTGAGCCAGCAAACTAAAAGCACTTAGCATGATTATATTGGACCAGGTGTTCTTTACAGAGATGCCAACTAGGCTCCCGGCAGAAGGGTCCTTGGCCATCTTGAACATTAGTTGGGCTCATTTATTGGTGCTGTACCTACTACATCTTGTATGACATAGATGTATGGAGTTCACTGCTCATAGAAGGCTATGCTTTTGCACTCTCTTAAATGGTTTATTAGTAATAAACTCCTTTAAATGTGTAGAACTCACAAGTGGACATCCTTCAACCAAATTTCCAATTTATGTACAAGCACTGCTGTTGCCTCTCTCAATATTATTTGATGCCTATACTACCTTGCTGACACAAGTGTCTATGGGAAGGCGAATCTTGTCTTAATACCTTTCTTTGCCTAAAGTTCATTTGGGTGGCCCATGTCAGTTGCCACAATGTTCAACTCAAGTTCCCTATATCAGATGGTTGAGCCAGTCAATGTGAGTCACACTGTAATTAAAAAATTTGTCGTCATGTGCACATGCCCCTTTTCTGCACTAAGGTGCATAACCTGAGCTGATCATTATTCCCCCGACAAGCCTGGGATGCTAACAATGCTTATTGGCATTCTAAGTTGATATACAGCATTTATAATACAATGGGGCTCCTGTTGGCTTCAAAGGCCTACATATGTAATTACTCCGGAGTCATAGAAACTCCAAATGGTGGTGCGATAAAACCGTCATTGGTCCACCTTCATCCCTTTTCCTTGGGAGTTTATGTGTGCAAGGCATGGCGATTGCGTTCGATGGACTGGAATTGTTCGTCCTCCAATGATCGAATTATTTGTATAGCTCATTGCTACCAGGAAATCGGCTGCACAGGGTTAGAGCGATTTCCCGTTCCTCCCATTCCCTTATCCTAAAGGGATAAATTGCCAAAGCATGACACTCACGTCGAAATCTGGGGGGGGGGGGCAGTGTGTGGCCCACACTCAACTGACGCCATGTGGACGCGTCTCGGACATCTCTATTAATGGTTGTGTTGCTAGCCGTGAAATGGTCGCTATTGGCAAGGGTATTTTTTCCATTCACGGAACCAGTGGTCCACTCAGCGGTGATAATATACTTAAATGGCACACATACTTCATTGAATATGAGTAGTGCAAAGTCTACTCTTGATGCCTTAGTACAACTGTATTCATATTACATATTAAATCACAAGCAAAAGGACAGAATATCACAAATATGCCTTACGTGCCAGTGAACGCATTCCAGAAATTGGTGCATTATAAGTCCTTGGTTTTATTCTTAGCTGAATTACGTCACTTGACGTCTGACTCGTTGCTGAACCTATAGCGAATATTTCTATTACCTAGCATAAGGTCACTGCCTCTTACCCATTGTGAGATTGATTCACATTAACTTGCGAAGCTAATGTGGCAGCCAATGACTACTCAGACTGTGACTTGGGACTTGAGCTTGCATGCATGTCAGCCGTTGCAGTGTCTCTGCCCAAACTATTCTGTCCTTTTACACTATTCCTCCACCAAGAAGTGGACGTCTGATTGCCAAAACATACCTTGCTTGCATTTTCTGCCTAACTCGGCCATTGGGTGCTTTAGTTGCTCAGTTGGGGCAGTTCTCCTGACCAGGTAGATTGTCAGTTCTTTTGAGTCACAATTTTGACCAAGTGCAAGCTACGCTAATTCCAGAACTAGCTGGAGCCAGCTCCTCTCCTCAAATACCTGCTATTAATTTCAGGTTTCTGGCAATCAAACCAACCACCTTTCAAAGAAAGATTTTTGAACATTACATGCACACTTCTGTAAATGACCACACAAGCTGTTTGCTTAGGTTCTGCATTGCCTTATACCACCGGCTGCAGTTTAGTATTCAGAGGCCAATCGCCTTAATTGTTCTACACTGACTATTGCTGAGGTGTGAGACTCTGGTGTGCAACCACCTCACCCCAGATTATTCATTCAATGACAAATGCAGGTAGTCACCCTACATTATTGTCTCCAACCTTACAGTTGTTCTTAACTATCTCAGAGCCTTGAGCTGGGAACACTTTTCTCATCAGAATGGGGTGAGCTACTGGACGACTCCATGAGCTTGGCCGTTGTGGCCGGCAATAGTTTCTATCATGAGGGGCAGATCTGGTCTTTACGGAGTATTGGCTTATTTGGCCGGCGATGATCTCGGTTTACTTGGTTGAGAGATTCACCATTGGAGTTTATCACACTTTTGTGGCATTTGTTTCTAACACGGGGCACAAAAATTGCCTTACAGAAGTTAGACCGTGTGATCAGAAGTTACTTGTTCTCACATTTCAACCTGCTCCTTAATCATAATGGGAAACACTCTCCTTACAACCTTTGCTGGTTCATCACAGACTCTTGGGTTTACAAAGGTTATACTGAACAGTGTCTACATATCTGTCTGGCACTTTTGTTCCATAATTTGGACTAATAGATCACTGTTATATCTATGTATATACATTTATTATTCCTTGCTAACTTATATAGTAGGTTATGCGCCAGTAATCACACTAAATTGGCACTTTCAATATGGATCAAGACACCTGGGCATGCATCCAAGATGCTTTTGCAGCTCGCTCTATTATCTATGAGCCAGCCTCCACACCTTCTGCTTGGCACAGCGCTGTCCCGAATGGGGATATTATAAATTGTTGAGTGTATGAGTTCTGACATGATAGACACTCTGCTACATGAAGCATCGACATGGTCACGGACCAATCATGGCTTCAAACTGTGCGGAGGAAGCGTTGTGGGTTACACGGCGCATGCGCGGCGGGAAATCCCGCAGCAAATTCCGTTCTTGCGTCAACGATAATAGAATCCCCCAATTACACTAACGCTAGGAAGTGTGATGGGGATTCTGTAAGTTGACGCAAGGAACGAGAATTTGATGCGCCCACCCTGCCCTTAATTCCCCATGATGATTGGGGCAATGTCTTGCCATCAACGCTCTGGGTGTATCTATATATGATTGGTCCGTGAATCGGGCTCCCGGAAGCGTTGTGTGTCACACGCCGCATGCTCAGCGAGAAATCCCGCATCAAATTCTCGTTCCTTGCGTCAACTTACAGAATCCCCATCACACTTCCTAGCGTTAGTGTAATTGGGGGATTATATCAAGATATCTCAAAAAGTATTTAAAGTGTGTTAATTTTAATCACACCATCCGAAAGTATGCAACATTTCCAACTGACGGCACCTATTTCCATATCTCTGCATGTTAAAATACATGAACATTCACCCTGTGAAGTTCAAGAAATTATTTTTTTCTTTATACATTGAACAAATGGCGTCTTCTCATTGGGTGAGAGAGAGTGATGTCATGACAAAAGTTTGTGATGTCATAGGTAATTTTAATGATGTCACAATGGTGACATCACACACAAAAATGAGGCTGATGGCTGTCTCTCAATTTTCTTTGGCATTTCTTTAATTTAAAAGTTATTTTTACCATACCAGTCATTGTGAAAATGATGTCAAACCTAGTGCCGTCAGTGGTAAAATATGTTGGCTGCTCAAATCCAAAATTTCATCAAATTTGGATAACAATTGTCTAATTTAGAGAGATTCTCCCTACGCCATATCAATATCTCATGATTTTGTATGTGATGACCTATGACCCATGCTAACGCATGGGTCCTAGGGCTAAGTCAAATTAGTCTGGTGACTCCTGACTCTTTAAAATCATTTAGATAATTGATATAAACTGATTAGGCCTACGTAAATTACAATTTCATGATTTTGATGAGGTACTCTAATGTTCCAATTTGAGACAACTTTGTGTCCATTAATTTTAATAGGAAGTTAATTTAAATTGTTTATGGCATCACTCAGGCAAATGTTTTGAATTGTAACTTAACGCGATAACACAAGGAAGAAATGCGAGCAGCGTTTCCTGTTCTTGGTCATTCGTTAAATATTATCAGGATGGATACGTGATTAAATATGTCCCTATTGGCTTAGCTCCAGGCATGTCTATTTCTATACTGAATTAGAACAGGCCTGGTTTGGTATTTTATAATAACAAAACATGATTAATAATTATGTATCTACCCTCAGAAGTTATTTACAAAAAGGGAAATGAAAGTGATAACATCCGAAGTATTTAAGTCGATGTTATCTATGTCATAAATTCAGAACATAAAGCCCAAATCATCCATCCATCCATCCTTCAATTAACTTTTTCCAACATGGCATGAGGGGGGAGGAGTTTATCTAGTAGTAGTGTACTAGGCTGCCAGTCATTGGGTCCAGGTTTCGAATCCAGCTCTTGCCGGGTCACCTGGGCTTTTGTTGGATGGCTGTTTCAATCATCCTTCACCTCATCACCGTGTGACGTGTCCTCCTTCTGTCCTAATTAGCGCAGGAGCTTCTAAACAAAGTTTATTCACATACATTATATAATAGCCTACCATGTGGATATTAACTACAGGACGTAAAGCTCCAATCATCCATTCATCCACCAGATGGCATCCTGGTCTAATTGTTTGCATAATTTTCCCTGCAGGAGGAGCTGGTGCATGAGGAGAAGCGGGTGTGTGACGTCAAGCCTTTTATGCAGATGTTGAAAGTGGTTGAAAAGGAGGGCGAAAAGGGAGAAAAGGTCTTCAACAGTCAGATCAGTACACTCATCGGAAAAGGTATGTGACAGTTTCGATAGTATTTTTGGGAGATCATCAGTTATGTCATCCGTATGTACAGATACAATTGTGCCCTTATTTAACATAGCCTTACCTACTGAGAGGAGAGAGAGTCACAGGCCTGTTTTAAGACAGTACAAATGCCAGAAAAATGTCTGACCAAATAAGGCTGCAATTTAGGGCTATTCCATTAAAAACTATAAACTATGGAGGGGGGAGGGGTGGTCGGGTTGATTTTTTCTTAAGATGGCATTTCTGTTGATTCATGAAATGTTTTGATGTTATAAAACGTATATAATGTGTCAACAACAAAAAATTATTGCATGAAAAAAACTTTTAAAAAAATTAAAATCTTCATGGAAGACATGCTCAGTATTTCGTAGATGTAATGGATAAATGGACTATTTTCACTAATTTTATGTTCATATTGTGTTTAGTAATTAATTCCATCTTAAATCTTCATATTCAATGGAGTTTTTAACAAACCCGCACAATTTTGGAATTCAGAATTTATTGCAAAAGGCTGACTGAAAAGGGCTGCAATTTTTGCATTTCTGTTTATTAATTACTTTTCAGCCCTGAAAGAGTTTGACAGAATCATGGCACCTGAGGTGGGAGACTTCCGTCGCAACCTGAAGCTGGAGTGTAAGAACACGGGGAAGTTACGAGAACAGCAGAACTGGACGAAGAAGGCCCTCTACATGCACCCCCCGGACGTGGCTCCCTCTCCGGAACTGCCCAAATATCTCAAAGACAAAGTCAAAGACCAAGTCTTCCTCAAGATCTCGATCCCAAAAGACGGAGGCATCGATGTGACCAATGCTGTAAGAATTTAGATTTATCAGATTTACATTGGCTCGAGTAATTACTTCCAGAGGAGTAAGAGTTTGTGAAAAGTGTCGCTTTGCTGGTCAAAACCGACAAAAATCACTTCTGACCTGCAAATATAGACTGGTTGTAAACCTACCCAACTGTCCGATAGTGGTGTTAGAGAGTCCGTGGCCATCTTTAGCTTGGTTAAGACCAATTTTAACACCAGATATATTTGAGGCCGGCAAAGTTGCATTGCAACAGACAGCAAGGGTACTAACAGGTTTTCTACCAAGTGAATTATACACACTGAAGATAGTTTTTGATAAATTCGAATTATATATATAATCTTCATAATATTTTCCTTAGGCCACACATAATAATTATGGATCTTTAGCTTCTCGGATTCCTCTCAAGGCCCTTTTTCTAGGGTCGGTCGGTAGGACAAAAAAAAAAGGTGAAAAAAAAAAATTTATAATGTCAAAAAAATTTTTTAAATTTTTTTTTTCCATCAGCAGTAAATCTATTGTGTCGGCGGGTCCGCGAAGCTAAGAATCAATTATGTGTGGCCTTACCTTGTCCAATATTGAAAAAGTAAATTTTTAAAGCAACTAAAATATGTACATTTTTGACACACTCTTTTTCCACGTTAGGTTACCATGACGATGGACGTTCCGTTCTCCTCTCTGCCAAAGGAGGTCATCCGCAGTATAGTCGTACGGAAGCCTCAGTTTGAGCTGCCTAACGACGCAGAGTCCCACTACATCCTCAAGATATGCGGACGAGATGAGTACCTACTGGGCGAGTACAGTCTGTCGCAGTACAACGTAAGGATTTCCTCTATAAATATTTGGGGGAAGGGTTGGTCTAGTGGTAGTGTGCAAGGCTGCCAGTCGCTGGGTCCAGGGTTTGAATCCAGTTCTTGCCTAGTCACCTGGGCCTATGCTGGATGGCTGTTTCAATCATCACGTGCCTCATTGCTCATTACTGTGTCTTCCTGCTATCCTAATTAGCCTACCAAGTGCATAAACACAGGACATAGAGCGCCAATCATCCATCCATCTCTATAAATATCCATACTCTTTTGAATGCTCACACTCGTTGACTAATGTACATGTAGTAAAGCTGTCCAAAAGAACTATTGAAGGGAGCAAATGTTATGGGATTTTTTCCAACTCTTGACGGAAAAAATTTAAGCCCTGTGATGGTTGCCATGCCAACTATGACTCCTCATTTGTAAAAGTGAATTTTGTTTGGCAATGGAAATTTTAATTCTCAGTTGATCTGCCGTTTGCTGTAAGTTGATGTGTAGTATTTAGATACTGCTGGATATCTCACTTGAGAATTGCTATTTTCAAGAACTCTTTTGCTATTTTTTTGTTGCGATTTTTCTACAAGCAAGTGCCTTGTGTCTACGCAATCTGTAGTTTTTGCTTCAGAATATGTTTTAATATCAATGATTATCAAAAGTTGCTTAAGTATGGTTTGTAAAATCTGCTTTTCAGAGAATACGAAAGATGATGTCGCGTTCAAAGATGATCCATTTAATTCTTGTCAGTATGGACGTGCTATACAGTAAGTATTTAGGGCTATTCCATTTAAAAACCTGGGGGTGGGGTGGTCAGGTTACATTTTTGACCCCCCTCATGCATCTAAAGTGAATTATTTTCGACCCCCCCATGCATTAAATGCAAATTTTTTACCCAACCCACATGCATCAAATAAAAAATTGTATTATTACAATGCGTAAGCCTTCATGGAGCGATAATGCACCCCCGTACATCTAAAGCGATTTCTTTTGCATCCCACCATACATCTGAAGCGAATTTCCGTCGATCCCTACATCCATCTTACGAAAAATAAATCAACCTGACCACCCCCCTCCCAGGTTTTTAAATGGAATAGCCCTAACTAATTTTGGTGTCTTGAACAGTACTTGATGTTACAAGAATATACTCGTAAAAAGGAAGCTCAACTATCTATTCTTTTAGTCAACATTCCATAAGAATGTTGCTGAACTGATTTTTGACATAGCGAGGTATCTCGCTCTGTCTTTCTAATCAGGTAAGAGAACATAAGGGAGTTGAGCCCAAAATGAAAAAACATGGATTCTGGCCAAATAACACTGTATCAACTGTGATTTTTCTAGCTGGAGAACTGGAAATTGCTTTTTAGACAATGCTTTTTCATATGGATAATTCTAAACTAGTAGAATTTCTGTATGAAGCTGAAACTTGGAAAAACTCTTGCAGACATCTCAAACTGGTTGCCTGCTGAAACAGATGCTCTTTTGTATTTTTGTTTTTCTCTCTCCAAAAAAATGCAAATAACTTTATTTCCATACTCTTATTATATACCACAAGGCAAAAAGTAGTTTTGGGTTGATACATGATTCTACATTTATTTTTTAAATTTTACATTGTCCTCCTCAAACAGATGCTAAAAGTTTCTTTAACATTTTTGTGACAAAAACCCAGAACCCAATTACATTGTATCAATTGAAATTTCTTTGGGTTGGTGATATTAAGTTTTTTCCAAAAAATTGCAAATAGATAACAATGCTTTTTCATATGGATAATTCTAAACTAATAGAATTTCTGTATGAAGCTGAAACTTTGAAAAACTCTTGCAGACATCTCAAACTTTCAATGTTTTGGTTACCTGCTGAAACAGATGCTCTTTTGTATTTTTGTTTTTCTCTCTCCAAAAAAATGCAAATAAACTTATTTCCATACTCTTATTATATGCCACAAGGCAAAAAGTAGTTTTGGGTTGATACATGATTCTACATTTATTTTTTACATTTTTACATTGTCCTCCTCAAACAGATGGTAAAAGTTTCTTGAACATGTTTGTGAAAAAACCCAGAACCAAATTACATTATATCAATTGAAATTTCTTTTGGCCAGTGATATTTTGTTTTTTTCCAAAAAATTGCATAAATCTATTTCCATCCTGACCTCTCGTCATCTCCTGCCAGAAAACAGTAGTTTTAGGTTGGTACATTCTTCTATATATATTTTTCTTAACACTGTTGTGACGAAGACCCACAACCCAATTACGTTGTATCAATTGAAATTTCTTATGTCCAATTGGTGTAATTGGGGCTAAGCTGTTCTGTCGGACTCAAATCAATTGAAATGACCATAAATAAATTTAATTTACTGTTAGTATAACTCAGATGATTGTAATCACAAAAAAAAAAGTTAGTTCACAAAGTGCCTTTTGGAAAAGTAATTACACCTTATAAATTAAAAAAATAATTCTAAGCTATGTCATAGAGTCCATGGATTCTTGTTACAAAATGAATATGTTCATAAATCGTACTAATGAAGTTAAATTCTTAACTTTCAGCCGATATAAAGCCGCAGCTGCTTCCACGGAATGACATGGACAGTCACAGCCCTCGAGCGAGTATTGTGCCACCCATCCCCGTTTCTCGGCACACAAACTACGGGAGTAAAACCACGTGGGACATTAATGAACCGTATCAGATCATGGTGTGCCAGGTGTCCAATACTAATATGGAAAACAACCTGAAGGTAATTTAGTACGATTTATGTATTCATTTATTTCAAAAATCATGACCAAAGGCTTGTTTGATGTTTTGGAGAAGTTGTTGTCGGCCTAATACGATCAGATTTGCTATAGACATCAATTTGAGCTAATTAGTCACTTCAGTAAGGACAGACATAATTGATCTCTAGCTTCTCGGATCTTCTCTTATAAAATTAAATAGGCCTATGCCTGGCCTAGGTATTCCCTGCTCCTATTAGGAGATTGTGGTGTCAATTCAAGTTTATAATGTCTAATAAAGAAGTCTTACACTCAGTCTAAGTTTCTTCTTACTTTTATCTCAAAAATTTTAACTTGTAGATCCAATAGGGATGATGATAACGTGAATTCTTCTATTCTAGTCACTATAACTTCAAATGCTATTTTCCTTCAGGTGTGCATGCGCGCTGGCATCTACCACGGGGGCCAAATTCTCTGCCAACACAAGAACACGAAAGAAGCATTCGTAGAGAACGGTCTAGCCACCTTCAACGAGCCCATGATGTTCGATCTCCAGGTCGCGGACATACCAAGGATGGCGAGGTTGTGTTTCCTGCTTTACTCTGTCGTGGACAGGAAGGGAAAGGGAGGAAAGAACACGCTGGGCAAGAAGGCCAAGGACGGGAGACAGGCGAGTTATTTATAGATTATTTATAGATTAAAGTTAGTAAGTCCGCGTATTTAATAGACTGTCCATGGACAGATTTCAGTCATATTAAACACATTCCAGTTGAAAAATTGCCCTAATCGGTACTCTAATGGAAAAGTATGAAGTTTGTTTCCTGGAAAAATGTAAACAAATTATTTTTCATGCGGTGAATAAGCAATGTTTTGTTTACATTTTGAGCAATGCAGGGCTCTCCTTAACTAATTTAAGGCTTTCAAATCAATTAAACTCACTTAATTATGGAAAACACGCAATTCTGTTGATTGAAAGTGTATAGTATACTTAAAATCTGCCAATTTATGATCTATAACTACAAGTTGAATTTTCCATAGAATCGGCGGACTTGTACTTTGTGGTGTTCTAGATGGAATGTTTGAATGTTTAATAGGTTTTCGTCAATTTTTTTTGGAAAGATTGTTTTTGGAATTTTGGAAGGTCTTTAATGGAATATTTGGAAGGTTGATCTCGGACATGTTTTCCAAGAGTTTTTGATGAGGGAGGGTTAGCTCAGCGGTAGCTTGCTGAGCTGAAATCGCTGGGTCCTGGGTTAAAATCCTACTCTTGCTGGATCACTTGGGCCTATGTTGGATGACAGTTTCAATTATGTATCGCCTCATTGCCGTGTCCTCCTCCTGTCCAAATTAGGACATCAGGTGTATCAATACAGGACATAAAGCCCAAATCGTCCCTCAATCCATTTATGGAATAAGTGACATTTTGTTTGATGGAGGTTTTAACCTTCTCCTTAGTTCTCTTCCTAAAATGTGATTTGTTTTTTTTGTTCAGGAGATCCGTACGCTGGCCTGGGTGAACTACCCGGTATTTGACTACAAGGACAACTTACGAGGAGGGATTCACACCCTGTTCATGTGGACCATCACAGATGACAACGTTCTCACGGAGGAGCTATTGAACGCTCTAGGTTGGTCTATGCAAAAACTGGAATCGCATGAAATAAGTATAAATGTAACAGGTTTAATGTCTGCGGTCCTGAGCTCGGCCGTGGGGGAGAGTTGGTCTAGTGGTAGCGTGCTGGACTGCCAATGGCTGGGTCCAGGGTTCGAATCCAGCTCTTGCCGGGTCACCTGGGGCTATGTTGGACGGCTGTTTCAATCATCCTTCGCCTCATTGCCGTGTCCTCCTCCTGTCCTAATTCACTGAATTTGCCAATCAAGTGTATAGATACAGGATGTAAATCCCTTATCATCCACCCATCCATCTCATCTTTCTCAAAATCCTATTTCTTTGTTTCCAGGAACTGTGGAAGGAAATCCCAACTCAACAGAAGCGATTGCACTGAACATTGATCTCGGGAAGCATACGGAGGGAATACAGCCCATCAAATACCCCTCTAAGGAACAGGTCTTGCTGGTCAGTGCTCTTTCTATTATATGCAACATTGATCTGTGATTGAGCCTCATCCCCTAGTAGTATATGGCATTCCCATGAGATCGTGCCAGTGTCTCAGCGTCTATTATGGTGCCAGTTCGATAAGCAGATTTGCTTTTCTGGCTTCCAAAACTTTATAGTTTGCATTAATCAAGCATCTATTGGGGGCATCCCTCTGGATGAGAGCTGGGACGTTCTCAGAAAGATTTGCATGTGTTGCACTTGTAACTCGGGAGATTCATGTTGGTTTCTGAACACGCCCGAGCCGAGGGTTACCTAGAACCAGAACTGGACAGCTTTACCTGAGGAGGAACCTGTTTGTCATGTGGTACAAAACACCCTACCCTCATATTCGCCCCTATTGCGATTAGCAATACAAAAAAGTTTGGCGTGTTCGGAAACAAATCCTCGTAACCATGCGACACGAGTTCCCCATGCAAACTATCCCAAAACGCCCAAGATATGCTCTCAACTCAGGGACCGTTAGTGGCAGATTAATGTATTCAATTATACATCTTAAACAATCTGCCTCCAAAACTTATGATCCTTTTGAAATACGAAATTGAGTATGTCTTAAAATAACTGATTTTTTTGTCCAATTTCAGACGGCGGAGCAGGGCAAGGGGACGGAATCGCTAGATCTCAGAGGTAAGAATCTGGACCCCTTGCGGCAGCTGATAGAACGGGACCCCCTGGACACTCTCCACGAGCAGGAGAAGCAGATCATCTGGATGCTCAAGATGGAATGTTTGGAATACTTCCCGGACATCTCTCTTCCCAAACTCCTGCTCTGCATCAGTTGGAACAAACACGACGAGGTCGCTCAGGTCAGTGGCTATTGTAATGCAATTGGAATGGAATAGTTCCATTGGAAATTGATTGCAATTAGAATTGAATTAGAATAGAATGAAAATGAAATTAAAATGTAACTACACTTCAACCTCTCTATTACGACCACCAGTGGTTCCAAGCCATGGTGGCCGCATTAGCGAGGTGGTCGTAATGAGTGTTCACCACTAGGGAGCGATGCTGATGCTACTAGGGGGTGCCGGCTGCCTGGTGAACGCCTCTGTCTAAAACACTCATTGTCATGTGCTCTGTGATTAACAGGTGTGAAGTGCAATTATTGAAAGTCTAAATTAATTAATTCAGTCTTTAATATTTTTGATAGCCGTATTTATACGGGGCGATCTCTGTTTTCGTCTAGTCAGCAGGAAAATGTCGTCCACCTGTTATTGCGTGCACACAAAATTTCGTGCACACATATTGCTGTGAGGGTATTCAATTGGGAATGAAGAGATTTCTATTAATTCTGTTTCCAGATGTTGCTGCTTCTGGAGAAATGGCCGCCGAAATTGAAAGCGTCAAAAGCGTTGGAATTGCTCGACTTCAACCACCCGGAGAGGGAAGTGCGCTCCTTTGCCGTGCAGTGCCTTGAACAAGTCGAGTGAGCTGTTTTATGTTGTATATCGTCATGTCATTCTAAATTGAAATACCGTACTTTCTTTATTAAAAGCAAAACCCTTTTTAAAATACAAGCCCACCCCCCTCGACTCCTCAAGATCCATAAAGACTCAATTTTAATCAAAACTCCATCGAAATATGACTTTATCCAAAGTTTTCAATGCAGAAAACTATTAATTGCCCATCTCATCATTACATCTGCCCACCAGGCACCTCAGGCTAAAAATAGGGTTTTATTTATGACTAACAGCATATTTCATGATCAGGTGTTTGATCTTTATCTTCGTAAATTGTCGGCCTATATGTAATATAGGGACCGACTCTGTGGTGAGGCTGTCACGTTGTAGAAAGGATTTTTGTCCAGGCATTTCTGTCAAAGCCACACTGTTAACACCCTATAATGCCATTCCAGTTTCTTTAATGTACTGTAACTTAGGTCCCGGTGGCCTGAATTTACATGTATCAAGAATCAGCAGTAGGGGGTGACCATTTCATATCCAGGGAGGGGAAGGGCTTGGAGTTTTTTTTTAGTAAATAATTTCGATCTCACTTTTGATGAAACAAATTCTTTCTGAACAGTCTGGTCTTGAAATAAATGATTCCTGGTGTAAGGGGGTGACCATTTCATATCCAGGCAGGGGGAGGGCTTGGAATTTTTTTTTTAGTAAATAATTTCTTGTTCACTTTTCATGAAACAAATTCTTTCTGAACAGTCTGGTCTTGAAATAAATAATTCCTGGTGGGGATACATTTTAACAGCCTGGTGTTTCTAAGTTAGGGGAAACCATTTAGTAATCAGGGGGACTTGGGGGTCTCGGCAGGAAATTATTACTTATTTTTAACCGGCCTAACAACGGAGGCCGGTTAATACAGGAGGTGTAAATGGATCAGGTGAAACCATAAACAGTAGGCATAAACTGCAACCACAAGCTTGATGTAAACCACGTTTGGTTTTCGACAATTGTGACCTTAATATTTCACTTACAGTTATGAAATTTGGTACAGGTATGGGACTCTGGGTATGGATTGGGAACATGTCGAGAAATCCGAGATGGCTGCCATTTTTCAGTGGCCATTTTGGCAGCCATCTTTCTTCATTCTTGAACTGCCCATTGTGACCTTAATATTTTACTCGCAGTTATGAAATTTGGTGACCATAATATTTCACTTACAGTTATGAAATTTGGTACAGGTATGGGACTCTGGGTATGGATTGGGAACATGTCGAGAAATCCAAGATGGTGGCCATTTTGTGGTGGCAATTTTTGGCAGCAATCTTTCTTCATTCTTGAACTGCCCATTGTGACCTTAATATTTCACTTTCAGTTATGAAATTTGGTACAGGTATAGTACTCTGGGTATGGATTGGGAACATGTCCATAAATCCAAGATGGCGGCCATTTTGTGGTGGCAATTTTGGCAGCAATCTTTCTTCATTCTTGAACTGCCCATTGTGACCTTAATATTTCACTTACAGTTATGAAATTTGGTACAGGTACAGTACTCTGGGTATGGATTGGGAACATGTCGAGAAATCCAAGATGGCGGCCATTTTGTGGTGGCCATGTTGGCAGCCATCTTTTTTAGCTAGCCATAGGCGTAGCTATTGGAATGGGTGAGGAGTGTATGGGATTCTGAAACCATAAAGTGCAACCATGCAACCAGCAACCATGCAACCAGCAACCATGAACCAAAAACAAGCCAGCACTGTATGCAAAATAGCCCTCTAGTGGATAAGGCTTGCAGTATCTTGAGTTCATTCCCTGACAGGTATAACAGCAATATAGCTCAATTACCTTTCAAGAGTGTAATTAGATACAATACAATGCATTGGATTTCCTGTGTCAATATGGTCAAGGTGTGAACTTGAAATGCAATTAGTCAGCAATGGCCATTGACATGGTTTGATATCTATGTCAGCTGAATGTCAGTTGTAACTGGGCCAAGTACACAATGCCAATTTAAAACACTTGTATTCAACTGTGTAAACTTAATCCTGACCTTCAGAAGTTCATATTTATTGTCAATCATCACAAAAAGAGCTCCTTGGTTAGAAAAATATAGACCTTTTTGTGATGATTGACTATAGATACTTATATTCAAATTTAACAACTCTGAATATAACATAGGCCTACAGGTATAATGGGTATTAGGCATACATATCACAATACAGTGGTTTTGAAAATGATAATTAGTTCCCCTTTTAATAGCAAGTTAGGACACCCCTGTGGTGCATTGCAACAGCCAATAGCTAGCTTTATAAAACAAGATCAGGAAAGAGAGAGATAATAGTCTCAAGGTAGGCAAAGTTGGGCCTAATTGAATATAATTTGTATGAAATTATATTATTGTGAGTTAGTTTGAAATGCCACCCAAAACTGTTCATGACTGAATGCAAGTATACGGAGTAAGGAAGAGCGAGTGAGGGAGGAAGAGCGAGTGAGGGAGGAAGAGCGAGTGAGGGAGGAAGAGCGAGTGAGGGAGGAAGAGCGAGTGAGGGAGGAAGAGCGAGTGAGGGAGGAAGGAACGGACAGATGTTGGAAGGAAGGTGGGAACGTTGGGGGCTATAGATAGATAGATAGATAAATAGATAGATAGATAGATAGATCCTTACAGAAAATCAGATATGCAAATAGGAAGTAGATAGATATTCTATCTAAAAAAGCACCTAGAGCTTGAAGTGCTTGCATGTTATTTATTGAACATGATGATATAGTGCCATGACTTTATTGATGAAAACATAAGTTATTAAAATCATATTGATTTAAATTTTCCAAAATTTGGCCTTGTATTACAATTTAATTGTACAACCTTCTTTTCACTGTAAAATGTGAGTTCTGATTGTATGATATTTTTGGCTTTCATGCATTTAGTTTCTATTTTACCACATCAACAATTCATTTTGTGGCTAATTTGTTTAAAGAGAGGGGCCCCAAAGTTTTAACCATACTCGCCCTAGCGGAGAGCCAGTTCGTTAGAACTGGCACTCGCATTTGACGCTTCACTTTGATAGGGTGCAAGGATATCTGCCCTCTCACTTATGTAAACACTGTAGAGCTCCGTGGAAATAGTCCTCAGGCAACTATCAGTTTTCCTGACTGGAAATAATGGTTGATGTTATGGACATCTCCAGATGTACTGTGGAAGTCCCATCGATGCCAGTAACATTGCAGGCAAGTGTTGACACTTCACACAACCATTTGAGACACAGGTCAGCATGGCTTGCCTGTTTACAACGTTCTGCAATGGCGGCCGTTGCAACGGATTAGGACCCCTTCCCATAGTTCACAGCATATACGAGTGACGGATTCCCTTTGGGAATCCGAGTGAGGGCGAGTTTGAGTTTTAACTTCATGGAAATTCTATCAGTTAACACCAGGGGAAAAGTGGCGCTTTAATCCTTCAATCCCATTGGC
Organism: Platynereis dumerilii; assembly: GCA_026936325.1. Taxonomy (NCBI): domain Eukaryota; kingdom Metazoa; phylum Annelida; class Polychaeta; order Phyllodocida; family Nereididae; genus Platynereis; species Platynereis dumerilii. The sequence goes on along the minus strand of JAPTHN010000052.1, from coordinate 1,428,238 downwards.
TGATAGATTTCCCTGCCTTGCCTCTGGTTGAGACAAAATCTGGAGTATGTTTATTGAATTTCAATGTAATATTAAGGCTTCACAACTTGGTCACTGCTTAAGGTTAAATTTTGAAAGTTGTGTTTTTGGAATTAAAGTGCTATGTCTGCTTCACGTGGAAAGCAAATTAAGAATCACTGTTTTACAAAAATTGTTTGGGCCAATGTTCAGACCACTCAGTGAAATGGGGTTATTCATTTCATTGTACTTCACTTGCTTTAAAAGTACAATGACAATGACAGAGTTCAAATCATCTCAACTCATAATTAATGCCTGATCTTCCAATTTTTCATGAGCATTCCTTCCTATTAAGGCGGAAGGCCGCCCCTTTCAAGTCCATCTGCCTTCTATCTTACTATTTATCTTTCTTATTTCATTGTATTTATTATTTTCCCTCCAATTTACAAGCAGCTTGCTAGTTGCCTTTTATTTCGAGGATTTCATGATATTATTCGTGCATTCTTCAAATTCTTATTTACATATCTTCAGTATGGATGTACTATAGATCAGGTCAACATTGCTATCAACCCATTCCATGTAATTCACTGCCCCTTTAATGTAATATCAAATGGCTAGCTTTGAATCCGCGGATTCTTGTTTATTTATTGAGCTGCTCATAGCCACCTCAATATTTCACTTAAGAGTTATGAAATTTGGTACAGGTATGGGGCTGTGGGTATCAGACGGGAACATGTTGAGAAATTCAAGATGGCAGCCACTTTGTGGCAGCCATCTTTCGTCATTCTTGAACTGACCATTGTGACCTTAATATTTCACTTACAGTTATGAAATTTGTTACAGTTATGGGCCTGTGGGTATGGATCAGGGACATGTTGAGAAATCCAAGATGGTGGCCATTTTGGCAGCCGTCTTTCTTCATTTCTTGAACTGCCCATTGTGACCTCAATATTTCACTTAAGAGTTATGAAATTTGGTACAGGTATGGGGCTGTGGGTATCAGACGGGAACATGTTAGGAAATTCAAGATGGCAGCCACATTTTGGCAGCCATCTTTCGTCATTCTTGAACTGACCATTGTGACCTTAATATTTCACTTACAGTTATGAAATTTGGTACAGGTATTGGCTTGTGGGTATGGATGAGGAAAATGTTGAGAAATCCAAGATGGCGGCCATTTTGGCAGCCATATTTCCTTCTTTTTGGAAATCTGTTCAAACTGCATTGATTCTATACTAATAGTCTAGCATCTTCCAATCAACTATTTCTCCTATCTTCAAATATCAGTTGCTCAGTGGTTTAAGCAAAGGCACCTTCAATTTCCTTGCGCTAGGTCGGTTTTGAATCCGCGGATTCTTGTTGTAAATCACTTCAAATATTTGGCCGACATTTCGTCCCTGTTGGACAGCAATCCATGGGCCAGACAATCCCTTAGCATATGTTGCATCTAGTTTTTATTTGTCATTTTAACTAATTATCCAATAAGATTAACCAGTGAATTTAAAGTAAAAATTGTTTGGTTCACCCGTTGAGGTCCCTCCTTATGAACCACACTTTCTTTCTTGGTCTTACCGTCTTATCGTATTAAACTAGGTGAAAGATTTAATTAAGATTAACTGCACATTTTCCTGCTCAGGCACGGGGAGGAGGGTTAGATGAGTGGTAGCGTGCTCGCTGCTAATCGCTGGGTCCAAAGTTTGAATCCAGCTCTTGTTGGGGTCACATGGCCCTATGTTGGACAGCTGACTCAATCATCCTTCTCTCCTGATACATGAATACAGGACATAAAGCCCTAATCATCCATCCCTCCAACTCCGGCACAATTTTAAAGTGTCATCCAGATCTGATGTTGTTTGACATAACTATAGGGGGGTTGGTCTAGTGGTAGCGTGCTGGGCTGCCAATCGCTGGGTCCAGGGTTCGAATCCAGCTCTTGCCGGGTCACCTGGGCCTTTGTTGGACGGCTGTTTCAATCATCCTTCGCCTCATTGCTGTGTCCTCCCCCTGTCCTAATTAGCCTACCAAGTGCATAAATATGGAACGTAAAGCCCCAATCATCCATCCATTTTGACATAACTATAATGTATTTTATTTTTCAGGGATAACGAGCTGGCTCGCTACTTACTCCAATTAGTTCAAGTTCTCAAGTACGAGTGCTACCTGGATTGTGATCTCGTCCACTTCCTTCTGAGAAGAGCTCTCAACAACCAAAGAATCGGCCACTATTTCTTCTGGCTATTGAGGTGAGGAACACAAAAATAAAAATAATGTTGTTCTTAAAGTAAATAAATAAATAAACAAATGTTTTATTTGCCTCATAAGAGGTAATGTAAATTACATTAAGAACAATAAAATCCTCAAAATCAATAAAACCCCTTTAAAGTGCTAAAACATCTAAGACTAAAATTGAAATGCAGGACGTAAAGGGTAAGTTATAAGCTGTCATTGTGCAATTATTTCCTCATTGAATAAGGGAGACATGGCATCAGACAATCGACAACGTCACAATCTAATGGTTAGGCCTACTTCACCTGTTATATAACAATACAGCTACAAAATTTAATTTCCTATTTAAGAAATAAATTCATGAACAGAAATGTATTTGATTATCTAGATGTCAAATCTGAAAATCAAGTCTGTACCTTTGGAATTGTATTTGACATCTGGCTCTATCTGCTATTTCTTCAATTTGATTTTGCGATGTAGGACGGCTGTTTCAATCATCCTTTGCCTCATTGCCGTGTCCTCCTCCTGTCCTAATTAGCCTACCCAGTGCATAAATGCAGGACGTAAAGCCGAATTAACCATCCATCAATCCGATTTTTCATTTCAGGTCGGAGATGCATGTCCCGAGCGTGTCCGTTCGCTTTGGTCTCATCCTAGAAGCATACTGTCACGGCAGCCCTCAACACGTCACGATTCTCTCCAAACAGGTCCAGGCGCTCAACAAACTCAAGTCACTCAACATTCTCATTAAGAAGATGATGGTGGGTGCAGTCTAGTTACATTTATTTAATTATTTATCAATTTGTTTGTTGTGTTCGTAATGCTCCTTTCAACTATTCCCCCTTAGGGCACACATAATCCCCCTTCGGCCACACATAATTGATTCTTAGCTTCGCGGACCGCCGACACAATAGATGTCCTGCCGATGGAAAAAAAAAATAGAAAAAAAAAAAAAATGTTTTTTTTGACATTATAGAAAACTTTTTTTTTTTCCTTTTTTTTTGTCCTACCGACCGATTTTAGAAAAAGTGCCTTGAGAGGATCCGAGAAGCTAAAGATCAATTATGTATGGCCTTACCTCTGGGAGGGAGGTTGCCTGAGTTGGTACTTGGTAGTGCTCTATGGTATCAATCAATGCGTTCTGAGTTTGATTCAAGCTCTTGCCATGTCACTTGGATCTATGTCGGAGAACAGTTTCATTGTTTCAATCGTCCTGTGTCAGTCTCTCAAGTGCGTTAATACAAGACATAAAGCTTAGAAAAATCCATCCATCCGGGGCCAAACGCAAACGGTCCAGACCCCCTTAATCCCTCTCTTTAATTCCTTAATCCCTCTTTAATTCCTTAATCCCTCTTTAATTCCTTAATCCCTTTATTCCTTAATCCCTTTCTCTATTTGGTCCCTTAATCCCATACTTTAATCACATACTCTCTTTAATCTCTTAATCCTTCTATTTAATTTCCCACTCTCAAATTCCTTAATCTCTCTCTTTGATCCTTTCCCCCTCTAATCCTTGCAGCTCAACAAGAAGACCACGGAGCGAACAATCCCATGACACAATCATCATCCTCCTGTCTTAATTAGCCTTATCTGTTTACAAATACAGGACGTAGAGCCCCAATGATCCGTCCATCCCATAATCCAACCCATTAATCCATCTAATCCTCTTAATCCAATCCATTAATCCATCTAATCCTCTTAATCCAATCCATTTATCTATCTAATCCTCTTAAGCCAATCCATTTATCCATCTAATCCTCTTAAGCCAATCCATTTATCCATCTAATCCTCTTAATCCAATCCATTTATCCATCTAATCCTCTTAAGCCAATCCATTTATCCATCTAATCCTTGCAGACGCCGGGCCTGAACAGAACCAAGGAGCAGGTCAAGGATGAGATGAAGATCGTCCTCCGTAATCCCGGCTACAGCGAAGCCTTATCTAACTTCTCATCCACGTTGGATCCCAGGTTCAAGCTGGCCAAGATCAGGTGGGTTGGGTCTCCTTTACTTCTTGTTGAAGACTTGTTGGTGAAGACTTGTTGCAAAAGACTTGTTGTTGAAGTCTTGTTGCAGAAGACTTGACACAGAAGACTTGTTGTTGAAGACTTGTAGAAGATTTGTTGGTCAATACTTGGCTCAATCCCAGTTAAACGGGCAAATTCCAAAAATAAAGAATCTTCAAATAGTGTTGGGCCTGTTGGCTGTCCTTTCTAGTAGAATCATTGTACAATTTTTAACCGGCCTAACGGCGGTTTTTAGAAGGGGGCTTAGGTGGATGTGGAGTGAGAGGCTTTTAGAAGGGGGCTTAGGTGGATGTGGAGTGAGAGGGGGCTCATGTCCACTTGTCCATATGTCCACTTGTCCACTTTTTTGTCTACATATTTTGAATTGCCCGTTGTGACTCAAGAGGCATGGACTCATGATTTATTTTTATCAAGGGGCACAGCCTCATTATTTGTTTGGTTCATATACAAAGAGTGTCTGCTTCTTGTTGTAGTTGAAGACCTGTTGTAGAAGACTTGTTGGTGAAGACAAACTTGTTGATCGATGAAGACGTGTTGTATATTAAAACAATAGCTATGCCATTAGCCTTCTTATATTGTCATGTAAATATGCTATGCCCAAAACTGCTGAATTGTCTTGAATTTCTTCATTATATGAAGTTGAATTGATTGAATTTTCTTTTAGAGTGGAAGAATGTCGCTTCATGGACTCCAAGATGCGGCCTCTCTGGATGGTGTGGGACCACACGGACAGTGCCCTGGCCAGCGACCAGCCGAGCGTCTACACCATCTACAAGGACGGAGATGGTGGGTGCAGTCAATGACCAGTGATGTAGATCTGGGAGGGATGGAATGATATATAGATGGAATGATAAAGAGCTATGGAGGGGTAGTGCTGGAGTCTTGACTGCATGCAGATATATAGCCTGTTGCCCTGTTACTTCATTGAAACTGTCTATTCTGACAGCAGGCTTTCAAGCGGTTCCTATATATTTCCTATATTTGTGAAAGAGATACTATGTTTCCTATATTTTTGTACTTTTTGGCCTTTTTACCTATATATTCCTATATTTTGCCGGTTTCAGATGCAAATTTTTTGTTGTAGTGACACATTTTGAACCTATTGCCTTATTTCTCTTAAGATAGGATTTGATATCTAGTGTTGAGGAATTACTGAAAGTTTACCACTTTCTGACTCTTACAATAATTCTCTGGGTTCCATCGTTTGTCGTAAAATATTGTCAGGAATTCAAATTTAAAGAAAAAATGCACTCGCTCTTCGATTTTAGATTTTGTGCCCCCCGAAATTGTGAAACTCCTCTTTATCAAGATTCCTATATTTACTCTATATTTTATGGGAATATTTTATACCTATCCTTTCCTATAAAACCCTAAAAAACATGTGTCCTATAATATTTTTGCTACGCCACTTGAAAGCCTGAGATAGCAGTGTTGGAGGTCTCGAGGCCGGCCTCGAAGGCATATTTTGATGGCCTCTTGTCTCGTATACCCAACCCTTGGCCTCGGGCCCTCGGCTCGTTGTCGGATGTCTTTGGGCCAATTTGAAGGCCGGTTTCGAGGTCACATTTTGAATGACTCGGTCTCATTCTCGGAGGCTCGGGCTTCGGTCTCAGATGTCAAGGCCTTTACTACAACACTGATAGATAGATAGATAGATAGATAGATAGATAGATATGGTAAGTGCAGCCCTCTAAGCCCAGTTCTGGGCGCTCACGAGGGTTGATTGATGAGATGAGAGAGAGAGCAGGAGTCCTGAACATGTAACACATTTACCCCATGTGAGGGATCTTTTACTTGCCCAGCATAGACACTGATACAAGAGATATAAGTTTGGCATGATCATGAAACTTTTCTGAAGACTTCCTTTGCCTGCATTGTTATTTTGTTTCTGACTGTCTCAATGTCATGCTTGAATTTGTAAACCCTTGACAATAATGTTTCATTTTATTTTCCTTTTTTGACAGATTTGCGGCAAGACATGTTGACCCTGCAAATCATCGGCATCATGGACCAGATCTGGCAAAGCATGGGACTGGATCTCAGGTAGAACCACGGAAAATCTCTCTCAAATTTTCTGTTAGAACGAAGGTCATGGCTCCAAGCGCTGTCTGTAGCTCACCAGGAGGTGTCACCCATTTTTATTGACGGCCAATAGTGGTAGCGTGGTGGTATGCCAATCGCTGGGTCCAGGGTTCGAATCCAGCTCTTGCTGGGTCACCTGGGCCTGAGTTGTATGGCTGTTTCAATCATCCTTCACCTCATTGCCGTGTCCTCCTCCTGTCCTTATTAGCCTACCTAGTGCATAAATACAGGACGTAAAGCCCAATCATCCATCCATCATTATTGACGGCCAAAGTAATCAGCTGATCGTGCCTCTTGTGGCGAGAGTTATATGAAGGTTTCAGAACTCCAGACATACCAAATTTTGACAAGACTACGCAACTGAAAATGCCAACAGGACTAGTCATGGTGTTTCAAAAATTTTAACTTCCGCTGACCTTGGAAAGTTTTGAATTTGGATAATACTGTTTTGTTCTGCAACATAAATAAGATGTTTATGGCATCAGAAATCACAGTAATTATTTGTTAAGTATCAAGTGAATTATCAATTATCTGTATAATCTACAATTTTGTCTCTTTAGAATGACGCCTTACACCGTTCTCTCCACGGGCTGCAACGAAGGTTTGATAGAAACCGTCCTGAACTCTAAGACAATCGCCAGCATCCAGCAGGACTATGCTAACATGAAGGTGACGGCCGCATTCAACGAGAAATGCCTCTACCAATACTTGCAGGACAAGCACCAGTCGGAGGAGAGGTAGGCTTGTTATGGTTAGGGCTATTCAATTTAAAACTATGGGCGAGGGGGAGGGTTGATTTTTTCGTCGTAAGATGCATTTAAGGGGGGGGGGCGAAAATTTGCTTCAGATGTGGGGGAGGGTACCCGCAAAATTTGCTTTAGATGTATGTACATGTAGGGGACACTATCTGTCCATGAAGGCTTATGCATTGTAATGATAAAATTTTTATTTGACGCATGTGGGGTGGGTAAAAAAACGTAACTCGACCAACCCTCACTCCCCCAGAGTTTTAAATGGAATAGCCCTTATGAACTGTGTTCCAGCTTGGCCATTAGAGCATTATCCTACCCATGTCCCACCCTCCTCCGCCATGCCCTAATTGCCCTTTTTGCATTAAAAAAACTTTTTTAAAGTTCCCTCATTTCCAGAAAATTGTATTCCCAAATCAAATCGTAGCTGGAACACTTTTGAATGAGGTGGAATGCAGCAAAATGGGTAAAATGGTGACATTTCTGGAGTATTTACTCATTTTGCAAGACCTGTGCTTACAAATACAAAGTTTGTAATGTAAGTTATATCACTGGATTTTCATTAACTAGTAAAGCCCATTGGGGCACATAGACAAAACGTATATAAATTAGAAAAAAAGTAGCCCAGTTGCTTCAGGACAACAACACAAGTACACTGTGTGAATTTGGCGGTCGTGGGTCAGCCTGACGTCTCGGAGCAGGTACTGAAGCCGTCCATACACAAAGCGGCCTTTATATAGTGAGATGTTGTGATTCTTTTTCAGTCTTAAGAGTGCCATAGAAGAATTTACGCTCTCGTGCGCTGGCTACTGTGTCGCCACCTATGTGCTTGGGATTGGAGACAGACATGCGGATAACATCATGATCAAGGACAACGGACAGGTGAGGAAGATAGATAGATATTTAGATTGATAAAATAGATACTAGTAGCTGTATAATATGATGTTCTATAGCTTATAAATTGACACTTATGATGCCCCGCACCCACAATGTGATGTAAGCTTGACAGATTCCTGACTTGACAACAGTTTTGATTCGCTATATCTGGTACACGGGGCTTCCATGATGACGTCACGCGTACCTAGCAAGCAGTGCGTTCACGCTTCCCAAAGCGTCAACATGCAGCGTCTCAACTCTACGTTTTAATCACTTTTATAGGAATCACATGGCAATTTCCTCGGGAAAATTGCATTACAGCCTTGGCACAGGTTGTCAAGACCAAGACGGAACAGATTTCCGTAAATATTGTGAGCTATCAGTGCCAGAAATTGGACTTGAAGTTGGGTGCACATGTTGCCCCATGCCGCCGTTCATCATGAAGGAGTGCTCAAGCGGCTGGCAAGTCCTGAAATTGAAGCCTTTCCCTGGCTGATACTACAAATATCTACGGCCGAATCTAATTCACGATCCTTGCACAGGTTGCATTGTGCTAACATTGTCCTGATGAAACCACAAAAGCTTGACCTATGAAATGTTACCCGGATATTGACTCTTTAAATCATGGCCTTTTGCTAAATTTTAGGTTGCTATAGTAATGGTTGCCATGGTGACAATGAATTTTGCGTTTTATTCAGTATTGTCTTTAGGCTATTTTCAGACTGGAAACATTCTATTTAGTGTTTCTGATGACATTTTATTTGTTTACTTCCTGCAGATGTTCCACATTGACTTTGGCCACGTCCTGGGAAATTTCAAGTCCAAATTTGGCTATAAGAGGGAGCGAGTCCCGTTTGTCCTGTCGTCCGAGTTCATAACTGTCATCAACCACGGAAGCAAGAAGGGAGGCGAGAAGGACCAGCAGTATTTCAAAAGGTGAGAGTCTCATTAAGCATTTGGTGTTAGTGCAAGTGTTAATAAGATCGAGACCTGCACTGTCATGCAGAGTTGAAAATCAGGGTTCCTGCTGTGATGTATTTATAGCCGTTTCTATTGCGGCCGTTTTGGTCTGTGGACGTTTTTTACTGTGTATTATTAGTTCAAATTTCAAAGAGGGACATGCACTGTCATTAAAGTTTGAAATCAGTGGTACTTCAAAATTCTTCAAAGTCCCTAAAAAAAGATAACCTTGAAGTTACATTAAAATGCACTAAAAATACACTTGGAATACCAATGCCCTGACCAATTAAAGGCAAGGGTGGGTAGCCTTTGCTCCAATGAGAATGCCCTTGCCTCCGAGAGGATTTTTCAGGAAGCTTCCAAGAAAATCCACTATTGATTTTTTAAAATTTGATCTAATTTCCAATTTGATTTAATTTGCAATTCGATTTTATTAATGCAGGTGTGCATGCGCAACTGCATTATACCAGTCACTTACCATATAATGGGTTTTGTGGATTAGAACATGCACCCCGATATTGCTATCAAATAGTGAATTTTCGTGTTCGAAAATCAGATTTTCCGTTAGTGGAGAACCCCTAGTTTTGTGCGCAGAAGCATTTTGGATTATGTATGGGTTATTTTTATAAAGAAAATCATATTTGTGACAATATTGGGTAAAATGATGCATTTCTGCCAATCAAAAAAGTTATATATAATTTTTTCTAATCCCCAAATCTAAGAATGAAGAAAAACGTATGTGGAATATATATCAGGCAATCTATATACTAAATTTCGCTTTGAAAAATCCAGTGGTTATTGCTCTAGGCCTGTTGACAGATTGTTTCTGTAGAAAAATGGGTTTTGTGGATTGGGCCGAACTCCATGATCTTGCCATCTAAATAGCATTTTCTTATCTGAAAGTCACATTTTCACTTATGGAGAACATCTACAGTGGTGTTTAGGAGCATTTCGGATTATAAATAGGGTATTAAGAGACAGATGTTCTCATTTATAGCCAAAATTACTACAGTGTTTTTATGATGGTCCGGAAAAAGTAAGATTTCTTTTTTCCTGTTTTCCTTATGTGTAATTAAAAAAAAAAAAACATTTGAGATGTACTTCAGACATTCTTTATACCTGTTTTTTTTTGTTCAGTGCTCCATATCTGGTTACAGATTGTTTTCGTAGATGAGTTTGTGGATTGGACGGAGCACCTTGATCTTGCCATTAGAATGTCATTTTCAGATTTTCACTGATGGAGAACATCTGCAATGGCGTGTATGAGCATTATGGGATGTGTATAGGGTATTAAGAGACAGGATTTTCTCATTTATTGATATTAACAAAATGATGCCCTTCTGACAGCTGAAAAATAAGACCAGAAACAGTTGTTTTTTACCCGAGGCAGTACTGCCTCCGGGTATTGTCGAAGTGCATGACCTACATGGTCAAAACTTGCATTTGCCCACACGGCTGCATACAATCTTTGTCTTAGCACAACTCATCGCATGTCGCACCTGCTGCTGTCAAACTACACATGTTGCTTTATTTCTGCCTAAATTCGGGAATGACAGAAGTTCAGTCATGTGCATTTCTTAAATCCACACGAAACCATGCTTTTTGTCACCTGGAAAAATAATGCTAACCTCCTGCTCTCCGACATGTCTTGATCTGAGCTATAAGTAGGCCATATGTTTTCTACTAAAAGGGGTGTTTTAAGTGTGACCCAAGCTGTCATCATGTGTCACCAAGCATAAATGTGAGAATTGGGTCATTCCACACCAAATCAACCAAATTTCCGAAAATCTCCAGCATGACCGTCTTAGATTCCATTAAAACTTTCTACGTTTCAATAACATTACCAGGAAAGAGCAAATCCAAAATTGCAGGACGATAGCTCACATATTTTAGGAGTTATGATCAAAGGAATTGTGAAAATATGAAAAAAATATCAAAAATTGTCAATTTTTAAATTGGCTATCAAACTTTCAATATTGCCCTAAACCTTTCTGATATTTCTTTGCAACGCATAAGATACCCGAAAGTTATAAACAGAAGCAGAGAAATGGCTTTCCATAAAATTGCTTGTCCCACAGAAATTTTGAAAGTTGACTGATTTATCACACTAAAATCCAATTTTCATGATTTTTTTTGGTAACCTTAAATATGTCCCAAAACTTTCATACTTTTTATGGTATTACTTTGCTACATAGAGCATACGTACAATAAGTATTAATGTTCCAAAACCAGCAGTTATTGAAATATGGTCTGTTTAATTTATGAATTTCACAAAACAACACAATTTCAAGCAAAAAAACGGCCATGTGGCGTAGGTGATACAGAAAAGACAACTACATGGCATAGAAGAACTTGGAATGACCTTTAAAATGATATATAGAAATACGTGTGTATTTGAGTCCTTCATTCTGAAGATGAGCACCCAAGTTTAGTGTTTTTCCAACTTTGATAATTTTTTATTTATTTGCAAATTGAGAAAAAATAGTGTAAATAGATTGCAGTAGTCATGCAATAAGAAAATATCACTTCCTGCCATGTACTAAATTCAATAGTAAGAATTTGCTGTGTGAAATAACACTATCTGAACTTTTTAACTTGTAATCCACTGGGATGAAGCGAACATTTTTCGCAACTTTTTTTCTCAGTACTTTGAACTTTTTTGAACTTTTTTTATTGTTTATAGTGGCAGGTACAGTACATTTACATTTCATAAAAAATTCATTATAGTAAAAATACCCAGCCCTAATAGGGCTTATCTACCACTTCATGACAGTTACAAAATAAAAATCCAGGCGTACAGTGCCAACAATTCACAAAGAGTCAAAATTTACAACTTTAAACAAATTAACGTAAGTGACAACTTACAATTTCAAACCAACAAATGACAGCTTATATATTGTATAACTTTAAACTTCTTATTTCCCATGATTTTTCAATGTATTTACATAATTGATTCGGCTCATTTTTAAACATATATACAAATTTCTGTGCTGGTTCCAATTCAGTAAAATTATTACAGGTTATACTGTTGTATAATTGTGTTCTAATATCATTATATGCTGAACAATTCAATATAAAGTGTTTTTCATCCTCTATGGAGCTATCTTCACACATTTGACATAATCTTTCTTCTACTGGCTGGTTTCTAAATCTGCCCGTTTCTATATTTAGTGGTAGTATACCAAGGCGTATTTGGGCCATTAATGATCTCCTTTTTCTATTTTCGATAAACACATAACTTTCAGTCTTAACATTACTCTTAAATGTTCTGTATGTTCTTAATTTTGGTTTTAACAACAGCAAATCACACCAAACACTATTACGATCCTCGTTAAGCTTCTTTTCAATTGCTTTTGCATTACAAACAGTCTTTTCATAAAATATTTCAACAGAATCACAGTCTTGAAAGATTTCTAAAATTTCTTTAGACCAGCCTTTACATATTTTGAGATCCCATTCAAATACCTTTTTTGTGAGTCTATCATTTTCCATAAGTACAAGCCTATTCCAAAGTTTAATCATGTTAACATTTTGTCTAATTTTACAATTACTCCAACCTATATCTCCCTCTAAGCCTAAAAGAGCTGCCTTATTGTGAACCCCAAGAAAGTATCTAATTGCCCTATTTTGAATTTTATCTCCTTCTATATGACTATTATATCCCCATACCCCAGATGCATAATCTAGTATCGGAACAACATTTGCAAAATACAGTTTTTCAAAGGTATTGAACCTCATGTTCTTAATTTGTTTAAATTTAGATATCACTCCACTGAGTGCTCTACCAGCTCCACCTGCTAGAGTTTCTGAAAGCAATGTCAGATTGATGAATTCATTAAGAACTACACCTAGGTATTTATATTTATCGACAATTTCTAGTGTTGAATTATTGAATTGAAAATTGTATTTAGTTTTAGCAGATCTTTTAGGTCGAAAGTGGACAATTTTTGTTTTATCTGTGTTTACTTTCATTCTATAGTTATTACACCATTGTTCGACATGTCTCAAAATTGAATCCAAATCTTTTTCATTATCAGCCAATAAGACTATATCATCTGCAAATGCTAGAACTGAAATTTTGAACCCATCAAGATCTATACCAATATTTAAGTTTTTCACCTCTTTAATGAGCTGATCTATGAATATACAAAATAATGTAGGGGATAAAGGATCACCTTGTTTAACACCACTTTGAATTTCAAAAGGTTGGGTGTAGTAATTATTAATTTTAATATAAGCAACATAATTTTCATAAAAAGATTTTATACAATTGAAAATTTTTCCTTGGATTCCACTCTTTAGTAGAATATAATAAAGTAGGTCCCTGTCTACCCAGTCAAAAGCCTTTTGCATATCAATAAATGCACAGTAAGTACTTAGGCCTTGCAGCTGTCTATTCCGTACTATACATGTTAAAACAAATATATGATCTTCACATGATCGTCTCTTCCTGAATCCATTTTGTTCGTCTTGCAAAACATTGTTATTTTCACTATATTCATAGATGCGACTATTTATTACAGCAGAAAATAGTTTTCCTACACAAGAAATTAGACTTATACCCCTATAGTTCAGTGGTATTTTTGGATCTTTTGAAGAACCTTTCGGGATTGGTGAAATGATAGATATTTTCCAGTTTCTCGGTATCATACCTAAGCTAAACAACTTATCCATAAGGAAATGCAACTGGATAAAAATAGACTCAGTTTTTAACACTTCATTTGGTATGTTATCGATTCCGGATGACTTATTATTCTTAACTTTCTTTATAATTTTCTTTAACTCCCCAGGTCCAATATCTTCATTTAGTACCTGGTCATAGTTTTCCATATTCTTCTCAATATCATCCATCTCTTTCATACATTTTTCATAAAATGCATTGCTTGTAGCTTCATTAGGTCTATTTAGAAGTTCGGAAAAATCACAGCGCCACTTATTAAGAACATAATTAATATCATCATTGAGCTGTCCATTTGAGTCATAGACCACAAGTGGTATTTTCGTATTATTTCTTGGACCAAGCCTTTTTACTAATTTCCAAAATTCTCTGGGATTATGTGTACAAGTTCTTTCAATATCATTTACAGTTTCTCTATTATACAGTCTCTCAGCATTTTTAAGTGCTCTGTCAAATATCTTTCTCTTAGATATAAAATCATTTCGTAGCGCTTCTCTGATATGTCTCTGCCCTTTAAATTTACAGAAAATTTTTTCTGCTTGACACATTGTTTTCCATAATTCATGCAGATCATTATTCCAAAAAGGCTTACTGAATTTCTGCGTTTTCTTTTTGACAGTGTCTTTACATACAAATTTCAGATGATTTTCCATTTCATTTTCAAGTAATAAACAAAATTGACCATACATTTCGTCCAAGTCTACCTGCCTTTTTACGTGAGGTAATTGTTGTATAATAATACTATTTAGCTCAACATTGAAATCTGGAGAAGTCATAAAGGCTTCAGGAATTTCGTTACAATAATACTTTTTTTGTGTATGCATAACATTGCAACATTGAGGAATATCAATTGTTTGTACTGGCGATGTGTCATTTTCTAGGGAATTTTCAAAGTAATTTTGAACTTTAATCTTTGAATATAAAATCGAGTGGTCTGGTGGTTTACAATTTGTAGCTATCAGGTTTGACAATTGGAATGTCTCCAGCAAATCACACATCGTTAGCACTCTAAAACATACACACTTATCAAGACAATCATGAGGCACTAATACATAGTCAACCACTGATCTTCCTTTCTCCGAGATATAGGTAAAATTATTATGTTCTGGATTTACTCTACCATTCAACATACATAGTTTTGAGTCTTTTATGAAATTCAAGAGTTCTTCCCCGTGTCCATGAATCAAACTATCAATGCTATTTCGAATGGGTATGTCATCAATATCTGGAATTACATCACAAGCATTACCTGTTCTACCATTAAAGTCTCCACATAGAATCACAATATCAATTTCATTATGAACATATAATTGCTGAGTCAAGTGATTAAAAAAGTCTACACTATCTTGGCCATAGACTGAGTTTACTGGTGGGAGGTAACAATTATATATAATTATAGAATAATTTGTAACTTTCTCAATAAACAAAATACCTTGAATACCATCTAAATGTTCGTCGACAACTGAGACATCAAAATATTTAAGAACAGAGTCTTTTACAAATGTACTTCAATCATCACACAATGATAAAAATTGAATAATAATAGGTGCCCAATTTGAAACACTATCAACTTAATATAGGATAATGAGGGCTGCAGTGGGGAAGCTATCAAACATATTACATATGAAACTGTTTTTAATTTGCTAAAATGGTATTTTCTGCCGGTAGCTCATGATCAGTCACTGATTTCAATAGTTACTATATATACGGTCAACAGGCACCCAACATTGATGTCTGGACCTTTTGACATCGAATGGATTACACTTCATCCCAGAATTTTTCAGGTGGCTTAAAAATAGTTCGCTCGAAGTCCTATCATGCACAGTTGCACACCAAAACATCTTGATAGGAAAACCAAAACCTGGCATTTATGTTGTTAAGATGGTGAATTGTAATTTGGTAATTTGATAGACATCTCATGGCATTGTGTGGATGTTTTCTGAAATATGATTAAAAAATGAGTAAATAAATGTGACATACTTTCCCTGTAGTAAAGTATCATGTGGTATTTCTTCTAAATATATAATTGCAGTAGCCAATGGATAAAGTCTCATTTACATGAGATGAATACGATTGTCACACGCCTTTCATCAGTGTATGATCTCTGCTAAACGATGAATTTATCTTTTATAATTTAGGCCCGATGAAACTTATGAGAACATTGATTTGTTGACAATTTACTTCATTTATTTCTAAAAATTGTCACCCAGAACAAGTAGAACTCATTGAGAATGATTAATATAACAAGTACAATATGTAATATGTGATAAAATACTCAGCCGTATATTTTAAAAAATGTTGGTCATATTGAAAACTACTCAACTTGAGTGTGGATATTCTGTATGAAGAACTCAAATACACACACATTTCTATACATCATTTTAAAGCTCTTCCCAAGTTCTTTCATGCAGGTTATTTGTTTTTTCCATATCACCTACGCCACATGGCCATTTTGTGGCTTGAAAATGGGTTATTTTGTGAAATTCTAAATTTCAGAGTACAATATATTAATAACCAGTGGTTTTTGGACAATGATTCTTATTTTACGCATGCACTATATGGCAAAGAACTACCATGTGCAATATATAAAGATTTTGGAATGTGTTTAAGGTAGGCAAAAAAATTCATGAATATTGGATTTCAGTGTGATAAATCAGTCAAATTTGAAAATTTCTGTTTGACCGGCATTCTTGTGGAAAACCACTTTATTGCTTCTATTTATTAGTTTAGGGTGTCACTGGCATTGTATGAAAAAATCAAACAGTTCGGGTTCAAATTTGAAGTTCAATGAAAATTTTACAAATGGACGTTTTTCAGTATTTTTTCCAATTTTTCAAACTTATTTTTATCATAACTCTAAATATAATTGAGCTATCGCCCTGTAATTTTGGATTTGCTCTTTCCTAATTATGTTTTTGAAATGCAGAAAGTTTTATAGAAATCGGAGGTGGTCATGCTGGAACCATTGGTTGATTTTGCATGGAATGACCCAATTGGTCCTTCTTGATGTAGACCTACCTCTGGAATTTATCATCAAATCCTGTTCTTTTTTACTTTTATGTACTTTCTTATCTGGAGAGTGGAAAGGGAGGGGGGGGGGCAATATCAGGGAAGTGGTATGTAGGCTGCTGGAGGGTAATTGGCATGTTTACCACGGCTGGATCAGATTCCTTTGTCCTAGCACAACTTAGTCTGTGTGGCATGTCTACCCTGCACACTGCACATATACCTTTACTTATACCTATATTACTTCATTATTGATAATGGATATCATCAGTACCTCAGGCACAGGTATGCAATCTCCGAGCGCTTATTATACTTTCTTTATATATGAACAAACTGAACTATGCCTCCAAGACTTTCTCAGCTGATTACAAAGGTACATAAATACAATTCATGGCAATTCAAGTCCATTTCACTTAATGACGTACCTTCTTTTTCTTCCAATTTGAATTTTAGAGATTTCCTTAGTCCTGCAGAAGAGATAACTTCGAATTTCCGCTTTAAGCATGTGAATGAAAGTACAGTCTTGAAGATTATAAATTGTTTACCTTCCAAAACCAGCTGTGGCGCTGATGGTCTCTCTCCATTAAATTTCTCAAAGAAATTAAGGAAATAGTATTAAAACCTCTAACAACTATCATAAATCAATCATTAAATTTTGGCTCATTTCCTAATAAACTAAAAATTGCTAAAATTGTTCCTGTCACAATGAGAAATTAATTGAAAACTATCGTCCAATATCAGTCCTTCCTGCTATTTCCAAAGTCTTTGAAAAAGTGATGTCCTCCCAAATTTACATGTATCTAAAATCTGAAAATATGTTTTACAGTAGTCAATATGGATTTAGAGAAGGTCATAATACTGAGCTTGCGGTGTTAGAGAATATTGATAGAGTAATTGTGAACTTAGAAAATGGTAACATACCGGTAAACATATTCCTGGATCTATCAAAGGCATTTGATACCCTTGATCATGATTTGCTTCTATATAAGTTATCCCATTATGGAATTCAAGGAAATGCTCTAAATTTGTGTAAATCATACTTGACTAACCGGAAACAATATGTAGAATACAACGGCTCCAGATCTAAAAAACTCACAATTAAAACAGGAGTACCCCAAGGTTCTATACTTGGCCCGCTCTTCTTCTTGATATATCTAAATGACTTTGATAGATCCACGGATATGTTTAAATTTATTACGTATGCAGATGACACTACCTTAATAGCTTCCCTTTCACTAGATACACCTGCCTCCCCTCGAGTCTTTGAGCTTTCACTAAATGAAGAATTAAAAAAAGTAAATGATTGGTTGAAAATTAACAAGCTCTCCCTAAACATAGGAAAAACAAAATTTATGATGTTTCATACTATAAATAAATGTGTTCCCCGACTTTCCTTAGAAATTGAACAAAACCAGATACAACGTGTTGATAATTTTGATTTTCTCGGTATTATCATTGACAAAAATCTTACTTGGAAATCACATATTGAGAAAATTGAAAAGAAAATCGTAAAAGTTCTGGCTATTCTAAACCGACTAAAACACTATGTACCATTAGAAACGCTTCGTACACTGTATAACTCCCTCATTTCACCACACCTACTTTATGGCATCCTGCTCTGGGGACAAAAAACAAAAAATATCACTAAACTCCAAAAAAAGGCGATGCGACTCATTACCAAATCTAAATACAATGCCCACACAGAGCCCCTATTTAAAAAATTAAATATACTAAAAGTCTCAGATATTTTGACCTTACAAAAATGGAAATTTTATTATAAATTAGTCCATAAAACTCTCCCTACTTATTTCTTGAAAATTTCGCTCCAGAGACACAGCGACCTCCACCATTATCAAACTCGACAAAACAATCTTTTCGTGATACCCAAGCTTAAATATCAACTCTCTCTTAGCTCTGTAAAAAACCGATTACCTAATTTGATTAACCAAGCCCCAAACTCTACACTAGAGAAAGTTCATACACATAGTTTATTCGGAATATGTTTTTACTTAAAAAGGGTATTCATCAGTGCCTACTGTGATTCATGTGAAACACTTGACTGTTATATTTGTAGAAGACATTAGATCCTTTTATTGTGTTTTGTCTTTGATTCTGCTTTTCTACCCTTCTCATCTTACTTTGAGCTGTTGGAGTTGACAGAGTTCAAATAGTATATATAGTTATGCTCTTTCCCACTCAGTTATCTACCTTATGGATCCTCGTCCCATTATCACAAACCCCTTCAAAATTACTATACCCCCATGCTTGCACACGTACAGTCAAATTTATATCTTAAACTCAAAGTAATATTTATTAATATTGGTGGTTTGCAGACAGCGGCTATTGCCTTATGCAAATCCCCTTTGTTTCAGTGTGAAATGACTCAAACTTTAACTTTACTGCATTGTATGTTAATATGTAAACATTGAACAACAATAAACTATTTCTGTCTGTCTGTCTGTCTGTCACACATAATTGGTCACTTCAACCATTCCGTCTTGTGGACTTTCTTTTGTAAAGCAACCGTTTTCGTAACAAAGTCATTTGTCTGCATATAGCCGAGGGTTTACGTGCTTGCACGGTATTTTTATAAAGGCCTGAAGTTTCAGAACTCATATGCATATGAAAATCGAAGTTTTGAAAATATTGTGTCACACGCAACCCTACAGTAGAAAATTCCACCTGCATTATGCAACCCGCGGGTTCTTGTTTTCATTTAGATTTTATTTCTAATTTAATTCAATTTGCAATTTGATTTAATTTGCATTTGTTTGCAGATTCCAACGGCTCTGTGAGGACGCCTATCTTGCCCTGCATAAAGAAAGCAACTTGCTCATAACCCTCTTTCTCATGATGACTAATACCGGAATTCCGGAACTATCCAACGTCCGCGACATCGAGTATTTACGGAAGACTCTGTGTCCGTCCAAAGATCTCGACAGTGCGCGGAAACATTTCCAGGAGAAGTTTAAAGAATCCAAAGACAAGGGCTTCTCGACTTCACTCAACAACTTCTTCCATCATCTCAACCACATGAACAGTTAGGCAGAACATGTGAACAGTTAGGCAGAATCTGTGAACATTAGGCAGAATGTGTGAACAGTTAGGCAGAATCTGTGAACAGTTAGGCAGAGCATGTGAACAGTTAGGCAGAATGTGTGAACAGTTAGGCAAAATGTGTGAACATTTAGGCAGAACATGTGAACAGTTAGGCAGAACGTGTGAACTGTTAGGCAGAATGTGCGAACAGCTAGGCAGAACGTGTGAACGGTTATGCAGACCTCAGCGTCAACCTCATTTTAGTAATTTTGATCATTTTTCAACCCCATTTAATCATTATCATTTATTCATTTTTTAATTTCTCTTAAATCATTTCTCAAGTTCATTTCATCTTCTCCATCCTTTTCCAACCTTTTTAATAATTTTCAGATTCTTTTATATCATTCTTAACTTTTTACTGTCTCATAATGTTTTCTCAATTTCATCCATTTATCCGTTTTCCATCCCTCCCAGTAAAAATCTAAACCATTCCATTGCTGTCATTATCTGATGCATACGCCAAATATGGGTGGATCTATCAATATTCATACGCCAAATATCCAAATATGGATGCATCTATATATATATATTCATATTTGTCATTTTACTCTCTGCGATGTGATTAGCTTTGAACAAGGTTTTGGGATTTTATGCGCATTTTAAGTTTGTGTAAATGTAGATGACTTAAGTTGAGAAAACTTAGAATAATTTCTTCACTTTGTCATTGCAGTCTTATTTCCGAGGAATAATGTTTTTAATGAGTATTTTGAACATATGTATACCGGTGTTTGAATGTTAGTACTGATCAATATTTAATTTTATAATATGAAATTATAAATTGTGTGAATAATATGTGTTGACACCCATAGATAGATCTACTTAATATACACGTGTTTTAGGTGTTTGTTTTCAACTTCATTTGGTTGTATTTGGTGAGGAACAAATGGTTTGAAAAGAATATATATAAATATGCAAACGTGTGACTGCTTTGAACTCAAAGTATTCATGACGCTTATCAGCTTATATGAAAACAAAAAAATTGTTCTGAGGATTAAATGAAGTAAAAAATATTATAATACATGAAATTTAAAAAAAATACTGATTGATTTTAAAATTTAAAATATTTATATTTAATACCAAAAATATATATCTGTTTTTAAAATAATTTTGAATCATTCCATGTGGCCAGTGGCGCCCCCTTCTATTCTTGAATTTACCTGTAGCATAGATTTTACTCGATGTACAAAATATTTAATGCCTTTTACACCAACCGTTTAATGATTTTACAATATGTTTACCTTATATACATAAAGACAGACTTGAGCAGATTGAAGAGACAAAAATAGTATATTTAATCTCTGCAACTGTGTTATGCGCAGAAAAGAACAGAATAATATTATTGTGAATTGTGAAAGGTGTATATATATTTGTCATTTTGCAATTGTAGTTACGATGCAAAGAATACCGTGTATTTCCTATATCTGCAATATATTTATCTTGTGACTGAGATATTTTATGTAAACAGAGCTTCACACCATTCTCAAAAGTTGAATGACATGAAACTTGAATAGTGACTTGATCCAGAGGGCTGCACTGACAGCACTTACCACGTCTACAACTTGAATACTTATTTTGTAATGGTGCTCATTTGCGATTCTCTGCTTTCTTAGTCTATTGTGAAAACTTGAACAAAACGCCAATTATGCTGATGATGAAATTGTGAAAAGTTCAAGTAATGACTGCTATGTATGTCAATTAACTATATAATATGTGTATATCTATATAAATTTGATGACAAGTTACATGGCTGCAGGAACTGCTAAAATACAGGGTGTCAGTAAAATATGTAGTTGTAAATTGCAAGTTAAATTTACATATAAAAGCAATAACGTGATTATAAATATGAAATTTAGAATTGTGAATACATGAAGTTATGAGCAACTGACGATCAAGTTATGAGCCTGTTAATGCATCACTTGAAAGGTACCAGGTCTTCCAATATCAGAATGATAATATATTTATAAATCCGATGATTGTTGAGCTTCTAATGTATTGATATATTTTACATGGAATGTGATATTTAGATTGGTCAAAGGCCATCATTTGCAATACTGGGAAAAGGAGATTTTCAGTTAGATGCCTTTGTAGTATCTACAGTATTCACAAGGGGGAGCACCTGTTGGATATCGACATGGTCTATAAATAACGCTAATGAGTATCGCATATGATTCTGATATGTGTAGGATTGGTGTGTTGGTTGTTAACATCCTTTGCGGTTGAAGTTTATATAGTTTTACAGTTTACGCTGTTAAGTTTAGGAAAGTGGTTGACTATTGTTTATGTATATGGTTTAGATGAATGTTAAAACAATTGTACAAGTAACCAGGAATCGATCAATTGTTGTCATTTGTGTCATTAAGTTTCATTACTTTCAAGTGCCTGTATTTTTGCATGGTTTAATAACAAGATCATACAAACAACTAATAGGCCAGCTACTTGGAAGTTTATCAGTTCTTTGGAGTTAAGTACCAGACTACCAGTATGTTTCATTTATACACCAATTTAAGTTAAGTTATACTTTATTGCCAAATTACTGGTCCCTAAACTGGCCAAAGTTTGGAAAAAGCAGGGTGAAATTATTGTTATTATTTTTAACGCTTGTTCGTCCGGTTGTTTAATGTTGTGTTATCTTCATAGAATTCCAATGGAATGTTTTGAAATAGATAGAATAGAATAGAACTTCAAATTGAGAGTGAAATTTGTGCATAATTATGTATGACTACGTGAACCAAGTTAATTATGAGAAGAACGGTAGAAGTTTAGGACTTGATCATGAATATTAGGTAGGGTCGTTTTGATTCAGTTTTAAAAGCTAATTAGGTAAGGTTTAATTTATAACTATAATTCTGTTGCTGCATGCTTTCGATGTGAGCCAATAAGTGAATCATGGTGCTTTGTCAATTAATTTTGTTGACTTGAATAATTCAACCATGTACCTGTGGTGTTTCTTCTGAAAAATCACTTGATAAGTCTAATAATAAGTGATAGATCTATGTATCTTACTTGAAAGGAAATGATGAGCAAATTGGTGGGATGGGAATATTATGATTTTGCTATGCGTTTATTTTAATTTGATATTTATTGAATAATGACCCTCCATGAAAGACAAGAATCCATTTGTCATCCATAGATTATAGTCATGAAAGAATCTTAGCACTATGAACAATTTGGAGTCAATGTGACTTGTGGTCAGCTATCACTTGTGTATGCGTAGGCATTAAGTGTCAATTTTTGTGCAATTATTAGATATCAATCATGTGAGTATGACCTTGTGTTTTTGTTGATAATATGCTAGAGGATTTTGTTTTAAATTTGCAATTGACCTTGTTATTAATTTCGTAGCTTCTGTATGACTGATTAATGCCATGCTGTTTTTCCGCTAATTTTGTCCATTTATGTGTTGAATTGATGTGAATTTTATTGCCAATTGTTGTTGTTTTAATTCTGTAATTGTTGTTTTCCCAATCAGGCAGAGAGCCAATTAGATTGCTCGGTTTCTGAGCAATATGTTGATATCAGACCACTGAAAAGTGGGTCCTCTAGCTGAAATTGGAGAAAACAAAATTATGATGATGTTAAAGTTGAATCCCACACTTGGCAAGAAATCTAAAATCCATGAGATATTCATGAAACTTTGCCAAAAAGTTCTTCAAAACCAAAGCTTTCCAACGTAAAAAAAAATAGACGGGCTATCCAACATAATTTTTGAACTAAGATCTTTTCAAAATCGTATGTCATTACATTAAAACATACAGCAAAATACTAAAAAAGTGTGGTATTTATAATGAAAAGGAGCGTCACTCAAACAATATCCATGAGATATTTATGAAAAATTAAAGGAATATAGCTGAAAATACACTTTACTGAAAAACAAGTTTTTGAAGGGGGGTTACCAATGTTTTTTGAGAGTTACGTGGTGTACAATATGATAAAATTATGAAAAACAGTTCAACAAAAGTAAGTCCCTCATAAAATAAACTTGAATATCTCAAAGATTCCTTCTCCGATTTTTATGAAAGTTGAATTGAATTATAGGCCTGTATATCGACCCAAAATGTGTGTATTTATAGTTTAGTGCCATTATTCCTGGCTGACCCAGCAGCCTTCGAGTGAGCCTACACATGTTTTCAAAAATCTGTGGCTTTTCCAATGCATATGAACAATTTAACCAAGGGGGGAGCCACCAGCTGGGGTATTTTTGTTGAACAGTTTAGTTACATGGAGTACAATAGGTGGAGAAGCTGTACTCTGTGGGATTCAACTTTAAGTGGTCAATATGAAGGTTTGGCATCCAATAAAACTTCATATGACACCGCCCCCATGCGATATTTTGCCGATTATTGTTGTACATTATTTTCTGCATCGGTCTCTTTTCCTTCTTACATTCCAAAAAGAACTGTGCCAATCGATTTCAATTCTTTTATAGATTATTTTGTCGTCTTTTTAACATTGTTCATTTTAAAACTGTGTATCAATCTGTGATCTCTTTGTTATAGGCAAAAATCAATTCTTATGAGAAAAAATTTCTGATGAGGAAAAATTAGGTTGTTTGTAAGGAGCTTCTTTAATTTGACATGTATGGTAATATATTTATTGCTATGTAATCATGAAGTAATCAACTTTAAAATTCTAATGACTACACTCGAAAAATTTGAGATATTGTGCACTCCTGGTGTTTTCAGATTGTTTATGTTACTTCAGAATAAAGATGTTTTTATATATGGGTGAAGTCATTTTAAACGAGGCCAGCCAGGATTTTGACCTTTAACAGGACATAAAAAAAGTTTGGCTAGTAATAAGTTCTTTAAAATTCCCTGAGATGTAGAAAACAATTTTGTCTTCATAATAAATCCACTTTTATGTGAAATTATGGCTTCATCATTGAGACCAGGGACCAAAAACTCTCAAAATGGTCAATTTTTGGGGATGTCAAACGTCACATTTTCAAACGGTGTTACTTTGACAGCTGATGGTTAGCAACTGAAGTAAGTTATGCTCAGTTTTTTTAATTTTAATGACTACCTATTTACCTGAACTTAAGTTTTTTAATTCCATTTGGTAAGTGAAATGTTCTGGGAATATTTCTCGGGCCACCGAAACCTCGCGTCACGTACATCATAAATGTCAAACATGGTCAATCCAGAAAAAATGTTTTCTAAAAATGTTTTTTTTTTCCAATTTAAGTGTCGTTTGGTTGATTTATTTTCCATTGAATCAAGAAAGTCTATGATAATTAATCACATACCAGTCAGCTTTGGAAGGAATATCCAGCTATAGTCAAATGGTTGCAGTCCAAACATGACACCTGCTGTCACTGAAAAAATTCTCACCTACAGGACGGCCAAATTTCAAACCAAAAATGTTGACACACCCAGTAATATTTTTATGGGTTTGTATGCTGCAAAAATAAGTATTCCACAAGATTTATCTAAAATGTTTAAAAGGATATCCTACAGAGCAGCAACGGCTGTGATATGGAGGATGCAAATTTTGAATGTCAATAATTCTGGGATTCTCACCTACAGGACGGATATGATGTAACGTCACTTACAGAGGTGTTCTCATGTGTAGAGAAGCATCACATTAATCAAAATTTTTCATTTTGCTGTGAATAATAAGTTTTGTTTCTGAAATTGGCCTTGCATGAAGATACAGGACTGTCACACAACAAAATGTGTCATATGTCAAAAAGTATCAAACTGGTACATCATAATGGACAGTACATCATTATTGACCAAGAAGCAATTATTGGTCAATTATGATGTACAGATGAATTTTCGTGCTTTTTGATATGAAAACATTACCAAAGTAGAGAAAACTTTGTGTTAATTAAATTCCCAGACTTTTGTAGTCCTTGTCATGAGATTTCGCACATGCATTTCATTCCTATCTGACAATAACATAAGATTCTTTGATGTACATCACATTTGACACTTGTAATGTCAAATGTGATGTACAGCATAAATCTTAGATATATGACAGTAATCTCAACATTTAATTAATAATTATGATGTATTTTGGGTAGCTTCCTTTAATAATGCAGTTTATCTCAACAATACATTGTGTTTGATTTCGTTAAGCCAAGATTAATAGACGTACATCATAATTGACGCTTCATTTAAATTCTTCTGATTATTTGTATTTTTACTGTTGTTATGAATGAGGATTTTAACTAATTTAATTTACCTTACTTGTTCTTTTATATATTTTATGGAATTTCAGAGAATTTAAGTTCTAGCTTGAGTCAGTTATTCATAATGAGTGTTTGGTGCATGTGTGTAGCTTCTGGCAACTTATTTTCCGGCTTCTTGGTGAAATTTCTCTTTTGTGTTATATTAGGGGGAATTAACATTTGAGCCTTGTTTGTTTTTATTGAAATGTTTATGATTACATTTACTGGTAAAGTTTAATTATACACAATTTGACATAATTTTTGAAACTTGGTCAATTATGATGTACGTGTGACAGAATTCTCACCTACAGGACTATGTCAAATATGATGTAACACTAAAAATATCCCTATATCTTTTACACAACAGGTTAGATGGCTTGGATTTTACCATTCTCTCATACAGTCTGTGTGTTTTTACATTTTAATCCAAAAATTTACTGAGTATACCTATGTGCTTTATTTTGACAGAACATCGAAGAAGCAAAATTGATGAACATATATTTTTGTTCCGTCAATATGTGTATTTCAAAGCAAAATGGTAATTTGTCTGCTAAAATTTTTTTAAATAATCATCCATACCTGGAACAATGATTATATGATCAATGTTTGCTACTATCAACAATAGGGATTAAATAAAGTGTAGTCAACCAAAATTTCTCACCTACGTGACGACATAGACTCTCCTCAGCACAATTCTATGTGGGGCAGTGTCTGTGTAACTTAAGGACATAAAAAGTATATTTCATAAAAATTAAGACTATGGAGCACAGGCTGGATGAGGAATACATCCTAAAACATGCATTTAAAAATTTACCCTTATGTGACACTTTTGGCCTCATTTAAAATGACTTCACCCATATATATATATATACTAATGTTGTTCTCAATGTATGAGTCATTAAATGCGAAGATTGGTTTCTTCTGAACATGGGAAGTTCTGATTTTGTGGAAATGAATTGTCTAAAACTGCATTCTGACACTACAGACTCTGTCTTCGTTGCAAAATTTTTTTCTTTCACAGCGGCTTATTTAGGAGAGGGGCAAAAAATTAACATGGAAATGCCGCGGAGCCACCTGTGGATGTAATGGGTGCGCAAGTTCAATTGTGAGACAATGCAATAAGATTCCCGCGACCTACAACTTCCCAAAACTTCTGTTTGTTTGTGTTTAATTACGCCTCTGCAGTGACCGCCGTATGATGATGAGATGAGAAGACTGAGTCAGTTGCCCCAGAATACATTCAATGTCCAATGGGCTCGGACTAAAGTGAGTTCCCGGGGTGAGATTTGAACCCACGCCCTCAAAGCCAGTTGAGTTGACAAGCGCACTTACCAATTAGGCTACGGGGGAACTCTTCCCAAATCTGTATTTAGACAGTTGGGTGCAATGAAATTCACAGACTTTCCATTGGAAGTCCTTTGTAATGAAACTTCATTTTAAAAAAAATCTGAAGACATTTTACAAACCATAATAAACACATTTAATGTAAATAAATAAATCCTAAGCTGTACAAATACAATTTCTATGACATTGTTAGCTTATGGCAGTATGCAAAGGCTCACAAGGTGGCACCACCAGCGAGATATTGTCCTCATCGACCTCGATGGAAATAACATGTTGGCCCGGAACCATCGCTAATCCCAAAACACGCGCCTCTTCCTTTTCGTTCAAATCTGTGAGAAAATCAACACGGGAAAAATTAGTCTGACAATATAGAGGGCATTCAGTGTGAATATAGCTTTGTGCTAAATTTTTGTGATTGATATAATACAGGGTACTTCAAAGACATCTCTGGGCCAATATATAGGCCAATATATAGGCTACTGCTATGTGCTTTGTGCAAGTTTGTGGCAATTGTTTGTTTGTAAATTATTATGAGGCTCCAGAAAAAGCCCATGCTTTTGATGTCAAAAGATGTTTTCAATTCAGCGGCTACGACAAAAAATATAGGGATTTTATAGGAAGTTTTTAATCAAATTTATAGGGTTTTATAGGACTTCGGGAGTCAAAATATAGGAAAAATAAAAGGGCTTTTCGTCTTCCAAGTGCATTGTTAATTAATATTAAATTCACTGGCCGAGGGCTCGATCGGCAACTCAGCAATTCGAAAGAATGTACTGACTCAGACTTGACCAGTGTTAAGATAAGATACATTGGCATGTTGACCAAGGAATGACCTGTAATTCTGGTATTCTCACTGACAAACGCACACAGTAAGCACTCATTTTAATGTATCATGAAAATTAATGATGGAAATTGCTGATTTAATGCCATGAAAATATAGGGTTTATAGGAATTTTAGGCGAAAAGCTTGAAAATATAGGGAAATATAGGGAGCATAAAATATAGGAATTTATAGGAATTATAGGGCTGCTTGGAACCCTGGTATGAAATATGATATGAAATTATGAAAATAAAAAAGAGATGGAACTGTGGACATTATGAAGAAAAGTTGGGTGACAAAATCTAAAATCGTACCTGGGGATTTCAAGTACTCCTGGCAGGAACCCAAGATGACGTTGCAGTCTTTGTCCGTACAGAGAAACACTCCTGCAAGATTCAATTCAATTTTATGAACAAAATCAATCAACCTGCAATTTGCAAAGGAATCGTCTTAATTCTCAACAAAAATCAGGGTTGGGTCGTAAAAAAATTCAGTTTTGAATTTGTGCAATAGCCATGCGATAGTCATTTAAAAACATTTTGCTTGATATGGGTCTTGAGCCTACCTATGAGAACCCTGCCGTCTGTCATTGTGATCTTCATGCTTTTGTTGAGCCATTGCTCAAGCGCTTTCACCCCTGGTCTCGTCTCTTCATCTTGGGCGGCATTCTGCAAGAAAAAAGTTCTCACTTAGACCTACAGAACTTTACAGATACAACAATAATTTGACAATTTGAGAAGCGTCGTTCTCCTCCCGGCTCCCGTTATTGTAGTCTTTCAGCATACATGTGATAAAGTAGCCCTTCAAGAACAAATCTGTTCAATCGTGGCATAAGTTATCACACACATTTCATGTATCGGCCCTCAGAATCAGAATATCTTTATTGTCCCAGTACAGTTATTATAAAAATTAAATTGAATTATCGTAAGAGAAAATATATAGCAACAGGGACTGGAGGCCACTTTAGGAAAATATTATTTTCGTTGTCAAGTGACCCCCTCAGGATATCGATCATATATAGGCCTTGAGCCCTCCCTACGATTGTACTATAATACGACCCTCTCGGGTCTGATACTAGGTTTCAGGGATCGATTCCAGGGCAGTAATGTGAAATGCTATTTGACGGCCTTTAACAGGCACAAATCCAGGATTTTTTTACGGTTCGGGGGGGGGGGGCATGCCTTTGGGACTAAATTTTTTCCCGAAAGCAAAATGAAAGATTAACTGATGCGAATATGAGTATTGAAAACATACTCAGGATTTCGACCACCACGGAGGGACTTTATGCCCATCAACTATTTTTGGCAGAACGCTCCTCCCCCCCCCCCCCCCCCCCTCCCCCCCCAGTGGCAGATCCAGACAGGGTGGTCTAGGGGCGCGGTAGTACACGTACACCTTTTTTCCAGCATTCGCGAGCCTGCATCAGCATCAAAATGGTACATAAATACCCAGTGGTCTAGGGGGGGGGGCCGCCCCCCAGGACCCTCTGGCATCCGCCACTGCCCCCCCCCCCCACTGCAGCATGTGTTTCACGATTTTCAATGGACTTTTCACCCCCAATAATACGCCCCACTCACTCTATGCTTTTGGCATGGTACCCTCTGACTACCGTTCTTCAAAATTACATGAAAACTACAACAGAAATCACAAAAGGAAAACTACAAACAGGACAAAAGCAGTTTCAATCCACTCACCGACTCATCGCCGGCCGCCATTTTCCAACAAGTGCTGGTCACGTGAACGATCACATGGGATCTAATACGATCATGTGACCAGTTTGTTTACTAGCAACAGACAGAAGCAGACAGCAGAAACCACGTTTTGCAGGTTTTAAATTAAAATCAAGATGGCAAGGCCGAAGTATTACACCCCCAGTGAAGTGTCGGTCCACAACACGATTGAGGACATGTGGGTCTCGTTTCTGGGCAAAGTTTATGACCTGACACCCCTCTGTGAAACGTGGAAAGGTAATTAAATGTCAAAAGATTTTTGAGATTCCTGATCATCATGTCATTCAATTCATGAATAGCCTCAAGGAGGACACAGTCACCAAGTCAGTATCAATGCATTTAAAACTGCACTGATATCGGAATGGGCTAATCACCCAGACAGATATCTTGAGTAGCAGGGTGAATTGTCCAATTTACTTTATTTATTTATTTATTCATTTATTTACTTTTTTTTTTTTTCCTGTTTTGTTTGTTCTTATTATTTTACACTTAGCTATTTATTTTTCATCTTTAAGATATACTACTTATCTGTCGGTTATTTCATTTGTTTCATTTGTTTTAATTTGCAGATTGAGTGTTTCAATCAGGTGCTATCTCTCTTATTTAACTTGTTTACCTCAATCCCCACCAGTTCTGGCACAAGGCACAAGTTTTGTTTTTGTTCAATCCAGTACGCACCATGAATTCGCTCATCGGCGACAGCAGAGCAAAAGGCCTTAAATTGGGGTCTTTAGCGTCAAAAATCAGCGACAACTGGGGTAAATCTGGCGCCACAATTGCTGCCATGGAAGAACTGTGTCGTGATTGCGTAATCATGCATCATGGGGAAGATGATTATGGAGAAAAACTCCATATTTACATAACCGCTGGCATTTGTAACATCACCAGCAGAGTAAAATACTCTAATTATGAAGAGACTTATTATGACGTCGAACATGCCGATTTAATCATGGACAATGTAATGGAAGAATTAGAATACATCCAACGTTATGTACTATCCCAAAATGCCACACCCATCTTTTGTACAATTTACCCATTAAGTTTAAAGACCTGGAATGAAACTCGATTAATTCAAAACAAAACGGCCAACCTTTGCATGACTCGAGACTACGAAGTTATGCAGATGAATTTAGAATCAGATACTGAAATTATTAACAACCATATCTTTAACCTAAACAAAAATCTCAACATGTCCACCCCTAATTTAGCAAAACAACTCAAACATTTCAGGGGTCCAAAGAAACACCGCTCGTACCGTTACAACCTGCTGGTAGATGGTTGTCATCCGAGCAGTGACTTTAAATCGATGATAGTCAAGTCAATAAGCCAGTCAATTGATAAAAACCGATCTCGCCGATAACTCTTCACTGTTGCAAATTGCACATAGTGTACATAAAACACTCATCTCATTACTCCATCTTCAATCATTAATCTCCAACGGCTTGTTGTTTCTGTCTTTGAGGACGGTCACCTGAGACCTTCTCGGGGCAGTTCAACCTGTCCGGTGGTCCATCTTCGGGGTTTCATATTCTCATGTATTTTTTTTTCTTCTCATTTTACTCACTTTGTTGTCCGTTGTTGTGGTGAGGGAAATATACTTCTCGTTCTATTTCAATTTATTCAAATGAATTTATTTATATTCTTTTTAATCTTATTCCACGTGCCTCTTGAATCTATAGCCGTTCGACTGTGTTTTTTATGTGTGTGTACTTAATAACTTATGTACTATGTAATTGCATCTGTCTCTGTGCATCTGCTACAGAGTACATAGTCCTCTTTACTCGGCGCATTGCTGCATGTTGCTGGCCAGCGGATGGAGTTGTAAGCTGACTACGTACTGTCGTAATTGTATTGAATGGACTGGGATGAACGAGGGCCTACAACACATACCAGAGGAGACAACGGAGAGGCCTACAACCCAAGGGTTTCGGCCTAAACCCTGTCTACACGTCTACACGTCTACACATGACATGTGTCAACCTCACCCAGGACCTGTCAACTGTCACTCATTTCATTTCTCATTTTCTTAGTCTCTGACATTTTAGTTGATCACCAGAAAATTATTTTGTTTGGCCCGCCACAGGACGGGCATTATGTTTTCATTTGCGGATGTCTGTCCGTCTAGCTAGTAGCTGTCTGTCTGTTAGAGAGATTTAGGAAAAATCACTGGACGCTTTCTAATGAAATTCCACAAGATTTTTCTAATCACCGAAACGAAGAACTGATTAAAATTAGGTGAAGATCCCTCGAGCGGATATGCCACAGTCAAAGGTTACAATTATCCTCCTCTTTATCAGTTTATCGAGCTATCCTTTGGATACACCGGCATATGTAATGAATGTAATTCCTTTCCTATTCACTATTCCCTCTTTTACTAACACTGTGTCATTCCTTTGCTTGGCCTTACACCCCCTCTGGGACTTACACTTAATTGATCAGGATCAGTTAATATTTGCATACATAAATGACAAATGTTTTGGTGAAGCAACCAATTGACAATAATTAAAATTAAAGTAGACCTAATTTCTTGACAAATTATTGGTAAATATGATCATATATACTGTGCCTCTTTGATTGTTATTTTCAATTTTTGAAAAATGTATTAATCATAATTTAATGTATTTCCAATTTTACAGGTGATGTCCTTTTAAAACCAATATCGGCCGCAGGTGGCAAGGACATAACACACTGGTTCAACCCTAAAACCAAAGACGTGAGTTCATTGACATGAATGTGCTGTACTCATTTAATAGGCCTTCAAGTTCTTCTCTAAAATTGTATGATGTTTGACTAAATCTTTCAAAGAAACAGAAACAGAATTAACACATGTTAACAACATCATATAATTTCTTGCCCTGAATTTAAAAGATCATAGATCAAACGTAGGCCTTAGGTCAATGTATATAAATGTATTTCCGCTCGTAATCAACCAAATATCCTACAAATATCCCAAACAAATCAAATATTTCACTCCAGATCAGAACACACGTGGACCCCTTAACCGGCTGTACAATTCCTTATACCCCTAATGGCCGCTTCATCCACATTCCTCCCCCCATGCCCGCTTCTGATTGGGCCAATGATTTTGGGCGCCCCTGGTGGAAGGACGACAGTTACAGCATCGGGATTCTCTCAAAGAAAACGCGATACGTCAAAATCATCAACACGCTAACTTCACAGGCACATGTTTTGGAGGTAGGTAGAAAATTTTACTTCATTCAGGCCTATTTAAGGAGGGTATTGTCGTTGGTCAGTTTTGTGTGGAGTGAAGAAAATTTGTTAATTTTTTTATTTAATTGCAAATGGCAAAAGCTATACCAAGAACCCCCTCCAGCCCCTCCTTCAAGAAAACATCTAGCTACACCACTGGAA
Source organism: Platynereis dumerilii (assembly GCA_026936325.1). NCBI lineage: Eukaryota > Metazoa > Annelida > Polychaeta > Phyllodocida > Nereididae > Platynereis > Platynereis dumerilii. Next base: position 1,395,100 of record JAPTHN010000052.1, on the reverse strand, counting down.
GCCTTGATCCGACAGTGGTATATCTCTGCCACTGTACGCCATTCTGTGACATATTAAGAAACAAAAAAATACCTATGGCACCCATTATTAATTACATTATTAACATTTGCAGGTCTGTTCAGAAGAAACAATGAATGAAATTTTAGAGCGCTACTCAGTTTACAACACACATGCAGCTAGTTACACATGGAAGTACGATGGTAAGTGGGTTACTATTGTGATGAGTCCAGTATCTTAAATTATTCATTTGCATACTCGCTGTTTGCCCAGAATCATGAAGCCACCTCCGCTGCAGTTCAGCCGACTATTGAGTTGCGAGGTTTCCATAGAAGTGTTCTCGGCACCCCCCCTAGCATTAGATACTCTTAGTATAGGCCAGTGTTGGAGGCCTCAGGGCCATGTTTGATGGCCTCGGGCTGGCCTTGGTCTCGGGCTGGCCTTGGTCACGGGCTGCCTTGGTCTCGTGAGGCTGGCCTTGGTCTGGGGAGGCTGGCCTTGGTGTTGGAGGCCTCACTGGCTTATGCCTCTGTCTCGGTGTCTCAGCCTAGGGATTACCAGTCAACCAGGCGACATCACTACAAACTGGACGACAACCATCCCGGCGACACACCACTATCAGCCAGTCGAAGGTCTGTCCCCAGTGTTTGTCGCCTAGTTAAACAGACTGTCACATTGCAAAAAGTGCTTGTCGCCAAGTGCAAAGGTTTGTCGACTGGATGGAAGTGACAAGTGTTTTCAAAATTTTGTGCAGCCTAGTTGGTACTGCCATGGTGTCGCCTAGTCAGCAGTCGCCTTGGCCTTGTTGACTGCACACCCGGTCTAGGATGTCCCAACCTCGACTATTTGCCCTGACAATAGGGTTGCAACGATACATGATATTTCCCATTAAAACCATATTTTACATTCAAAATCCAATTCCTTAGTCCACCAGAAGAATAATATTTTATACCTTGGGAAGTGATGGGTATTCGAAATAGCAAGCATGCCCACTGTTTCACGATTTTCTGTTCTTTAAATGGTTAAAAAATGATTTTTAACGCCTTATGCCCCAAATGAAGGTCTGTTTTACCCTAAGTCAGCAGCCACATCTTCGGACATTGTACGTGAAAAGGCCAGATTTTGTATCATGATAATCCTAGATTTTGTATCACGATAACGATACAAGATTTTGTATCACGATACCAACGGAATATCGATATATCGCTGCAACCCTACCTGACAAATCATTTGTAAATGTCATAAATGAACATTGCTTCATTTTCTCCAGGCAACAACCTAGACATGGACAAGACCCTGGAAGAAAACGGCATCACAGATGAAGATGAAGATTTCTACCAACTGGGGATGGACGATAATCGCTATCTTCCCGCTATAGGTTTATATTACAACGACGACTTGACAGAATCTTAGATAAAACCATTTTATTGTTCATATATTTATATTTATGCATCTCATACATTTATACATGTAACATGTTTTCAAAAATATAATTCATATCAATTACAACTTCACTGGCTTACGTTTTAAACTTGTTATACCAGTAATTACAATTTCCTTAATGAACCATTTTTGATAAGCTTTTTCAGTCTTCTAGGCCTATAATATACATAAATACAGGGTGGGGACCCAAAATGAACGCATTTGATCATGATATCGTTTTTCAGTGGGTCTGAGCGCAATTTTTGGGTTCCCACCCTGTATTTTAAACCCTACAAATATTGAGCTAATTTTTTTTTCAAAAAATAAAATAAGGCTTACAGTTACTAATTTACAAAGAAAACTTTTCTTTATGACATTTGTTTTACTTAGAAACTTAAATCCTCTTTCTGTATCACATTGTACAATTGCCTACCAATTCAAATAAAAATTTATTTAAGTGATTCACATTTACCATTTAAAATATATCTCGTGTAGCTCCGAAGTAACAGCCTTTTACAGAATGTGTTCAAGTGAAAAAAAAAAAAATTATCATTGCACAACAAAACATGTCTATAACAAAACAAAATAAATAAGTAAAGTATGTACAGCTTGGACAAAAAAACAACTACTTTTAATTAGGCCATCAGGCATCGAAGGTAAGATGCAGGTCTTATCAAAAAAATTGACTAAACGCAATTAATTCTGTTTTCAATTATTTATAGGCCTAAAGCCACAATGAGCAATTATTGGAAACGGAAAAATTAAAGCATGCAGGCTTTTTCATCAAACCTATTTTCAAACAGCCAAAATACACCAATGAAGAATGAGCGATTAACCAGAATTTTGAGAAATCACTGTTCTTTGTCGGAAAACAATTAATAAATGCTACTTCTCAGCTTCTGTGAAGAAGCTACGATTATGATAAGGACAGACTTGATCCATTTCTAGCTTCTTGTATCAACCGAACAGATTTTCTGTCTATGAAAAAATAATAATTTAATTTATCCACAATATTTAATTGCCATTATAAAATGTTGAGAATAGACCTTTCTTTGGTCATACCAACCCTTGTAGTGGACCAGCCAAGACATGATTCTGTACTGGTTGAGGCATTTTTTTGTTAATGCAAGGAAACCATGCCAGATAGATAGGTCATAGGTCAGAGAAAAAGATTAGGGTGGATGCCACCGTCACATTTGCATATTTATGTTAATTAGAGCTCGTTAAGGTCAAAACGAAGAAATTTCAGGTTTTTTACCAATTTTTCAAAGTTAAAAAAATTCGATTCAACTTATGAAGACAGAATTGATAGCTGAAGGTCAAAATTGATATTTAAGCAACAAAAAAAAAAATTTGTAAAGATAAAACTGACAATTAATGCCTTAATTAAGGTTTTTGGGTCATTTCTAGGTCAATTATGTTTAACTTAGAACGCACCCTTTTTTCAAATGTCAGACGAATATTTAGCAAAGCAAAATGACAACATGGATTCAGTTATGTTTTTTTAAATTCCAAATCACAAAAAACATTAACACAATCATAAGTGATTTACAGGTAATTTGTTAATTAAATGCATACAAAACACTGTTGTGGACCAGCCAATACATGATTCTGTACTGTTAGAGGCATTTCTTGTTAATGGTAGGAACCTACATATCGATGGTGAAAGTGCAAAACCTCGTATGTCAAAATTTTGCTATTTTTAGATTTTGAGTGGAATGACTAATTCAATATCCAATACATGTTGTCAATTGTTCACCTTGCCTCTTTGCTATTTTTGGAAGCTGTAACAGAATGATTTAACCATGGTTTCACCAAACCTTGTATGTCGATTAGTTCCAAAAAGTGAAAGTGCAAAACCTCGTAACTCAAATCAGAACTTTGAAGCACATATTTAGGATATTTCAACCTTTTTTGAAAAATTATGATTGTGGTACGTTTTTTATGGCTCACAGGAAATTTCCTTTTTAAAAATTTTTTACCTCCCTATATTTATTGTGGTGATATAGGCTATTGAAAAAAAGTGTGCACAAAAATTTGAAAAAAGTGTCATTTTCCTCATTTTTGCCATTGTAGCCACTAATTAAAATTAGCAGTTGTTATTTATCATGGTCAAATTATATTTTTTACTGTTTACCTATAGATTAAAGGTACATTGAATACTGCAAGTTGCTTTAAAGTGTGAAAAATGGTCGAGTTACAAGGTTTTGCACCGTACTAAGTGAAAGTGCAAAACCTTGTAAGTCAACATTTTCAATCATATCTGATGTGACATCAATGCTAGGGGTCAACGACCTCTGACAAAAAGTTATGCTAAAACAGGGTGTCACTTTCTATAAATCAAGTTGAGCCTAACTCACATATTGATAAACATTACCATAAAAAAAGATCGGTGATGGTTTTTTCCAATTTCTGAAAAATGGCTTTTTTTGACATACGAGGTTTTGCACTTTCACCATCGATATGCCAGTTTGATAGGTAATAGGTTAGAGAAAAGGACTAGGGTGGAAGCCACTTCCAGATTTGAATTTTAAGGTTAATTATTAACTAATTAGAGGTCGTTAAGGTCAAAACCAAGAAAATGCTGATTTTTCAGCAAAAATTGAAAATAAAATTAATCAAAATGACCTAAAGTGACTAAATAGCACAACCTTAGGCCAAAACTATACCTCAAAGTAATGAACTTTGCTATTTGATACTTAATTAATGCACTTCATCCTTAGTACATGGGAGAATTTTGTTTCAGAAGAGATTTTTGACACTGACAGCAACATTTACTTAGCGTTTGGAGGGTTGACAGTTGTAGTAACATGAAAACAAATATGCCAAATGAAAGCTGTCATTATGGGCCATCCATCCATATCCATTTTGGTGTGTTAAGAATGTCTAATATTGTGATTAGGATAGGTGGAATTGAAAATACATTGGAGAATTTTATGCTTCCGAGGAGATTTTTGACACTGACCAAAATATTTATTTAGCTTTTGGAGGGTTTACAGTTGTAGTAACAAGGAACATAGGTGCCAAATGAAGGCTTTCATGAAGGGCTATTTATCCATATCCATTTTGACGGGTTAGAAAGGAGTTATATGGTGATTAGGACAGGCGGAATTGAAAATATATGGGAGAATTTTGTGTTTCCCAGGAGATTTTTGACACTTACCGCAACATTTATTTAGTTTTTAGAGGGTTGAAATTTGTAGTAACAAGGAACCAAGGTGCCAAATGAAGGCTTACATCACAGGCTGTCCATCCACATTTGTTTTGTTGGGTTAGGAATGATTTATAAGGTGATTAGGACAGGTGGAATTGAAAATACATTTGATAATTTTGTGTTTCCGAGGAGATTTTTGACACTGACCGCAACATTTATTTAGCTTTTGGAGGGTTTACAACTGTATTAACAAGGAAACCAAGGTGCCAAATGAAAGCTTACACAAAGGGCTACTTATCCACATCCATTTTGATGGGTTAGATAGGAGTTATATAGTGATTAGGACAGGCGGAATTGAAAATACATGGGAGAGTTTTGTTTTTCTGAGGAGATTTTTAACACTGACCGCAACATTTATTTAGTTTTTGGAGGGTTGAGAACTGTAGTAACAAGGAAAGAAATGTGCCAAATGCAAGCTCACATCAAGGGCTATTTATCCATATCCATTTTGATGGGTTAGAAAGGAGTTATATGATGATTAGTACAGGCGGAATTGAAAAAACATGGGAGAGTTTTGTGTTTCCGAGGAGATTTTTGATACTGACCATAACATTTATTTAGCTTTAAGAGGGTTGAAAGTTGTAGTTACAAGGAACCAAGGTGCCAATTGAAGGCTTATATCAAGGGCTATGTATCCACATTTTTTTTTGTTGGGTTAGGAATTATTTTTGTGGTGATTAGGACAGGCGGAATTGAAAATACATGGGAGAATTTTGTGTTTCCGAGGAGATTTTTGACACTGACCGCAACATTTATTTAGCTTTTGGAGGGTTGAAAACTGTAGTAACAAGGAAACCAATGTGCCAATGCAGGCTTACATCAAGGGCTATTTACCCATATCCATTTTGATGGGTTAAGAATGAGTTATATGGTGATTAGGACAGGTGGAATTGAAAATGCATGGGAGAGTTTTGTGTTTCCGAGGAGATTTTAACACTAACCGCAACATTTATTTAGCTTTTGGAGGGTTGAAAACTGTAGTAACAAGGAAACCAATGTGCCAAATGCAAGCTTACATCAAGGGCTACTTCTCCATATCAATTTTGATGGGTTAGGAATGAGTTATATGGTGATTAGGACAGGCGGAATTGAAAATACATGGGAGAGTTTTGTGTTTCCGTGGAGATTTTAACACTGACCGCAACATTTATTTAGCTTATGGAGGGTTGAAAACAGTGGTAACAAGGAAACCAATGTGCCAAATGCAAGCTTACATCAAGGGCTATTTATCCATATCCATTTTGATGGGTTTAGAATGAGTTATATGGTGATTAGGACAGAGGGAATTGAAAATACATGGGAGAGTTTTGTGTTTCCGAAGAGATTTTAACACTGACCGCAACATTTATTTAGCTTTTGGAGGATTGAAAACTGTAGTAACAAGGAAACCAATGTGCCAAATGCAAGCTTAACATGATATAATTCCATCAGAAAAATGTGTATAACAATCCCATTGAACAATGAATCATTAAGACTGTGAACATAGTAGTTGAACAGCCATATAATTTTCCAGGCTTTTGCAATTGTTGATCGTCTTCTTAGCTTGTACGCATGGGGAACCCATATATTGTAGTACATATAAATCTTGTAATTTTCATAAAAATTATGGCAAAAACATATAAGATCACATATAAATACACTGTAGTGCCTAAACCAAGTAACTGATTAAATTTCAGTGATTTTTTCTTCCTCGTGGTACATGGACTGCTTGACGACCTTTGCTAATTGCAAAACAGTAATTATTGCCTAATGAATGATTTAAAGGGTACTGATATGGTCACAAGTGTGAAAGCCCAACCCCTTTGATCCTTTTGAAGCTATTCTGTGTACCATGGGCAACATTAACACTACTGAAAGAGAAAAAACATGAATTTTCAGTAAAATTGCCTTAATAACCTTTAACGACCCCTAATTGACCTTAAAATTAAAAATTGACGCCGGCATCCACCCCTACCTTTAATCCCTTCCCCCATAGCCCACTTCTACCATGGTTGCCAAGTATTAACAAGAAATGCCGGAAAAAAATTTTCTAGAGGCTTTTTTGGACTTTGGCTGGTCCACTATTGATTGAATAAGTTTTTCAATAAGCATGATAAGACTTGAGAAGCTAAAGATCAATTATGCCCAGCCTATTTAATAGCATAATAACAGATAATGATTCAATTGCCATAATTTTTTGAAAACACAACAAACCAGCAGTAAAAATCAACTCTTTCCGCTGCCTCTTTATACACAATAAACAACAGAATTAAATAACAGTAAATTCATAATCCCAGTGTAAAATGCCTACTTTAATAATATTTCCAGTATGATCAAATTTTCATTAATATCCTGGTATATCAAAACTCATTCCATTTTAACAAGTTGAATAACAATTATTGCAACAATGATAATATCCTATAATTGAATTAATTAAAACTAAAGCACATTTCTACATAACATTTGATACAGTATATAATGGCATAACATTTATATGACAACATTGAATATATGCCTATTGCTGCACTGCGCCCTTGAAGCAACCGCTGATCAGTTTAACTCTTCTGTTTAACAGTCTCAAGCATAACATTAAGTCAAAATATGAACATAAGAAATATAAAGCTAATATATTCGATAAGAGAATACAAAACTGAGAATTCAACTGTAAAGCCTCATTGACTACACTGGAATGACTGAGAAAAAGGGAATAACATATTTGACAATTGAATAACACATTTAAAGTTATACGGCCACAACCTAGCATGCATACAGTGACTGTATTACAGTCTCAATAAATTTATGTGTGTTTGAATAAAACACCCTGCTGCTTGTCCTCAACCCTAGCATTACATTCATATTTTCAAAGCCTTGAAAAATCATTGCCTTCTTGAATACATACTAGTATATGTATGACGTTCATCTTAAAAATTTTTTAGATTTGTTTTAAAAGTCAATTTTAAACATTTTCATAAATTTCAACAATGTTAATTACTTTTCCATTATTTTCTAAACATACAAATAAACTAGGTTGTGTAGAGAAACTCATTTATAAGAGTATCTTACCAGATCAAGCAAAATGAGACACAATATTTTTCACCAAAATTAAAGATTTTTGAGAATTTTTAAAAGTCAATTTTAAAATTTTCAAAACTTTCAAAATGGTTTTAGTTTCCAAGTATTTTCTAAAAATTTTAATTAGTTTTCAAGTATTTTCTAAAAATTTTAATCAACTAGATTGTCTAAAGAAACTCATTTATAACAATATCACGCCAGATCGAGGCACAATGGCACAAAACGTCTAACACTCTTTCTCTCTCTTACTTCTCTCTCTCCTTCTCTCTCTCCTTCTCTCTCTCACTTCAGTCGGTGGACACTCACACAATTTCTAAAAATTTCTCTAAAACTTTTTCGGAGGTATTATTTCCTAATTTGTTGTCATTGTTACCTACACGACCAAGAGGCATGCGGTAAGCTCTGAAGACGTTTGATTGTTACACGTTTCCATAGCAACCAGCAAACTCCAATCACGAAGCATATCGTAGAAAGGATGAAGTAGCCGTCTAGCGTGGTGTTGCAAGTGCCGCCTTTCTCTTCACATATCTGAAAGGGAGGCCACAAATTAATATAAAATTTATAAGAACTTTCGAGTCTAAGTCAGCAGTATAGAGTCTTGGAGTCTGAGGTTTTTCGGTGGAGTCGGACTCTAACTTCGGTTTTCAAGTGGGGGCGAAAAGTTAATCTCCTGACTCCTAAATTCCTAAATATTATTTAAATAATTGAGAAAAAGCTTTGTGAATGTATCAAATTTTAAAAGACCTATCACAAAACAATTCTGGTAAAACTATTTTAACAAGAATCCATGGATTCAAAACCGGCCTTTGGCAATTGTATATTCGGGATTGAAATCATGAAGAGGGTGATTTACAAATTATACATATTATTACATGGACTGTTTTTGCATTGAGCAGTGATTGCCAGACTGATAGTGTTTGCTGCAGGCCATAAAAACTTTGTGGGGAACCTCTTAGCAAATGCCTATACCATATTTCAGAACTGTAAGTCATATTGGAAATTTTCTCATAATTTATGAGCAAATCCCCAAACCAAATAATAAAGTCGCCGTGGGCAATTCAAAATATGGTGGCCATTTTGGCAGCCATCTTGGATTTTTCCAAACATTTCTGAGGGGGTCCCCTAAGTGAATCCGTATACCAATTTGCATAAATCTAAGTGAAATACTAAAGTCACAGTGGGCAATTCAAAATATGGCGGCCATTTTGGCAGCCATCTTGGATTTTTCCAAAAAATTTTGAGGGAGTCCACAAAGTGACTCCCTACACCAAATTTCATAAATCCAAGTCAAATACTGGCAGCCTTTAAAACTCGCTCTGAACTTTCACAAGGCATGCGGGCCGGTAAAAACTGGTTTACAGGACCACCAGAATTTTTACAGGCCCGTTTCTTTGTGGTGTCAAGAGTTTTTTTGCAACCTTTTCTGCAGACTACAATTAAAACACCACTTTAGTTTACAATCTGTAAAACTGATATCCAAACAGAGTGGGCTGTTGCACTGTGAAAATGGCACTTCAAATAGCCTTCTCTTCATCATGACTAATCAAATAGCCTCTATGTTTCTCATGGACGTTAAATTTGGGGAGATGACACTTCATCAGTTATTATGACTCACAGTCACAGAGTGCCAAAATCTGTGGGAAGCAAACACTCATTTTATGCATATCAAATTTACAGGCTGTAATGATAAAGTTTGTCAAAATATTATGTCAGAATGAGAAATGCACTGAGGAAGGCTCTGGTCTCTTGGTGGAGTTTAGTGGATGGGTGTTGATAGATATTGCTTGCAGGAATAACTTGGCAATGGTACATAACTTCATCATAGCACTGTACAGAAAGCTGGTGAAGAAGTAGACAATGCCAAGTGTTATACAAACATAATGATCCACTGAGCAAATATGCCTCATCTAGACATGAACAATTATTTTAAAACACAAGTACTGAAATGGTTTGACTCTCACAGTGCTTTGGAATTATAAGCAATCCTGACACAGGGGCATCTTCTCCAATGAGGCTCACAGGCCCACTGCTGGCTGCAGCTGTTCATTGCACCTGTAACCATGGTAACCCCTTACAGCTACCTGAATCCCCCATTCATAATGGGCAGGTCCATATTTGACATTGGCCCCATTGCTCACTGGGTAGCAGCACTGTGTTCAGAGGGCAAGGCAAGTGGAAAAAGTGGACATGGACATGGACATGGACAGGACACATTTACACATGGACAAGTGGACAAGAGTCCCATTTCACCAAAAATCTGTTTAAGCCCTCCTCTAATAACCTGCCTTTGGCCGGTTAAAAATATTTAAAATCCAATAAAACCAATATTGAATTGATGTTTTTCTTGGCTAACCACATGAAACTTATGTACGAGTGAGTGAGTGAGTTTGTGTTTTACGCCCCATCAGAACCGGTGTGGGCTATTTAGAGGCAAAAAACGTATGTACAAAAAGAGGAGTTGGGAGTCGACATTCAGGAGACCTAATTAAGGAGTCGGAGTCAAAATTCAGGAGATCTGAGGAGTCAGAGTCGGTCCATTTGTTACCAGACTCAAACATTAAGCTATTTAATCATTATAGGTCAAGGCACTATTTGCAGCTTTGAATTGGAAAAACATTGAAACTAGGCCTAGTGCATAAATTGAAGTACAAGATAAAATTGGTCCCAGTTATCAAGAATTGGCAATTTCATCCTTCTACTTACAGTTTTTTCGTCTGCAGAGGCACACATGTTTCCACTTAGCCCAACGCATTCCTTCCACGTCAGGTTGTCCACCAACCAGAGGGCGACAGTGACTGGCCAGTTGCCACCTGTTGACAAACGGAACGTTTTGAATTTAAAACATTCTTAAAATTCTTTAATATAAAGTGTCTAGTGCTTAAGTTTACATAAGAAGCATTAGAGATGCACCGATCCGGTATCAAATATTAGTATTGATACCGATCCAGCACCAAATAGCAGTATCGGATCCGACGTGGAAAAGTGGTATCGGTGCATCCAGAGGAAGCTTGTTTGCGTATATAATATGCCAAGGTGTGACCAGAAATTAACAAAACAGTGCTCTACAACAAGAAAGGTCCAACTACTTCCACAAATGCTAAAAGAAATAAGAGAATAAATTGTTAACGAAAACTCTATTCACCTGAGCTACCAAAAAGCTACCACACAATATTACATGTCAGATATATAATCACTGATGCACGCAGAATAAATTGAGTATTCTTACCAAAATTAGTAATAGTATTGAGTAGAGTCATGTAGGTGCCTCCGATGAGCGGGTCACTGATCTTAGCGAAGAACGACATTTGAGCAACAAACATGCTGTACAGGGTCACCTGGAAATTAAAATAATAATTGGTTTTTTAATTGAATTGATTGTATGCAGCATCATTAAGGCCAGACATAATTCATCTTTAGCTTCTCGAGGTAAGTTTTGGTCGGTAGAACGAAAAAAAAAAGGTGAAATCTCAATTTTTTATAATGTCAATTTGAAAAAAATTCTGGTTATGCTCAAGTTTTTTTCCATAGGCAGCAAATCTATTGTGTCGGTCGATCCGAAAAGCTAAAAAATAAAAAAGTCTGGCCTAAAGGAGCAGTGTCTGTAATTATAATCACAAAGCATTGAGCGATTTCCATTGAGGAAGGCGAGGGGGGTGACAGGGGCCCTTCATCCTGTATTAATGCACTTGGTAGGCTAATTACTATTAATTAGGACAGGAGGAGGACATGGCACTGAGGCGAAGCATGATTGAAACAGCCGTCAAACATAGGCCCAGGTGACCCGGCATGAGCTGGATTCAAACCCTGGACCCAACGATTAGCAGCCAGCATGCTACCACTGAGCTAACCCTCCCCCTCCATTTAGGACAGCACAGAGTTCCATTTGAATGGTAGGGAGTTCCATTTGGGATGGAAGCAAGTTCCATTTTGGATGGTAGCAAGTTCCATTTGGGATGGTACCAAGTTCCATTCAGGATGGTAGGATGTTGCAAGATGTTGCAAGTTCCATTTAGGATGATAGCAAGTTCCATTTAGGATGGTAGTGATCGCACATTTTATCAAAATTTGAAATACTGTCTTTTGCCAGATTTCACTAATATATTTAAAGTAAACATATTCAAGGAAGAAAATCGAACTTCATTGTGATTAAACAATCAATAATTGTACTTATCGTGATTACCTGATGAAGTGCGTAGACTAGTAGGATGATGAGGTACAGGTAGAAGGGGTATTCCCCTGCACCCGTTTTGGTCGTTGGTGTGAACCATACAAGCCACATATACACCAGGCCCATGATCAACCTAAAACGAGACAAAAGTTAATTGTTGCTTTAGATTATTCAACAACGCCACTGATGTAGGTCGCAGAAAATTATGGCTACATTTCTGCTAGATCTTCAGAGGGTAAATTAATCTACTAGGTCAATCTTTTTAAGACATTTATTGCCCAAAAATAGGGAACTTGTACAAATCACTGTTTATTGTAACAGCGCTCTTCACATCAAACATGAACTCGGAAATAAAACGGTGGTGATACTGCAGAATATTGTGTTGACATCATAAGCACTCACAGGTTCATTTTGTGGTTGTGTCACCAGAGAAATGGCTCGATGTCAGAAAAATTTCGGAACATGTGCAACATTTAAAAGTCGCCAAAACACTGCGAAAATGTGACTAAAAGTTAAAGCGGAGGCATGTAACTTGATGTCTGTGAAGAAATTTCAAACGTAAGTGGCGTGGTTGTTTAGATATTGACAAACCAAGTGTTCGCATTTAGAGGTGACTACATCTGTAATATGATATTATGAACTTCTTCAAGAGAACAATAAAATTTTCAATCACGAACCTGTAGGGCATAGCTTTAGCAAAGACGTCCATAGGTCGTGGGCCAGCCGTGTATTTACTGATTAACAAAGGCATGACGATCTGAAGAGGGACCATGGGAATGCCCAGAAGTGCTAAGTTCTGTTTGGGAACTCCTTCTTCAATCAGCTTCAAGCCGGTGATGCCGTCCGCAGCTGCGAAGCCAACCTGTAATGAGATGCAAATTTATGCAAATTAACAGAAATTGTAACTTCAAGCTGACTCTACATGAAATCAGCAGTAATGTGGATGGATGGATGATTTGGGCTTTACATCCTGTATTCATACACTTGATAGGCTAAAATTTTACGGTTTGTCCCATAACATGCAAACTGGTGTTTGGCCTGATTGCTCAGCATCTACAAGTCACACAGCAGAGAAACGCATACACACAGTGACACAGGTAGATAAGCTATTTTGAAAATTAATTTATCCCATTTTTGTGATGTTTTGGTGTCGTTTTTGGCCGATTTATTATTATCGCCACATTCAAACAAGTGGGAAAAACTGTAGGACAGGTTTTCATAAGCAGAAGAAAGTGATTCATATAATTTAGCCAAACAGAATCAGAATATACCAGGTAACCCAACATTTTGGTCGATTTAGCCGATACAAAAGCACTTACCTTGGCAGTGAGCAGTATCACAATGAGCGACTGGACGCTGGGCAGTTTGACGATGGTCCACAGGGACTGGTAAGTCTCGACCACCCCGTGTTCTGGGTCGGTCTCCCTGTTCATGGTCTCTCGTTTAAAGATGGCCACCAGGCTGGTCGTGACGAAGAACACGATGCCCCAGAACCACAGGAACCCTGAAGGAGAAAAATAGGAATTCATGATAGAAATATAAACGGATAGTGTAGATGGATGAGTGAGGCTTTACGTCCTGTATTTATGCACTTGGTAGGTTAATTAGGACAGGAGGAGGACACGGCAATTAGGCGAATGATGATTGAAACAGCTGTCTAACATAGGCTCAGGTGGCCCGGCAAGAGCCGGATTCGAACCCTGGACCCAGCGATTGGCAGTCAAGCACGCTACCACTGGACCAACCCTTCCCCCCCCCAGATAGTGTAGATAGATAGATAGTTAGATAGATACTTGATAGATACTATTAGATAGATAGATAGATAGAAAGATAGACATATAGTGTAGACAAATCTATAGATTGAAGTAGAGAGTAACACAATATTTACGCTGTGTATATATATAACTATATAGACAGAAAAGAGAGACAGACAGAGAAAAAGACAAATTTAAAGAGAGGGATAAGATATAGATTAATGGAGAAACAGAAAGAGACAGATAGATACAGAGAGACAGAGGGAGAGATGGTTAGTTGATTTGGGCTTTACGTTCTCTAAGACAGGAGGACAAGGAAAGAGGTGAAGGATGATTGACACGGCCACCCAACATGGGCCCAGGTGACCCAGCATGGATTCGAACCCAGGACCCAGCATTTGGCACCCCAGCTCGCTACCACTGAGCTAATCCTCCTCCAGATGGAGATGGATAAACGGTATGACAGTAATTCAAAAATGGCACAAAATATATTGTAGGGTATATATACTGGACTCCATGAACTTACCAGAAAGAGTGACCACTCCAGTAGGTTGTGGTTCCGATCTGAGGTACGCGTTGCAGAAATCAGCCGACTCCAAACCCATGAAGAGAACATTCCCCAGAAAGAAGCCTGCGGTCTGACCGACAGAGTTGCAGGTGGACGCCCAGCCAACGTTACGTCTGGAATCAACAAAGTCAGAGAAATTAATTAAGTTAAATGAGATAGACGGATGGAATGGATACTCAGATAGTGCAATCCTCCGAGGCAGTAGACCCCGAAGCAGCCGCCAGTTGCACCATTAAGGGCCTTACTTAGGCATCAAGCAGAAGTCAGCTGTTGAAATATTTTGGTGCTGGTTAAAAGTTTCTGCCAGTTCTGGTGATTCCAAGATCTTTTACAGGCCTATTTCTGGGTCAGTGGTTGTCTTTGATGTATTCAGACAGAGAATGAAACTGCCTAAATTTTATTAAAAAGTTTCCTAATTTTGTGATCATTAGACAGTGATTCTACATGTAAGCCGTTACCAGCCATTTGTTAATACATGGCTCAGCCAGTTATTGAACTAAAGAGTTTGGCTAATCCGGCTGGACGGCTGGGCTAGCCAGCCATTTTAAAACTCCAGCCAGATGAAATTAAACACCTTGGGGGTCTACAAGGCAGGTTCATGTCACTTCTAATGAAGGGGCGATTCAACTTGTTAATAGTGATGCACGGATAGTGAAAATAGCCGGATACCGGATAATCCGGCAACACCAACTGCTGGATACCGGATAGTAACCGGATAGTTGGAACCGGATAATAGACATGCGAAAAGGAAGTTTTTCAGCATTCATGGTTGATAATAAAAAAAATTTTCTGAGAGCAGAGAGATATCATGTCCGTCGGGAGGACTGTTCCTCTGATGGAATGTTTTTTTTCTGTCTTATCAAACATCAACATCTTTAGCTGGATTAAATTTCTGAAGATGGTTACATCATGTTTTTGACTGTGTTCTTATAACATTCCTTCATTTATTTTCGAAGTTTTTTCACTTTTATTTGAGCATCCCAGGTATCGGATAATCCGGTTCTGACACCTTAATTCTGCCGGATACCAGATATCCTGCAAATGGGGGACTTCAATGCATCAGGGGTAACCATTAGATAGTGAGTAAACAATGGTGATGTCATCAATTGTGTCATTGTTGCTGTTGTGACATCAACATTGTGACAATGGTGACGTCACAGTGACTCTCTAGTACAGTAGCGCCACCACCAACCACTGAGAAGTCTCCCATTCCAATGTCTGGCCGGATACCTGATACATTGCCGGATATCCGTGCATCCCTACTTGTTAATAACAGTTATTGACAAGTTGATAGGGAGGTGATGATGGCAGAAAAAAGGCGGAGGAGTTAAGTTAAAGGAGATGAGCAACTGAGCATGGCAGGAACAATGGGGGAAATGGATGATTGGGCTTTTATGTCCTGTATTTATGCACTTTGTAGGCTGATTAGGATAGGAGGATGTCAGGGCAATGAGGCAAAGGATGATTGAAACTGCTGTCCCAACATTTGTCCAAGTGACCTGGTAAGAGCCGGTTTTGAACTCAGCACCAAGCGATTGGCAGCCCAGCACCCTACCACTGAGCTAATTATCCACCCCAATGGATGGAGAAGCCATTTTAACAAATCTGATAAAAATCTGATTTTCATAATCCAATCTGAAAAGGCCATTTTTAAAAGCATAATTATTGATTGGACATTTCCTAAGGACTACATTTAAAGCTTACAAATATCATGAATATTGAAAGCCAACAACGCGCCAGATGTGATAAATCAGCCACATTGAAAACGTACACAAAATCAGACTGACACAATTGGAAAATTGGCATATCAAGTGACAGCAGCTACACATATTGATATTTTAAATAAACTGAGACTTACAGACTGGGATTAACTGAGCAGTGTTCACTAAATAATAGTAAGTAGCTGATAAAATGCCAATACTCAGCTTGGTTATCAGATTACTTGCAAATTTAATTAAAAAATGCTCAGAGTGTTCAAATTCATTAAACACTGTACTGACTGGATCTATCTAGATTCTAGATGACACAATTACTTATTAGCTTCACGGTTCTACTGACCCAATATACTTTTTGCCTTTGAATAAAATTAATTGTGCTTTGATTTTATTAAACTGATGACCAAAATCGGAACTACGGTGAACTGAAACATGTGAATTATTCATTGCCGTGGCACGGTGTAGGCCTATCATGATGCAAGAAACCGCGACTTATTCGTACCACAATAAACCGTTGCAGCCCTAGCAGTAATTAGCAAGACGAAGCTGTATATATGACTTAGACAGTAATATGTACCAATGTGTATAATTACCTTGACAGCATAGTCAGTGCCCATCCGTCAACAGCGATGTCTTGTGTGGCAGCGAGGAAATTGAGGCAGAAAAACACAAAAGTTAGGGTTACGACATTAACGGGGGCGTGGGGGTCATTCTCGCCCATTAAATCGTCCACTCGGCCCGACAGGACAAGCATGAATATTCCTATGAGGTATTGTACGGGGACGAGCCAGGATTTCCTCCGTCCAAAGGCAGGTAAATACACAGCGTCCACAATAGGCGCCCACAGTAATTTAACGCTGAAGGGCCACGTCACAAAACTAAACACCGCCTGGTCTTTGTAACTGACACTCCTGCTTTGTAGTAAATACGGAATGCTCCCCGCAAGTCCTAAAGGAATGCCTTGTAAGATGTACAAAAAAATCAACAGCGCAATATTTCCACGGTCCTCATTGAGCCCTCCGTCGCACACTGTCGCCCCCTGGGCGTCCTCTCTTCTCTCCACATCTCCCGACATATTAGTAGCACTCTCTATATTTTCTCCTGTGTACCCGATCGTCTCCCCGTTCGTGTCATTGCCTCTACGGGACTGACGTGGCCTGACCGACATTGTGAAGAACTGAAATGAACAAGTAAAGTGTACTATATCACCGTCATACCAGTGGCGTATTTAGAGGGAGCCATTGGCCTAAATTAACACAAGGAATATTTGAAAAGCCGCGAGCGACTGCATATTTTCTGCATATTATCATCAATTTATGGCCTCCCCAGCCATTTCCAGATACGCCCCTACGTCATAATTGTTAAATTCAGTAGGCTACCCACACCAGTTCAACCGAGCAGGCCTGGTTCACTGGTTGTAGTTGGAAGTTGCGCGGTTGTGTATTATACATTTGCAATATTGCCAATAAAGCAATTGAATTAATTAACACGCAACCTCTTGAACATTGCTAAATTCAAGCAACTTCTGCCAAATCATGGCATGACAATGAATGACATAAACAGATAAATGCATGTCCTGGAAAACAAGACCATGTGTTTTCATCGGAGTTCACATGGTTCAAGAACCACACCTCCAAAATGGTGTACGGTCAACTAGGCGACAAACCAACCAGGCGACACCCATCAGTACCAACTAGGTGACAAGAAATTTGGAAATTTCATACCAGTGCAAACTAGGTGACAAGCAGTTCCAACTAGGTGACACAAATTTACACAGCACTTCCAACTAGGTGACACAAGTTCACAAAATACATCCAACTAGGTGACAATACATTTCCTAATTGACCACCATTGAAGGTGTCCTGTCACCTGGTTGGTATCCCCTGTAAAATATGTGTCACCATCCTGGTCTCTGGGGGGTATCTGCTGTCACCTAGTTGTCCAAAAAGTGTAGCCTAGTTGGTAGTGGTATGTCACCTAGTTGGTTGTCGCCTAGTTGGTAGTGTTGTAGCCTAGTTGTCTGTCGCCTAGTTGACCGGCAATCCTCCAAAATATCTGTGTCAGTCATTTCAATCACAGAACACACACACTCCTTGAACAGTTCGTGATTACCTGTCTTCCAGTGATTACCTGAAGGTTAAATCAGTCCACTACACTCTATGAAACAGCCCAAAATGCGCACAATATGGAGAGCTACTCACTTTTGTTTATTTGCCCTGTTTCTGAAATCATTACGTGTCCTAGGAGGTGTCTCAAAATGCACCACCATAAAATTTGGCGAAAAAAAAAATCGTCCTTTTTTCTTTTAATAAAGCCGATAAAAATCTAGTTACACTTTAATCTGTTAGTTTTGCATGTTTTGCTAATTTGAAGGTGTTTCATATGTTCAGTTTTATGTTATTTTATTTTTTGTAAACATTTCAATTTCGACCATTCGGCGAGACACAACCAAAACAAAAATTTTGTTGCAGCCGACGTTTTGTCGATTTTCTCAACTTTTGCATCAGTTTATTCTCAGTTATGACGGTTCTAGTCGGCAGATTTGACAATTAGCTGTGTAAGTATGTGGCAGAGATACTTTAGGGAAAGTTCTTATAAAAATGGGCGAACAATTGATGTGCATGTGTCCAAAAATGGGCTCCGGGTCGGTTCGGCTGGAATCATTTTCGGCCAGCCGAATGAGCCAAATTAATTGGTGATCAGTCAAAACGGCAACAAACAAAAACGGCAACAGACAATAACGCCTACGGTTTTTTGAGCATTGTCAAAAACGCCTACAGCTAATTTTTCTTTTGCATGACAGTACAATAACGGCTATTGGCCATTACAAAAACGGCAACTGCACTCTACAAAAACGGCAATTTCAGATATTTGTGGTTTTTTCAATGTCAATAGATTATTTTAAATAAAAATCAATTGTTGGTCTGTCATCATTTCACTTCAGAAAAGTTGCTTTGCAACTACAGAATCACGATTGCAATACTGCAGGGGTTCATAGTCTGAATCAATATTTGATCCAACTGCTAATTGTCATTGTCATGCAGATCTATATAAATGATAATTGCTATTTTAATAGCCCTCCGAAGGTTGTCTTATAATTAAGCTAATTGGTTTTTCATTCACACCATCTCACACCTACTTATGAACTTTTGACACTGGATTGCACATGATAGTTGTTCTTCTTGTATAGGCATAAACAGTAGGCGTTTTTGTAAAGTGGTATAGCCGTTTTGGCATAGACCTGTAGCCGTTTTTGACATCTATTAGTAGGCGTTTTTGCATTGCCGTTCTTGCATTGTCAGAAATCACAGTAGGCGTTTTTGTCTGTAGCCGTTTTGACTGCTAATCAATTAATTGGTCTGTTCGGCCAATTGCCGTGGTCCATTCGGCAGCCCTATTATTTTGGCTTATAAATTAAATTCTGCAATGATTATTGATATGGATTGTGATTGTTGATGTCTGAGACGTGCTTTGCACTTGGCTGAACCTGTTTGCTCATAAAATAGTTACTTTGTAGCATGAAAATAGTTGGAAAATAGTTACGGCAACTATCTTGGTGCAGCAGGTACAACAAGTTCAGCTTCACATTTTGTTCTTTTGTACAAACTGATAGAGGGAATGATTAACTCCACAGTGCTTCAAATGACTATTGACCTTGAAGTTGATGTCTTTTAAATTATTCAAATCATACAGAAAATCCTAAAACTTTATTTCAATTAATTAGTTAAATTGACGGAGCAGGCTTTTATGATTTTTATGTGGGTATGAGGAAACTTGGAATTCTACATAAAATGTCAATATTGAATTAAATCATTACAAATCCTCATAAGGCAAATATTTTACACTGAAAGTAATTAATTTCAAGCAATAAAGGGCCTACCAGGTGAGCTAGGAAATAACATTCAAGATGAGAAGGTAACGTCAGTAACAATGTTCATGTTGTAATTTTATTGCTGTAGGCCTACACATGTTTAAAAGAACGACTGAGTGCAAAAAAAGTAAATAATTTATGTTCTTTCTTTAATTTTTACACCATTTCTTGAATACAAAACATGCCTGTTATGATGTGTTATCAGTAAAATACAATTTATTTGACACATTTTCTGTAATTATGCAATTGATTGTTCAATAGAACAAACAACATTATACCCTGAAGTGCAATTCAACTTCACGGCTTTCTTGAAACAATGAAAAAGAACACAATTACTCCAGAGTCCAGACTGTCTGTCACCAGTCTTGAATTCAATACTTTGCTTTTAAAATTTACTGAAAAAATATGAGTTAATTATAACCAAACTAAGAAATTCCACAGTGAAGTAGTACACAAAAAATCACGCAAATAGCACGGCCAAAAAAAAACAACATCCCACCTGCAGATACAATTAAAACGAATATTTCAGCCCATACATATAGGCCTATAGGCCTACATGATATATCTCAAAATGTGGTTTTAAAAATTAAAACTTGGGTCTTTCACTTCACAAACTCCTTTGAAATATTCAGTGAATTAATTACACCTGTCATGCAGACATGAACAATACAAAACGATAGGAGTTAAGTAAAAAATTACAACGTAACCCCCACTAACTATAGCAGAATTTAACATTTTCAATTAAAGTTTATAAAGTAAAATTCTTTATTGAAACTGAATTAATAGTAGCCTACCGTACTTTCATCTAAATGATTGTGGCATAAGCTTGGCATAGTAGCAGCTTTTTTTTTTCTTTTTTGCTTCAGTTGCAACAGAGAGGATCGAAGTTAGGGTTTTAAATTTGTTTTATTTACGGTATTAACTTATTAAACTGCACATACCATGGTAGGTACTAAAGTATAGGGAGACTTGATAGTTCAATGAACTCAAGACTGCCAGTCTTGAGTTCATTGAACTTTCAACGAAAACACGCATCATATGCTATAATGTAACATTGTAACACATCGAGATCAAATAGGTGCATCAATTAATCTATTTAGCTATGTATGACTAAATTAATGTCCCAATTATAACTAAAATAAACCCTGGCCGAATCGAGCCACGTCCCCTGCCGAAACGAACCACCCATGCTGGCCGAATGGACCAATTTTGGCTGGCCGAAAAAGTGTTCTGCCGAAACAGCCAGTACCCCCAAAAATGCCATTACACAACTTCAACTTGTCACAAGTTTAGAGTTGGTTGGACAAGTTTGATCACTTTCGAGTGTCTTTGCTGCTTGTCATAGGCAGAGTAGAACCATCATTAATACACCCAGCCTCGCAATTGTTAATATGAGGAACTCCCAGTCCCAGGGTGGTCTGCACTACTCGGTGTCTTGACCTCTTCTGAGAAAAGCACTTGGAAGTCCCACAATGCTTTGAGCATGCTGCAGCGCCACCAGCGGTAGACACAGGTACTATGCACTGTATAGGGCTGCCCTCTAGAGATGCACCTGCTACTCTTCCTCATCAGGACTGAGACTGAGACAAAGTAATGATGAGACCAAACCCTTTTCACTCTCAGTTCACTTTGTGACCTGGGGTTTTATTTTTATTTTTTTAAAGTCTTAGTGAGAGCTAGTGAGGAAGGCTTTGCAGGATTGCACTTTGCAAGGACCACATTGCTAATTACTTAGTAGGCCTAGCTTAGTAACCCCATTTTCTATTGGTGACTGGCTGGCCAATATTTTAAATACCGGTATATTTACGAAAGGCATATATAAGATATTGACACCTAATCTATTGTTATTGGTTTTTCACTTCGCAGGAAACATGGGTGTCCGTGGCCTGATGACCGTTTGCCTGGAGCGACAAGGAGAATGCGTTTCTACCCACGACCTGGTAGCAATCGCCAGAGAAAGAGGAGGCATTGAATTACTCGTAGACTTCTATTGCTTTGAGCATTTAATTCTCGAGAACTTCTGGTCTGGATTAGCGAGGGTGTCGGGCAATGAGTACCTCCGTATCCTCGGTGGGGAGTATGCAATCTTCCACGATTACATTTGCAACTTAATCCAGGTTCTCAAAACCGTCAACATCCAGCTGGTCATGTTCCTGGACGGATCTAAAGGGGCGGACAAACATTCTCTGCAGCAGAAATCCCTGACGTGGGAAAAGCGGCATTTTAATGACATGAACAAGTTACAAGATCTGTTGGACGTTTGCGACGGCCATAAGCAAATGAAAGACGTTCAGGAGTCTCATGTTCGACCAGTTCTTCTTGAGGTTGAGACGATCGAAACTCTCAAAGAATGTGGCATTGAAATGATACAGTGCCAAGGGGAGGCCGATTTAATCCTCGTTAAAAGTTTCAGGGAACGCCCAAAAGCGTTCGCAATAATCAGCAATGATTCAGACTTTAGCATTTTCCCAAACTGCAGATTTGTGCCGCTTAAATTATTTGATATGAAAAAAGACTTGTGTTTGGGTGGAACAGCTCAGTCGCCTTTCACCACCGAGAAATTAGTGAAGTTGGAATGTGGGGTCATGTCCTCCGAAAGAGTTGCTGAAATGTTCGGGGTAGGTTCACTGGAGAATCTGCTGATTTTAATATGTACTTAACATAAATATATATGTCGTTTTATTGACAATTTTCAAGTCAAACAGATACATTTGTCAGAATAATTAAAATTTCTGGAAAACCTTAAAAAAAGTTAACCCATGAATGCCTGAAGTTAGGATTGTTAGGTATACAATTCTAAATTATGCAACACATTATAATCTCTGAAATTATAGTTTGACCTTGTATGTCCTTCAACCAACTTGTCAGTGCCCAAGGACCTTACCATTGGAAAACCTTGTGTATTACTATACATGTATAGGATAACTCATGACTGCCTGAAGTTTGTTCCAAATGCAAAGAATTTCACATACCCCCAGGCATTGAATCCTTGGATTCTTGTTTGTTGTTGAAGCGATAAATTTGTTTCTTTATCTTCACTTGCAGTTCCGCAACGCTGATGGCTTAATTGAACTCTCCATAATCTCTGGAAATGACTTCACCTCCCCTCACATCTCCAACGATCTCAAGCACAGAATAGGACTGAAGGGATGGAAGTTGCAGAACGCGGTGGAATGGGTCAAGCAGTACGGACATGTGGAGGAAAACCCGGCCTTCTATTTGGAGGTGGTGAGTGGCACAAACTTTAGGGCTAGTT
This sequence comes from Platynereis dumerilii, assembly GCA_026936325.1. Taxonomy (NCBI): domain Eukaryota; kingdom Metazoa; phylum Annelida; class Polychaeta; order Phyllodocida; family Nereididae; genus Platynereis; species Platynereis dumerilii. Next base: position 1,372,084 of record JAPTHN010000052.1, on the reverse strand, counting down.
AGGGGGCAACCGTTTAATAATCAGGGTGGCTTGGACCCTCGGCAAGAAATTATTTATTTCACGGTAACGATGACAGTAATTATTTATTTCTGGTCCTTGACGTCCCCAAAATATTCCTTTCAAATCAATCAATGTCCTCTCAAAATAAGATAACCAGGTCCTAGTTGTTATATGGCTGATAATTATTACCGGATTATACGGCATCAGTCTTTTTTTCCATGTTTCTCTGATCTATCTTTTATCCTTCGTTTTTAGCAAAGAAACCAGGGCTTAGCAGACAGCGTGGAACATTCCCGCAATTTCTACAAGACGTTGCTTCCATCTTGGAAAGAGGGAGAGTGCGCGGGGGACAGCCCACTGACGGCTTACTTGAAGGACTCCGTACGACAGGGAAGGTGAGCAATGTTGTGTCATGTTGTTTTGAAAAAGTTTCGTATTTGCTCTGATAGATGCTACAACTCTAATTTATAAGTGTTGGTTTCTGTTTCTATAAAGAGGCCTGAATTATCAAGCAACTCGTGAAATATATTTAATCCCCATGTTAGACAGACCTTTCGTCCTGTGCCAAGAAAGTGCTTCACCACACTATCATGTCTGTCATATTTTAAAAAACCTATTCAGTCTATAATTACAGGACGTCAAGGTCCATCTATCTCGGACTATCTATTGATCTATCTGTCTGTCTATCAGGGCTTCGGAACTGTAACAAGTGAAGAGATTCCTGAATTTGACTCCGACTCCAAACTCCGACTCCTTGGGTCTACATGTACTGAATTTGGACTCCGACTCCCGACTCCTCTTTTCGGCTTTTTTTGCACACAAGTTTCATGTGGTTAGCAAAGGAAAACATCTATTCTACTATGTTTTCATTGTATTTTAGACTGCATGGTCTTTAAAATTTTAATCCGGTTCATATTTCTTTTTCTTAGTTATTCAAATTAGTCAGGAGTCACCTCCCAGGGGGGGTACTTCGCGGACTTTTACATACGGATGCGCGACGGCAATTTTGAAAACCAGAACCATTTTAATCCGGAAACTACGCCAAAACCACAAACCATTTTAATCCTTCAAAAAAATTTTTGGCAACCAATTTAATCTTCATGATTTTAAAACCATTTTAATCCTCTTTTGAAGCCGATTCTAACGGTACCAAACATGTTGGGGTTGCAAAAACCAGAACCGAATTAATCAGAATTGTCAAAAAAACAAAACCATTTTAATCCAAGAAGGCCAAAAAACCTAAACCATCCAGCGGAGCCTCTATATACACCCTTTCAGAGTGAGTACTCCCCCCCCCCCCCGGGAGTCACCTGATTAATTTTCGACCCCGACTGCACCTGAAAATAAAAGTTTGACTACGACTCCACTCAAAAACCTCCGACTCCATGACTGCGACTCCTGACTCCGACCCCAAGGCCCTGCTATCTATCTTCCTCTCTGTCTATCTATCTATCGATCAATCTATCTATTTTTCTGTCTATCTTCCTCTCTGTCCAATTTATCTATCAGTCTGTCTATAGATCTATTTATCATGTGTTTTCTACTTTCAGAATCCCTTGTGCCCTCCTCGCCATGCACTATAAGTTTTATTGGCACCGCATGTTGCTGGAGGACATCCAATATGGCGCCCCCTCATGCAGTGGCGCCCTCTCACGACTGAGGGCTCACGTCTATCGCATGGTCTGGGATGAGAGCGACTCTGGTCATGTGACTGAATTTGGGCGCTCTCCTTATCAACCACTGTCTCAGCTGCAGGTCGAGTATTTATATACACAGTATGAGCAATCTTTGCAGCTAGTAGGTCTAGCTGTCACTTCCTTCAGCAGGAATAGAATGGAAAGGAAAAGAACAGCACAGATTAGAAGATAATGGAACGGAATAGAACAATATAGGCTAACAGAAAGGGATGATGGAATGTGATAGAATGAAATAGAAGAGATCAAAAGGGACTGGGAGTAAATGAAATGGAATGTTTTCAAATTTTACAGAAAATAAGAATTACAAAATGCAAACAGAATAGATTAGAAAGGATTTTATATATAAGTATTGTAATATATGTGTATAAATTTATACAAAAATTGATGATAAGTGATCAAAAATTTCAGGTTAAGCCGCAGTTCAACAGATCTCTGAAGAAAGCGAACATGATCGACCCCAATAGCATCTTCCAGAATTTGAATACGTTCAGCTACATTATGACTCATGTGGAGGATAGAGGTCAGTGCCATCTGTGTGATGAGAAGTTTGAATGGAAGAATGTTGAATTGTTGTTAAGGCCATGCATAATTGATTCTTAGCTTCGCGGACCCGCCGACACAATAGATTACCTGCCGATGGAAAAAAAAAAAAAATTTTTTGACATTATGAAAATTTTTTTTTTCACCTTTTTTTTTTGTCCTACCGACCGACCCTAGAAAAAGTGCCTTGAGAGGATCCGAGAAGCTAAAGATCAATTATGTGTGGCCTTATTCGTAGTAAAATAGAGTAACTGGGGGATGTTAAAAAGGGTTTTACATTCTGTATTTGTGTCCTTCGGAAAGCTTATTGGGAAAGAAGGAAGACACAGTGCTCAATGAGGCAAAGGAAAATAAGTGGAAAGAAGTTGAGGGTACTGAGTTTTTGAGAGGGTGCAGGGGTGGATCCTGCCATCAGGCCTTTAAGATGAGGTTGTTCAAAGCAGAATTCAGATACAGAAACCTCTAAAATTGTGTCATGCTGTAGCTTTCTGGTGCCCTAGTTGTTTGCAAATGACTGTCAATTTCAGAATATATATTTAAAGTTACCCTGAACCTTAAAATATTTAGCCAAATATGGGAGATTCTGTGTGTATTATAAAATAAACTTGTAATCATTAATATTTCTAACTAATTATTTTAAGTGTTTCTTTTTTTACATGAATTATTTAGTTATTTCATTAACTTTTTGTAGATAGTGCCTCCCACCTCCAGCACATTCATGGTAGATGACGTCACAATATCCATTGCTATAAATATATTGTCATAAGTTAACAAATTCTTACAATGGTGATGACGTCACAAAGCAGGAAGCAGTCAAGCCTCTGAGTTTTTTCTGTGCGTACCCGAAATAAATCCAGGGGTCATTTAGTGCATTTAAATGACTATTTTAGTTGGGAAAAAATCGTCCTACAGCATAGTAATTTTACACACAAGGCAGTATGATCAAAATGCACTAGACCATGTGAAATTTTTTGGTGAAAACCTGAGTTATCATTTAGGGCAACTTTGACATCTTTATATCCTAATCTTTCGCAACACTTTATCAAGTATATTTTTCAAATAGCTTTCCGAAACACTTGCAGATTTCCGACAGAAGATCAAATACTTCAACCGCTACGGCAGGAAGAACGGATTCACGTCTCACGTCCTTCGATATTTCTTGAAGATCAACCACCAGAGTAATCTGCAGATTGACCTGGACGAATTTCTGGCTCTTTTAGCGACCGCTTTTGCTGGGAATAAGATAGACATTCCCTGGTACCAGTCTTTGGGGATCTTGCCAACCAAGAGATGTGTCACCATTGCTAATTGGTTCCAGGTAATACGCCTTTTGCCAGTTTTGTGCTTGGAATTGTTTTGTCACTCTATTTTGACTGATTAGGTTGGATTATAAAGTGAGGCACATGTATAAAAGTTCAATGTCTGACACTGGGAGGCACTTACCGTATTTCCTCAAATAGAAGCCTGGTCTCAAATAGAAGCCTGTCTCAAATAGAAGCCGTCTCTTTTAGAGGCCGGGGCAGGAGCCCATACCAAAATAATAAACGTCTGGCTCAAATATACGCCGGTCAGCAACTATTTTTATAAACAGCCCTAATTGCTGCCCAGGCGTTTCCATGCATGTTTTACTTGCGTGCGTAGTACTGACTACTATTGCATACCCAGTCGTTTGTTGATTGCCATCAAGTTTAAAACAATAAACGCCGGTCTCAATTAGACGCCTGGCTCGTATAAACGCCTGGGTAATTAGGCCCTGTAAAACAATAAACGCACGGGCTTGTAATCTAGGAAATACGGTAGGTGACACTGGCAGGACTCACAGGGCAGGGCCATCGCCGTCTTTTCTTGAGCAACATAACAATAACTTTATGCTCTTGTTTTGGGGTGATTTCTTGATTTGTAAATTTGATAAATGCCAAAAGTATTTGTCATATGTCTTTATATGAAGACTTGTTGAATAGTTGAAAAAAGAATGATCAGGCCAATTTCATAAAGTTTATGGAGAAATAGCAGCAAACATAACATGTAAACAAAACTTTGGGCATCAAGTTCGATTTGGATTTGATTTTGTTCACTGTGATTCAGACAGTTTGCACATAGAAAGAATTGACGTACAGAGCCGAAACTTACATAAAAATGTAGGAAATCACCTGTTAGAAGTTGTTGTTTCAAATATTAAAGTCACTACAATATGTACTGTGTGCTCACTGTGCTGTGTCATTGACACGGCAATTGTACTAGAAAAGACTGGATGGATACTGAGCCCTGTGCTGACTAGAGTCCTAAAATAATCTTGTTCAACTAGCATTAATTTTACAGACTAAAACCGATGATTCTTTCCTTTTTAGGAGGTTGTGCGACACGCCTTCAGCTTCTTGGGATATCTTCTCAATTTGATCCATGAATTCCCTAGACCTCATGAAATTTTCTCAGGAGCTGTATTCACAGCATTCTACATGACTTCTATAGAATATGGTATGACTATTAATATAATATTAATATAATTCATGACTGTGAGATATTTAGCAATGTTTTACTTACAAAAAAAAGTGAACCTTTTTTTCCATGATTTTTCAACTGAATATTTTACTTACGGAGGAGTTCCTTGTCCTTTAAAACACTGTAAAGACCAAAAAGAGTTTATCTATTTTGAGACTAAATAAATTATATATATTGTAAGCTATATTTTCTCAATTATATTTTCCTCCATATGCCTGGTGGAATTAGGCCTTGTGCCATTTGCTTTCATGGCAACCGCCAAATATTAAATCTAAAATTAAAATAGAACTAAGTTAAACTAACGACATCCAGTAAAGTTCTACCATTAAATAAGAATGCATGTGGCTATGATATCACGAAAGGCGACATCACAATGTTTTTATGCCTCCAAAACTGGAGAGTTCTCTGTCTCTTGCTCTCATGTGTACTGTCATGTCAAATTCTTATTTTGAAAGTATTTTTTCTTTCAGACATGCTACGACGTCAAGGTTTTCCCCCACCCTGGGGTGACAGAATTTACTCCGAGATGAACAGCATCCTCTACGACCAAAGACACATGACCAGATACGTCGTGCAGGACGTCTTCCATTATAACCCTTGATTCTGGATTTCTGAAAACGTGGAATGACGAGTGTTGGTACTAGTCTGCTAGAATGTTATTAGTGGGAATCTGAGACCGTAGATATCTTGCAAAGTCCTCCAAATCGTGATAATGAGAATTGAGCTCATTTACCACAAGGCAATTACAAATTACAACTAGCTCACAGGCTTGGAGCTACCTGCAAGTAGGCTAGAAGTGGCATTGTCTACAGTACAGGCTGCGTATGTAATTCTGTGTATGCCATCGCTATGTGATACTAGTGTATAAACCAAAGGGCATGCATTATCTGAAGTCAAATTATGTCATTTTTATACAAAAGCATGTTTGTTGTTACTTATTTCTTTTTTTTTATTGATTAAGTTCCAAAGCAAGTTACAACCTTTATTAAATTTTAATGAGGCCACCAAAACAGCTTGTGAAGCTGTACGGTGTCTGCTTTTCTACCGTTAAGAATAATACATTAATGATAAATTTTCATTTTTTGTTTGTATAAATTTAGAATTTTATGAACCGTTGCATTAGAATGTTTTTAAAAAGATTTATAAGAAGTATGTTACGGAATAGTTATTGACATATTCTGCCGGATGAACTGTGTTAACTTTAGTTTATGCCAACTAAGGTAAGAAAATTTCTTAACTCCTGTTACACTTTAAGATTATGAAATAATGTATGAATGATGCATGTAAAACAAGTAAATTTCATACCAGATGTCAGTTTTATGGAAATTTGTGTGGAAAAGATGTTGGTTTTATTGAAATTTTGGAGTGAAAATGTTGGGCCACTTTTTTGTTCCCAGCATGTGATTTTCATCCCAGTAAAAAGATGGCTTTCAATTTGGTTTCATTGAAATTTGTATTTTAAAAATGTTGGGCCACTTTTATGTTTCTGAAATGTGATTTTCATCAAAGTAAAAAGATAATTTTCAATTTGGCTTTATAGTTTTTAGCGTGTGATTTTCTAAATTCTGTAAAACTAAACTGGAAAAAGTTATGGGCCACTTTTCTCTTTCCAGTATGTAATTTTTACCAGATTAAAAAGATGGTTTTAAATTTGGTTTTACTGAAATTATATTGTAAAAATGTTGGGCCACTTTTCAGTTTCCCACATGTGATTTTCATCAATGGAAAAGATGGTTTTCACTTCGGATTTATTGAAATTTGGATTTTACAAATGTTGGGGCTCTTTTCTGTTTCCAGCCTGTGATTTTCACAGAAGTAAAAATATGGTTTTCGATTCGGTTTTATTGAAATTTTGGAGTAAAAACGTTGGGACAACTTTTCTGTTCCCAGCATGTGATTTTCATCAAAGTAAAAAGAGGGTTTTCAATTTGGTTTTATTGAAATTTGGATGTAAAAGTGTTGGGCCACTTCTCTGTTTCCAGCTGTGATTTTCATTGAATTAAAAAGATGGTTTTCAATTTGGTTTTATTGAAATTTGAGTGTAAAAATGTTGGGCCACTTTTCTGTTTATCAAGGAAGTGATTTTCATTGAATTAAGAAGATGGTTTTCAATTTGGTTTTATTGAAAATTGGATGTAGAAATGTTGGGCCACTTTTCTGTTTCCATTTTGTGATTTTCAACAAAGTAAAAAGGGTATTCAATTTGGTTTTATTGAAATTTGTATGTAAAAATTTTGGGCCAAATTTTGGTGTAAAAACGTTGGGCCACTTTTCTGTTCCCAGCATGTGATTTTCATCCAAGTAAAATTATGGTTTTCAATTTGGTTTCATTGAAATTTGGATGTAAAGATGTTGGGCCAATTTTCTGTTTCTAGCGTGGGATTTTCATCAAAGTCAACAGATGGTTTTCAGTTTAGTTTTATTGAAATTTGATAGTAAAAATGTTGGGCCACTTTTCTGTTTCCAGCTGTGATTTTCATCAAAGTAAAATGAAGTTTTTCAAATAGGGTTTTATTGAAATTTGGACGAAAATTGTTGGGCCACTTTTCTGTTTCCAGCTGTGATTTTCATCAAAGTAAAAAGATGGTTTACAAATTGGGTTTCATTGAAATTTGGATGTAAATTGCTGGGCCACTTTTCTGTTCCCAGTGTGTGATTTTCATCCAAGTAAAAAGATGGTCTTCAATTTGGTTTCATTGAAATTTGGATGTAAAAATGTTGGGCCAATTTTCTGTTCCCAGTGTGTGATTTTCATCCAAGTGAAAAGAGGGTCTTCAATTTGGTTTCATTGAAATTTGGATGTAAAAATGTTGGGCCACTTTTCTGTTTCCAGCATGTGATTTTCATCCAAGTAAAAAGATGGTCTTCAATTTGGTTTCATTGAAATTTAGATGTAAAAATGATGGGCCACTTTTCTGTTCCCAGTGTGTGATTTTCATCAAAGTAAAAAGATGGTCTTCAATTTGGTTTCATTGAAATTTAGATGTAAAAATGTTGGGCCACTTTTCTGTTTCCAGCATGTGATTTTCATCCAAGTAAAAAGATGGTCTTCAATTTGGTTTCATTGAAATTTGGATGTAAAAATGTTGGGCCACTTTTCTGTTCCCAGTGTGTGATTTTCATCAAAGTAAAAAGATGGTCTTCAATTTGGTTTCATTGAAATTTGGATGTAAAAATGTTGGGCCAATTTTCTGTTCCCAGTGTGTGATTTTCATCCAAGTGAAAAGAGGGTCTTCAATTTGGTTTCATTGAAATTTGGATGTAAAAATGTTTGGCCACTTTTCTGTTCCCAGTGTGTGATTTTCATCCAAGTGAAAAGAGGGTCTTCAATTTGGTTTCATTGAAATTTAGATGTAAAAATGTTGGGCCACTTTTCTGTTTCCAGCATGTGATTTTCATCCAAGTAAAAAGATGGTCTTCAATTTGGTTTCATTGAAATTTGGATGTAAAAATGTTGGGCCACTTTTCTGTTCCCAGTGTGTGATTTTCATCCAAGTGAAAAGAGGGTCTTCAATTTGGTTTCATTGAAATTTGGATGTAAAAATGTTGGGCCACTTTTCTGTTTCCAGCATGTGATTTTCATCCATGTAAAAAGATGGTCTTCAATTTGGTTTCATTGAAATTTGGATGTAAAAATGTTTGGCCACTTTTCTGTTCCCAGTGTGTGATTTTCATCCAAGTGAAAAGAGGGTCTTCAATTTGGTTTCATTGAAATTTGGATGTAAAAATGTTGGGCCACTTTTCTGTTTCCAGCATGTGATTTTCATCCAAGTAAAAAGATGGTCTTCAATTTGGTTTCATTGAAATTTATGTAGATGTAAAAATGTTGGGCCACTTTTCTGTTCCCAGTGTGTGATTTTCATCCAAGTGAAAAGATGGTCTTCAATTTGGTTTCATTGAAATTTAGATGTAAAAATGTTGGGCCACTTTTCTGTTCCCAGTGTGTGATTTTCATCCAAGTAAAAAGATGGTCTTCAATTTGGTTTCATTGAAATTTGGATGTAAAAATGTTTGGCCACTTTTCTGTTCCCAGTGTGTGATTTTCATCCAAGTGAAAAGAGGGTCTTCAATTTGGTTTCATTGAAATTTGGATGTAAAAATGTTGGGCCACTTTTCTGTTTCCAGCATGTGATTTTCATCCAAGTGAAAAGAGGGTCTTCAATTTGGTTTCATTGAAATTTGGATGTAAAAATGATGGGCCACTTTTCTGTTTCCAGCATGTGATTTTCATCCAAGTAAAAAGATGGTCTTCAATTTGGTTTCATTGAAATTTGGATGTAAAAATGTTGGGCCACTTTTCTGTTCCAGTGTGTGATTTTCATCCAAGTAAAAAGATGGTCTTCAATTTGGTTTCATTGAAATTTGGATGTAAAAATGTTTGGCCACTTTTCTGTTCCCAGTGTGTGATTTTCATCCAAGTGAAAAGAGGGTCTTCAATTTGGTTTCATTGAAATTTGGATGTAAAAATGTTGGGCCACTTTTCTGTTCCCAGTGTGTGATTTTCATCCAAGTGAAAAGAGGGTCTTCAATTTGGTTTCATTGAAATTTGGATGTAAAAATGTTGGGCCAGTTTTCTGTTCCCAGTGTGTGATTTTCATCCAAGTGAAAAGATGGTCTTCAATTTGGTTTCATTGAAATTTGGATGTAAAAATGTTGGGCCACTTTTCTGTTCCCAGTGTGTGATTTTCATCCAAGTGAAAAGAGGGTCTTCAATTTGGTTTCATTGAAATTTGGATGTAAAAATGATGGGCCACTTTTCTGTTCCCAGTGTGTGATTTTCATCCAAGTGAAAAGAGGGTCTTCAATTTGGTTTCATTGAAATTTGGATGTAAAAATGTTGGGCCACTTTTCTGTTCCCAGTGTGTGATTTTCATCCAAGTGAAAAGATGGTCTTCAATTTGATTTCATTGAAATTTGGATGTAAAAATGTTGGGCCACTTTTCTGTTCCCAGTGTGTGATTTTCATCCAAATAAAAAGACGGTCTTCAATTTGGTTTCATTGAAATTTGGATGTAAAAATGTTGGGCCACTTTTCTGTTCCCAGTGTGTGATTTTCATCCAAATAAAAAGATGGTCTTCAATTTGGTTTCATTGAAATTTGGATGTAAAAATGATGGGCCACTTTTCTGTTCCCAGTGTGTGATTTTCATCCAAGTGAAAAGAGGGTCTTCAATTTGGTTTCATTGAAATTTGGATGTAAAAATGTTGGGCCACTTTTCTGTTCCCAGTGTGTGATTTTCATCCAAGTGAAAAGATGGTCTTCAATTTGGTTTCATTGAAATTTGGATGTAAAAATGTTGGGCCACTTTTCTGTTCCCAGTGTGTGATTTTCATCCAAGTAAAAAGATGGTCTTCAATTTGGTTTCATTGAAATTTGGATGTAAAAATGTTGGGCCACTTTTCTGTTCCCAGTGTGTGATTTTCATCCAAGTAAAAAGATGGTCTTCAATTTGGTTTCATTGAAATTTGGATGTAAAAATGTTGGGCCACTTTTCTGTTTCCAGCATGTGATTTTCATCCAAGTAAAAAGATGGTCTTCAATTTGGTTTTATTGAAATTTGGATGTAAAAATGTTGGGCCACTTTTCTGTTCCCAGTGTGTGATTTTCATCCAAGTAAAAAGATGGTCTTCAATTTGGTTTCATTGAAATTTGGATGTAAAAATGATGGGCCACTTTTCTGTTCCCAGTGTGTGATTTTCATCCAAGTGAAAGAAGGGTCTTCAATTTGGTTTCATTGAAATTTGGATGTAAAAATGTTGGGCCACTTTTCTGTTTCCAGCATGTGATTTTCATCCAAGTAAAAAGAGGGTCTTCAATTTGGTTTCATTGAAATTTGGATGTAAAAATGATGGGCCACTTTTCTGTTTCCAGCATGTGATTTTCATCCAAGTAAAAAGATGGTCTTCAATTTGGTTTCATTGAAATTTGGATGTAAAAATGATGGGCCACTTTTCTGTTCCCAGTGTGTGATTTTCATCCAAGTGAAAAGAGGGTCTTCAATTTGGTTTCATTGAAATTTGGATGTAAAAATGTTGGGCCACTTTTCTGTTCCCAGTGTGTGATTTTCATCCAAGTGAAAAGAGGGTCTTCAATTTGGTTTCATTGAAATTTGGATGTAAAAATGTTGGGCCACTTTTCTGTTCCCAGTGTGTGATTTTCATCCAAGTGAAAAGAGGGTCTTCAATTTGGTTTCATTGAAATTTGGATGTAAATTGCTGGGCCACTTTTCTGTTCCCAGTGTGTGATTTTCATCCAAGTAAAAAGATGGTCTTCAATTTGGTTTCATTGAAATTTAGATGTAAAAATGTTGGGCCACTTTTCTGTTCCCAGTGTGTGATTTTCATCCAAGTAAAAAGAGGGTCTTCAATTTGGTTTCATTGAAATTTGGATGTAAAAATGTTGGGCCACTTTTCTGTTCCCAGTGTGTGATTTTCATCCAAGTGAAAAGAGGGTCTTCAATTTGGTTTCATTGAAATTTGGATGTAAAAATGTTGGGCCACTTTTCTGTTCCCAGTGTGTGATTTTCATCCAAGTGAAAAGAGGGTCTTCAATTTGGTTTCATTGAAATTTGGATGTAAAAATGTTGGGCCACTTTTCTGTTCCCAGTGTGTGATTTTCATCCAAGTGAAAAGAGGGTCTTCAATTTGGTTTCATTGAAATTTGGATGTAAATTGCTGGGCCACTTTTCTGTTCCCAGTGTGTGATTTTCATCCAAGTAAAAAGATGGTCTTCAATTTGGTTTCATTGAAATTTAGATGTAAAAATGTTGGGCCACTTTTCTGTTCCCAGTGTGTGATTTTCATCCAAGTAAAAAGAGGGTCTTCAATTTGGTTTCATTGAAATTTGGATGTAAAAATGTTGGGCCACTTTTCTGTTCCCAGTGTGTGATTTTCATCCAAGTAAAAAGAGGGTCTTCAATTTGGTTTCATTGAAATTTGGATGTAAAAATGATGGGCCACTTTTCTGTTTCCAGCATGTGATTTTCATCCAAGTAAAAAGATGGTCTTCAATTTGGTTTCATTGAAATTTGGATGTAAAAATGATGGGCCACTTTTCTGTTCCCAGTGTGTGATTTTCATCCAAGTAAAAAGAGGGTCTTCAATTTGGTTTCATTGAAATTTGGATGTAAAAATGTTGGGCCACTTTTCTGTTCCCAGTGTGTGATTTTCATCCAAGTAAAAAGAGGGTCTTCAATTTGGTTTCATTGAAATTTGGATGTAAAAATGATGGGCCACTTTTCTGTTTCCAGCATGTGATTTTCATCCAAGTAAAAAGATGGTCTTCAATTTGGTTTCATTGAAATTTGGATGTAAAAATGTTGGGCCACTTTTCTGTTCCCAGTGTGTGATTTTCATCCAAGTGAAAAGAGGGTCTTCAATTTGGTTTCATTGAAATTTGAATGTAAAAATGATGGGCCACTTTTCTGTTTCCAGCATGTGATTTTCATCCAAGTAAAAAGATGGTCTTCAATTTGGTTTCATTGAAATTTGGATGTAAAAATGATGGGCCACTTTTCTGTTCCCAGTGTGTGATTTTCATCCAAGTGAAAAGAGGGTCTTCAATTTGGTTTCATTGAAATTTGGATGTAAAAATGATGGGCCACTTTTCTGTTTCCAGCATGTGATTTTCATCAAAGTGAAAAGAGGGTCTTCAATTTGGTTTCATTGAAATTTGGATGTAAAAATGTTGGGCCACTTTTCTGTTTCCAGCATGTGATTTTCATCCAAGTAAAAAGATGGTCTTCAATTTGGTTTCATTAAAATTTGGATGTAAAAATGTTGGGCCACTTTTCTGTTCCCAGTGTGTGATTTTCATCCAAGTGAAAAGAGGGTCTTCAATTTGGTTTCATTGAAATTTGGATGTAAAAATGTTGGGCCACTTTTCTGTTCCCAGTGTGTGATTTTCATCCAAGTGAAAAGAGGGTCTTCAATTTGGTTTCATTGAAATTTGGATGTAAAAATGATGGGCCACTTTTCTGTTTCCAGCATGTGATTTTCATCCAAGTAAAAAGATGGTCTTCAATTTGGTTTCATTGAAATTTGGATGTAAAAATGATGGGCCACTTTTCTGTTCCCAGTGTGTGATTTTCATCCAAGTGAAAAGAGGGTCTTCAATTTGGTTTCATTGAAATTTGGATGTAAAAATGATGGGCCACTTTTCTGTTTCCAGCATGTGATTTTCATCCAAGTAAAAAGATGGTCTTCAATTTGGTTTCATTGAAATTTGGATGTAAAAATGTTGGGCCACTTTTCTGTTCCCAGTGTGTGATTTTCATCCAAGTAAAAAGATGGTCTTCAATTTGGTTTCATTGAAATTTGGATGTAAAAATGTTTGGCCACTTTTCTGTTCCCAGTGTGTGATTTTCATCCAAGTGAAAAGAGGGTCTTCAATTTGGTTTCATTGAAATTTGGATGTAAAAATGTTGGGCCACTTTTCTGTTCCCAGTGTGTGATTTTCATCCAAGTGAAAAGAGGGTCTTCAATTTGGTTTCATTGAAATTTGGATGTAAAAATGTTGGGCCAGTTTTCTGTTCCCAGTGTGTGATTTTCATCCAAGTAAAAAGATGGTCTTCAATTTGGTTTCATTGAAATTTGGATGTAAAAATGTTGGGCCACTTTTCTGTTCCCAGTGTGTGATTTTCATCCAAGTGAAAAGAGGGTCTTCAATTTGGTTTCATTGAAATTTGGATGTAAAAATGATGGGCCACTTTTCTGTTCCCAGTGTGTGATTTTCATCCAAGTGAAAAGAGGGTCTTCAATTTGGTTTCATTGAAATTTGGATGTAAAAATGTTGGGCCACTTTTCTGTTCCCAGTGTGTGATTTTCATCCAAGTGAAAAGATGGTCTTCAATTTGATTTCATTGAAATTTGGATGTAAAAATGTTGGGCCACTTTTCTGTTCCCAGTGTGTGATTTTCATCCAAATAAAAAGACGGTCTTCAATTTGGTTTCATTGAAATTTGGATGTAAAAATGTTGGGCCACTTTTCTGTTCCCAGTGTGTGATTTTCATCCAAATAAAAAGATGGTCTTCAATTTGGTTTCATTGAAATTTGGATGTAAAAATGATGGGCCACTTTTCTGTTCCCAGTGTGTGATTTTCATCCAAGTGAAAAGAGGGTCTTCAATTTGGTTTCATTGAAATTTGGATGTAAAAATGTTGGGCCACTTTTCTGTTCCCAGTGTGTGATTTTCATCCAAGTGAAAAGATGGTCTTCAATTTGGTTTCATTGAAATTTGGATGTAAAAATGTTGGGCCACTTTTCTGTTCCCAGTGTGTGATTTTCATCCAAGTAAAAAGATGGTCTTCAATTTGGTTTCATTGAAATTTGGATGTAAAAATGTTGGGCCACTTTTCTGTTCCCAGTGTGTGATTTTCATCCAAGTAAAAAGATGGTCTTCAATTTGGTTTCATTGAAATTTGGATGTAAAAATGTTGGGCCACTTTTCTGTTTCCAGCATGTGATTTTCATCCAAGTAAAAAGATGGTCTTCAATTTGGTTTTATTGAAATTTGGATGTAAAAATGTTGGGCCACTTTTCTGTTCCCAGTGTGTGATTTTCATCCAAGTAAAAAGATGGTCTTCAATTTGGTTTCATTGAAATTTGGATGTAAAAATGATGGGCCACTTTTCTGTTCCCAGTGTGTGATTTTCATCCAAGTGAAAGAAGGGTCTTCAATTTGGTTTCATTGAAATTTGGATGTAAAAATGTTGGGCCACTTTTCTGTTTCCAGCATGTGATTTTCATCCAAGTAAAAAGAGGGTCTTCAATTTGGTTTCATTGAAATTTGGATGTAAAAATGATGGGCCACTTTTCTGTTTCCAGCATGTGATTTTCATCCAAGTAAAAAGATGGTCTTCAATTTGGTTTCATTGAAATTTGGATGTAAAAATGATGGGCCACTTTTCTGTTCCCAGTGTGTGATTTTCATCCAAGTGAAAAGAGGGTCTTCAATTTGGTTTCATTGAAATTTGGATGTAAAAATGTTGGGCCACTTTTCTGTTCCCAGTGTGTGATTTTCATCCAAGTGAAAAGAGGGTCTTCAATTTGGTTTCATTGAAATTTGGATGTAAAAATGTTGGGCCACTTTTCTGTTCCCAGTGTGTGATTTTCATCCAAGTGAAAAGAGGGTCTTCAATTTGGTTTCATTGAAATTTGGATGTAAATTGCTGGGCCACTTTTCTGTTCCCAGTGTGTGATTTTCATCCAAGTAAAAAGATGGTCTTCAATTTGGTTTCATTGAAATTTAGATGTAAAAATGTTGGGCCACTTTTCTGTTCCCAGTGTGTGATTTTCATCCAAGTAAAAAGAGGGTCTTCAATTTGGTTTCATTGAAATTTGGATGTAAAAATGTTGGGCCACTTTTCTGTTCCCAGTGTGTGATTTTCATCCAAGTGAAAAGAGGGTCTTCAATTTGGTTTCATTGAAATTTGGATGTAAAAATGTTGGGCCACTTTTCTGTTCCCAGTGTGTGATTTTCATCCAAGTGAAAAGAGGGTCTTCAATTTGGTTTCATTGAAATTTGGATGTAAAAATGTTGGGCCACTTTTCTGTTCCCAGTGTGTGATTTTCATCCAAGTGAAAAGAGGGTCTTCAATTTGGTTTCATTGAAATTTGGATGTAAATTGCTGGGCCACTTTTCTGTTCCCAGTGTGTGATTTTCATCCAAGTAAAAAGATGGTCTTCAATTTGGTTTCATTGAAATTTAGATGTAAAAATGTTGGGCCACTTTTCTGTTCCCAGTGTGTGATTTTCATCCAAGTAAAAAGAGGGTCTTCAATTTGGTTTCATTGAAATTTGGATGTAAAAATGTTGGGCCACTTTTCTGTTCCCAGTGTGTGATTTTCATCCAAGTAAAAAGAGGGTCTTCAATTTGGTTTCATTGAAATTTGGATGTAAAAATGATGGGCCACTTTTCTGTTTCCAGCATGTGATTTTCATCCAAGTAAAAAGATGGTCTTCAATTTGGTTTCATTGAAATTTGGATGTAAAAATGATGGGCCACTTTTCTGTTCCCAGTGTGTGATTTTCATCCAAGTAAAAAGAGGGTCTTCAATTTGGTTTCATTGAAATTTGGATGTAAAAATGTTGGGCCACTTTTCTGTTCCCAGTGTGTGATTTTCATCCAAGTAAAAAGAGGGTCTTCAATTTGGTTTCATTGAAATTTGGATGTAAAAATGATGGGCCACTTTTCTGTTTCCAGCATGTGATTTTCATCCAAGTAAAAAGATGGTCTTCAATTTGGTTTCATTGAAATTTGGATGTAAAAATGTTGGGCCACTTTTCTGTTCCCAGTGTGTGATTTTCATCCAAGTGAAAAGAGGGTCTTCAATTTGGTTTCATTGAAATTTGAATGTAAAAATGATGGGCCACTTTTCTGTTTCCAGCATGTGATTTTCATCCAAGTAAAAAGATGGTCTTCAATTTGGTTTCATTGAAATTTGGATGTAAAAATGATGGGCCACTTTTCTGTTCCCAGTGTGTGATTTTCATCCAAGTGAAAAGAGGGTCTTCAATTTGGTTTCATTGAAATTTGGATGTAAAAATGATGGGCCACTTTTCTGTTTCCAGCATGTGATTTTCATCAAAGTGAAAAGAGGGTCTTCAATTTGGTTTCATTGAAATTTGGATGTAAAAATGTTGGGCCACTTTTCTGTTTCCAGCATGTGATTTTCATCCAAGTAAAAAGATGGTCTTCAATTTGGTTTCATTAAAATTTGGATGTAAAAATGTTGGGCCACTTTTCTGTTCCCAGTGTGTGATTTTCATCCAAGTGAAAAGAGGGTCTTCAATTTGGTTTCATTGAAATTTGGATGTAAAAATGTTGGGCCACTTTTCTGTTCCCAGTGTGTGATTTTCATCCAAGTGAAAAGAGGGTCTTCAATTTGGTTTCATTGAAATTTGGATGTAAAAATGATGGGCCACTTTTCTGTTTCCAGCATGTGATTTTCATCCAAGTAAAAAGATGGTCTTCAATTTGGTTTCATTGAAATTTGGATGTAAAAATGATGGGCCACTTTTCTGTTCCCAGTGTGTGATTTTCATCCAAGTGAAAAGAGGGTCTTCAATTTGGTTTCATTGAAATTTGGATGTAAAAATGTTGGGCCACTTTTCTGTTCCCAGTGTGTGATTTTCATCCAAGTAAAAAGAGGGTCTTCAATTTGGTTTCATTGAAATTTGGATGTAAAAATGTTGGGCCACTTTTCTGTTCCCAGTGTGTGATTTTCATCCAAGTGAAAAGAGGGTCTTCAATTTGGTTTCATTGAAATTTGGATGTAAATTGCTGGGCCACTTTTCTGTTCCCAGTGTGTGATTTTCATCCAAGTAAAAAGATGGTCTTCAATTTGGTTTCATTGAAATTTAGATGTAAAAATGTTGGGCCACTTTTCTGTTCCCAGTGTGTGATTTTCATCCAAGTAAAAAGAGGGTCTTCAATTTGGTTTCATTGAAATTTGGATGTAAAAATGTTGGGCCACTTTTCTGTTCCCAGTGTGTGATTTTCATCCAAGTGAAAAGAGGGTCTTCAATTTGGTTTCATTGAAATTTGGATGTAAAAATGTTGGGCCACTTTTCTGTTCCCAGTGTGTGATTTTCATCCAAGTGAAAAGAGGGTCTTCAATTTGGTTTCATTGAAATTTGGATGTAAAAATGTTGGGCCACTTTTCTGTTCCCAGTGTGTGATTTTCATCCAAGTGAAAAGAGGGTCTTCAATTTGGTTTCATTGAAATTTGGATGTAAATTGCTGGGCCACTTTTCTGTTCCCAGTGTGTGATTTTCATCCAAGTAAAAAGATGGTCTTCAATTTGGTTTCATTGAAATTTAGATGTAAAAATGTTGGGCCACTTTTCTGTTCCCAGTGTGTGATTTTCATCCAAGTAAAAAGAGGGTCTTCAATTTGGTTTCATTGAAATTTGGATGTAAAAATGTTGGGCCACTTTTCTGTTCCCAGTGTGTGATTTTCATCCAAGTAAAAAGAGGGTCTTCAATTTGGTTTCATTGAAATTTGGATGTAAAAATGATGGGCCACTTTTCTGTTTCCAGCATGTGATTTTCATCCAAGTAAAAAGATGGTCTTCAATTTGGTTTCATTGAAATTTGGATGTAAAAATGATGGGCCACTTTTCTGTTCCCAGTGTGTGATTTTCATCCAAGTAAAAAGAGGGTCTTCAATTTGGTTTCATTGAAATTTGGATGTAAAAATGTTGGGCCACTTTTCTGTTCCCAGTGTGTGATTTTCATCCAAGTAAAAAGAGGGTCTTCAATTTGGTTTCATTGAAATTTGGATGTAAAAATGATGGGCCACTTTTCTGTTTCCAGCATGTGATTTTCATCCAAGTAAAAAGATGGTCTTCAATTTGGTTTCATTGAAATTTGGATGTAAAAATGTTGGGCCACTTTTCTGTTCCCAGTGTGTGATTTTCATCCAAGTGAAAAGAGGGTCTTCAATTTGGTTTCATTGAAATTTGAATGTAAAAATGATGGGCCACTTTTCTGTTTCCAGCATGTGATTTTCATCCAAGTAAAAAGATGGTCTTCAATTTGGTTTCATTGAAATTTGGATGTAAAAATGATGGGCCACTTTTCTGTTCCCAGTGTGTGATTTTCATCCAAGTGAAAAGAGGGTCTTCAATTTGGTTTCATTGAAATTTGGATGTAAAAATGATGGGCCACTTTTCTGTTTCCAGCATGTGATTTTCATCCAAGTAAAAAGATGGTCTTCAATTTGGTTTCATTGAAATTTGGATGTAAAAATGATGGGCCACTTTTCTGTTCCCAGTGTGTGATTTTCATCCAAGTGAAAAGAGGGTCTTCAATTTGGTTTCATTGAAATTTGGATGTAAAAATGTTGGGCCACTTTTCTGTTTCCAGCATGTGATTTTCATCCAAGTAAAAAGATGGTCTTCAATTTGGTTTCATTGAAATTTGGATGTAAAAATGTTGGGCCACTTTTCTGTTTCCAGCATGTGATTTTCATCAAAGTGAAAAGAGGGTCTTCAATTTGGTTTCATTGAAATTTGGATGTAAAAATGTTGGGCCACTTTTCTGTTTCCAGCATGTGATTTTCATCCAAGTAAAAAGATGGTCTTCAATTTGGTTTCATTAAAATTTGGATGTAAAAATGTTGGGCCACTTTTCTGTTCCCAGTGTGTGATTTTCATCCAAGTGAAAAGAGGGTCTTCAATTTGGTTTCATTGAAATTTGGATGTAAAAATGTTGGGCCACTTTTCTGTTCCCAGTGTGTGATTTTCATCCAAGTGAAAAGAGGGTCTTCAATTTGGTTTCATTGAAATTTGGATGTAAAAATGATGGGCCACTTTTCTGTTTCCAGCATGTGATTTTCATCCATGTAAAAAGATGGTCTTCAATTTGGTTTCATTGAAATTTGGATGTAAAAATGATGGGCCACTTTTCTGTTCCCAGTGTGTGATTTTCATCCAAGTGAAAAGAGGGTCTTCAATTTGGTTTCATTGAAATTTAGATGTAAAAATGTTGGGCCACTTTTCTGTTTCCAGCATGTGATTTTCATCCAAGTAAAAAGATGGTCTTCAATTTGGTTTCATTGAAATTTGGATGTAAAAATGTTGGGCCACTTTTCTGTTTCCAGCATGTGATTTTCATCCAAGTAAAAAGATGGTTTTCAATTTGGTTTTATTGAAATTTGGATGTAAAAATGTTGGGCCACTTTTCTGTTTCCAGCATGTGATTTTCATCCAAGTGAAAAGAGGGTCTTCAATTTGGTTTCATTGAAATTTGGATGTAAAAATGTTGGGCCACTTTTCTGTTCCCAGTGTGTGATTTTCATCCAAGTCAATAGATGGTTTTCAATTTGGTTTCATTAAAATTTGGATGTTAAAAATTTCGGGCCACTTTTCTGTTTCCAGCATGTGATTTTGATCGAAATGAAAGATGGTTTTCAATTGGCTTTATTAAAATTAAGACTTAAAATGTTGGGCCACATTTCTGTTTCCAGCTTATGATTTTCATCACATTAAAATGGTGGTTTTAAATTTGGTTAATTGAAATTTGGATGTAAAAATTTTGGGCCACTTTTCTATTTCCACTATATGATTTTCTATTTAGTATAAAGATGGTTTTCAATTTTGGTTGTATTGAAATTTGGATTTTAAAATGTTGGGCCACTTTTCTGTTTCCAGCGTGTGATTTTCATTAAAATAAAAAGATGGTTTTCAATTTGGTTTTATTGAAATTTGGGTGTAAAAATGTTGGGCCACTTTTCTGTTTCCAGCATCTGATTTTCATCCAAGTAAAAAGATGATTTTCAATTTGGTATTATTGAAATTTGATTGTAAAAATATGGGCCACATTTCTGTTTCCAGCCTGTAATTTTCATCAAAGTGAAATGATGGGGTTTCTATTTGGTTTTATTGAAATTTGAGTATAAAAATGTTGGGCCACTTTTCTGTTTCCAGCATGTGATTTTCATCAAAGTAGAAAGATGATTTTCAATTTTTTTAAATTGAAATTTGAGTGTAAAAATTTTGGGCCACTTTTCTGTTTCCAACACGTGATTTTCATCAAAGTAAAATGATGGTTTTCAATTTGGTTTTATTGAAATTTTAGTGTAAATTTTGGGCCACTTTTCTGTTTCCAACATGTGATTTTCATCCAAGTAAAAAGATGGTTTTCAATTTGGTTTTATTGAAATTTGGATGTAAAAATGTTGGGCCACTTTTCTGTTTCCAACATGTGATTTTCATCAAAGTAAAATGATGGTTTTCAATTTGGTTTTATTGAAATTTGAGTGTTAAAATGTTGGGCCACTTATCTGTTTCTAGCGTGTGATTTTCATCCAAGTAAAAAGATGGTTTTTCAATTTTTGTTTTATTGAAATTTGAGCGTAAAAATGTTGGGCCATTTTTCTGTTTCCAGCATGCGATTTTCATGGAAATAAAAAGGTGGTTTTCAATTTGGTTTTTTTGAAATTTGGGTGTCAAAATGTTGGGCTACTTTTCTGTTTCCAGCTGTGCTTTTCATCGAAGTAAAAAGATGGTTTTTCAATTTTTGTTTCATTGAAATTTGAGTGTAAAAATGTTGGGCCACTTTTCTGATTTCAGCATGTGATTTAATCAAATTAAAAGGATGGTTTTGAATTTGGTTTTATTGAAATGTTGATTTTCAAATGTTGGGCCACTTTATTGTTTCTACACTGTGATTTCCAGCTGTGAATTTCATCAAAGTAAAAGGATGGTTTTCAATTTGGTTTTATTGAAATTTGAGTGAAAAAATGTTGGATGTTTCCAGCTGTGATTTTCATCAAAGTAAAAAGATGGTTTTTCTATTTTTTGTTTTGTTGAAATTTGGATGTTAAAATGTTGGCCAATTTTCTATTTCCAGCATGTGATTTTCATGGAAGTAATAAGAAAGTTTTAAATTTGGTTTTATAAAAATTTGGATCTTTAAATGTTGGGCCAATTTTCTGTTTCCAGCATGTGATTTTCATCAAAGTAAAAAGATGGTTTTCAATTTTTGTTTTATTGAAATTTGAGTGTAAAAATGTTGGGTCACTTTCCTGTTCCCATCATGTGATTTTCTTCAAAGTAAAAAGATGGTTTTCAGTTAGGTTTTATTGAAATTTGGATTTAAAAATGTTGGGCCATTTTCTGTATCCACCGTGTGATTTTCATCTTAATTAAATGATGATTTTCAATTTGGTTTTACTGAAATTTGAGAGTAGAAATGTTGGGCTACTTTTCTGTGTCCAGCATGTGAATTTCATCAAAGTAAAAAGATCTTAATTAAATGATGATTTTCAATTTGGTGTTACTGAAATTTGAGAGTAGAAATGTTGGGCTACTTTTCTGTGTCCAGCATGTGAATTTCATCAAAGTAAAAAGATCTTAATTAAATGATGATTTTCAATTTGGTTTTATTGAAATTTGGTAGTAAACATGTTTGGTTTTATGGTTATTCAGTACATTGATATCTCATATCTGCGCAGTTTTTTTTATTGAAACTTAAATTTGTATTTTATTCACGAGAGTCAGTTTGTTTGGTGTTTTCCCTCGGAATATTTCATCCGCAATATTTTATTAGACTTACAAGTAGCCTCCAAGTTGGCCTATCGTCAAATTTCAGAATTCAATATAATCTGTGAAGAAAATTTAGAAGACCCACATATATATGGGGTGTTGTGATTTTCTGATTGATGGAGATTAATGACCCAAGAAATAACATGGGCTGTTACACTATTTGACATGTGTGGCCATTGACCCATTGTTGATCAGCTAAGATAAGAAGTGTCAATGCAAAAGAGGACACTAGTCATACTACTTGTAATTTAATTGTCACAGTCACTGGCTTGTCTATTACAATATTCTACATCGCAAAGTAAGTTTCAAACATGCTATGTTGTATGTATATATAGAGTGTACTGTATGGCCTATCACATGCAGGGTGGGCCTGGGTGGCACCTATGTTTGACATGTTCGTTTTCTTGGGTGGTATTCTCTAAGTAAAGGTCAGCTTAAATTAATTTTGGGGGGGGGGGGGGCGGTAATTAAATTTGATCATCATTTTTTTGGGGGGGGGGGTCGAATCCCCCAAATCCCCCTCTGGATCCGTTACTGAATGAAATTTACAACAACAAAAATGTTTAATGGAAATTTGATCACTTTATTTTGCTGTTCAGTATATTAGGTGAAGGAGAGTCATATATCAATGGCTTCACTTATTTAAATATTGTTTGGAGTTTGGACAATCTTTCTGTCTGTGTTCATAATATAACAATTGCAGGAAATCAGTAAGAAAGTTTGCAAAGGCTGAAGGTAATAATAACTGCATGACTTGTCAAAATACACGAAATGTTGTTTGTTACAACTGCGGGCCAGAATGCGGGCTGCTTGGGGGCCAACTTGGGACACTGCCAGCCCGCACTCACAGGCAGCCCGCCCCGGCCCGCCCCACAGCAACTCCACACCCGCAGAAGTCTGTTGCGGGCAGCCCGCGGGGCCCGTGGGTCGGGGCGGGCTGACCTGCCCCTTGCAGAGCTCTAGTTCATATGTCTCTTCCATAAAGTCATTGCACTTGTGCATGCCTAGACAACTAGGTGAAATAGTCAAAAGTAATCATATTGACCATACAGTTCATTCAACATTCCTGCATAAATTTGTGATTGATAAGAAAGTTCTGTCTATCTGTTGTTGCACATGAATATTGATGAACATGCATATATATGGAGACACGGTTTCATGTCAGTTCAGTGGCAGATTTCATTGTTGTGTTCTCAAGCTTACTCCTCCAACATCAAAACCATGCACTGTACCAAAGAGGCAATTAAGATTCTCTGGCAAGAGAGGTAGAGCTGGGGGGATGCTTTAACACCTGGGATCTTACTGGGGTGCATGCAGGGTGAGAGGGAGCTATTTATAGGCACACAGACATAATTATATGCAGCACTGCAGCTCCACCCTTGGTGGGTACAGTGACTACATAATATATATAGATTTATCAGAACTTTTGAGGGGTTGAACAGTTGACCTGGGGCGGGGAGGGTAGGGATTGGCTTATGGTTTTTTCGTGAAAAAAAATAAGTTCATTGAGAACTAGGAATCATATCCGGGTCCCGAGTTAAACAACCCTGTGCGCTTTGAATGAGATTTGCAGAACAGATAATTGAATGCCTTCCTGTAGCCACAGAAAAGAATGCAGATTTAAACAATAAAACAAAAAGAAGGATTTTGTACTTCAGCAACACTTTGGCTTTTCTGCACTTCAGCAGGAATTCTGCAATTCTGCTGGAACTGTATTTTGAAGAATGAAGATAAAGTACATGTATGCATAATTATAATGCACAGATACATTGCATTGGTTTTTGACTGTACACACTGCACCCCCCACCCCCCCAACCTTGATCAATCCTGGATCCGCCCCATTCACCTCTTCACATTCATTGACCTATCTTGCTTGTTTTTGTATTTCAGCATTGTCAGAAGCTCTACCTCAATCTATGCAATATTTCTTGGTAAAAAGAGGAAAAAAATGTATCAACCCTGGATCCGCTCCATTTACCACCTTCATTTTGCCTAGTATCTTGTTTGTTTTTCTGCTTCGACATTGTCAAAAGCTCTACCTCAATCTCTGCAATATTCTTTAGTACAAAAAAAAAAAAACATACAAAAAGTATATATCTCATGAAAAATATCTAATGTAAACTAAGACTATGAGAAAGAATAGGTCTTTGTAAGAAAATAGTTGGATGTGTTGTCATCTATCAATCATGGCTGCCCCATGCAGTGTGGATAGAGCTGGATAGGCTGGCCAATGCATATATCTGGCCATGGGAGCCCACTTCTCATTTGACTGGGTTGGACACTTTTTCTCAGCCACTCAAATTGTTTATGGACTATTGGACTAAGCAAGACAAGGAATACTAGACAAAGAGGATACACTGTTTCATGGAAAAAGTCTCTCTCCTGTGTCTGTGATGATTTCATAAAAAGGTGAGATTTTTTTTTCTTAATTATTATTTTTCTAGATTTGTTTTCTTAAACAAGTAGCTATAGTACTGGAGAACCCAGTGCAACCACACAGAAGATTGAATAGTGGGTTTCTAAGTTTATTCTTATTCAGCTCAGGAAAAATTATGATTAAGCCTACTATATGAAACTATCAACATTTTGAAAAGTGTGAGCTCCATTACACACTACTACAACAGTCTACATACAAATTTCCATGATCAATTTCCATGGTATTGACAAGTTATAAAAGAATTATACAATTCTGCCGCAGCTTTCAGAAGAGCCAAACAAACCTTGGCACCAAATTGCTGATTCTTTCTGTGATCAATACTTTTGAAAAGTCTTCAGATTCGAAAGGAGTCTAATATTGGAGATTTTATGTGCTTGGAGATATGACTTTTTCAAGATCTTCTAAATTTCAAATTTCACAAGAGTATATAAGAAATGCTTGTATCAAGCAGAAAACTGGGGAAACTAATAGATGTAATCTAGTGCAACATTCACACCATGTTACAGGTCCCTCACAGAGATGGTCTTGATGCTGCAACTGCACAGTTCATTTGGCTATGTCATGACCCTTTTTAAAGCTACAGACATTAAATCTACGTGATAGAAAGCTCTTTTTCTCAGCTTTAACATGATATATAACACTTTGCTGTACCTATGTTGATTATAAAAGCATCAGACATTAAAAATGTCACATGCTTATCCAGAGTTAACTTTTTCCAGTCGAAATCTCAAAAAAAGTGAGCAATATCAAACTGAGATTTTATGCTATGCACCTACCAAATGACCATGTTCACCCAAATTTCAGATTTTTTGTACAAATGATGCATCTGTTGTACGAATTTTCCATTTTCAATCGTTGCGCTGTATCAAAGACTCCCTACTGGTAGTACTGGACCTACACAACAGGGACAAAACATATATCATTTAAATAAAACAGCTGTAATAATTTTAGACAGTTTCAAATACTTGAAAATAGTTATGACAAAGGGGCTGATGTATAACACTTGACTTTCTGTAATACTAAATTCTACAATACAGCAACTAAAAGCACCTGCAGCCCAGGTATAAATCATTGCTTCATTGTTACAACAACAAACAAAATGTCCATTAATTCACAGTGAGGTGCTGAGGACTGTCCAACAATTGTGGGTAATTTCTGTCCAAGCATTGTGAGCAATTTCTGACTTTTCCTTTTCAAACCTTTTGAATCCTTCTAGAATTCTAACTGCTTCTAACTGTTGTTCCTTTCTTAGGTCACATGACCTTCACCTTTGCCCCCTGGTGGTCATTCAGCTGCAATAGTCAATTACCTGCAGAGATCAAAGTGGGAATGTCCACCCTGCAGCAATATGCAGGACAAGCTGGAGTAATTCTGCAGCTACCGTACTTATTCGAAAAATATAATTGGTGATATTTGGCGATAAGACCAATGACAGCCACAGAAGGAGGAGTGGTTATTTTTAGGGACCGTTCAGAATTTATGACTGGGGGGGTGGGAGTTTTGGCCGAGGGGGTACTAACTTTTCACAAGCGTTTCAAGGGGGGTTATTAATTTTGGACAACACTTCCGAGGGGGGGTAAGAAAATTTAACACAGAAAAAATATTACAAATCACGCATAAACTCATTTTATTTGGACTTTTTTACGCGCAAAAGTCCGCGAATCTGTACGCGTGGCCATGTATAACAGTATATATGTGTGTATTGCTTTGTATGTCGAGGGGGGGGGGGTACTAAAAATATGCTTGAAACCCAAGGGTGGGGTACTAAATCTGCATGAAATTCAAGGGGGGGTATCAATTTTTGACGGGAAGTTCCGGCAAAACTCCCATCCCCCCCAGTCATAAATTCTGAATGGTCCCTTAGGGGCCACCATTAAAGTTTAATCTCAAGGGGGGGGGGGGTTGGGTTGGAGTTTTTCTTTAATAAATAATTTCTGGCTCACTTTTTGTGAAATAAATTCTGTTGTACTTCTTTAGCTGTGCTGTGAGGTTAGGCCAGGATCACTAGAAATTAAAACGTATAATATTTCTCAACCATGACTTTCGCACCGCATCTGACGTAAGTAGCTTATTTCGCAGTAGTACAACAACTTTTGGGCGCAACAGTGAATACTTTTTATGCAATCATCGGATTGGTGAGAAATATAAAATTTTCGTCAGACACCAAAATATCTGAATATATGGCTTTAAGTCAACTTTACCTGAATGAAACTTAATGAAAATCACACGGAATATTTCTAAGCCCATTCCAATGATTATGTGAAAAGTAAACACTGCTAGGCGTAAAAATTTTTTTTACTACGACAAAATAACCTACTTGCATAGTTTTGTCAGATGCGGTGCACACTGATTTGCAAAGTATGGTATTTTAGCCCTGGGCAAAATGGACCTGTAGTCCGAAAACTTAATACTTACTTTTGTTATTTAGTAGCAACTTTCTTCGACAACAAATCAACAATGCATGTAACCTCTGAGGTAATTGTGGAAGTGCTTGACCTTTTGAAGGGGAGATTCTATAGTAAATTTGTGTAGCATTTTAGGGGGATTTGTTTTTAAAGTTTAAGTATTTTGGTGAAAGAAATATTTAGAAATTGTGTATTTCATTGGAGTTAATTCTTGGGACATATAATTTTATACCAGATCACTAAGAATAGCTTATACAAGCAAAATGTTATGAGACTCCGTAAGACAGTTTGACAAAGTTGAAATTGCTTGCAAGAGGTAGGCATGGAGCATAGTTCAGCCATCCTCGTTACTAAGGGCTTCCTAACCAAGTGAGGTCAAGCTCTGTGGTGGAATGAGCTCAGTGGTAGAGTGCAGGTTTGCTAACCCCTGAGACCTGGGTTCGAATCCAGCCCGGGCAACAGTGTTAGACAGTTGTTTCATCCTGTGCCAAAGGTGCACTTTGCCTAAAGACCATGGTCTTTGGCTAAAGTAAAAAAAAAAAATAAGTTAAAAAAGGCAGATCTAAACTTTTAAGGAAAGAATTTAAATGCCTTTTTATCCTCTTTACTCTTCATGTGGATCTCTCTCTATAAATAAATCTGGTCAAAGTGGGTTTTGCTAACAGGTCAAGCTTTTAAGTGGGATTATCCAGCTTACTACCTGGGAGGTGTGCATTGACCTTTAATCCACACAGATTATCAATAGATTATCCAGCAGACCTATGATAATCCACAGACTTCATTTGATGTGTTGTTGCAGTGCAAATCTGTGGAGATCTCAATAATCCATTTACTGCTGTTATTGTGTTCACTCTTGCATGACTAACATTGGCTGCCCATTGTACTGCACCTTGTCCTTTGCCCTGTGAAGGTCTATAAAGGAGTTTACCACCATGCAGGGCAGGTTGGTCTGTTTTGTGAATATGTCTAAATATGTAAATATATATCATTGTTGTTCTGTGTTTTGTTAGTCTTTTTTTCTGATGTGCAGTCCTCCCGAAAGCAAGACTTCCTCTATCAAGTTGTAGGCCTACATACATTGTGTTTTTTTGTTTTTTTTTTTTGGGGGGGGGGGGTTTCGTTCTATACATGTGCTACCCTGATGCAGCTATGGTTTACAATATATTTCCCGAATTTCTTGCATAATATAAATGCTTTCACCGAGATTAAATACTGTCACAATGACACAAAGACTCAAACTGTCCTTTTCCTGTTATCATTTAAAATAAGCAGACCATTTAAATAAAATAAGAAAGAATGAAAAGGATCAATAATGCAATAGGCCTATATGCAAAACCAGCAGTTTCCATTACAACTTAGAAAGTTGGGTCTTTTCAAAAGAAAGACCTGTATGAAATCATAATATATATATATATATGCTTTTATTGACATCAAAAATATCACAATTGATACATATGTCATTTGTAATGGGAATATAAAATATATAAAATCAAATGATATCTATTATACGCATTATTAACTATATACATTTATAACATTAATAATTATATACATATAATAAATAGCTAAAATTCATGAATGAGTATAAATACTTTTGGATAAAGGAGCATCAAACACAGGATTATAAGCAATACAAACTAGGTTCCAGCCACCCAAATAGTAAAAAAAGTAAAATTGTAATTGATTTAGATCAGAGAATAGACATACAAGATAGCAAATTATACAGATTAATTAACAATGCATGATAATTCTTATTCCAAACATTATTTACAAGGCAGGCATCAAGTAACATATACTGTTGCTTTAACAGTGCTGTGATAAAAATTGATTGAAAAACAATAATGATAATAAAATTAACAAATAAGTAAAAAAATAAATAAAAAAATATATATATAAATTCAAAATAGTTCACTGAATGTTAAAATCAATTCCTCTCATTAAGTTGTAAATTGTAGGCATATTATCAGTTTCATAATAATCAAGATTGTGTTCAATGACCATGTGGATGTAGGAGATGTGTTGCTTTAAACGTCAGCCTGAAGTAGAAATTTCCCAAGTGTATTTAGTAGGTCAGGTTCTTTACTTTTCATTATTGATGTAAACTTGTCAGTATCATTTAAAGACCGAAAATTGTTGATAAATTTAGCAGCCGTTGAGAAGAAATTTTGACGGAAAGATTCATTAGCAGTGCATACTATAAGGCAATGGATTTCATCCTCCACCATATTTAATGAACACTTTTCACATATTCTATTTTCTGCAGGAGTCACTGGTTTTTGATGTCGACCTGTTTCGATTCGTAAGCTGTGAGAGCTAGTCCGGAATCTGGCAATCTTAGTTAACATTTTGCGGTTTTGTCGCAGCCTGAGATATGGCTCTACTCTACAATCAGTCTTAAAAAGTTTATAGGTCCTAAGTTTTGGTTGTTGTGTACTATCATTTATGGATATGAATAATCGTTCCTGTTCGATTTCGTAAAGTTTTGATTTCACCTTTTTACCAATACTGTCAATTGGTAAAAAGGTGAAATCAAAACTTTACGAAATCGAACAGGAACGATTATTGGACGATTAATGTCTCCCTCTTCTTTGTGGGAAATTGTTTCTTTTTTCTTTGACATTGTTGTCCCAATAACTGGTATCAGAGGGATGCACTGTCCAAAATGTGGCTCCCCTATGAAACTGAAAAGCTCTGGAAAGCTCTGAAAAAGTTAGAAAAGCTCTGAAAGAGTGCTGACTGCTGTTTTATTTCTGGCAACTATAATTCTGTACACTACTCTGTAGGTAGCAGCCCACCATGCAGTGTGAAATAAATCATTGTAAAGGGTCTATGATTATGAAATAAAATACTTACATGTTCCTGTAACATGATATCTAGTCATTCTAGTTGTATAAAGAGGTTTCATATTTTTTCAACAAGACCTTCCTATCAGTCTTTAGGCCTACAAATCCATCCAAATGAAGTCTTCAAGTTCAAAATATTGTGGCAATAATGGCCACTTTTATAACTTTATAACAATTAGGCCTTATATAAAGATATTCAGATAGGCCTACAGACAGACTTTTAAAAAGAGATGAGTGAGGACAGCTAAAAGAGTTAACTCCCAGCTTGGCAGATAAATTTACAATTAGATAGATAGATCTATATGTTTCAAAACTCAAAACGTTTTGAGAAGAGAAATGGCAATTAAATCATTTTTACAAAGGTCCATATAGACAGTGCTCATTAAATTGTTGAAAGTTTTCCATGAAAACAAGTCAATTAACACGGTATAATAATTAATAACACAACCTCAGACTGGGCCTATTTTATTCCTGCCATAGGCCTATGGTTCATGTAGATAGATAGTGGGGCCTAAGTCAATATTTACATAGACAGGTAGACAGACAGACAATCAAAATGTCAATCATTAGGCCAATGAATGTAAAAGTGTAAGTTGGTGTGTCACCCGCATTTAATAATTTTAATGAGTTGGTTTGTTGTTGCTGCTCAGAATGGAATGAATTGATTGTTACGTAAGCACGTGTAAGAGTTGTTCCTGTGACGTCATAATAGAATGGAACAATGGAACGGCGGCCATCTTGTTTGTTTGTTGATTCTATAGTTAATGGGATTGTCAGACTATGAATGTAAGCCAAAAGGAAGCTAAATGGAATGGCAGTGTCTGTGTTTGAACAAGAGATTTCCTGTCCTGCCTTACAATAGTTCACAATGGCCTAGAGAGTGTCTTATCCCTGTGTTTGAATCAAGGCTTTGATCCCAATTGCAATTGAAATTCAATTGAACATTCTAATAACATTATTTCTGCTGATTGCAATTGACAGTCCCAAAAGTGTTTTAATCGAAAGTGACATGAAAGAGTAAGGCACACATAACACCTCTGCTGTGCACTTCACTCTGTTGATAATACTCTTTCATGGTAAACTGTTCTTTATTCAAAGGCCAATCAACAAGTTCAACAAGTGAAATCAGTACTGTATTATATTACCTGGCTTAATGTGTGTTATGTGTTAACATGGAGCTGTGAAATTGTTTAAGCTGTGAAGTACACAGAAGGTTAACAGATATAAACAGTTATAAACAGATACATTGGTCATTGTTGCACAAACTGTGATACACGGTAGATACCACCACAGCCTGCAGCTCTGCTGGTCAACTTGTTGCTTGGAGCAAATTGAACTGAAGCCTTCTTTTAATTGAGGGATGGTGGAATTGAGTTCATCAATCTGGATTTAACCATTTGATGCTAAGGATGGTCTGATGATCTTCTGATCATCTCTGCTTTAGACTTTGACAGGACAGAGAACACACAATGTCTGGGAAATACCACTTTCAGAGGAAACACTGTGTCAAGGTAAAGTGACAAGATTACTTCAAAGTTTATCAACTTTATGTATTCCTAGATATTATAAATACCTGAATTGCCTATAGTATCTAGGAAAATATAAACTGATAGAACTTTTGCAGCTGCATTATACTTCTGTCCAGAGCCATACGCCAACAAGTTTATAAATATTCTCCTATTTATTAGGCCTACTTCAGAGTCTCTTCTTTATGCATAATCTGATAGGTTATAATCAATTATTTATAAGGCTAATATATTTTTCTGATGGCTGTTGTGATTAGTTGGCCTAATCTTTGTCAGAGGGTAAAGTTATAGAGTGATAATTTCACTTGATTAGTTTTACTAAATCAGCTTTCTAAGTTTCATAAGGTGCATGTACTTGTAACGCAGCTGTGATTTTGTAACTGGACTATGTCTGGATGTTCCTTTGTGAGAAACATTTTACTTTATTTACTGATACGTAGATTATGATGAGTAGAAAATTATATAAATGTTCCTTGGAGAAGTGGGCATAAGAGCTTCTCTGTGTGCTGATACTTAAGATTGAATGGCTTGGAATTTCTTAAATAAATATAGACTTCATAATATTATATTTTATACAAATACATCCAGTAGACAGACTCCTGGACACATAGAAAACTCAATGGTTCCATTTCCTGCGTTGCAATGGATGTTGTGGTTTTCTTGAGAGTAAAATAGCTCTAATCCAGCGATCTGATTGGTCCATAGACAGGAAGTGTGCCTTTTCTGTATGTTCGCGTGAAAGGTCATGATTTTGCCTGGTACCAGAATTTTTCTAATTTTTTTTCTGATTTTTTGGTGTAAGTGAAATCCATGACCTTTCACGCGATCTATTATCGCCCATAACTTTCTAAGTGCTGGAGTCACTGTGGAAACTCAAAGCAAATATTGAAATTGATATTCAAATGTATCTCTCCTGTCGTATAGCAATTGCTGCTGGTACTTCTGTTTAGATCCATTCCATGCCCTCATGATGAGTGTTCCAAGTTTTCCCACAAAAATAAGTGCAGTAAGACCGTACAAATATAGGCCTACTTCTTCTTCAACTATTATTAAATGAAACCTCTGTGGAGATTGTTTCAAGTAAATATTGAAATGGATATTAATTAAAAATATCTTCTCAGTGAGTCCAGGACATTAAATGCCCATGTGCCTCATGGTAACTATGTTTTCCCCCCATTAGAAAGGTACCTTTGCAGTAAGTTCATACAAAATACATGTATAGGCCTATATGTAGGCTAAATATTCCGTATAGGTCTATACTATATAGACAACTGAAGTTACTGTGAAGAGTTCAGGTAAATATTGGAAATTTTAAATCAATATCAACATTAAACTCACTACTTGTCTGGTGGTAATATTTATAAGTGCCATGACATTGTGGTTGTGATTATACTCAATTTTTTTAGTATGATTTGGTATTTTTATGAAGGGAATAGGCCTCCCTGTATGTAGTAAGACTATAAACAAATATACAAATACTCTCTGCGGTTGAGACTGTTGAGACTGAAGTGGAGTCAATGTGAAAAGCAAATATTGAAATGTACATGGAAGATTTTCAAGTTTATTGATCTCTCCTCTACAGAAGGTCCATACCTAGAGAGAGAGAGAAACTCTATGCAGGTACTTGATTATTATGTGCTGCTGGGTATTGTGAAGCATTTGCCTCTACAGCACAGGTGGGTAACAGAAACAACATTTGCTTGTACAATTCTTGATGTGAAAGTTATGGACATCCTTTGATTGAGTCAAGCATGGATACTGTATGGATAGTGCAGGCACTGCAGGGAACTTGATGATAAGACTCATTGGCCTGAGAAGGAGATGATTTTATAAAAACAAAGGTCATCAATTTAAGAATTTATTACTGTTATTCACTACCATCATAGTGAAGTGGATTGCCGCTGGATTTGTAATTGATTCTTGGGTAGTAAATATATATATGGAATTGACAACAAGAATCCGAGGATTCAAAGTCTGGATTGCAGGTAACAAACATTTTCAGGTTTATTTTCCTCTTTTAAATAATTGCAAATTCACAGTAAAATGTCCAACTGATCCCCCAACCCTATTGACCCATATGATTGTCATTGTCCATTTGAATTGGGAGTTCATGATTGTAGGTCCTATAGGCCTGTGTGTTGATGATCTGATTTTGATTACTTGGCCTACAGTAGATTCTTAATAGAAAATACTCGTGACATCACAATGACATATGTTAATGTAAACACTGGCTCTTCATCAGAGTGTTTTGATGCATCCAAATAAACTTTTATTATAATGTATGCCTTAAACAAGAACTATTGTATCTTTAGGACTGAATACAATGTGCATCAGTTAATGAAAGGGGTTGTGAAAAATGTCACTTCATAAGTTAACAACTTCAGTTTTGGCTTCTATGACAAAAGATCCTTTTGTAATTCATCCCAATTAACTTTTGATCCAACAATTACTTATTAATTAGCTGAAGAGTGAAATAATTCATGCCCCTCCCCTTTTGGTAAATTACCAAACACTGGCTGCCAAATGTGCTAATTGGAGCCAGTTACCCCACCCCCCCCCCCCTGTGACAACTCTTTATACTTAATTAAGGGTTAATTGACACATAATTACCACGTTTGCCTTATTTGGGCAAGAGCTTTCCACCACAAGGTGGAGCCAGTTAGCTTAATTAGAAGTCAGAGGAAAAACAAAGAAGTCTTAAGAGAAGACAAAGTGGCTGATGATGGAAGAAACTTAACAAATAAATTAAAGGGAATTGGTAATTGATCTAGCTTAATTGTGATGTCACATGACCAATTAAGGTCTAAAAGTTAAAGCAAAGTCATTAGCTGCTTCTATTGACCACTCCCCCACTCCCCTGAGGACTAGTTTTCCAGGACAAAAAATATGCTTTAACTTTTGACACAGATCTGACATATGTTGCTGGGCGACTTGATCCTGATCTAAGTGGTATGAAGTCATAACATTCGCAGAATCACAGAGAGTGACAATTACATAAATGATAACAATTATTTTTATATATAATTATTCCTCTCAATTATCTCCATTTTGTTCCTGAGTCACACACGAGTAAATGTTCATGTTGTTAAGCAACTCAAGCATGAACATTTTTTGGCCAGAAAAGACTGAATTTAAAAGTAAGAGCTGCTCAATACTCTTATCTCTTTGATGATAATTGGTTCAGCAGTTACAGTTGTTAGCAAAGTGGCCCCAAGGGGATAAAGTGCACAGCAGCACAGGTGGAAGGCTACTTTTGGCTAGTGTCCCTTTCATGACATTCAAATCTCCACAAAAGATGACAGATGACAATGCTATAACATTGTTCTATTAAAATAATATAATTATTGTCTTAATCAGTTTATGAAACATCAAAGCATGGATGTAGGTTTCTCTGTAATACTATCTTCTAGATCAAAAGGTCTTGTATCTTAACCAGAGTCTAAATCCTTTCCCTTGCCCTGGCCTCAGCTTATCTTTGGTTTAACTGAGCAGTAATTTGATTTAATTGTCAGTGAACATGTTGAATTAAATATATCTTCCTTTTGATTGAATTTGATTCTGTACAAAGTTATCTTAGCATAATCATAGCTCTATCTTGCTATTGTCTTGGCCTCTGGCTCTAAATAAATGTTGGCATTGAATTAACCATGATACCCTCAGATTGAAGTAGTTATCATTGTGATGATGGTAGCCTGATCCCCCTGATGTAGGCCTGTATACATTGAAGTAGCCTATAGACCTTCATCTCTTAACATTGTATGTGTAGGCCTCTATGCCTCAACCAGCTTAATTCAAAGTAATCAGTCTACTAATTCCACTTCTATCATAGCTACACCACCTTATAGGCCTAATTCTACTCTTGAGAACTCTTAGAACACTGTCTGAACACCCCCACCAGCAGATTACTATTTTAGCTCAGCTCAGTGGGGGTGTCTAGACTGGGGGAATTGTGCCCAGCAGGTGATGAGTTTTGGACACAATGCTCAGATTGAGTCAATGGCAATTACTGTGACGTCACAATGACAACACAATGACAGAACAATGTCAAGATTCCAGACACAATGCCAAGACATTCCAAAAGAATTCCCTGACTATTCTCTGATTATTCTGATTAATGTAATCCCCCATGAATCCTATATAAATGCAGTCGCTAGGGAAATGGCCATCATTCGCTCTCTGGCTTGGCTACTGGCAACACTGACATCTTAGGTAGGTCCTCTTATAATTCATATATACAAATACAAATGTGGATCATACATGCATCTAATGTGATTAATTACTGGATCTTATTGACTTTCAAAAGGCATCAGGATGATCAGATCAGAAGGATGTCTTCAGAAGCTTTTAGTTGATCATCAGTGTCATTTCTGTTTGATATGATATTGACAACTTTGGTTGGTCCTCTTTGAATTTGTATTTGTCTATATCATAACTGATTGACAGCAAGTTACAACATATAGGAATAACATGCAACTATTATGCATTCGATTTGATCAATCACTTTAGATATTACTGAACTGAATCAAAGGCTTTGCACAGATCAAAGTGTTGAGTTCATCAGTAGCATTTGTCAACGGATGACAGTGACTTGGTTTGTCATCTTCAAGAACTAAGCTTGGCCTATACATGACTTTGCAAATGAAACAATTAAGTTGGTGTGGATACTGTATGCATTCAATTTAATCAATTACTGTTGATCTTACTGAATCAAATGCTTTGCACAAATCAAACTCGTGAGTGGAATATCATATTCTTTAGAAGCATTTCAGTTGATCATCAATAGGCCTGTCATTTGACAACGATGATGTGTTTGATAGGATACTTGCAGCTTTTAGGTAGCTCTCTGCCAATTTAAAATTATGCCTACTAATTGAGAAATGAGAAACAACCTCGCAATGTGAATAATGTGCATGATTTTAATGTTATTAAACACTAGGAATCTTGACTGACTCAGTTAAGCCTAGGTCCTATGAACGAATCAAAACTGACTAGGGTATAGTTGATCACCAGTATTTGCCTACGGATGATAGCATATTTTATAACAGTTAAAACTTCATACAAGGCCCTTCACATCTTATGTTTTACATTATGCAAACTGTATTTTTCTAATAAATAATAAACACATAATAGTTGACAAGTGAATTTCATAAGCCATTGTTCAAACCACAGCTGTGAAAGGTATCTGGCTGTATGATTTCTTTTTTCTGAAATTTATATGAGTTTTGATATTATACTCCTTGTATGCCTATAGCCCTATACAGTAAAAATACTATGAGATTTCATCAGCATTGAATAGTCTTTTTATGGGTTTTCGGACAATTAATTAATTGTATTCTATTGTACATAGATAGTATTTATTTGTGTGATATCATTAGCACCAAAACTGTACTACTGTACATTACAGGTCTCTATATATATAGGAGTTCTCTCTTGTCTAATTTAGATGTTCTCTCTGTAGTAGCTGTATATTTAAAGGTAGGTAGATTACATGTATCTATAGCAATGTTTTTTGTTTTTTTGGGGGGGGGGGCATTGTTTTATAATTATTGGCCAGGTGCACAAATAACAAAATTGTAGCCCCACGCTGGGGTTAATCAATGAGAAACTCCGCCCATGGGGTAGCCCTGAGTCCCATGCATTGCGTTGGGTAGA
This sequence comes from Platynereis dumerilii, assembly GCA_026936325.1. Classification (NCBI taxonomy): domain Eukaryota; kingdom Metazoa; phylum Annelida; class Polychaeta; order Phyllodocida; family Nereididae; genus Platynereis; species Platynereis dumerilii. Next base: position 1,335,433 of record JAPTHN010000052.1, on the reverse strand, counting down.
TGTCACTTAAAATGTGTAACATGACAGGCCTGACAGGCCATTCCAAACAAATTCTATTCATCATCGAGGAAAACATTCTATAAGGAGTAAGATGGCTAAGTATGTGGCTCAGGTACAGAGGATGGATGGATTGATAGATAGATCTATAAGATAAAGATATGATAGATAGATGTAAAGGTTAGATAGATCAATAGAATAGCTAGATCTCTAGGATCTCTAGGATAGCTGTATAGATAGAGATAGAAAGATAAGATGATAAGACAGGCAGACAAATTGCAGATAGACAGGTAGATAGACAGTTACAGATAGATATAAAAAAGATAGAATATCAATCAATAAATCTATAAACAAACTTAATAAACACTCTACTATCACCAAATAACTTAGGTAACATAGTAACTTAGTTTTTAAACTTATCCAAAAGGATCAAATTGTCTAGATCCATGTCAACTGGATCCCCAGAGGGATTGCCAGTGGGATACCTGACTTGATCCTCTTGACTTTGAGTCCCAATTTAACTGAAATATCATTTTCATAGCAATAATCTGATCTTTCATTAATTGATAATCCAATTTTGAGATAATCCCAAGAAATCCAAACATTTTCATTCTTAATTTTATCCAGTTAAGTGTTAATGTGACAACTTATTAATAAATATTATTAGGCCTATGGGATTTAGTGGCTTATCTTATTAATATTTGACATGACTTCGGGCTTAGAATTACTTACAAGGAATGTTGTATGAAAATGCATATTAGATCTAGAGGAATTTCTTGCATAATATGAAATAAATATAGAAAAAAGACATTTATCAAATCTGGAAATTTAATAATTTCTGCTAATTGGTTAGTTTAAATTAGGCCTATTACATTCAAGTTTTCCTGTGAAAAAGGGTCAATTTATGTAATATGCTCAAAATTATAAAATAATATGCTCAAAAATGGAAAATAATATGCTCAAAAATTAGTTCCATCATAGTTGTATTAAAATTATGCTAATTGGCAATAATTGGCTAAAGTTGAAATTGAGCAATGTTTAAACAATGTGGCAATGTCAGGCACGAGTTTGAACAGTAATTGGTAAATGGTCAATTGTAATTAGCTTGGCACTGTAAGGTTGAATGGTTGAATCTACAGCTTCCACCTTCGGGTCCCTATGTTTAATGGGTGCCTCGCGTGTTCAAGTGAACTGTTGACAATTTGTGAAAGAAATTGTGTTGTAACACCATGTCATGTCATGTCATATTGCGTCTAATTATGTCATATCATTGATTGTGTGATGTGATGTCATATTGAATCCGACTTCACTTTTAAAGTGAACAATTGTGTTCAATGTGAAGCCATTTCAAGTCAACTCTGTCACCTGTGAAGCTAACTTAACTGAAGGTAAAAACTTTAAAGGGTAATCAGTTGTCATGGCAACTAATTGTTAAGCACGTGACTTAAAGACCCAATAACACAGCAACGAAATTGTGACCACAAAGCCATAAAACTTTCACTGGACTCTCATTGGACAGTGGTTATTAGGCCACACCTGATTAATTAACATGTGAGAGGGGTCCAGAAATAAACTTTCTCTCTCTAAAATTCACTTTTCTTTGGAATTTGAAGCACCAATTAATAAATTAAGTAAATTAATGTATTTTTATGCTTATTAAGTTTGCTATCACATTAGAGTAATCATAAGTCTTTCAACTTTTCATGAAATATAATTCTTCTCCACCTAATTGCCCTTTATTAATCACTCTTGGCTAAGATTACATGTAATTGACCCCTCATAAATGCTCCACTGGCCACTGCCATTTCCAAATTTTATGCAAATGAGTGAACAGTGATTGGTCATTTAGCTTCAGATCAATTAGTGGCAATGGCAGAAATGTCATTAGTAGCTGTCAATCAAACTTTCATGAAAATTCTGATATTTTTCATAATTTAGCAAATATCTTAATTCTTATAAGAGCTTTTGTGTTAAAGATTACCTTTTCGTTTTCAGTATTAAATTATCTATCTGCACATATAAAATTCATACTTGTAAGTTGCTTTATGACTTGAGAAATGGGGAAAAAGTGAGAGAATTTGAGAGATGTTCACTCTTGGGGGGTCAGATTCAGACTGCCATCTTGTTGGCTCTGTCTCCTTTTATAGTCGTGGTTGGGTCTTTAAGGTTTAACTTAAGGTCTACCTGGTCACTGCAGCACATTGATGGAGCACTGTTTTTGTTAAAGGGCCCGATTCCAGAATTCTGAAGGAATTACTTTGAAATTTACGTGGATATATTGTAGCTCTTTGGCGGTATACTCTAGTGAAGCACTTTGAATAAGGTACAGGTATACTACTTTTAAAATTAACTTAAAAATGTCTTTAAATGGGAATTTGATTAGTAACTCTCTTTTTGTTTATCCTTGAAAATTCTTGATGCACATACTAGCTGTTCTCACAGTTTAATGAATGAATTATACCACATGTTGGGTTGGTACATTGACTACATTTACTCTAAAGAATGTTGTTTATTTATATTGAGATCTTATACTTTAGTATATTGGGATTTTAGCCCGGAGAGATTACACATCCATGGCTATTAATTAGCATTTTGTTTTTGTGAATATTGTCTGTTGTAAAGACACATAGACTGAGCCTGGGAAAGTCCAAAAACAAAACTTGAAAGTGCAGTACATATTAGGTTTTAAGATTAATGGCTATTTGGATGACTCATGTGGTGATCCTACTAAGTGGTTGCTAACCTGTTTCACTCAAATGTGCAAATGAAATTTTTTGCAGAGAAATCTACAGAAAGACCTCTCTCATTGGCGTAAGCATATCAGTAGTTGGGACAAATATGGAAATATTGATGGTTTTTCTGCTTTGAAGATATAATTATTTGGAAAATATCAAATTAAAATTTATGCCAGTGATTCAATACATGTGGGAGCCTTTAGAAATTCAATGAAATTGATTTCACACTTTTTATGGCACTTTTCATGGCACTTTTCATTGGGTGCAGTGGCTCTGAATTTAATTTGTATTTGGCATAGGCCTATATCTTGGTTCTGAATTGATTTAAGTTATTAGGCACAGGCCTATATATTCAGCTGTTATTCTATTGCAACTGCATTGCAGAACTTTATTTGCAAAATTCTCTTTGACGTCATACAGCTCTCTTAAAACTGTAGGTTCCCACAGGATAGTGCAAGTGCATCAATCATAAATGATCAGCATGTTGTGTTTCTAAACTTTCAATTGAGATAATAACTGCATTGAATATGTGAGACACTGGACAATTTAGGATTACCTGTGCATGTATATACTTATAGATGTAGGTTACCTGTTTTTTTACTCAATTAGTTTCTCCTTCATACTCAAACTGAAAAAAGGTATTTCATACTATTTACATGGGATTCAATGTTTTCTCTTTTTGTAAATTAGTTTTTTCTGCAGGTAATTCATGTTTACTTGAGTTAATATAATCTTTTCATGCTAAATGGTTTTTACTTTTCGCTAATATATTTTTAGTTAATGATTTCTTTCTTTATCTTTACAGAGGCGCAAAAGACGGTCAATTGAAGTCCCGAAACGTCGTCACGATGCCTATGACAAGTACTTCTGCGTCTGCGACGTAGCGCTCCACCTCCTACCGCAGTTTGTGGTTCTCCCGAAGTCGAAAAAGACCAAGATGGCTCGATTGGCTACATACAGCCCTGCCCTTCAGACGGAAATGAAGTTATACAGCCCTGTGATAGAAAACGGCAAGATGTTGGAAATGACGAATGTATCAAATGGATTAAACATGTGGCCTCTGGATGAGGTCGTGACCCAATCAGCTCTCGTTAATCCGGATCACGTCGGATGGCTAACGGACCAATCGAGCGGACAGCGGAGATGGGCAGTCATAGCGGATATGTTGTTTTGTCTCTTCGCCAACAACACAAGTGAAGAACCCGTAAGCGTACTAGTCCTCCCCGGTCACGAGATTAAGAGCATGCTCTTCAAGTCCGCAAAACGAGACAGCATCCATGAACTACAGAGAGGAGAACCGCTGTCCCGGACCATCTCCGGGATGCTGAAGCACCAGTTCATGATCCGGAATCCGTATTCCAGCAAGGAGCATGTGTTCGCCCTAGAGGACAAAAGCCAGAGAGACCAATGGGTGGCTTTGTTGAGAGTCTCTGCTAACCTAGACACTGATATATTCACCGAATCCGATGATGATGCCTCCGAAACGTCTTGTTGCGAGAATGATGAAAATGACGTCAAGTTACGAAACGCTCTGAACTTAACGGATTCCTCCCAGTTGGATTCAACAGCCTCCAGTCCCGAGATGCCGACCGTTAACGGAGAGAACAAGGCAGCAAGAAGGAGATCCAGTCTATCTAGGAGTCTGTCCGTCCATATCATTCCTCAGAACGATGGCAGTTTCTCAGATACCCCAACGAGAAGATACATCCCAAGTTTGCGGTGCTCGGCCGAGCCACGCTTAACCAAACATCTGAGCACCTTGAATATCAGTGATAACTTTGACAATGAGCCTGCGTTCATAAGGAGATACTCTGTCCAAGACGTTTCAAAGAGGAGTCCCGATAAAATCGAAGAAGAGCAAATTTCAACATTGACTTCGACGAAGCCTCCGAAGCAACCAAAACAAAGCAAGAAGTTGTCAACATGGTTCAACAAGGACGCACAAGTGAGGTCAATAAAGGAGGCGAATAAGGAGCAACAACTCAGACCAACTCATCAGAGAAAGAAGCTGTCGAAAACATTCGCTCGGAAGATGTCCTCCATCCGAATCAAGTTGAAGAACGGCAAAGTCCAAGAGGGAGTGGATATGCCGAGGTTGGGGTCGATTGAGGAGTTCAAGATGTCCGGCTATTTGAAAGTCAAGTGTCAGAAGAAGTGGTCAACAATGTGGTGTGTCATAGCGCAAGGGAATATGTACTGTTACAAGTCTCAGAGTGTCCACGAACGACCGGAATACATGTTACCCTTACATCAATGTAGCATCCAAGCCGTACGCAATATCACAGACACCAAATGGTGTGTGTTCAAAGTCAGCCACTTGAATGTTTATAACACTTTCTTCTGCACGGAAGATTCAATAGATTATGCCCAGTGGATGATGGTGCTCAAGACTGAATCAAAAGTGTGCGATAATATTGCCTCGCCTCCTTCCGACACCCCAAATAGAACATTAAGTGATGAAGACTCCGGGAGTTCCACCATGTCCTTACACAGCGACTCTCGATCGGAGACCTCCTTCTCAGATGACTTGATTAAGAGCAGATTAACAGTGAGACCACAGCGTTTGGATGTTTCCCAGTCTTCTCACGACGCTAGTCTAGTCATGCCAAACACCCAAGACGTCAAGATGAGACGGTCGCAGAGAAATGCGAGTGAGAGCGACACTTCCACATCCGACGGCGAGTTAAAGACAAGTCACTTAGCCACACCAAATAGGAGAGATTCAAGACCGTCAAGAAATATGAACAATCCTCTCTTTGCCACCTTGTATGAACACAAGAGACAGATCACAGCAATTTCGGAGTTAAAACTCCGACGCAAAGGATCTGATGAATCGATGTTCAGTGAACGATCTCAGGGGTCCATTGGATCGACGGACCAGCTGAGCAATTTGAGTAATGCTTCATCACCAGGGCGTTTCAGTAAAACATTGACCAATCAGAATAGACCACTTTCGAAAATCCAGCGCTTAAAAGCAAGGAGAAATGGCCCAGATTTACGTGTGAGGAGTATAACGGAACCGTTTTCCCCCGTTACGTCTTCTCCCTACTCCAGTCACGCCCTCGATGGTTCTGTTCTCAGCCAATCAAGTTGGAACGATCATTTCGTGAGAGGGGCGTTAAACAACTCTTATAGCAGTTTCGACAGCTTCCACGACCACAACACGGACGACAGCGAATCGGACTTGAGTTCTGCAGCGGAGAAGAACAACAACGTCAACGAACTTTTAAAAACAATGCCAGGGTTCCGACAGTCGTTGACGTGCAAGTATACAGCGCCCTCTACTTACGACCAGAACTTGCGACAAGTCTGGAAATCTGGAGAGTACAGTCCCGTTGGAATGTTATCAGCTACAATGCCAGACCGCCCTGCCATCTACAGACGACACCTCCCTGGCCCTAACAACGAAGGCATTCTATTGGTCGGCGACTCCATGGCAACGCAAAGTCCAGCAAAGTCCCGTATCCATGGCGGCAGCTTCCGAGAGAACCGGACAGATAAGGTAGGTTGACCTGTGTTTTTAATTTCCCAAATTTAAAAAAAAAAGGTATTTTGCTTCAATTTTCACAATGTTCAATACTGATTGCGAAATTTAATTGAAACAGAAGCTCTCATACAAATTAATGATTTATGACTATTGTAACTGTTTACTTTTTTCATAGCTAGAATCGCTATGATTCAATTCCTGTGTCATTAATGTTGTCGCCATCCTCTGACATCCTGCAAGCAATATACCCTGAAACGCTTGATGACGTGTATTGTATGTGTGCAATACGATATGTAGTACATGTGTTCAAGGATGTTTGTGGGGTGTTAGTTTGGTGCCAAATTTATGCTAATAATAGCCGTGAAATCTAAGCAATGCATAGCAGAACTTTAAAAACAATTTATAGTTAATCATTATTTAGGTTAATTAGTTAACTAGTCATTTAGTCAACTTGTCAATTAACCTTAAATTAGTCAGTTGGTCAATCTATACAGGCTGGAATGAGTCAATCTGTTGGTCAGTTATTCAATCTATTGATCAATCAGTCAGTTGATCTATTAATTAATGAGAAAATTAGTCAATATAGAATGTTGCTCGTCAAAAAGTTGGTCAGTTAGTCAACCTATCAACCAACTAAATAATTAACTAATCAGTCAGTCAACTAATCAGTCATTCAGTCAATCCAGACAGGAATTAATTTGTCTATCAGTTGCCAGTCGGGTCTGTTACTTATTCAGTCAATCTATTAATTAGTCAATCAGTCAGTCGATTAAACTGTAATTAGTTGGTTAATTAGTTAGTTAATTAGTTGATCAGTCAGTCAATCTTGTTTGGGAACAAGTCAATCCTTCAATCTGTTAAGCTCTTCCAATAAATACAATTTCACATAAAATATATGATGATACTCATGAACAATCTCTCCCCGTTGACAGTTCACTGCTAGATCCAGGGATAACTTCCATAAAATTAATATAACATAAATTAATTAAATTTATAAATATATATAGATCTGACAACTCCCTCTCTATTTACAGCCAATAATAATCTAGAGAATAACAAACTAATTAAAAGTGCATACGCAAATGGAACATGTATTCTCCGTATCCTGGTTCCATCTTGTATTGACATTTCTGTTACATCCTCAATTTCCTAATTACAACGCAAACTTAGTATGGATGTCGGCATTTGGTGGATAGTAGTTGCTTAGATAGCATCTAACGCCTCAGTGGAATATTCTATTTTATATGAATTAATAGATTTATATTGCAAGAATGTAGCTTGAGATTCATTACTGAAGTTCATAACAGACTGTTGCAAATTTTCTGCATTATTGCTTAAAATATATTATCATTATATTAAATTCAAAAGGACAGTTCGTTTGAAGTACGTAAAACGTTCTTTTTGGATACAAAAGATTATCTTTCAAAATATGGGAGCTACGCCTTCATCCAAAAAAGGTCACATGGTAAGCATGACAACTCAATTTGGTCATTTATTCAAAAAGTTGAAATAATGACAATATTAGTGATATGACCTGATTAATGAGAATGGCTTTGATTGAATGGCTGATTGACTAATTAATAGACTAATTAATTAGATTATAAGGAGAACTAATTTATTCAAAGCAATGACTTCATTCACTGAATCATTTGTTATATTTTGACTGATTGACCTTTAAATGACCTAGTAATTATTTAATATAAAATAATAATCTTAAAACAATATAGAACTAAAAAGACAACAGGTCATTCCATTTGTTGACAATGTCAAGCCTTTCAATATGTCATACTTTAATACATCTATACATTTACTGTCTGCTAAATGTATGCACATCTTTATTATCTCTTTACGTCCCAATTATGAATCATACAATTGATAGAAACACAAGGATCCTTCACCAGACAAAGAGAAACTCTCCATATTGATATCTGTATTTGTATTTGCTTAATGAATAAGTATCAATTCCTCATAGATACAAGTTCGTACAACTAGATATGACCTCATTCAACATGTTCAGTAATGCAAACAAGAGTGACCACGGGCTATGTGTGTTGTCTTGCTGGGCACATCTGGTTATTGGGGGGTTCCTGGTATAATAATAATACAGTTGGACCTCTTTATAGTAGACGAAAACGAGTGCTTCATCCCTCGATCAAAGAGAAACAAATCAAACAATATTCAAAATTGTAAATTTTCAAATCTGTCCAGTACTTTTTCCGCTATTGCGAAAACGTACAACAGTCTTCGATACCCACACTCGTGAGCTGGATAATAACATCAACTCACAAAACTGTCCACGATATCCAGCCTCACCTGTATGAAATTAACAACTCACAAGTATCAGATATATAAGATAAGGCTCAGGGATATTACATGATAGACTCTCAGACAGATTGGTGTCCATCCGCAGTAAGATCTGTTGATTTGCATTTGGTCTAATGGAGAGGAAGCACAAATACAATAGAAAGTATCGTTATTATGGACAATTTGGGGTATGTTACATTGTATATTGGGGGTTTACTGCTCAAAAAGGGAGCATTTTCTTGCAGAAGTTTCCTTTGAGACTTGTACGATATAATATCTCCTATTTTCAAAATAAGAGTGCATTGTTTTGTCCAGTTACCTTTCCATATAAAAGGAAATTTGGCAAACTAACAGGAATCAATGTTTCCTGGTCGAGTATTGGTAGATCAAGAAAATTAGACTTCATGTAATTAAGGCCACACATAATTGATCTTTAGCTTCTCGGATTCCTCTCAAGGCCCTTTTTCTAGGGTCGGTCGGTAGGACAAAAAAAAAAAGGTGAAAAAAAAAAAAATTATAATGTCAAAAAAAAAATTATTATTTTTTTTCAATTATTTTTTTCCATCGGCAGTAAATCTATTGTGTCGGCGGGTCCGCGAAGCTAAGAATCAATTATGTGTGGCCTAAACTATCAGGAATCTACTAGATACTGCCTATACATTTCAGAAACTTTTTTATTTTTCCCCCACAGACTTTGGCGAACAGAAAGAAGTCACTTTCGGACGGAAACTTGTGCGAGTCTCTTCGAAGATTTCAAGACTCCTTGAAAAGAGTTGCAGTGAGGGACACAATCGCAGCCAGGGACATCGAATCACCTTCCGTGGCAGGGTACCTCGACAGGAAAGTCACTGGAGATCACTGGAACAGGTAGGGTTGACATTGTCTCATTTTTGGGTTTAATTGTATTAGAGGCAAATGCAGTAAGATGATGAGCTGAGAATGTACTCTTTAGCTGATACTTCACAATTTAAAATTCATACCCATAAATAAAATATCCTGTATTTTGTCAAGTTTTCTGTCTAACAAACACTTTAGTACTGGTTTGCACTGCCAGTTTTACTCAAATGAAGAAGAAGTTGGGATTACATTTTTGTGAAAAGTTGTATTAGAAATGATTGTAAATGATGATGAGCTGAGTAACTGTGTACTCCTTGACTGCATGATATGTAGGCCTAAATTAAATCATATAAATTACAATTACTATGTGTCCTTATTTCCCTCACTTCCAGTTATAATTTTCTAGTATTCACTCACAGTTCAATTTCACCCCCAGTTTTCACCCAGTCCTATTTTTTCACCACCCACTTTCATTATACCAGACCAAATGTTGCATTGTCATCATTCTGATATCTGTTTTTACAAGTGACTGCTCAATACTCTAAATCTCTAATTTCAATCTCTTTCCCTCCAGCTGCTGGTGCGTCCTCAAGGACTCCTCCCTCTACCGATATTCCTCGGCAGTTGATGAGGTCACGGAAGACATCTTGCTTCTCCATGGTTACGAGGTTCTCAGATGCCCCGAGATCCACGGCCACGATTTCGCTTTCGAACTGTTACATCCCGTAAGTATTTGATGAAGGATATTGATTGGATGAACAACCAACTAAATTTAAAGTAGACACTAAATACAAACTGTTAACCTGTTGTACCTTCTGCTATTCAGTGATCAATTAAATCATGTTTCTTAAGACAAATTTACAGCCAAATACGATCTCTGCAAAGAATTATGAGTCTTTTTTCTAATAGTAACCAAATTATAATTTCTAAAATCTTGTGATGTTTCAGGATAACCCCTCGGAGCTGCTGGCGGCTTCTAACGCAGACGAGTTGTCGGAATGGATGACAAAGTTGAAGCAAGCGACACAGCATGTGAGCATCGAGGGACTAGATTTGGAACCAGGTGCAGGAGGAAGGCAGTTCTCAGACGGTGGATGTAAGTAATTGTAGAAATACATCACAACTTAGCTTTGCTATTTTGCTACATGGTTTGTAAGTCCGTAGCCTCACAGTTTTAAACAATGTCCCTCTTCTGAGCTCTTCTATAATAAGACCAAATGGTTCTTCATAAAAATGCCAAACACGATTTTAAAACACTTTTGACTTTCATAAGATCTTATAGATTTTTAGCCATAACTTTTCTTTTGCTTTTCTATTACTTGTGTCATTGTGGTGACAGGATAATTTATTTCTCTGCTGCAATTAAATAACTGAATTTCAAATCAACTCTAATGTACTATTATTATCCAATTTCTAGGCTTGAAGACGCCAGACACGAGTAAAGCCAAGCACTGTAGCAAACAACAATTACTACAAGAAGTTCTCCAGGAGAAGATGAGGTTGGAGCAAAGTCAGAGGAGAAAAAGAAAGGTATGTAGAAGAGACCAACGTCAGACTTTAAGGGGATTAATATGATTAAAGGGAACGTGTCAATCAAATTCGAAGCTTGAATGTCCAGTAGAGAAAGTACAAAAACATGATTGAGATTTGAGACCTCAAGATTCATTGAATGAAAGCCAAAATTTCAGGATAAATTGATAAAATACAACCCGGAATCTTCACTATTCTAAAAAGGCCTCATGTACAGAGACAAGTCAAAATTGAAAGATCTCAATTCTCTGTATCACACTGTAAATTTTATACATCAGCAACTAACATTTATTGTTCTTACTGTACTTTTATACAAATCCAACTAAACATTCAATAATTTAACTTTTTCAGGAAAGGAGTAAACTCGGAGATGTGTTCCACAACGACGACCATTCGCCTCTTGGGTCAGCGGCAAGCACTCCAGAGCTGTCGCCTGACATAGTGTCACTGACGTCCCAAACTTCTTGTGCATCAATCAGAGTTTCAGGGCAATCATCTCAGACACACGAGCAATCCCTGAGGGAGATATCGCACTTGAGACAGAGGAAGGCTTCTACTCAATTAAAGGTATGGAAATTATAACTATGGTATTCTAAGAAATTAACTGATTTAACTATGGTGCACTAAGAAATTAACTGCAATCGATTATACGAGCTAGAAGTCCTAATAACTACGTTTAGTGGTATAGAGTGAGCAATACCTTATTAACTGAAGACTGAAGAGGCGTATTAATTGGAAAAACTGATTGTAATAGTAAGATCTATAGATTGGTCTTTTTCTGGTATTTTTACTATCTATCATTCATTCAACATGTGCTGGTATCGAGACATAGTTTTTTACAAAAAAAAAATTTATAATCAGTCTACAAATTTGAAATTATTTAATAGCAATCCCTGTTTCTTCCTCTTTTAATTAACATATCCTTCTTATTTCTTCAGGTGGAGACCCTCCAAAGGCAGCTGACAATCACTTCCAAACAGAAGCCGAAGAGATTCAAACTGGGACTGGGAGGAAACAAGAACACGTCCGCTTCCAAAGAGGCCAACCAAACGGGAAATGTTCAGATCCAGAAACAACTACAAGCGTTACAAAGCGAACTAGACACGATCAGTCACACGCTAGAGCAGAAGAAGAAAGTGGCGTTAGGAGACCTCGGAGCTGTTATGGACGTCAAGCAGAATAAGAAGAAGGGGTCAAACAATAACACCCCAACGGAAGAGTTGCCTAGCAACAGCAGAAGCTCAAATGGAGGCACAACTCTCCTCCTAAAAGACACCAAGAGGAACTCTTTAGAAGGAAGCTCAAGCGTAACCAATGGCAACGGTAACCATAGCAACAAGCAGGAAGTTTGTAGAACTAGCAGCGCTGATCCTCGCCTTATGAACGCCACAGTCGTCAGACACAGTTGGGACGTGAACAAAGACAAAACGAAAGAGAAATCAACGAAAGAGCGGTCAAACAGCTGTCAACCAATCACAAGAGAGCGAGCGTACACCACCCCTGATGACCTTAACCCCCCTCGTCCTCGCCAGGGGTCGACGTCCTCCCAGAGCGAAATAGACCCAGCAGTCATGGCTCAGATTTCTGTGAGTATAATCATTTGTAAGAGATTTTGGTCTGCGATTTTTATGGATTGAAAAATATGAGTAAATTCATGTAATCTCACTAAATAAATTAGAATCCAGCATCCATCTTCAATTTACTTGCATATTATTGCTTAGTTTATCAATTTTCCTTTTAACCATAAAAGAATCAAATGTTATGTCAATTTACATAGGATTAAGTGTACATAGTTATAAATATGTAGTTATGCTTTCAAAAGTTATTGCTAATTTTCTGTGGTAACATCCTATGTGTTTCAATGCTTGCTAAAATCTTGAAACTTTATTAATCTAATTATTTTGTTTCTTTACAGGCTTTCGAAGAATTACTACAAGAGAGACTTCACATTCAATGAAAACTTCTTGATTTACGACAAATCAATCAAAATTTCTTGGTGCTTTAATCTTATGTATTATATTTCTGAACCTGCAAATTTTACAAGCGATGTAAATATCGGCCTGAACACTGTACAAACAATTATGCAATGTACATTTTATTTGTTATCTAATGTATAATAAATTATTATTTATATATATCATTCATGTTGTCCGTTTTTATATATGATCAGTTGAGAAGGTCGTTTTATTTTATTAAATGTAAAAAATTCCAAGGAAATGATATAGAAGATCTTCAAGAACATCGAGTGAAATTAGTTTTTAACTGTGTGAGAAACTGGCTCTAAATAAAATTGATTGATGCTTAGTGCCATAAACTGGGTATTGCTGCCCTCTGAGCCTGGTTCTTACAACTAACAAGGGTTGATCGATGTTGAGTTTGCTGCGAAGAAAAATTAAGGAGTCCACCTTGCGTTGGATCTTTTACTGGTCAACTTCAGGGCCCATTTTATGACTGAAATGACGCTGAACTTCATAGATCTATTATTGCCAAAATGAAAATAACAGACAACAATGCAAACTTTTCAAAGCCAATCCTAATTCAGAACCCCAGGCAATTTGTACAAGAGCCAAAGACCTTAACCACTAGGTCACAACATTAACCGACAGTGCATGAATACAAGGTCATTACTTTATAGGCTTAACCACATTTTAAAACCACTTCAAGCTAAAAAGTTGTATAATAGTTGGAATTCTTAGTATTCTTCTGAGGGAATGACCCAACACCTTCACACAGAAAATACAATGGATATTGGGGTTTTCTTGAAAAGAAAATAGCTGAAATCCTGCACACTAATTGGTCCATAGACAGCCTTTTAGTACCGTAAAAAGGGGTAAAGTTGGCAATCTGGGGAAAGTTGGCAAGCTATTTTGACCACTTAATGAAAGAAATGCCAACTTTTCCTCACTGACACGTATGGCAACTTTGCCTAAGATACCTCTGTCAGTGAGGAAAGTTGGCATTTCTTTCATTAAGTGGGTCAAAATAGCTTGCCAACTTTACCCCGTTTTACGTTAGTCCCAGGAAGAGTGGCTTCGCATGAAATCCGCAAACAAACGCCAAAATTTTTCTAAGTAATCTTTCTGACAGATGAGTCAGAAAAAATATGGGTGATTGAAGCTTTACGTTCCGGGTTTATGCATCTAGAGCTACTGAGGCAGGCTAATAATTGAGACTGGAGGGGACACAATTGTAAGGTAGAGGATGGGTTAAACTGCTGTCCAACAAAGAACCAGGTTACGAAAAAGCTTCCACTGAAGTTCCAAGCTTATATGGGCATGATGGATCGAACAGATGACTCAAAGCTTTACGTCCTGTTTGTATACACTCATAGGCTAATTAGGACAGGAGTACTGTCCAAGGGCACAGCAATGAAGCGAAAACCGTTCAAAAGGAGTGCCTCAAGCCAGTTCCCAATCGTTGCAAAATAAGCCATCTGCCTGAAGCCTACAGTGACACTAGAGCTCATAATGCAGCTACTAAAAGCAGCTGAAGGAGTCCAGACTGTCACTCGTCACAATATCCATCCATCATTCAGTTGTTTTTGACCTGGATGTCAGATTTCAACAGGAATTTAGTTCCCTTGGTCATTTTGGCAACTAAATGAAAGGGTACTCATCCCTTTGAGGCATCCAAATTTTTCACAAAAGAAACTTGGAAGATGTCACAAGTCCCTTTATATATGCAGAGCAATACTTTGAAGGGTTTAGATGTTTGAACTTTGTCCAACTCTTCATAACAGTCACAATTTCTGCAGCCTTCCGATTAGCCGCAAGACAGAACATGACGAGGCAAAAACCTTCAATTTCAAAGATTCGAGGGATCTATAACAGCTGCACTCTAATGACTGCGCCCTCCGTTCAAATTGTACTAACAGAAAATGTGTACAATGCCATACACATTGCTGTCACAAAATTTAATTTAAAGACAGAAATTTAATGACTTTCCATGAACTAATTTTGGACTTTCCATGACCAATGCTTTACTCATTTAGGTCAAAATTCAACCCCCAAAAAAAATTCAAGCAATGACCTTCGACCACTATCCAGCTCTTATTAGCAAACTGCCATAACTACAGAAATTTTAGAGCGACTTATGCTCAAAATTTGAATTTTCCATGACTTCAAAATATTTTGATATTCTGCGACTTTCCACGACAATTTTTTCCATGAATTTCCATGACTGGACCCAGTGGGGAAACTAAGACAGAAATTGGAAATAAGAAAACTTGCTTAGCATCCACCAGGTGGCTCTAGCAGCAGCCTGTTACAGCACAGTTGTAACCACAACCATAGAGATATGCCACAACTCGGCTCATCAACCGCTGAGGAGGTTCATTTCTGCCCTATGTAGGCCTAAATGACTGCCACTGAGGGGCTTATGTGCACACCCCAAACCTATAGAGCTACACAGAAGGTACAACTCTGTAGTGACATGAAGGCACTTTTTTATTGTAAATTTGGCAAACAACATGCCTTGAACAGGTATTTGCAACTTAAATACACATTTCAAAAGCATTTGCAAGCTCACACCATAGAACTGTACATCAGCTCAATGCTCAAACTTCATTCTTAAAACTTTTAGACAACTGGGCCTACTAATCAAGCATTTTGCATGGCAAATTGAGGCAAATTAAGACAAACGAGTCGGAATTTTTTTTGTATATATTGGTATTTTTATTATTCAGGGTGAAGTGGAGTTTGCTACATGTAAAATATGCATGAAAAGCCAACGACTCAGATGTGTCATTAAAGGAGTCATCAAACAAAAGCATCCGAGTCGTTACGACTCAGTCATCATGACTCAGTCAGCAATGAGAAACACACTCAGACGACTCATGTACGGCAAAAACAATAAGTTAGTCCTCAGTCACATGACTCAAAGGACTCCCATTCTCACAATCATGTTAGACATTATGATATAATCCTCGCAAAAATGAAAATACTGAAAGTTATTCATTGACGCATATAATCCAGCACAAATTAACAGATAATTAAGTTTAACTGCGACAGAATTGTGAAATAATTTTTCAAATATTTAAATATTTACAAGAATCTTAATCTTCAACTTAATTTATACAACTCTAGAGAAATACTGAGAAACAATCGCTTGCTGGTTGTGGAACGATGAAGTAACTAACTTGAAACAAGAACACAACTTAATTCTTTAGAACTTTGAACGGAACACTTCAAACAGCTTGAATGAAAACATTCTAAAAATCGTCATGGCAACACCTCTTAATTTATGTGACATTCATTCCAACTTAACATTCTTAGTTCTTAAATATCATACACAAATCACACAGCTTATGACATCATACCTCTTCCAAATTTCAAATGCTCACTTCTCATTACAATAATTCAAGTTTACAAATAGAACGTTCGACTTCCATTTAGAATGTTTAATTAGGTCAAGTTCAATTAATTAGGTCATTGGCATCCAGCTTCGCTATATTACTAGTTGTAAGTTGTACCTTGATGTTAATACATATTCAGACTATGTGAACATATTTCACAAAATCCCCCAATTACACTAACGCTAGGAAGTGTGATGGGGATTCTGTAAGTTGACGCAAGGAACGAGAATTTGATGCGGGATTTCTCGCTGAGCATGCGGCGTGCGACGCACAACGCTTCCGGGAGCCCGATTCACGGACCAATCATTCATAGATACACCCAGAGCGTTGATGACAAGACATTGTCCCCAAATCATCACAGGGAGTTAAGGGTAGGGTGGGCGCATCAAATTCTCGTTCCTTGCGTCAACTTACAGAATCCCCATCACACTTCCTAGCGTTAGTGTAATTGGGGGATTCTATTATCGTTGACGCAAGAACGGAATTTGCTGCGGGATTTCCCGCCACGCATGCGCCGTGCAACTCACAACGCTTCCTCGGCACAGTTTGAAGCCATGATTGGTCCGTGACCATGTCTATGCTTCTTGTAGCAGTGTCTGCATATCTGCACTTCTGAATTTCAACTTGTTTATAACCCCAAAGAGGACAGTGCTGTGCCAATCAGAAGACGTGGTTGTTCTAATATAGGTAGAGTGAGCTGCATAAGTACTTTATCTTGACTGCATACCCATAGGTCTTGATCCATTTTGAAACCGGCCAGGGTAATAGCAACTGGCATAGAACCTATTAATCTTGAGTGTTCCGCAATAGTGATACATGTATACATTCATAAATCATAATGGTGCATCCATGTCACTTTCATAGAAATGATACTGGGGAAAGACTGGAAATTCCACCAATAGTTGGTTAATAGCAACTAAGGTAATATGCCTCTGAACATAAACTGTCTGTCTGCGACATAGTATTAGGCCGTTCTTAATGTAGGCCGAAGACATGTGTGTGCACTTCCAAAGATTTGCTCTTGCTGTTCAAAAAGTTTTCTATGAAAACAGTTTGTTGGATGGTCCGAAACCCTGTCATGAAGCTTAGGGATTTTAAATATGAGCTTGCTGGATTCAGCGACACATGCACTGGAGCAATGTAATGGACAATTTCAAACAGAAGTATGTGTGTTTCAACAAACAATTGTCAAATCAGCCATAAAGTGTGATCTAACCAGTAACGTCACAGTCAGACTAACATTATCTGATAGAGGAAAGGTTCAGCATGAACAAGTGCTCCTGACACCAACATTGCAAGTCAGGTTTACTACATGTAATTCCGAATCACCTGCCTGGATTAGTGCTGAAAGGCTCATTGTTATCCCATTTGTACAATGTACATGTATCTATTTGGATAAATGGCTGATCAACTGTCAGAGGCCAGGTTACCATACCAACATTGCTACATGTCCAGCACAAAGTTAGATATTGTAGAGTGACCTTATGTATAGGGTGTTACATGCACTGTACTAATTGGCTATGATCTGATCTCTGCCATACATATTACACAGAGCCGAGTAGGACTCTCGATCTTGGAAATTTGCATGTACAGTGATAGTTTCCCCTCTGGCCCGACATGGGCATTGATATGCATGTCTGAGAAGAGGACCATCAGTCAGTTGAGTGAGCCGCTTTGAGCATGTTGAGGGTTATACTCCCCCCTCCCGTTTTGTGCAATGGCACCAGTGCGTGATTCTTGTGCCCTGGCAATTTATCCACTCAGGATAACCAGATAAGGGAGAAGGAGTTGTGTTTACATCACCAGTAAACTGCACACCAGAAGGACTTAGTTATTTGTCACAAAGTGGCCTCAAAATCTCTTGTAATGCCAATGTGGAAGGCCGCAAAACGTGGCAGAACTTAGATCAATGACAGTCTTGAAGCATTGTCATATGCCTGTATTAGCTTGCACGACTCACTGTTTAACCCGGTGTTAAGTGGCACACCCATAATTTAAAATAGATCTTGTGGACTGAGAGGCTTGCCTTGGGCCTGTAAGTAGGACACGGAGTCGTCAATTACCGAATTGTCGATCGCTGGGTCAACAACACTGGACAGCCTTAGGTTTACCAACACAGGTTTACCAACCCAGGTGACTCCAAGCAGGCATGCACAAGCGCTGCCAAACAGAAATGTTATCCAATCATAAACTCGTTCACAATGTAGCACACTGGCCCAATCAAGCGACACCTGCAAGTGGCACTTGTAACTTGATAGTGACAATAAGTTTTGGTCATCAGTGTATTGAAAAACTAGCATTGCCAATCAGTACCCAAAATTTTATATTACAGAGGCTGAGGCTGCCAAACACAACCAAATTGGTAGGCACCTGAGAGTGCAGTAAGCGGCGCTTTACGCCAATCAATGGAAGAACCTCAGAAGTCATTCACCGAGGCAACATAGCTATCCTTGCCCCGGTCTATATTTTAAGGATTAATAGGCCTAATCAAGGTCTTAAGGATGTCCATTTGTGGCACTCTCTGCATTATTTACCAGGAATAGTTGAGTACAAACTCTAAAGGCTTCTATGAGTACCATACTTGTGCGTTTCTTGTCAGTGTCTGGTGTGTATTAACTATAAACATGCAGACCTGGCTTATGGTCAGGATGGACAAATGCATTGTGTCTTGCAGTTTAGGAATATCTTTGGCCTATGCATATTGGCAAGATTACTTGTATTGCAATGGAAAGGCCTCTTTAGTTGACAACTTCACGCCAGAGACTGATAGTAATAGACACTCGTCAGTAAGATATCTTACAGAGGACATAGTAGAGTGTACAGTCCATCTGTAATGACATTCAATAGTGAATGAGCCAAGTTTGTGTTTTACGCCCCTTCAGTACTAGTGTTGGTTTTTCAGAGACAACTAACATTCAATACAAATAGACCTCCTGAGTCATATTCATAAACATATCTCTGAATCCTGGCATGAGCCTATGGGCCTGAGCATATCTGTGCATAGTCAGGCAAGGCTGCTCTATCAATTTCATTAATAAATTTGTCATTGCATATTTAGAAGCAAGAGGTGGCTGTGCATATTAAGCTCACATTATAATCCCTCTAAAAGAGCTACTGGTACTGGAGCCAGTTATGTGTCAAAAGGTATTAATTTTTAACACAGGAGGCATGACAGGGCTAATCAGAGCCATATTAAACCTGTAATCTCCACCAAAGACAGTTATGTCCTGAGGAATGCAAAGATTTTATACCTCAACCATGGCACTGTCAACCTGTGTCAGATGACTGCTGAATTTAGCAACTTCAGACCAAGTTTTAATTGTACCAGTTGCCTGTCTACAGACTGAGGCATAATCCCAATTAAATTCATTGCAGTAAATTTCTGGAGACTGGTCATCATGACCTCTTTCCGCAGCCAACAGTAGCTCAACAACAATCTTTATCCAGATCAGATGTAGACAGACTGAGCAGCATTTCATAAATTCTGATACCATAATTATGGTAATGCTGCAGTGACAGTACACTGAGTAAAGTTCATTGGAACTGTATTTATGGAGCTTTAAAAAACTTCATGAAAAAAGTTACCAGGCAGCAGGTCCAGGCTGTTAGGTAGGCCTGCATGTGTCAAACCATTAACCCCAGTCAATTGGCAACACATTCTTGACACAGCCCACATGTCAGTTAAGGTTTTGCAAGTAGCAGCTGGATTCCAGCCTTGACAAATAACACATGTAGGTCTCATGTCGGCTCAGTTCTAGTATATTTATAGCCATTATCAGCATAAAGACAGCAGTGACATAAAAGCCTGAGTCCAGTGTGCAAGTATGGTGTAGGCATTTTGACAAGACCCAGATAAGGGTACCGTATAATTCAAACACCACTTTCTCGGCTGAGTCAGCCCATGAACTCTGTGGCTCTGAGTGGGGTCTAGACAAACCCAACTGCCATCAGAAAGGCCGAGGCGGCCATGCCAGTTATCTGAACAATCAGCAAATAGAGATTTGCACATTCACAAAGTGTAAATCAAAGCCGTGTCGGCCATTTTATTTACAGCCGAGTCGGCCTATTTTACTTACGGTCGTAACAAAACGCCCATAAATCGACGTAAAAACGTCTAGGAAACTCGCCATTCTGCAGCCATGGCTGTAGAAAAGTTCTTTCCAGATGTAAGAGCCATTTTGTGATAGAAAAAGGCTGTCTGGAGAAGGTAGAACATCGTAATCAAGCGAGCAAACACGTCTATTCACCGCGCTGTCAGACTAAGAAGTGCCGAGGAAGCGTTGTGAGTTGCACGGCGCATGCGTGGCGGGAAATCCCGCAGCAAATTCCGTTCTTGCGTCAACGATAATAGAATGGTATTCTTAATAATACTGAGTTAGACTTGCATACAATATCTTATCAGTTATTTTTGCTTGGATGATTTTGCAAAACTACAAACGCACAAAATTATACCAGCAGTGTCAGCGTGTTGAAAAGATGCAACAGATATTCAGAAAACTAACTTATAACTAAGAAACTTAGCAACTAAGTTAACAGTTCTAATTTGAATGAATTAGTTACTGACCTTAATTTTTGCTTTAAAACACAATCAATTTCACATCAAATATGAAAACTCTTATTCAAATTACGCACAAAATAGGTCATTTTTGCTGCCGTATTTACAACATGTACAAGTCGACTGAATTAACTGGGTCAATTAACAAGGTCAAGTTGTGACCTGACCCAATTTCAAGGTCACGACCTCATTTGACCTACTTTTGAGGACATTCACTCAACTCAATGCAATAAGTGCATACGAATCTGAACTAAGCCGTTTTCTTTACATTAACAGTTTCTTGGGGGGAACTTTTTACAGAACACTTCAGATATGTTGGGAGACGAGTGCGTCGTACGAAGCACCTTGAGTTTCAATTGCAAAATAAACATCTTTCTCATCGACTCATTTCAGTCCGTGCTAAGATATGTACAATGTTACATTCATCAGACAACTGTCACGCTTAACAATGTCATTTTCAAAGTTCAATTTAAGTAAGAGATCCCTTATCCTTTACAAAATTTACTGAGATCACACCCTTAGCTTAAATACAATGTCTTAAATTGTCTTTACACTTCCACGCTATATTTAACCATATATCAATTTCATCCGGAGCTTACATACTTCTCATACAATGAACGCCTGAAGCAACGATATTTCCAAAATTACTAAAGATAACTATTTAAAGGATTTCGTAAGCATTTCGTAATTCTTAAATCACACAATTTTGTAAATAACTCTTTAGACAAAATGATATTATATATGGAAAATGAAACACATCCACTCAATTCAGATAAGCTCGCAATGTCCTCTGGTTATAAGATATTTACAACTGGAACATTTATGCGTTTATTGCATTCAAACGTTAGAAAAAACCTAGAACCATTTGATTAAGAGACCAATTAAGTTACCGACAAGAGTCGGTCGCATCTCAAAAAGATCTCAAAAAGATCATCAAACAATTTTATTCATTGAACAAATGCGGTAATGATGTCATGGAACTAAATGAGGCAAAAATAGACATGAAACAAAATCAAAAGACATTGTAATGGATGATTTGTAATGGATTGCAATTAACTAAACTAATTAGGAAAATGATTTGCAATCGGGGCATATTAAGTATGAATATAACATGATCACAAATGAGCAATACAAAATTATTTTACAAAATGATACAAATTAATTTACAAATGAACTTCAGTGTCGCCACCTCATGACACCATTATGAGATATAATGAAATACAAAGCAAGATTCAAAGTCATTGTATCCAACTATTTACAAACTAAACCACAGTTCATTGCAATCATCGGTGAAACTCAACCATTGATCCACCAAGGCATTTAATTTATTTAATTTATTTAAATAAGCCATGAAATAAATGATAAATAAATATATAATCTTAGACATTCAACCTTTGTTCATCACTCCTATGTACACAATATGATATATATATGTATGCATATATAAACAGTCACGTCAGTTAATAAACATTCATGTCGTCAGTTGAATCAGTTTGGCGTTTTAGAGAAAAGCAGACAAGTCGTATTTGGCATCGTAAATTTCCAGCATAGATTTCCGAGTGAATTATGAATTAGACAAGCAACAGAATGCATCAACAAAGTCTAGATACAATAAGTTGCTTCGCTTATAAATCATAATTATGAACTTATAAACATATCCAGTTACAATCAGTTGCTTTGCTTATAAATCAGAATTGTTAACTTATAAACACACCCAGGGTACATATCCAGGGTCCAGGTATACATCCAGGGTATGTATCCAAAGTAGAACGTTCAAAATCCACTCTCAAAATTTTTCCCATTTCTGATGTTTGAACAGAAAATTATAAAGCTGGCATTTTATCACGGCCGTCTTTGGTAAGAGTTAAGACAGAATATCAAAAGAAGGCCAATATGAATTTAATCATAATCTTGTCGTTTATAATCCATCTTTAAATGAAAGGTAACAAGTCTTTACTTTCATAATTTAGATTACAATTTAGATCATAATTTAGACCCTTTATAATCCGAATTTTGTTCGTTTAATACCATGTTATGGTGCTGGGAGAACCTTTTTTCAAATGGCGTAATTTCTGTTTAATTACAAACATAATTGTTGTACACAGTTGATTGCAATCTTCAAATTGCAAGTTCACGATCACCAGACATGATAAATGATAAAAACGGCAATATACAAATCCATTTAGTCAAATGTACAAATTGCATGGTATATATCTTGATATCTTCCCGATATCTTCAAACACTGTCACACACACTAGTCATGTACAAAAGACGGCACAGTTTTTTGCACACGGATGCATATTATGCGTGTAAGTTTAGTCGACAGTTCTGCTTAGCAGTCAACATGTAAAACTTTGTAACGGAGAAGTGTCACATGATTATTATTATCCATGATAAAAATCCATTTTCTCATGATTTTAATCCATGTTTTTCCATCCATGAAACTGTCTTGAAACACCAGTAACTGTTTGTAATTCATCAGTGATTCTAATACATTTCCTCATTGACCACGTAAAAGCCTTTGACTCAGGTCATGAAATTCGCACACTGTCACTGCACCATGAGAGTCAAACGCACAATGCAGCGACAGCCTATCAATGGGGCATGTGGGGCCCGAGTCTCTCTCTTTCTACCAACATCTGTCTTTGAAGTGCTTCGTGGTGAGCCGCTTGCGCAGATAGCTGAAAAAAGAAAATGCAAAATAAGTTAATAACAATTTCCTAGCAACACGTGTCCTATACTACACCAATAAAACACTAACTAATCACTATTCTACCAGACAACATTTCAAGAACACATATGTCCTAAAAAAAATTTTAATTTGATTGAATTAAAAGGCCACTAACACATCTGAAGTGATTATAACATAAAATAACATGTAATTCTCCAAAAAATTCAATGATCTCGCAAACAAATATTATCAACTATTTTAAGACAGCACAGAAACTCATATACTTAAACATAGACAGAAACCAGCACAACAAATAATGATAGAAATAATGCAATACCACCACCTGAGCGTAAGTCAAATGTCTGTAAGTTCAGTCACATTGCGTGGACAATGTGGTGTCGCCACAATGTGCTAAGTGTAGCCACAATGTGCTTGGTGTCGCCTCATTGCGCTTGGAATCGCCACAATGTGCTTGGGTGTTGCCATAATGTGCTAGGTGTCGCCACAATGTGCTGGGTGTCACCACAATGGCCTAGGTGTCGCCACAATGTGTCAGGCGTCGCCACAATGTGCTTGGGTGTTGCCACAATGTGCTGGGTGTCGCCACAATGTGTCAGACGTCGCCACCAATGCTTCTGTACCACATTTGTCTGTATTGACAATCACCGTCTGTGCATAGACAGACAGCCAATGTCTGTATCTGTCCGTCTGTCTGTCGTATTACAAGATCGACTTACTCTCTGGACATTTACCTGATGCGCCAGGATGGGGTCCGTGCTGTAAGGAGGTCGAGAAAGTAGTTCCCTGTAAAGTAGTTCCTGATCTCGGGCGGCCGCCGCTAGCAGCGGGTGGCCGGGAGGAAGGGCGTGCGCCGACGCCAAGTGGGCTACATTGCTGGCTGACGGTCCTGAAATGGGGTAAACAATGCAAACCATTACTATCATGCTACCCCATGATTACGAATGAATTTGTTAAAGACAAATTTACAAAATATAAATCGTTATTTTACAAACAACGTTTTAAGGATTTTAAATGGCCTATTTTAAAAATTTGCTGGTCATGTTTTAATGTTTAGACATGCAAGACCGACTTTTACTGGTCTTTTGAAGGTCTTATTACCTCAACATGGCCAGTCAATAGAACTCCAGCGTTCAAATAGTTTGTCCTAATGTGTACTCAAGAGGATGTCATTAAATATAGTTTGATTTCCGAAATACAGCGGAAATGATGCCAAACAAAATATGAAAGGGTCTTTTTAGTTTTTTACATAATAATGCCAGTGTAACGCCTCTCACAGGACTTGGCCGTTACAAATGTGCCACATATCAATCGATTCGTTTTTCAATTTCGTTCAAAATATCCCATAGTCTGTTCCGTTCATTTGCAAATAGTCATGACATTTTGAGAATTCTCATTTTCTTTTGAAGTTTAACTAAAGTCGAGATTGTCCTGACCTTTCATTAACAGTTTTGTGAACTTTTGTCACATTTTTTTTGTCAAAAAACCTAAAACACTCCCCTGGTGTTAGCAAGAGACATTAACATGGTTACTCCACCACACCCAAATCTACGACTAAACTATACAAGTCTGCAACATCTGCATTCCAACCAACAAATTCACAAATTGTTAGTCTCATTCACTTGCTGTATGTAGTACTATGTACACAGAGTAAAGAAATGATTCGAATGAAAATGAAACCTCAACCGAAAAGAATGCAACCAAAAGGGAACCAACCAAAAGGGGGCATTACTGAAGGGCGTTACAATGAAAGGTCGACTAACAAGACCAATGCCCAGCTTATTGACAAGTAGATTGCCCGTGTAATCAATTGGTCAATCGTTTAACAATCTGTCAGACAGGTCAATTGTCTGGGAAACAGATCTGTCAATCACCTAACCAATTAACAAGCCAAACAACTGGTCATTTGGCCAATTAATTGACCTGTTCATAACTCAATCCACTAGGCAAATAACAAGTCAATCCGCCAGACAAATAATAGTCAATCCAGCTGTCAATCAATTAGCCAACTAGCTGGTCAATCAATTAGCCAATTAAGAAACCAATTAACAGCCAATTAGTCTGGAATCGGCTCAGTCAATCAACCAACTAATTGACAAGTTTGGGGGGGGGGGGGAAGTGGGCAAATAACAAGTACGGGAGTCAATTAACAAATCTACGGAGATCTATAGCACAAGACATGTTATGATAACTCTCTCTAACAGTGAAGTATGAACATTGTGAATGAAATTAATTGAATTTGAATGAACACACTGTAAAAGGACTGAATAAGGATCTTTGCAGAGGGGGTAGGGATCTGATCACCAGAGATGCAAGCACGGACTGATGGATGATTAGACGGACATTCAGACGGGGAAGACAGGGTACCCACTGAAATTTGGCGAGAAAATTCCTCGTATTTCCTCTAATTTTTCCCTGCTTCACCTATGTCTTTTACGTACTTTTGCCTAAAACTAGAAGGCTTGTTTAATGCATCAACACATGTAAAACCAAAATCCCTGAGTTTCCAGAATTTGAAGCCAAATTTAAAATTCCCAGATACAGGGAATATTTTTTCACCGTATTAAATGTCCGGTGGGTACCCTGGGAGTGTGACATTAATTTCGATGACAAGGACAATTTGAGATAGTAAATGATTGGAACACAACTGACTGCAAATGAACAGACGGAGACAAAGGGCCAGCGTGTAGCCACCGTGTAGCATTGGATTGACAAAAGAACTTACGAGACAAATGCAAGAAATGTTGAGTAGCATGGTCGGATGGAATCTTGTCAGAGGGCTTGGGTGCGGCAGGGTGGGAGGGCTGGGCCATGCCAAGGCCAGACGGGTGGCCCGACGGGTGACCCGACGGGTGTCCGGACGGGTGACCGCTCGGGTGCCCACTAGGATGCCCCGAGGGGTGTCCAGATGGGTGCCCGCCCGGATGACCCCCCGGATGACCCGAGGGGTGCCCAGCCGGAGGCCCGTGAGCCGGGTGGCCGTGGGGTGGCCCCCCCGCCGCAGCCCTGACCGCCCCAGCCCCCGCATTAGCCACCGCTGCCGCAGCCGCTGCTGCCCCCTGGGAAGCACTGCCTGCTTGGTACGAATGGTAGAGGGCCAGGCTTCTGGCCACAAGGGGGTCTATGGGGTTTTGCAGCACATCTGTAAGGCAATGCAAGGAGAGGAGTTACACTTTGATTCATCTATTATCACTCACCTGCCAACAACGGGTGGGGGGCTAGAGAAGGGTGGTGGGGGTTGCCGCTCGGCCCCGAGGGAAGACCAGGATGAACACCAAGACCCCCGGCCGCAGCTAAGCCAGCAAGACCACCAGCAGCAAGACCGCCAGGAGTAAGACCGCCAGGACCAAGACCGCCGGCCGTAAGACCAGCAGTAAGACCAGGGGGAGCCCCTAAGAGACCGTGGTGAGGAGTGTGGGCCGAACTGACCACCGGGTGAATAGGAGGCCCCGATGTGGATCTATCTGCCGAGGGAGTGGAGTCTCTGGGGTCACTCCTGTGTTCTGGCCTGGATAAGTCCCTGGGATCCCTGGATAAGTCTCTAGGGTCCCTGGATAAGTCTCTTGGGTCCCTAGACAGATCACGGGGGTCCCTGGATAAATCACGAGGGTCCCTGGACAGGTCTCTTGGCCCTTGGATATCTCTTGGGTCTCTGGGGCCGCCTGGGTGCTCCCTCGATAGATCCCTGGGGCCTGGGATATCCCGGGGGTCCCTGGATATATCAGCTCGTGGGTCCCTGGATATATCTCGAGGGTCCCTGGACACATCCCGAGGGTCCCTGGATCCTGAAGGAGGCCCTGGGGGGACGAGGGGATCTCCTGGCCGTGGGGGTTCTCCCGATCTCCCCTCTTCCCCGCCTCGTCCTCCCATACCCGGCTGATGCAAGTGTAGGTGTGTGTGGGAGTGGGTGTGGGCGTGTGTGTGAGCATGGGCGGCGGCTGCTGCTGCCGCCTGCTGTTGGGCTGCTGCCGCCTGTTGCTGCGCTTGCTGGTGGTGGGCCTGAGCTGCTTGCTGTTGGGCCGCAGCTGCCTGGGCCGATGCTAGTTGTAGTCTCGCCATGGGGTCGCCAGCTGACGACGCAAGTGCCATCCTCTCAGCAGCCAACCGCTCGGCCGACAGACGCTCTACCTCGGACAGGTGACTCAGCCCAGCATGGGGCAAGCCTGGTTTATTGCAATGGGATAACATGTTTAATTCTCAATTCATATACTCTTCAATTCATATACGCTATAAATTCTCTTCAATTCAATTCATATACTTCTCATCACAACTTTTCATGTAGTCGATGCGCATTGACAAATATGGCATCAATTTAGTTGTCAAACTGTACTGTTTAACTCACCAAAAGACTTATTTCCCAACATTTATCGAACTGCCAAAATTTGAATTCATTAACAATTAAGAATCTAAATAAACATTGAATTCAACAATCACTGTAACCTGTGGAACATTCAGATATACAAAACTGTGTTGAAGCCCATCAATTACAACTAACAACAATTTAGAATGCTCAATTCATATAACAAAGACCAATCAAACAATTTACGACCGGCTTTTTATTATTGTTAGAGGTTACTCACCTAACCGTTCTATCCGCTCTCGTTCTTGTCTCATGAGGTCGGAGGCTAAACTGGCGGGCGGATAGACGCCGGGGATGTGGGCGCCGTGGGGCGGACCTCCGGGGTGACCGAGGCTGGCGTACCTGCGCTGCAATTCTAACCACTGGGGGTCGATCTGGGGACCCTGTGCGGCCGCCAGTCGATCGAAGCCTGCAAGAGAGATGAGAAGTTCGTGACCTAGGAAAGGGGAGAGAGAAAACGAGAATGCAATGATGTGGAGTTGTGGTGTCATCACTGTCTCACGTAGTCTGTCTCATCCTGAAATCATAGTCCAAGTTGCATCAATGTCGCAAAAGACAATGTTACATGGCTTGTACATGATAGATAGATAGATATTTGGTAAGTGCAGCCCTCTAAGCCAAGTTCTGGGCGCTCACAAGGGTTGATTGATGACATGGTTTGCTGCGATGCAAAAATTCGTATTACGATGATTAAACATTACCATTGCGAGGGTGAGGCTTTGTTGATTTGTTCTGCCGATAGAGAAGCCTCTAGTTTTTGATCATGCAAGCCTCTATCTTTTATTTCATAAAACCTCAACATATCTTCCTATACTTGAGGCCCTGAAGGCAAAATTCTTATTGATGATCTTAATCCACTTTTTGTCTTTTCATAAGTTCTGAACAAATTCATTTGCATTACACATGGCCTCAGAAATTCCATAAAAAATTTCAAATGTTTTTGTTGACATCATCAAACAGGTAAATTCCAAAATACGAGTTATAATGCAAGGATTATATAGAAAGCCAATTGTTCATGTTAGACACAACTAGTAACTTTCATTCATATGGGCAGGGGGAGCCAAAAGCAGGGACAAAGACAGACAAATAAGACAGGACAGACAGTCACACCACATCATGTATACATTCACATTTCAACAGGACAAGGACAAACCCGAGCTTCTCCAAACTACATATTCTAGAGAAGTTTGTTGCAATTTCAAGTGGCTCTAAGTCACCACATTCTTCATATTCACTTACAAGAACACCTGACGCTGTAATTTTTCTAATAGGCTTATTGCAATTCACCAAAAAGAAGACATCATAATTAGTTGAAAATCATGGCATTATAACTTCCAAAGGTCACGATTAAGCTTACATAGTGAGACATTCACACTTAACGAAGGACCATTAGTATACCATAAAACGAGCTAAAGTTGGCAATCCGGGGAAAATTTGGACGGACATTTTAACCCACTTAATAGCAAGGAAGTCCAGCTTTCCTCACTGACACAGGCGGCCAATTTGTCGAAGAAACCTGTGTTTGTGAGAAAAGTTGGCATCTCTTCCATTAAGTGGGTTAAAATAACCGACCAACTTTCCCCCGGATTGCAAACTTTACCCCGTTCTACGGTAAAGCAGGTAAGCACATAAAATACACAAGAAACAGTTCTTCAACATATAACATTATACATTAAGTCATTCGAAGCAACATAAAGCAGAAGCAGCTCTATCATTCCTTCTTCAATCAACCAAATCTCTTTTGCATCCTCTCTCTCCACTCACCTGGCGGCTTCATCTCGATTTCTTGCTTCATCTTTTCCCGGAATTCAAGTTCCCGTAATTGTCGTTCCCGTAATTCCCGTTCTCGCTCGTCTCTCTCTTGTTTATCTCTCTGTAACTCCAACTCAAGTCTACAAAAAAGAAAAGAACGTTTGAGATTACTAGGAAAGAAAAATAAGTAAATTGAGAATCATACAGAGACAGGATTGATTATTTTAATATGAAGTTAATAGATATTCAGTGTCGGACAGCCAGAACAGAAATTGGTTGCAACATATTCCACTATGTGTCACTCCGACTCACTTCTATTACTTGTGGTGACATCTGGAGTCTTTCATGCACATTAATTTTCTCAATATTTTTGTTAAGCAAGTATTAACTTCTCTCTCTTTGAATAGCCATGATTTCCGAAACTTGACAGTGAAGTCAAAACACCGCAACGCTACTGCTCCAGACCTTATGTTCCTGGTCAACTTACACAGTTTTCTAGCAAATTTAGTCACCCTTTAACTTCTTAAAACGAGTCTCAAAGACTGAAAATAATTGAGATGTTGTACTCACCTTTCTCTTGAGCCAGGCGGATACATGCTGGCAATCCTGTAGTGCAACATGGGGTCATGTGACGGAACCGAGCCAAGACTGTAGGGTAGCGATCTGGCTGGGTCGTTAGCTGCCATGGAAACAAGAATGTTAGTCCAGGTGTATCAAAATCATTTCACATTACCAATTTTACCTGCCAATTTCAACAGCTATTTGAAGAAATTAAACATTAAACTGATAGATAGTCAGTTAATTAACAGATTGATAATAGAGAATACGCCAGACTTAATTTAACTGACAGTCACTCTTTAAGTATTAAAGCCAAAAACTTCATAGAAAGCAGCGCTGAAAATTTCCCCATTCAAGAAGGCTGTTCCAATGTTCAATTCCACATTCCTGACTCAAATGATGTATTTCTGTCAAATGTGTGCCCTTATTTCTTAACAAAAACCAATTTCTGAGTCTTCAGAGACAATGAAAGCTACCGGAATATCCTTTCTGATATTAATTCAATCAATCTATCGACATATATATAATAAGTTCTCATTGTATCATCATAATAATACTACATATGTTACATATATTTCTTATGCCATACTCACCAAAAGCATGCGGCCGAGCGTACTCGCTCAACTGCCGCAACGCCGGGGTGGGGTCGTGGGGCGCAGGGGGGTACGACGGCCCTCTTCCGGGGGTGTGGCCCGGTGTGTGTCTCTCGTAAGGTGATATGTGTTGTTGTGACGATGGTAGAACGTTGCTTGTGATCTGTGCATCGGCAGAAATATTCGCAGGTGGCGTCTCCGCCGGCTTCTGCAATGGTAAGACACATATTTTGAGTAAATTTAATTAACACAGGAAAATTTTGCATTAACAGTGAATTGACAGTAGCATGAATATTAATATTTTTAGATTAAATCATTATAGATCTGCCATGAAACAACTCTCCACACAAGAAATCAATCACAAATTCTCCGTAAATATTTACCAGCACTCTTAACACCAGAATTTCCGGTTTTATCAATACAAATACTTATGACATAGTCATTATTTCAAATTTTGCAAGTTCAAACATCTAATACCGTTTCATTTTCCTGCAAAATACATCAACAGAAATACCACAACAGAACACTAAAGAAACAAATGATTTGAACCAAAAACACAACCACAATATGACCTGTTCAATGGACGAC
Source organism: Platynereis dumerilii (assembly GCA_026936325.1). Taxonomy (NCBI): domain Eukaryota; kingdom Metazoa; phylum Annelida; class Polychaeta; order Phyllodocida; family Nereididae; genus Platynereis; species Platynereis dumerilii. Next base: position 1,304,095 of record JAPTHN010000052.1, on the reverse strand, counting down.
AGCTAGAGATTCACAAACCTAATTGTCATAGATCAATTTTGATATTTTAAACCTTAACAGCTCAGAACATTTTCATAATCAAAGGGGAACGAATTAAGAAACTGGTCATTTCACAGCAAGTTTTTCAGCCATAATTTCACTAGAACGTTGTAGAACGCAGCAGGGTACAGAATTTATTTGGGGATAAATTTTGTTTCCTGGATTTTTGTTATTCACCTGTGAATGTCTACTTGTTGGGGTGTCAGCTCTCGACATCTGCAAAGAACAGTTCTCATTTTCAAACAATTTCTTAAAATTTCCCATTTTCGAAGATCCTTTTAAGTTCTTTTTACAGGTTCGGACCTGATATTGCATTCAGAATATGTAATATGCTCTTTCAGGAAAACACAAAATGTATAAATAACACATTCCAACACACTGAAATAAATAGAAATCATAATTGACAGTGGACAAAAAACACAAATCTCTCAAACAAGTTGGTATCACAAAGAGCATCTGGATGTACTTGGAATATTCAGAATCCTACCAAGTTCATGACAGGAAGTTTCCCAAGTCGTTAAACTCCTCACTTTTTATTCTTACAATACAGAACCAAAGCATTTACATGTCACGAAGGTATTTCTAATTCAATGTTTAATGTCAGATGATTTGGTCGACCGAGTCTCTTTCGCATAAGTAGGTACACACCAGGTCCTTTGAGCAATATCTTTTTCTCTCAAGACTCAACAGTACATTCAACATTCAATCTGTCCTGTATCTATCTCATATATATCTCAAAATATGTCTGGTCTATCTCATTTCTATCTGGGTCTGTCTACTCACCGCCACTTTCTCCTCCTCCTTCTTCTTCTCCGTCTCTCTGTCCGTCCGTTCTCTCGACGCTTGTGATGACGGTTGCGATGAGGGTCGATTGGAAGACTGTTGTTGCGTAGCACTCCCACCACTAGGGGTGCTGCTGTTGTTGGTGTTATTACTGCTGCTTCCTCCAGGGGGGAGCGTGCTACTGTTAGAATGTTGCGGTGGCGCCTCCTTCTGTTGTTGTCTCTTCTCTAAGATCTTAGCAAACGTTGAACCGGGAAGAGGTTTGTAGATGAAGTCACAACGAGAACACGTGTTCCTCCCTCGCCAAATGTGTTTGATGAAGCTGCGAAAACAAAAGATATAGAATTACACATTTGAGAAAGGGTGAACAATGTCATACACAGAATGCATGAAAACAAGAGTTATATTGAAGAAAGAAAAGTTATACTGGATGGGGCGAAGAGTGCCCACTCTCGTATAATCTATGTGATAATACTCACATTGCAGCCTTCGTCCTTAAGCACTCCTCGTCGACTATCCTTGCCTCCGGGCTCGGGGAACGAGACATCTCGGGCTCAGAGTCTGAATCAGCAGCCAGGGGCGACCGTGACCTTGACCTTGGTCTTCGAGGTGACCTTGACCTTTGAGGACTGAGAGGTCGCATGGCAGGGGAGCCTGGACGTGACCCCGGATGGGACCCTGGACGGGACCTGGGCCTGGGAGAGTGAGACTGAGGCATCTGAGGGGGTAATGAGGGTATGCTGTGCGGGTGAGGGGGCATGCCACCCTGCTGCGGGTGACTGACTGGTGGTCCCTGCGGGTGACTGACCGCCTGCGGGTGACTCGTGGGTGGTAAACCGGGTGGAGGTAACCCACCGGGCTGCTGTCCTTGGGGTGGAGGGGGTAACCCTTGAGGGGGCGCCTGCTGCATCGGAGGCACTCCACCCCCGTGTCCACCATTGTGTCCTTGCACCATAGGAGGCAGTGATCCAGGCGGCATACCACCAGGTGGCATACTCACGGGTGGCATACCACCAGGGGGCATAGATCCAGGGGCCATACTTCCAGGAGGCATGCTCCCAGGGGGGCCACCGTGACCAGGTAAACTTCCAGGCACAGCCGCGTGGTGAGGGGGCGGCCCTTGGGGCAGGTGCATTGTAGGATGGCCTCCCTTGATCTGGGGCGACTCCGGCCTCTCTTGTTTCACTTTAGCGTCTTGTTGTTGCTCTGCCTTGATGTGGGGCAGAGGGACAAACATGGAGGAGCCATTGGCGTGGGAAGCGGGAGGCAGAGGGAGATTGTGCGGAATGGGCATGCCGGGTTGATGTGGGACTTGCGACGGGTTAAGCGGGGGTCGTGGGGCGTTATTGTACGTCAAACTCGTTGAGGTTGAAGTCGAGGTACTTCCAGCTGCCGTGACGATACCGGGCTCCCGTTTGATGAAGTTCGGATGAGATGAGATAGGGGGCGCCTGTTGGTTTGATGCTGACGTAGGGGGCGCTGGCGAACCAGAGTGTGGTAAAGTGGGAGGTCCCGAGGGTGGGCCTCCTGCGGGTGCGAGTGGGGGTGGTCCTGTGAGCGGGTGTTTGCTGCGAGGGGGCGGGGCTTGCCCCTGGGCGGTTGGGCTGCCGGAGCGGATGACTTGGGAGAGCAAGGGAGGGGGCGGGTGGGGGTAGCCCCCTTGCCCTTGTGGTGCCTGGACGCCCGGCACGGCTATTGGTTTGGGGAGCGCCTGGGGAGGCGTCGTGTGTAAGTACGGAGCTTGGGGCGGAGGTGGGGTGTGCCGCAAAGGTGGCACCACCTGTTTGAGATGACTCGGGGGTTGTGCGCTGACTGTGGGCGGAGATGGGGCCACCTGATCCCGACTGTCTCTTGCACTTAAGTCTCTCGGATCTCTGAGATCTGTTCTTGGAGGTAAATCCCGACTGGTTTGATCTCTTACATTCACTCCTGTCGTCGTCAAGTCTCTTGAACTATCTCTCAATGGTTCCCTCAATGGATCTCTCAATGGATTATCTCTCAATGGATTATCTCTCAATGAATTATCCCTCAATGGATTATCCCTCAATGGATTATCTCTTGCATGTAAGTCTCTCTGGAGATCCCTCTGTTGGATATCTCGTTGGATATCTCTTTGGATATCCCTCTGTATATCTCGCGATATTTCTCTATTCAAATCTCTCGACTGTTGTGCGTCTTGTTGCTGTTGTTGTTCTGGCGGACAACCGAGTCCCACATTTGCATTGATACTGCTATTAACAACAACACTAGAGTTCACATTAGCGCTGATAGCACTGATAGCATTGGCATTAGCAGGGCTATCTCTGTCTCTGCTTGTATCGCGGTTGTTATCTCTCAAAGAAGTATTGTCCTCGGCCTTCTCCTCGCCCTCGTTCACCGGACTAGATCGGTTGCTGCTTCCGCTCGAGCTGTTGTCCTCCTGGTTCGTCTCCACGTCTCCGTCATTCTCATTCTCGTTTCCGCAAACGCTACTGCTGTCTTCCGAGGATTCTGTGGGGCTCTCCGACCGATCCTGAAATCACAAAATATTCAATTATTAGTAAGTTTAGAAATAATTGTGGCATTGATCCATTTCCATTATACTGTACACCGTACCATTTTATACATGCTTTTCCCACTCCACTATTAGTCATAGCGAAATGCACAAAAAACAAACATCTATTATAAATTCATCGCCATTTCAATTATTGAAAAATATTCTGTAGCTACTCAGTTCAACTTTATTGACCATTAAAAGCGAACTTGGATATGATATTCAAATGCACTTTATATGGATACACATATATTTTGTAGGTTAAAATGCTTAACACATGAGACTTTCTTTACACAATGATGATCCTGTGCCATTGTACTTATTTAATTAGTTCTACATATTTTGATAGCATTATTCATTTTAATAAATATCTTCCATCTCTTCATCAAGAGATTAGATTATTTTAGACATAATTCTCAGATCAATAAAGAAACAAGCAGAAGTTGGGCATACATCATTTGATAATACTACGAGCCAGTTCCAAGTTTCGAATGACTAAATGACATGATCAGCTCACTAAATTAAACGAGCAGCATCATGAAATTCTCCTATTTCTATCTGAGCATAAGTAGTCCTTGACATGACTTGGGGTGATTAAGAAATTGGAGAAAGCTGTGGTCAAGACTGACCATATTGGCGGACTAAATGGTAACTGAAAGAATCTTGACCGGAGTAACATTTATAAAAGCCTAAACATGCTAAAGAAAAGATGCAACAACATGGACAGCAGCTCTCAATCTTCCTATGTCAGCAAAGATCTCTCACATGACTTTATTTTTTTTTCAGTGGCGCTAGAAGTAGCGCTTGATACAACAGACCTTGTACACCTTCATGACACCCTCGACTGCGCCCTTCTACATGTTAGGTAGACAATTTTGGCCCGATTGCCTTTTCATGACCTGAGATACAATGGTATCTCTCAAATCCCCTGAGGACTACCGCCTATGCTATACAGGGTCTATGCTTGATATTCTATGGCCCTGTTTCCCTTTCTGCCACAGTCTCATCCTTAGCCTAATACTAAAAGGAAGCAGTCACAGGTCAATACCATCATACAAAGAGTTCCAATGACAGTACGACACTGGTGGCTCCGCCTGGTGGTGCCGTTGCATTGTGGGGAAGCACGCTAAGCAAGGGCTGGCAGGGTAGAGTGGCTATGTGCCATTATATAGCCAGGACACTGAAGACCTCACAACAAGAACGGCCTAGCAATTGAGGCAGTTTCCACACAGGATGCTGATGAGACGTATTGATCCGTTGGTGGTCGAGGGCCCTGTGCAAGAAGCGGAGCCGCCCTAGAGATAGCATAGAGTCGTGCTACAAGCAATAGTGCTACTAGGGCCACTATCTAGTGCTGGCCAATTGCTTAGCCCTGACCAATTGAGAGGGCTAAGCTGTGAGCAGTGGCTGCAGCCGCTGTCCTTCTGTGTTAGGCATCTTCAAGTAGCCGGAAACAGTCGGCCGCCTAGTGTCAATTAATGTCACCCGGCGGGTGGGACGGGTTCAATATGGGGTCACATGACCGCCTGACACGAGCCATGGGCCTGAATATGTCCAGTTACCGGCCCTAACCATTGTAACAAGGATCTTGGCGACCATCTGACCTATTAACTGATCAGTGAATAAAGCTACCCAATTGGCGAGTCAACCAACCTCACTGCTGAGTCGTTGTGAGCTTTCGTGACTCACTAGTTGACTCACTGGTGTACAATGATAGTGAGCCTCACTCCCCGACTCCCCGACTCCCCAGCTCAATCGGAGTCAGCGCTCCAAGATCTGCTAGCGCAAGGTCTCAGCCTCGCTGCTGCAAGGAATTATGGGTAATAAGTCAGGGAGGAGGGCAGCCATCTTGACAAGCGCTTGACAGGACGGTAATAAGGCTAGGTCTAGCGGAATCACGTCTAGGAGAGGTCTAGCTGACGATAGGCAGGCGGTCGTTAAACTGTAGTTAGGAGTCTTGAGGACATCCTTACAGGAAGGACCTTCTCATAGTAGAACCTCATGGTTGCCGTGGAAATCACCATGGTGACAGCCATGTGCAATCATAAGGGGCCGTCTAAATGAAGGGCTGAGAGCTAGGGATTGATGATTGATAGAGAATAGATACAACGAACCCACCTTCAGGTTAATACGAGGGAACAGGAACTTGCTTTAGAGGGTATTACTTTACCAAAACTACCTGATTAACAGCAGTGATGGCACATAAAGACCAATGAGGTCAAATCAAACCTGGGACCACCGAAAAGAGCTGAGAATGCTACCGATGAGCCACATTATCCCAGGAGAACATGAGACTGAGAAAATCACAGCTCAGATTACATCACCACTCCTGGGGGTGATAAGACAGATTGTCCGTGATCAAACGAGGAAGAGGGAATCTGAGGGATTCATAAAGTAATGGACTAGAAAGAGGGATTCTTTATATAATGGGCTGGAAACAACATCGGATTGATCTGCAGCTCAATGCTAAGTGAAGATAAGAGCTACAGATCTCAGCACCAAACAGCTGAATAACAGCAGCCATCTCACTGCAAATGGTGGAACAAATTGTCTTGATGAGACCACCTATGAGAGAACAGCAGCGCCACCTATGAGAGCATAGCAGTGCCACCTATGAGAGAATAGCAGCGCCACCTATGAGAGTACAGCAGCTCCACCTGGCGACTCTAGTGAGAGACATGGTAGTTTGTGGTGATTAGCCTCCGACTGAAGCCTTCAGACATGCCGGAGGTCAGTCAGTTAGGACCGAGGAGGGTCTACAGCGGATATAAAATGGATCCAAGCGGACTAAGGCAAACCTACAGCAATTCTAAGGGCAAATGAAAGCTGGAGTGGACCACAGATATTGTGAGGCACCTACGGCAGACATAAAGCAGGTCAGTTAGCGGCTAATCAGCCAACACTAGAGGGCGTTAAGCCGCACAGAGAGGCACCAGTCAACCCTAGTGGGAGGCTAGTGGCAGCTAGCAGCAACCAACAAAAGGTCGCTTGCTGCTATTGCAGTGCCTAGCACATCTTCCTTAGCCTTAGCCGCACCTTTCAGCCGAGCACATCTTGGCTTGCTGATAGTCGCATCACTTAGCATCACTTAGGTGTGGGCTGCCTCCTAGATCCTCCCAGCCAGCTGCCTCTTTGGCCTCATCGGCCTCTTTGGTGTGAGGTCGCTTAGACTTGCTCTGATCACTGCTAGTTGCCGTGGTTGCTTCGACTTGCTTCAGAGTCGCCCCCTGGCGGCCTACGAGTGAAACAGACCATTGAAAAGCAGCCTCAAGCATTGAGATGGCGTTGGAGCCCTTCTAAAGCGCCACGGAGCCGCGTAATACTCCTCGGGGGGTTGTTGTCTGCTGGTGTAAGCTCTTAGATCCTCCCAAATTGTCTGCTACAATACCCGCGGTAGTGTGGCACTGCAGTCTGGTGGGTCAGGATGCTTAGCGGCTAATTCTCCTCCTTGCAACCAGCACGGAGCTCTATAGAAGCAGAGACAGAAAATTCTAAAGGATTCCGTGTGCTATTCTGCCTATGAGCTACAGCTAATGGTACGCCAAAGCTAAGTGTTTACCTGCTTTATGACACTTTAACATGATGATCACTCCAAATACCTATCAATGATAATGGGCAACATATATTTTTAATTTCTGCTGATACCAAAGAGAAATTTTATCAGCTTATAGTGGGAACCACATCTCAACTCTACCAGAGCAACTGGATGGAGTTTCCAACACTGATCCAGAACAAAACCTTCCGTAGCAAGTCTTGTTTCTGAAAGAGGGTAGCTATTTCACCAATTCTATCCCCATCTCTATCCATATTTATCCCGTTTTAACTTTATTTTATCCCGTTTCATCCAAGGTTTATCCCTATTTTATCCCATTCTATCTATTTTAGGCCCTCTCATGTTTCATCCTATTTACCTATTTCATTCCGATTTATCCCTATTTTATTTCATCCCCATTTGCCCTATTTTACACCTACTTCTACCCCTATGTCACCCCCAATTTCTACTCACCAAAGGCGTCTTCTTCTTCTTCAAATTCTTCAACTCCTCCGAGTCGTTCTCCAGACCTCTCTTCTTGGCCTTGGTTGTAATATCGTTCTTCTGAAAAAATTAATAACATCAAACCCGTTAAAATCTGATAAATACTCAGTCAAAAAATTCTTTAACAAAAAGATATATATCACACATCACATTACATCACCATATGTGTGTACATTATTGCATTTCAAAAATCAACACAGCAGAAATCAAATAAATATCAATCTTTGTCATCTGATAACACAAAAGCAACAAGTAGCATGACAGTGTCTCTTTAAGCAGTTATTGAATCTTTTATTCATCTGACAATACAAGTCGTTTTTGGCACTCAATGGCCTTATTGTCTGGATATTGATGTTTTGCAAGTTAACACTAGATGGCTCTATTGATATTGAATATATTCTCTATTTCATTGTTAATGACGGCTAATGGGTTGGCAAGGTATCAAAATCAATCCCATTCAAATTGCATGACAAAAAGTCTACTCGGCGATATCAGACATTATGCTTTTAAAAGAGAAATTATTTCAACAAGTTTTAAATAGTGCACAAGCGAGTATTTTTGATCTGAATGATCTCAGAAACATTGTTGAATTTCAAGACATGAGATGACTGTCAAAGACAACTGCTCAATATAACATTCTTTATGTTACGAAATCTAGCTTTGAACGGGTGCCAACACATTACTCATGAATTTATAGAATCAGTGAGAACTGAGCAGACAGCTCACTGCTGCGAATTCACTTTCCAGAAACTTAGATCTTACAATCGCAATAGAAGTTACAGAACCGTAAAAGCATACAAGTAATCCAAAAACAACCTTATGATCTGTTAAGGTAGACGAAACAGCAGTAATATCAATATAGAACCTTGCTATGCAACTATGAAACCATACTCCGAAGACTTCTATACCAGGATTCCTGCAAGACTTGGCGAAGGATGATTGAAACAGCTGTCCAACATAGGCCCCAAAGACCTGAAATCTAGCATCAAACGGCAGCCAATCATATCAGCATATGCTATAGAACAGTTTAAGATGCAGCAATATAATGCTAAGATCTGGTTTGAACGAGAACCAAGTCACTGCTATGAAATTACGCACAGAAACCACAAAATTAGGAAATAAAGCTCCGAGTTCATCTCTTTAACCTCGAGAGCAAAATCCTCATGTAAAGGGAACGAAAGACCACAAACGACTGAAACGAGGTCAAATATCAACACTAATCGACGATAATCGCATCGCTTTCTTTGCATAGAAGATCAACAATCTCTCAGATTAAATTGCAGGTATCAATAGCCATACAAATTGCTGTACAAACAATCATTATTATATCCTTGCAATTATATCACAATATAGGATATGATATGGTCCAAGATCAATCTGGACAGATATGATTGGGGCTTTAAGTCCTGTATTTATGCATTTGGCATACTAATTAGGACATGAAAATGACACAGCAATGAGACGAAGGATGATTGAAACTGCTGTCCAACATAGGCTCAGGTGAACCGTCAAGAGCTGGATTCTAACCAGGGACCCAACGATTGGCCGCCCAACCCTCTACCACTAAGCTACGCCCCAGGCATCCACTCCTTTGAAGTGATCTTACTACCACGTAAATTGGCTCAATTGACCGATCTTACTGACAGGGAGGGGGCGCATAGGTCAGACAAGGAGGGAGGCCGCAACATATTTGAGGAATAGAGTCGATCTAAAATAAGATAATCTCTGCCATCATCTTAGGATAATCTCACTAATCCACTGTGGTAATCCCCAAAGGTGTTAGTACCTCAAGATTATCCCAATCCAATGGATATCCAATAGAGATATGTAAGGATAATGTATCAGGATAATATATTGGGATATAACCAAGAGGGATTAACTAGGGGATTAGTAGAGATTAGCAGAGAGGCTGTAGACCTCATACAAAGATTAGTACAACCTTCGAGAGGAAAATATAGACACAATGTCACAAGGTGACGCAAACGAAAACACAAATGACCTGTGAAGACGTAACTGGTTCTCATAACCCAACATTAGAACAGAATGTAAATTTTTTGCCTTAAACTTAAGGAAGATACCTTACCAGCCTGATAGGAAACTATCAATTGGGGATAAATAGTTGAAATTTGACAGTATTTAACCATGGACCTGTCCATCAATCTCTGATGGATGGATGATCGGGCTTTATGTCCTGTATTTAAGCACTTGGTAGTTGGTAGGCTGAGTGGGACTCCGTTGATCTCAGCATATACCTAACCTATCTATCATCTATTCTTAACTTATTCATTAAATCCATTCATTACATCTAAATTAAAGAACAGCCCACCCCTTAACAGGATCATAGCCCCCATTCAGTTGGTAGGACTAGGCTTATGGGTATCTCTTGCATTAATTGGCATACAGGAGCCACATGGGGCGATCATTTGGAAACCCCAACATCACGCTTGGCTGCTTATCAACCACCCCAGATGTCGGTATCGCAAGAAGCTGCACGGAATCAGGGGCAAGATCAGAGGGGAATCAGAGGAAAATCAACAGAGAATTTGAGAGGGAAGCTGGAGTAAATCCCATAGAATCAGGGGTATTAGTGGATTTTGAAGAAAGGGAGAAGAAGATAGATGGAGATGGTGGAAAGGGGGGGTTTGGGTCATGAGAAAGGGTTGGACACAGTGGAAAGGGGTTTGTTTGCTGTCAGTTTAGCACCCTGTCTCTCTTGCTGCCATCTGAATCACTTAAGTAACATTGTCATTTCAAGATGTGCAAATACAATTTTCTAGACTTGCACTCTCTACTTGTACACTAAATGTCTCTATCTCAATACTTCTTCCCTATGTCTTGCTCCTACTAGCCCCACCACTCTAGGAGTCTCATCAGAACCTCTAGCTCCCCCTATCTTATTCCTTCAGTTCGGCCTCTCTACTTCTCAAGCCACTCAGAGCATACTCCGAGCATCTCTTGCAACCACTCCTCTGTCTTTCGTACCCCCAAAGCAAGCCGAGAGCAAGCAGAGCAAGCGGAGAGCCGCGAGGGGTGAAAGGAACCCTCTAAGCGCCCCCTTCGGGTCTCCTTTAACTCCCCTCAGCTTCATCTTACTAAGTGCTTCGCCCTGCTTTCTTCGTATTTTTCTCTGTATTCTGTATTTCACCCTCCTGAGTCTTTTCTTTCACTCCCCTTTAAATCTGCTCAACTGATCACCCTCCCAATGTCACGCCCCGATGCCCCCACGTGCTCACAAACACAAACAGCTGCCCGTTGCCATAGGTTGCCATAGAGACAACCACAGCGATTGACAGTCTCCATAGCAACGGCCATAGCAACCAATCAGAAGGTCATTGGTGTCAAGCGTGGAATGCAGAGGGCAGCACCTGTCAGCTCAACACCCATCAACAAGCAAAGGAGAGAACTTACAACAGCAATTACCTAATCTGTTTGATTAGATACCACCTCGGAATAAAAATCTTCTAAGATAATATTCATCCTTCTTGCCATTCCGATCTCTCACTTCAGGTAGTTATCTCTCTGAGTAGTTCGGTTCTAAATAGTTCAACAAATCATATATTGGAATGACAAGCAATGAGACTGGACTTTCAATCAAGGTTCCCTTTAATTTTGGGAGTTCCTCTGCATGTTGCTATGGTAATGGCATTAGCAACTAAAGCATTACCACTAAGCAATGGCAACTGGCAAGCCAAGGTGTCAGGTCGCTCAGGTGTATGAGCGTACCAGAGTGATCCTGGCCATCTCATTTCATCATCATAACCAGGTTATTCAGTGAACACCAACCCTTGTGGTTAGCCAGGAATGCGTGTCATTAATACAGCAAACGCCTGGTATAAAGAAGAGGTGCCTGAAAGAGATATATACAGTAGATGGGAGTAAAGCGGACACATTTAGTTGACTGAGAAGGATTATATTCTTCGTTGGATGGAGGTTTGGGCTTTATGTCCTGTGATTAAGCACTATGATGACCTAATCAGGGAAGGAGCAGAACACAAGAATGAGGTGAAGGATGGCTGAATTTACTTCAACTTGGAAGAGCTATAACAATTCCATATTTTAAAAGCATGATCTTAAACATTTGGACTGCATACTAATCATTGTGATAAGGCAACCTAATTCAAGATCATGGCCTTAAATCTGTTCCTACACTGTAGTATTTGATACACACAATTTCATAGAAGCTCATACCTGCTAGACTGCGCTTGGGATATAAACGCCAAGCACCATCAACATCATATCAAACAAAATATATCATGGAATTGATAATCACATCATTCCATCTCCTACATCATCCATTTCAGCTTCTTTTACCTTGTGTCTGGAACTTCTAAAGACATGGGCAATCGACTACAGCTTTGTTGCAAAAAGATTTAACAATTTTAGCAATATCTATGCATATTAGATCTACGGGATTTATAACAGCCATAAAATAAATAGTACATGCAACTGTCAGATCACTAATTCACCACAAACACACCTGGCCAAAAAGTTATGATTTGCAAAACAAAAGAATTGACCAAATCATAATATATCTAACTCATATTGAGAAACCACATGGATATCAACAAGATCGCAAAAACTGCAGTCCCTTACAACATATGGCATAAGTGCACAGAAACACAGCAAAAAGAGAGATATAATATGTACATGATCACACAGCTTCAAAAAGTATATAGAGATAGACAATAAAGATAGCAGAGGAATCATGAACAATTCAAACATCAACATTAACTTCGTGAACATCAAAGTTAGCATCAAAGTTAACCACAAACATCAAAGTTAACCACAAACATCAAAGTTAGCAACAAAGTTAGCTCAGCCTCTATAATTCTTGACACAGACCCAGCAAAGCAGACTAAAGCAGCCATCTTTTTTTCTACCATAATTTTCCATCTTTCATCCCCAAATTCCACATCTTGATTTCATAACATCATCTGCACAGCAGCCACACAGGAGAAGCACAGGAGCAGAAGATGAGAGGAACAGGAATTAGATGAAACGGACAGCTGGATAGGTATATAGGGATGGGGGTACTATCCAGCTGTCTATCCAGCTGTCTATCCAGCTGTCTATCCAGTGGCCTATCCACTTACTTCGTTCTGAGACAGGACAATTGGAAACAGATCATTTGACAGACAGTAAAGTGGATCTATCATAGGTGTATCTAGAGAGATAGACAGTCATTACAGACTACGACTGAGTAGATAGATGGTTGGTATAAAGATAGACAAAAAGACAGAAAGCTTGACAAATAGTCAACTGATGGCAAGGGCGGCAGTAAAACATGTCAAGATGGAAGTGCAGCACTTCGAAGCCAGTTACTGCTATTTTCTAACCTCAATGACCTGTTATATGCACCAAGATCAAGCAAATACAGATTCAATGTAGGTCTTACAACATTATTCATCTCACTAAACTGGCAGGTCTGTATTACTCGGTTCATAAGGCTTCTGATATCTCATTGAAGCCATACGTCAAGCACAAACTTTGCAGACTCGGATTGAGTCAGATAATACTCCTATGACATACTCCTTATGAAATGCTCTTATGATATACTACTCCTGTACAGTGTACATAGTGTAATATTGTATAGTGTGCATCTTGAGCATGTTGGAGATTCCCTTACTCTTCACACAGCGTGTTTGTCCGGTTCATTTGTCGAGTTCTGTTCTCTCAGATTTAATCCGAGCGCAGAGCGTATATGTGGTGCCAGTGACATCATTCAGAAAACATTCGGATGCATTCAAAAACGCTCCAAAGAACAATCAACTTGAGGACAGAGAAGGGATAGAGCAGATATAAGTCAAACAACACTCGAGTGTCATTGAGACAACGTAGATTCACGATCAAGTCAACGTGAAGTCAACATCACGACAACATCAGGACAATGCAGAGATGGTAGAGAGACAACATAGCACTTGAAAACCGATCTGAGAGCAACTAAAGACACCCCCGATCATGGAGCTCAAGTATCAAGATCATGGGATTGACTTTCATTGAACCTTTATGCGATATAGTTCAAACAAACCCTGAATTCACTCAAATAAGACTCCCGATCTACTGCCAAAGAGCAAATGTATGATTCTAGTATGATTCTTATTTGAGATTGTGGATCTTAGAATAATTCTAGATATGATTCTAGATTGATTTGACATCCTGGAATGATCCTAGAATGATTCTAACTTGAAGATTCTAATTTGAGAATCTAACTTGAGAATCTAACTTGAGAATCTAACTTGAGAATCTAACTTGAGATTCTAACTTGAATATTCTAACTTGAAGATTCTAACTTGAAGATTCTAACTTGAAGATTCTAACTTGAAGATTCTAACTTGGAGATTCTAACTTGAAGATTCTAACTTGAAGATTCTAACTATGAGAATCTAACTTGGAGATTCTAACTTGGAAGATTCTAACATGGAGATTCTAACTTGGAAGATTCTAACTTGGAAGATTCTAACTTGGAAGATTCTAACTTGGAAGATTCCAACTTGGAAGATTAAAACTAGGAGATTCTAACTTGGAAGATTCTAACTTGGAGATTCTAACTTGAAGATTCTAACTAGGAGAATCCAACTAGGAGAATCTAACTTGAGATTCTAACTTGAAGATTCTAACTGGAGATTCTAACTTGAGATTCTAACTTGAGATTCTAACTTGAGATTCTAACTTGAGATTCTTACTTGGAGATTCTAACTTGAGATTCTAACTTGATATTCTAACTTGAAGATTCTAACTAGGAGATTCTAACTTGAGAACCTAACTTGAGATTGTGAACGATTCCAGATCAAGAGAATGAATCTGACATGAGATTGTAAATAGATTCTAGATAAGAATTTCTAGAATGATTCTAAAATGATTCTAAGACTTGATTTGAAACTTTAGAATGATTCTTGTATGGTTCTAGAATGATTCCATTCCCTTATAAATCTAATATGGCTCTTGTGTGCTCCTGTATGCTGCTCTATCTCACTCATCAGAGATATGTCACTCATGCCACTGATGTTCATGATATGTCATAGATATGCCTATGATATGTAATTGATATTGCTGGGATATGTCAGATATGCCCAGAATATGTCTCTAATTCCTTTGACATGTCCGAAATCTGTTTGATCTCTCATAGAACGGTCTTTCATCAGTTTCTAAAATGTTTTTCGCCTGTTTCTCAAGCATCTCGGAGATTCGTCGATATGTAAACTTCTAATACTATGAAAACATGAAGTTGTCATTGAGACGTGTTTTCAAATTATCTGCTTATGCAAAAAATCCTGTGTATATTAGCAGATTAGCAGGGGTGCTTCTGAAATAAGAGGATATATGGATGGATGATTGGGGCTTTACCTCCTGTATTTATGCACTTGGAAGGCTATTTATGACAGGAGGAGGACACAGCAATGACTCATTATGAGGCAAAGGATGATTGAAAGAGCAGTCCAGTATGGATCCAGGCAGAAGGAGCTAGATTCAAACCCTGGACCCAGCGATTGGCAGCCCAGCATGCTGCCACTGAGCTAAACCTGCCTCCCTCCTCATGAATTAAGGAGGAAAATCTGAAGACAAGACAAACCAAGATGTTTATCATATCTGATAATTGTCAAATTTTGATAAAAGCAACGGACAGTGCAGCCCTTAAAGCCGGATTCTTGCCTGTCTTGCGCTACTCCACAGATAAACTAACCAAGCAAAATACTTATTTGTACTACAACAATATCTTACTTGTTCAGGTCTGGTTATTTGTATTACACTATTGTACCTCAAGATAACTTAAGGAAATTCTACACTTCTGAAGATTACAATTTAACATCTTCTTTGTATCCATCATTATTTTGGGTCGATAAATCTTACGACATAATTTGTGGCGAGGCTGCAATTTGGCAAAAAGCGAAACGCTCAGAAAAGACGAAAAAGTACAGAAGTTTTTTACAAGTTTGTTCACAGAGAAGTCCCAATTAGTGGAAACGAGAGACTATATAAGCAATAGGGGTGGTACTGTGTGGTTTGTTAGTGTTACTTTTTGCTTTAACAAGTACTTTGTAATACTAATGCAGCGTATATAGCTTGATGTACAAGGAGCAGACCCGCAATTTTTCATCCGAGTGAAGTATTACCATGGTGGCACCCACATCGCTATTATTTTCATGCATGTACAATTTGCATCAATGCTTTTTCACCGTTTTTGTGCATTCAAATGATTTTGCTTGGATATTTTTCTGTGTTTTTTACATTTTCCCATTTTTTTGGGATAATTTTCACTTTTTGTGTTGTTTCTCCACTTACTCTACCCCACTCAGTCCCAACCTTGCAACTTAATATCATTTTCGGACTCAAATGTCACTTTTTCCAGCTCGAATTGCCTATCCACTAATAACGAGCAGGCTAATGCAGCAGATAACTTGAGATAAGGTTGTCTTATTGCAAGTTATTCCGTCAAAATGGTGGCGGCAATTAGTAACTTAATCATAAGCACTTTTCAGAACCAGTTGGTACCAAAGATACCCTCTGGATAGATAGGAAACAGTGACTGTTTCATTGCCACAGGAAATAGATAGCCACCTGTGGGTTGGCCTCTGAACTAGTAATGACGCCACAAAGGAATGCAGGGGAAAATCGCCAGGTGGCGTGTCACTATCAGTGGGCCAACGTCAACGACTTTTTGTTATCATGGCCACCACCAGATGGCATGTCAACATCTTGTATCTCCATGGCAGCGCTCTATCTTGTATAAGTTTATCTTTGGTCAATATTTACAACTATGGGCCCACACATAAAGACACTATCTCATTTGCACAAGTTCACCCACCGAAACAAATTCGTGTACATGCTGCAAGGCAGTAATAAGTAATGTTGTAACCATCGCTATCCATTTATATCTACAAAGATGTAATTAGCAGAACGCTCTTCTACACTGAACATGTAATTAAATTATGATGATTTACGATGACAGACGGCCGCTAATTATGCTCCCTGCCAACTCCTTTTGGGAGTAACTACTAGAAAGTCTTGGAAATGTTGTAAATTGTGTATATATTTCTGTAGGACTATCATTCTACCCTGGCAACCTACACTTCTGGTTAAGCAAAATAATATGAAGGGACTAAATTTTGAGAATCCCAAACACCCTGCTAAAGGAAAATATTTTTCCAAACATGCTGAAGAGGATATACCATAATTTATACAGCTCTTTATTAATGAAAACATAGCTGCTTCTTACATGTGAATACTTTTAACAAAAATATATCTCTTCCTATCTATCTATTACCTTATCTATTTAGTAAAGATTTTTAACCAGTAATTGCTGGTTATCGGTTATTGAGGCTAAACAGGAGACTTATTTCTAGCAAATAAAGGCAATTATAATATTGTAAAGACCGACAGCTTAAATATCAACAGCCTGCGCCAATTTTTTCAGCATCTTCAGAGCTACACTTGGCAGTCGGATGCAATCTCGTGTTATGTCTGGTGAAGGTCTCAACTTGCAAAGAAGGCAAAGAGACGCTTTAAGAGTTCCATAAGAACATCCTATAAGAACATTCTAAAAGAACACTCTAAGAGGTTCTAACGGAACGCAACACCCTAATCGAATATCAAAAGGAAGGGGAAGGAAGGTCAGGAGGCAGGACGTGAGATGGCACCGCAATACACCACAACTGAAGTTGAAAGAGGGGTAAAAGCCTAAAAGGGAGCTATAAATAGACCATAAATAGACGGATAGGATAGCATTGGCCTTAAAGAGTGGCCGTGTGACCAGAATACCCAAAGACCACCAAGGCAACAACAGGAACACTTCTGAAATTCCTTATAAGGTCGTGAAGGTTCTTAATGTTTGATATGACCACCAGGTGGACGGATGGAATCTTAAAAGACTCGCATTCCAAAAGGAACACAACAAGACGACTGACAAGAGGCTGAGAAGGAACTGAGAAGGGACACTTGACTCCTCCGCAAATAATTACGCAATATCAGATGCACAGTGGCGCCCCCTTGATCCCGGGCCAAGTGCCGTGACATGAAACCAACTTGTTTTCAGAAAACACCAACAGAGGACCTTTAAGAAGAAATCGCTTGCTAGTTTGCTATCATTTCAATGTCATGTAAAGTAGGAGACTTAGAACTAAAAGGGGCAATACACTAAAAGGCCAAAGTCACCAATACTCACTGACTACAAGACTTCATGTTAATTGCAAGAACTTGAGAAGGTTGTCAAAATGAACTCTTGAATAGGAGCCTCCAAGAGACTTTCACTTGACTTGAACTTCAGTTTTAGCAACAAACAGTGAGGTATAAAGTCACCCCCGGCAAATAGATAGGGCTGAATAAGAACTGGGTAAGAAGCAAGCAAGAATAAGCAAGAAGGCAGAGGATCACAATAGCCCCCATTGTTACCCCATTGTTAGGCCATTGTTATGTTAATGCCGCAAACATAAGACGACTATCAAATGGCTCCTGGAGACCTGAGCAATATCACCTAATGACATCCGACCTCGCATGTGTGTAAACTGTTTTATCTAGGAGGATGTAGAAGAATACTAAGTGTAAATGATACAAACTTTATCACAGGTACGGCATTATTACCAACATACAGATAACCCACAGATACTTGCCGATAGTATACTGATAGTATACTTTAACACAGCAGATACTTGTTAGGAGTTTTATGGTGGAGTACACTATCACATAATTATATAGTCACTTCAGTAAACAGAGGAAATATCGGAAACCCAATCCAAAGAAGTGCATTGTCGCCTTCATAATTATAAGGAGTCGATATAGATTGAGTTACAAGCAACTCAGAAGATGGAGGAGTATCCAAGCCTCCTGGTGTCACAAAGTAACACTAGAGGGCCACTAAAGTATCCATAGAGTATCAAAAGTGTGACACCAAAGTGTCCTTATCTTGGCCAATCACTCCTCCATTTGTTTTCTGTCATTTTAAGGTGGTCGTCTTACTTTTACGATATGTTTGAGTTACGTTTATGATACATATAACTTGTTTCAGGGTTGTTTAAAGTTACAAGAGGTTACATCAAGTTACGTAAGGTCAGAATGAGGCTACAAAAGGTTCCAAACGCCCGTAGCGCCCTCTATAATGAATTTAATCATATTGTGCAATAATATGTCATTATGACATGTGATAAGGAGTATATGATTGCTTACAGCACCTTCTATGAGGAATTTATTCATAATGTTTTGTAATACGCCATATTGACATAATGAGCATACGTGACATATACACCACATATGGTTACAGGATATTTAAGGACAAAATAGAAGGCTTTGTATATATGCCACAAAACCTCATACAACCACATATATACCTGAGTCAGTCTCATCAAACTGACATCAATGTAACAAGCCATATACAAGGATTGTAACTTGTCCGCTAAATGCTACAGTATGCTACACTAACTAGTAATTTGCAGAGTAATCAATCGGTGTAGTTCAAACTTGCCACTGGGTCAATTTTCAGACCTTTTCATAGGCTGCCTATTAACACAACAAATATGACGCCCTAACATGTCATACGAGTCTCGAGCGTAGTTGAAACTTCACTTAAAATGGAGGTAAAATTGGAGAAAAACTCTCGCTAGAGAAAGGAACACTTTGATGGAGCGTAGAACTTAAGAAGATAATTTGTCGCTGTTTTGAAACACGACCTCATAATTCGCCACCAGGGGTTGCCCGACCTAGCCAGGGGGGACACTCTCCCCATTAAGTGCGACACAAGAGCAGAGCGACATTTCTCCTCTTACGGTCTCCATTTCAACTTAACAATCACCTACGGACACCAAACTACCCCCCTGTGTCACTGAGTACCTTAAGATGACACCTCTAGGGCCTGTCTTGTGCGTTCCTGTGCTTTAAATATGTCAAAGGAGAGGGTGGGCATTCTAGAATATGCTCATTTTTACCTCTTCTCCTCCCTTTTAGCCAATTTTTAATGACATTTATTTGTTCTTTATGATGGTTTTTACAACTTTTCTTCCCGATTTAAAAAGATTCACTCTTTCTTTTTTTCCCACCTCCATTAAATAAGTTCCAGAATATTCCGTTTAACCATTTCATCAGTATTTTTATATGCTTATGGGGTACTGATTTCACCTTATTTTCATCTATGATCATTCTTCGCGATCCTTTATTTTTCCGAGCCATCTTAAAGACTCAACAACATTTCACCTCCAATTTCAACCCTTCTCTGACTAATCTTCACAACATTTCACCCCTTTTTTTCACCCCCATTAACGGCTACATTCGCCGATAACTCTTCTAACTCTTCGCCACCTCCTCGGGAAACTTGACCCCCTTATCTGCTTCCTTCTTCAGAATATCACCACACCATCACTCCGACATGACTGTGCTATAACAACACTTTAACCTACTCTAAAGTCTGTAAATAGACTTAGTTACGAGTAAAGACGAGTTAAGATAACGCTTACTAAATTTGATGCTTCCTTATTCCGAAAAGTGATAAATTCTTCACTTGTTGACTTTATCAAGAGGAAGTTCAACACAATAAGATAGGAATTTTCAGAAAAGATCCTCTTTCAGCTAAGATAATTCCAGTATCAAATGCATCAAAGATATTGGATTGCCTCTGTAATGGGCACTATTAATGCATCCTGTGATACCTCAAGTAATCTATATATGCACAGCATGTAGCACTTGAGTTTCTTTTACTACCAAACCATTCAAATGTGCTACCGGATACATAAAGCTGGAAGATTATAAAAGAATTTCTAGAACTTCCTAACTCTTTCACATTCCACCAGGTGTCGTTGCAGCATAAAAGAGCCATCTTGTGGCGACATCATGAAATATAAGCGTCTGCTTCCTCTCCCTTTAAGTTACATACATAATTTCCAAGGAAACCTTACTACACGACCAACTGAATAGAGGTAAGCACCAATTCAATTATACTTTCATCAAAATCCATTTGTGTCTTTTGACACAAATAATTTATAACATATCCAAAACATAGGCATTCACGCAGCACACCCTCGGCAGTACTTACGGATTCTTTGCTTCGGCGTGTGCGCATATTGTGTCCCCCGGGGCCTTGTTCTCCTTCCTCCTCCTCTTCTTCTTCTTCTTCCTCCTCTTCCTCCTCCTCCTCTTCTTCCTTCAGAGGTTGGAACATAAACGGAGGAACCTGGTCGTCCGCGTTTCTGTCGTCCAGGGGCCGGAGTTCCCCGTACTTCTTGTAGAACGTGCGACACTCGCGGCAGAGTAAGGCCCGGTCCTTGCCTGCATGGTGCCAGTCTTTGGATGCTGCAAAAAAGAAATCACTGGTTAGTTTCGAGGATGGATGCATGATTGGGGCTTTATGTACTGTATTTTTGCACTTGGTAGACAATTTAGGAAAGGAGGAGGACATAGAAATGATGGGCAAGATGATTGAAATTGACGTCCAACATAGTATTGAGTGCAGTTGCAAATAAACAGAAAAACAATGGAGAAAAAAATATTTTACCAGACCTATCAACTTCAAAACAGTTGGTGCATTTTGCTGTCCCTTTTAGAGTGCCGCTTCAAAGCTTTGCAACCAGCGAATTTTGACTTTTCTTAATTCTTAAAGGGCTCACTCAGCAATTCAACCAACGTTAGTGATATGCACGACCATAACAGCAAACAAGGAAATACAAATTCCACTTTCATGTCTGCAGTCTCAAAGAGAGAAATCCATTAAATATTGTGGGGTTCACTTGTGTTTAGGTCATAATTGGTGGGGGGTTACCCAATACCAACTTCTCTTGTTAACTTCTAACGACATGTCCTTATCAGTAACTCATTAATATCAAGTAATGATTTATGGGAGTTACACTCCTTGCTTACTGCCATGACAACTTTATATAGATCTCTCGTTTGAATAATTTCATATAAATCTATTCATAATATGAGCACACTTTGTCAAACAACTTGTTCACCAATTACACATGCTAGACTCTAGCAAAACCAATCCATCATATCTTTTAACTTGTTTATAATTTATTTATAATTTATGATAGTAACCCCCCCCCCCCCTTTCTAATGTTGGCTGGGAGTTCCTTTTAGAATGCCACACAGCACTTAGCAATGGCTGCCTGCCCCTGACCCTTCCCCTTTGGTTGTAGTCACCCTGGCAGGGAGCAGTTAAGCACCCCCTTGTCATGATATTCAAATCAATATGGGGGTAAAACACCCAACGACCTCTGACCCCGCCCCCTTTGACGTCTTATGCGCCCCTTTCACCCTCCAAAAGACTCCTCAAGACACCCCCAGACTTCTTAGTGGGTCTCAAGACTTCCTAGTGGGGTCTCATTTGATTCTTGCAGTCATCCCCAGGTGGCACTGAAGGTGGGAGGGACAAGAGCAGCTCCACAGCAAAAAGAATCTTTTGCTGCACACTGAGGTGGTTCAGGGAGGAGGGCCCCGTTCAACATGGCCGGCCAAGGGTGACATACAGACATTGAATTTGGTTGTGAGGAGAATACTTGAAGAATATTCAAAGAGAAATGCTCCGCAGAGAGAGAAATATGTACAAGATTGAGCTCTCTCAAAATACAGCAGTCTCAAGTAGACTGGGAGATAGGGCAGACAGATCAGACTCACAGAACAGGTTAACAGAGCGGACTAGCAGCCAAATGCCAACACACAGTCAACACACAATCGACACTCCAGTCGTCCACTTGACTGCTACAGTGGCAGTGCAGTGAATTGTGCAAGGGTGCAGCGAATGTTCTTGGGAGGTGGCTGGAGAGCTAAGGCCTAAGGGGCCTCCTAACAAGTTAAGATTCTCGGCAACAATCTAGGGAGTACACCTTAGCACTACCAGCATGGAGTAGTAAAAAGATCCCTCGTGCAAATTACATATTTCAAGATTATCAATGATTACCTCCCAATTTTCCACCAATGAAATAAGAAAGAGACAGCAAAATTAGTATTGACATGTGAAGACTTTTCTTTCTTAACAAGATTCAAATTGATTTACCAATCAAATTTACACCCTGATCAGTGATTGATTACCATATCACCACTCCAGTAGACTCTCTGGGTGCACCTCAAAAACTTTATTTGTAAATAATCGTGACTGAATCTACTGTAAATCTGTCTCAATTTTCAATTAGTACCTTCATCTTTCTTAATCTATCTTTCTTTCAATCTCTTCATCAATCTATCTACATCTCATCTATCAATGTCTTCAGTCAATTCACTGTCATGACTCAAGAGCTAGTCTGACTGTCCGTCTATGCCGTGAGTATGCATCTCGACTGTCTGTCTATACATCTTGACGGTGCCTGCACATCTCAGTCTGATCTGTCCTCTAAGTCTTGCTAATGTCAAAGTAAAGCATCCCATTAAAGATCCTAAGTGCTCTATGCTCTTGTCAAAAAGAGTGATAACAAGTTAAAGTGACACTGATGCATTACTCCGATGCCCCCAACACATCATGTAAGGCATTTTGGAGGGGAGGGGGGCACTCACATTTTATTCAAATAGGTGTAACTTAACTCATTTCTATTTATTCTAAAACTTTGGTACTTGATTCTTCTTAGGAATATTTTAAGACATCTCTCGAATTTTCTAATGATAGTTTGTCTGACAAACCTTCGTTTAATGGACAATTCTACAGCTTTTATTGACATAATTATTTCGCAGCAATGATCATTAAATCATTTTTTCTAAGTGTAATTTTCCTCTATCATTGACACTTCACGGGTGATCAAATGCATCAAAATTAATATCACAAATTGAAGATTAATTATCTTCCAAGATGACAATCAGCATCATCTTTTGGCCATAATTACGGAATAATTTTCGAATAATTCTGAAATAATTCTCAAGTTATTCTCATTTTTCAATAAGACGCATCATTCAACCACAAGCTCCTCAATTAATGCCATCGACAACCATACGTCATAAAAACGTGTAATTACACAAATTTGCATGGGGGCAATAGGAGTAACGCCAGTTACGCCGCTGCATTTAATTGACTCAATTCAATTGAACAACAGCAGTTGAACAACCATGTTTTATTTTTCAAATTTGCATTAATAACATAATTGGCAAATTATCAAAACTACCATCGCAAATTATCTTTCATCCACGTCAATTACCCTCACATGAAAGAACAAGTTTTTTTCAATTTTTGTCTTTTTTTGGATAATCTTGATGCGAACAGACACCTCGCACCGTTAAGTAATTGCCCGATTCACAGAGAGGCAGAGAGAGGGCGCTTTAACTCAACTGCGGTCTTGTAGATGTCATTTCAAGTGTGATAATGGCAAAATGACACAAAAACCTTGTCATATCGACAAAACAAAGGCACAACCATCTAAATTAATCATCTCTCTCAATTGATGCCTTAATAGGACTACTGTCACAAGGATTATTTGGTAAATTGAATAGTAATTTTACATCTATTCCTTAATTTCACAGTGACATATGACATTGTATCAGCTTGTCTTTTATCTACCCTGACTTTATAATGTACCCCTGAATTTATAATGTACACGTAAATTTGTAATAATTTAATCTTCATTATTTCATTTTTTGCAGCCTAGAATTTAAATTTACGTCTTAATACATCCAGAGTTCATGAGATCAACCTTAATTTACCAACATCTGCTCAGTTGTAGAGCTATTAAAATTTCAATTGGCAAAACCGTAAGTCATGAAAGCATGGACCATATTTGAATATGGAGGTCAACCCAAACAATATCAAGGCTCCGGGGAACATGAACTTGCAATAAAGAAATTGTCTCTTTGAGTCAGAGACAGAACATAATGGCATCGCAATGACTGTAGTCAATTCTCAGAGTGTGAAGTTTTGATTACCAAGACGGCTATTGAATTGCCAAGTCCACAGCACAACATTAGTCAACAACATCAAACATTGAAGGCACTTAGGAGCATTAACTGGTATTTGCAGAAATTGAGAATAAACACCAAACAGTGACATTAAATACACGTAAATACACGTATAGGAAGAATGGGCCCAAGATAAAAGCGAAGAGACATTGCTATTAGTATGCGCACACACAGGCGGCCATTGAACTGACAAAGCTCGACTCTTAAAAGTGTTTAATGTTTAAGCTTGGAGCAACACAATGCCGTGAGGAGGCCTAATTAGTCCGGGGTGGTTGGCGAAACCTCCACTCCACTGGAGTGTCAAGCATGCTGGGTAATATTTGGGGTTAAATTGGCAAGTGGTGCACTGTGCTGCCATCTGGTGGAGGGACATGGCTGTCATTCTAAATACTAGTAAATAGAATGTTACAACCCCCTCCAACCCCCTGGCACCCACCCTCATACACATTGTACCCCTGCTCTTTCATTACCCCTAATTTCTACCCTACTCCTCTTTACCCCTGCTTTACTTCCCCTATTTCACTCTTTCCCCTCCTTTCCCTATTTTCAAAGGGTGGCCCACTGCACCCGCCTCCTCCTACAGCTACATTTTGACACAAATTCCCTTTTGAATACCTCAAAGTGAGGCTCAATTGAATCACTGTGGCGCCATCGCCTTCCAAACAGAACTTCCATTGTTGACGTTACTATAGCCATTAACTGTAGCCTCCAGAACATTCATCCAGTTCTTTTCAATGACAATATTTTAGTTGCACCAGATTTTTAATCACACTACTTCAACGACATTTTCCCAAATCAATGCAATACTCCCAGTGCATTTATTTGGGGAAATGACAATATTTAATCTAACGAATCTAAAGAATATTTTCAACATCCGATTCATGTCAGACAATTTCTTAAAATTCCAAAATTCTCTATTTTCATGTCATCATTAAGCACAACTTGCATTAAGTGCCAAAACAACTTTCACTCAACTTTCTAGTACCCCTCTAAATGTATTGTATCATAAAATGACAATTGTACACCAGTCTCTTTGCGACAAGTGTACCAATTAGCCCCAGAGTCCCCTACATTTTCAATACAAATCAGTACTTTCCCCTCTTTACCATATTTGGACATACTTCACCTATTATAACAATACAGAGGTGCAACAATTATTGCTACACTTCAACCCTGATAATGACAATGAAATAGGGTTCACCCCAAGTCATAAGCCCAGACCCTAAAACTGTTTAAATACGCAAAAATACATGTGCTTCGTTTGCCGCCATTACAGCCGGATGGTTTATTTCTTGAGACACCCGTGCGACACTTCCGGTTACAAGGAACGGACGTAAACATCAACGCGTAAACATCAACACTAATACAAAAGTCTTTTAAATTTGAATGTGAGCAAATGGAGTAAATATTCTATGATGAGAAAGTCTTTTGAGTAAATTGAGTAAATATTCTATGATGAGAAAGTCTTTTGAGTGAATTGAGTAAATATTCCTGATTGGAAAGTCTTTAGTTTGAATGTGAGTAAATTGAGTAAATATTCTATGATGAGAAAGTCTTTTGAGTAAATTGAGTAAATATTCCTGATGGGAAAGTCTTTTGAGTACATTGAGTAAATATTCCTGATTGGAAAGTCTTTAGTTTGAATGTGAGTAAATTGAGTAAATATTCTATGATGAGAAAGTCTTTTGAGTAAATTGAGTAAATATTCCTGATTGGAAAGTCTTTAGTTTGAACGTAAGTAAATTGAATATATATTCTATGATGAGAAAGTCTTAAGTTTGATTCCACCGACTGATATCCCCCGCCTGTATTGCACACAGAAGATCAGAAGACGAAGCACCCCGCTTTGTCATACAGTTGGCTAACTGAGCACTGCCTGGGCACCATCTGACCTCTTGAACCTCCCTTTCTCTGACAGACTGTTTGATGGCCCCAAGATCGATTCGCAATCTCTTATCATCAACCAATTTTGTTGAATTTATGGCTTCCACGACACTCCTGTTATCTGTCCATGCTACTATTGGTATGTACTTCTGCAGCAAGAGTTCCTCAGCCAACGATTTAATGTATTGGGCACTTTCGAGCCCCTCCTGTAAGCTGAGAGCTTCAGCCGCAATGGTGGATCTCACCACCCGTTTAATCTTTCCTCCATGCCAAAAAATAGGGGCTGATCTATTAAATTGGTCGACGATAAACACAATATGTGCTCCCATACTACTGACACCATCACTGAGATTGGCATGGGCCGCATCAGAAAACACCACAATTGTCCAATTGGAGGGATCACCAATGTTAGGAAAAGCAATTTGGCATGGTTCATCTTTGACATGCCTGATTACTTTATGTAATCGTTGTAAATCCTTGAGATTTCCTTTCTTAAATTTCGAGCTAATCTCTGTGAGATCGAACACTAGATCAGGGCGAGTTCCTTGGACAATCCAATTCAAGTTGCCAGCCAGGGAACGCAAAAGGGTAAGGCCCTCGTCCGACAGGGGTTCCAAAGATTTGTTGGCAAGGAATTCACGTACTTGGGTAGCGTCCACCCGCTGAACATACTCATTTTGATCAAGTGTGATTTTCGCATCAGTTTGGTCTAAAATGAAACCAATGTACTTAAATCGTTGAGTTTCAAGTTTGCCAGCTTGGAACCGTCTACGCAACGGTATCATCACTGTTTTGTCAAAATAATCATCACCTGCATGCAGAAAATCATCAATGTGAGTGACCAGAAAACCACACAATCGTCCCGAGTTGTGCATGAAGAATAACGACGGGTCTAGTTTTGATTGTTTACAACCTAATCCTTCCAATATTTCCACCACACTCAGGTAAAATTGCCTTGCTGCATCATTTAATCCGTACAAACACTTCTTCAGTCTCCACGCATGTCCCTTGGGAACCTTCGCCTCCGAAGGAGGAATAACAAAAACCTCACGATCAAGAGGTCTGCTTTGCAGGAAGGCTGATTTGATATCTGTGGTTTTAATAATCCACCGCATACTAGCTGCAGTT
Source organism: Platynereis dumerilii (assembly GCA_026936325.1). Lineage (NCBI taxonomy): Eukaryota > Metazoa > Annelida > Polychaeta > Phyllodocida > Nereididae > Platynereis > Platynereis dumerilii. Next base: position 1,276,844 of record JAPTHN010000052.1, on the reverse strand, counting down.
AAGAGAACAAGCCGCAAAGATGCCCTGGTGGCAGTTGGAGAGTCTGTTTGAAAAGTGGTTACCTCTTCAAAACCTCGGGCAACCAAACGAGCTCTGGTCTCCGATCCTTTTTGAGTAACAACCCATCGTGTAGAAATGAGTTTGTTATTACCATCATCCTTGATGGCAACTTGTTCATACGCATCAAAGTCTTTTAACTTTTGCAGCTCTTTGAGTTTCGCCGAGTGTTCATCACTACTAACACCACAAACACTAACTGCTTCATCTTTTCTCCATTCAACCGCGTCAAGGTTTAGACTTTTCTGTACGCCATCATTATTTTCAATGTTCATCCAAGACTTATTCCCACCAGTAGCTTTACCAGCCCTGCCAATCACCACAGCGTCCGTCCACGCATTGGAATCTGGATCAAGATAACTTATCCGATCCTGTCGTCGAAGTGTGCTAGAATCCGACGCCTGTGCTGGAACAGAAGGATCTGCGGCCGGAGCTAACTGGTCTTGTTCCTGGTTGGAATCACCAACAATACTATCGGGAACAGGAGGATCAGCCACAACATCAGGGTGTCCTGTGCCCGATCTTGAAAGGTCAAGGTCATCCTCATCATCATCATCAGATTCAGCCTCCTTCACTTCCGAATGACTCGACTTCTTGGCTTGATCAGATGGATGCGCTGTCACTGTGGTATCACTAAGAGTCACTTTCATAAGTCTTGTGGGGGATACTCTGACAAATGTGCCCCCATGCCGTACAAACACAACTTTTCCATCCTGGAATACAACTTTTCCTGGTCCCAACCACCGATCTTTGCCTTCTCGCTTGTAGAACACTCTGTCACCGTGCTGAAAACGCTGTTCAGAGCTTCTTACTTTACCCCGCAATGCACGACGTATTTTCTCATCTGCTTCGGCTTGAATGAAGGCAGTTCTGGTCGCATGCAAAGCATTGAGATGCTTCGCAAAGGTTTCACTCATAGTCAGCCCATCAAATGCTGGTAATTTGCTAGTCATAATGTTTGGTAAGTTCGGGTTTTTTCCAAAAACTAATTGATAGCTGCTGTATCCATGATGCATCTGCAAACTGTTTCTAGCCATATTTGCCCAGGAAAGTAACATCTCAATTTGATCATTGGGCTGATCACGGACAAGCTTTGTCAGAATCCCATCAGTTATAGCATGAACCCTTTCACAGAGACCATTCTGAAACGGACTCTCTGCTGCAGTGGTGAGAACTTCCACTCCAAGAACTGAAGCGACATCTCGCATCTCTTCCGCATTGAATTCACCACCATTATCCGTCAGAACACCTTCCATTACACCAAACACTCCAACCCAGTTAGTCATAACTTTATCAATCACCACACTGGGAGTCTTCCGGTCGATAAATACTGACACCGTCAAGCGTGACCACATATCAATCATGTGCAAGATCCATCGCTTGCCCCACTGTTTCAAATCCATTGCAACTTTTTCATTGAACCTGCTAGCCATGGGAAGAGCAACTGATGGCCTAGCTGGTGTCTTGGCGTATTCCTTGCACAATACACATTCCTTGTAGATGTCTGCTAAAAGTGTACTAAAAGAGTCTTTCCAGGAGCCAGCGTCTTTCAGCAAATGGACAAGTTTGTGTTCGGAAGGGTGACCGAATTGTCTGTGTAACTTCACCAAATGTTTCTTGCAATCTGCCCTGCCAAGATCATCTAAATTGACAGCGCACACTTCTTCTATCTTGACACCTTGTTCCTTATCAATTGGCACGCAATAATGTCCTGAACTTGTGAAATTGAGAGGCACTTCCTTGCCAAAAATGTTCGCTGTGTCGGACTCCATGTCCAACTTAATGTGTGCCTTCTTCATTGCTGACTTCGATAACAATAACGGAATATCGGACTGCACCACATCAGTAGTGAGTCGCACATTTTCCCCAGCCAGAACAATTGGAATTTCGTATTCCCCGTCTGATCGCAGTCTTGTACCGCCGCCAAACTTGAACATCTTCTCACCTTTGCGATGTAGCACACTTTTCCTATCACCCATTTCAAGGCTATCTAGATAATCGTCCAACCAGTCTTTTCCACACACTGTACTGGTGCAAGCACTGTCAAGTACAGCACAATTACGGGCATCCAAACCAAGACGAATTAAATCAGTTTTGTCGCCCGTAAACAGGACAGCTTGCTCAGTTTCTTCTTCCTGGGCCACATTCACATTTTCCCAGCTATGAGGACATTCATTTAACAGGTGCCGAAATGATCCACAGCAATGGCACGTTAATGGGTTACCATCGGTGCCGGACGGATTGACCAATCTGGTATTCTTCACTCGGCCACGCTGGGAACTCGCTTGGTCACGCTGATAGCCGGCCCGGTCTCGCTGAACACCATGAAAACCAGCACCACGGAAACTACTGGCACCACGGAAACTGTTGGCACCACGAAAACCACTTTTATTGCCCCGTCCTGGCTGTCTGGCAGAGGAAAACCCCCTGGTTCTTCCTCGTGAATAGGGACGATTCAGAAACACTTCTTCACTTGTTTGAAGAACAGACTGCGGCTCCACCTTGATTGCCGCTGCAGCAGACGGATTACCGGGCGAGTCTCTCACTGCCCCCCCCTTGAATTTTTTCAAGGACACCTTTGCTTGCTCGTACATAGTATTTCGTTTCGAAAAGTCAATGCCCGTCAATACTAACAAACGCTCCTCCTTTGTGATTTTTGCCTTGCGCAGTAATTTAAAGGCCAATATGGCAGGGGGGAGTTTCATGTCTAGTCTTTCTATTCTGGAATATTTTAGATCAAAATTGTCAATGAAGTCCTCCATGGACTCGGATGCATCATGCTCATAACTTTCAAAGTCTTCAAATTTATCCAAACTATCTTCCAGATCATCTTTCCCCAAGCGTTTGTCAAGATACTTGATCAAAGTGTCCAAACCATCATCTTTCATTAAATCCTCATTTTTCACTTCATCAAACACCTGTTCACGAATTTTAGAATCCTGAGGCAGCGACAAAGCAATAGCCACACCTTGCTTCTTCTTCTCCAAGTTCGTCACCAATTGCCATGCTAACAACTCTCGCTTGTAACGCTCATAGTTCTTTTCTTTCACATTTAAAGTCGGAGGATTTATTTTCATAGACGCCATGCTTTCGACTTCTAACTTCTTCCCTTTCTTCCTTCTTCGTCTGTTTCTTTTCATGGATAACAACGTTGCGCCATGTTTGCGATTTCGTTCGAAAAATTGTCAAAAACCTCGATTCTGCAACATGTGCGCACACCACCAAATCTGGCCCGCTCAACTTTAACTGTCATTTTCGCTTGAAAGTCACTCAAAAACGCTCATCTTTTGATTTCGCTCGTTCATCTGACTTCTTCTCTTTCTTCTAAACACACTCTCTTCTTCTGTTTCTCATTGAGAACGACGCTCAACCATGCTTTCGATTCCGTTCGAAAAATGTCACTCAGATGCAGTCAGAAATTGCGAATTTCGCCCACTCACTTCGACGCTCCAAAACGCTTCAAATCCACTATATTCGCTCACTTTCTGTATGTCACTCGTTCGTCCAGCTCTTTGTCCGTTTTATCATCACACTTTTGTCCTCTACAACTTTCTAGGAACGACGCTCCGCTACCATTGTTTAAATACGCAAAAATACATGTGCTTCGTTTGCCGCCATTACAGCCGGATGGTTTATTTCTTGAGACACCCGTGCGACACTTCCGGTTACAAGGAACGGACGTAAACATCAACGCGTAAACATCAACAAAAACTGCTTCTACAATTAGAAGGGTTCTTGGGGGTTGTGGAAGGGTTCTTCAAGATGTGGAAGGGTTCTTTAGGGTTCAACAAGAGCTCTTGAAAGGTTCTTTACCAACTCAAGTGTTCTCAACAGTAACAATGGAATAACTGGCAACAAAACACTTCAAGCATCTTGTACGAAGTGAGGGTCCAAAATAAAGTACCCCTATTGTAAAACTGTTAAACAGATAAGCTTATAATAAATCAGGACATTTCCTGAATTTCTCAATGTTAACCGAAGAAAGGTCCTCGAACAGCCTTAAAAGGAGTGTTCCTAAGTAGTTCTACTTCTAGGATCTGATTATTAACTGTCAGTTGACTAGGTTAAAGTAGTCAAGACAGCACATTATATAATTTCATTAATCCGATGAAATGCATTTATACTTTTCTGACTGGAAGAGCTGCGGGATAAGGCACAAGTTTATTGGCACCAATATTTCCTATACACAGTGGGCTAGAAACAACATACTTCACTTAGAGCAACTGAACTGTTCAGGACAATACCATCAAATAAGCGGCCAAAATACATATTGACAGATTTATGTTGTCTCAGCCACGCCGCTTATTCTGACTACCACCATCTTGGAATATTTTCCTTCTGTCTTCACTGTCACCATGGTAACATCACTCTTTACTTCCCATTCACAATCAAATTCACATCCTTCAGAGGGCCTCTCAACAAGCGATTCCCCTTCAGAGCCTCTTAGTCCTCAAGTCTTTCCTTTAAGAATCTCTTAGCCCCTCCCCTCCACTCCTTTTTTGGTTCTTTTTTAGCTTCCCATAAAAGGAGCTGCCCTTAAAAGGATTCCTCATGTGTGATCATTGCATTTTCCACCCTCCCCAAAAGACAAGAGCAATAGAAGCCTCTTTCTCAATCACAGCCCCCTCCCAGCTCACAACTGTCATTGAGTCTTCAACCCCTAATAATGCCTCCAATGACCCCCGCTGGGTGTTTGACCTCACCCCTGCCAACAAATAGGTCATGCTGACCTATTTAGGCTTGATTACCCTCAGGTGCTGCCCTCTCTGACCTTTCCTTTGTTGAGCTTCAACCCCTGCGATGGCCCTAACCCTCCAGCCATGCTCTGCGCCCTCAGGGTTCCACTAGAATGTTTTAAAATGAGGCAGGAGTGGAACAAGAGGGCACCAGGGGGCAGCACCACACTCACATGACAATCACATGACAGCAGAGGTCGCCAGGGGTCAAACTGGGTCACGTGTTGCAGTTGTACTTTGTTCAAGGTCACCCCCACACAGGGCCAAGGTCAAATCTATGTCACTAAGGTCATCTAGGTCAATGGAATGTCAAATCTAGGTCAATAGAAAGTTTTATCTAGGTCATGTGAGTCATGTGACCCTAAACAGGTCAAATAGACACAGTAACTTGTGCTGCCACCTAGCAGTGACCTTACAAATCAGGGCAGGTGGGTGTCTTTAACAAAAGCCGTTACAGTCTGAGATACAAAGGTCATTCTGACATTATTCAATCATAATAATTAAATATTCATGATTAGTGCTTTTAGGACGATAATAACGGCATAATGAATGCTCTTTTCTCGATTCTGATCTAAAAGATTCCGTCAGCAATGAGTCACCATTGTGGCAAAATAATAACAATCCTTTTTCTTTTCAGAAAAGAACGCTTTTTTCCCCTCAAATTTTTACGTGCTAAAAAGAGACTAATACAGCATAAATCGATGGTGTCATCTGCCAGGTCTTATTTTGAGCATCATAAATGCAAGGAGACATCTTATGGCGGCCGTTCGTCGGCTGCCAGACTCGATCTTTCAACTAACATTCAATTTAGAATCCCAAGAAGATTCCATGTTCCAAATGTTCCATCTTCACCACTTCAGAGAATATTCTTCAAAGTGACGTCAAAAATAATTCAATTTCTTGCAAAACTGAAGAAATACTCTGGCTGCACAGGCATAACTAATCATTTACATCACTAGCTTTTACTATCTTACAACAGCTCTGCTGATCTGAATGAACATTAATAGCCACAAAAATACACAAATGCAAAATGTAGGCAGCGATGGCTGAGCAGAACCAACGATTTGTTAAATAAGTTAAGCCCGTCTCTGGCAGCTACTACATTTATGACGTACATCTTGCATATAGTATTTTAAAACAACTTGCAAAAGGATCGCATACATCTATAGATATAGAGTTGTCGAGACAAAATTATTGAACATTTTCAGCTAGAAACGCGACTTTTTACAAAGAACTTCAAACTGAAGCGTTATCAGTAATGTTTACAAGTTACGAGTACTTCATAAACATTTAATAAGTAGATTCTCAGGGCTGCACATGAATAATGTCAATATAAACATGATAATACACTCTTGAAAGTACGATATTTAGTATCAAATATTTATCAAGAGACACAATCAGTCATAGTGCAACTTATGAGCAACTTATGAGCAACTTATGGACTACTTACAAACCACTTACAGATTAGAATGATTGACAGACAAATACTCGAACATGTCGAAGAGGAGTTGGTCAATAGCAGAACAAGCGTGATTGGACGGCTAATCAATGACGAGAGGGGTTAACTGATTAATCACTTCGCACAAGTGTTGTGCGGCTAATTTATAGATATCTCGCCGTACTATCGGGCTAATATCTGGGCTGATATCAGGGCTGATATCTGGCTACTATGGGTGCTAATAACGGCTTAAAATGAAGATTGCAAACAGTAGCTGTACCGAATACCTCAATTGACTGATTGTTATCAATACACCATCTACATTACTAACAAGTGTTATCACTTTGTAATTGATATATATTAGTATTATCCTCGATAACCTGCTGATATTTTAAGGTATATAATGGATTTAGATAAAAGCAAACAGAGGCTATACCTTACTAAACTCTTTAAACAATACTCCTACTGACATAACCTTGTCATACAAGCAAGTATCAAAGAGTATTAATATTAGTAATTGATATATTGACCAAATACTTGATAAATGCAGCGAGCTACCATTTATCTACTTATGTTCACCTACTCATAACCCCTCAGAGATTACAACTGACTAATGAGATTACGAGAGATAAATCACCAGTGAACTGATCAACTGATGGTAAAGAACTAGTATAACCAGTATTAGTTATCACAAACATATAGTCAACTGTACCAACCGATTATGGGAGCGCTTAGAGCAGTAAGATGTTAAAGGACAAATCACTAGGCAAAGGGACAAATCAGCAGCCAAAGGGACAAATAAGCAGCCAAAGGGACAAATAAGCAGCCAAAAGGACAAATCATTGAGCAAAGGGATTAAACAAGCAGTCAAAAGAGCCAGCTTATGAGCAGCAGCCTAGCAGGCCGAGGCAATATCATAGAGCATCATAGAGCAGCCAGAAGTCACTGCAGCACCACAGAGCCACCATAGAGCATTCATAGAGCATTCATAGAGCGGCAAAGGAAAGTCATAGAGCAGTCATAGAGCAGCGAAGACTGGCAAAGAGCAGCACATAAGCCGCAAAGAGCTGCAAATGAGCGCCTCAGAGCGGCCATATCCCCTGAATGGCTAATGTTCTCTCGTTTCCCATAATCTGCTCCTTTTGATGCTTCTGCAGCCGTCTGTCTCTGATGCTCGCTGTTTCTTGGGTCTTGCCATCTCTTGCCATCCCTTATGCTTGCTGCAACGTCTTATGTTTGCTTTTCCTTATTCTTGTCATCGTATGCTCTGTGCCAGCCAGGTCTGTTTTAATACTCCTGACTCTTCTTTCAAGTTGCATCTTTGAGTCCAAGTCATTCTATGGGTCTATGACTCCAATTGACTCTCTTACGAGTCATGACTCATCTCACGCTCTCTCTCGACTCTCGTGAGTGGTTGAGACTGGTGACTGCTTAATGCTCAGCGCCTGTGTATTTTCTTGCTTAGGTGCCATTTTGACAGCCTTGTGACTCATCAATAAATGCTCTTTGCTGATGCTCAGTGCTTCCTTGTGCGGTGTTTGACATTCAAGGAGCCTCCCCTGCTCTTTGACAGTTTAGACGCTGCTTTTTTGTCACTCGACTGAACGAGTAGCTCCTCTTTACTCTTTAGCATAGGCGAAGTCTTCCAGCAGCCGCCTGTAGCTCACAGAAGCTCACAGCAGCTCAACCCATCTCTGCCGAGTCAGTAAACAGCCCATCTCTGCCGAGTCAGGAGCGACAGCTTCATGTCACTGACAGTCTTGACACGCCAGTCTCCGTCAGTCTAATCTAAATGCCACGCACACCTCACTTGGCCCTCACTGTCCTTAGGAGAGGAAGCAGAATAAAGCACAGCTCCCCCTAGTGTCCCCCTAGTGCTCACCCAGTGCCCCCTGGTGGATATAGGCTGCACCAGGACACCACCTATTGATTAACAACACCACATTCACACAAGAGGGCACTGCGAGTAGTAAGCGGCCATCTTACTTATCAGCAGACGACCAAAGTTCTATCGGATGTCAGTCCCTTTCACGAGTCACCACTCGCACGGTGTCACACTCGCTTTGTTTTGAGACATGACAAAATAGTAACCTTATGACAACGGCTGACATCGAACATGACAATGGAATTGAAACCTTGATGCAGACATCTACAATGTGATACATCTCAGTATTTTCCCAACGCAGCCCAATTTCAAGCATTTCGTTCTGACTGAGAATGCTCTGTGCATCCTTGAATAAAGAGAAAAGCCTAAAGAGGGGTAAAAAGATTAATAAAGAACTACAGTTCTTCAACTACTAATAATAGTAAATTTGAGGGGACCAAATGCATAACATACAATGTATTTTGAAATGAAAATTACAATTACTTTGTTTCTATTATTGCAATAAAAACAAATGCAATTTTACAACGCATGCACTTACTTGTAGTGAAACAGTGTTGGCACGCGTATGCGCTCAGATCTCGGCTGTCACTGTCATCAGAATCATTGTCCGACACTTCGCTGGCCGAGCTGAGATCACCTGCAAGAAAACAAAGATTGTTATTAATTCATTGAAGACAATTAATAATGGTAAGATTATATAGGAGTGGTTAGAACATCAATTGGGTACACTGGAGACAAAAGCAGTATTACAGTTTATCATCACACGAACATGTGTATAATTTTCAAGAAACAAGCAGAATCAAAATATGCAATTGCCAAGTTGATAGATCTATGCTATGTACAGACCCACTTGTTATACAAATCTGAATATACAGAATATATATATCATTATTATACCATCTAATCCATCAGCTCCCCTTATTCAGATATTCTTAACATATTTTATTGACAAAATAACAAGTTCAACATGTGTAGAGCTGCTTGAAATGCATAGATCTGAAGCAATCAGAACGTGTTATGAAAATCGCCAAGATAAACTCGCAAGCAAAAAGATGGAACATGTGAAGTGCCGAAGTTGTTTTTTGTCCAAGGTGTTTTTGTTGCTTGGGGCAAATTATGCCACAGATCTTAAGTTTACACAGAATTACCCAAGACACACAAGGATCATACAGAAGCCCCAGGGAGGTAATTAGGCCCTGGATGATGGGGGAACACCCAGGGAGATAGGAAAACCCCCCTGGAAGGTAGGGAAACCCCCCTGGAAGGTAGGGAAATCCTCCTTGGTAGATAGGGAAATCCTCATGGAACAGTTTGGAAGGTAGATAACCCACCACTGGTCAAAGAACCCTCATGGAAGGTACAGAACCCACCGCACCCACCTTGGGAAAGTATAGAAATTATGAGATCCAAGAAGGAAACCTGGAACACTGTGGAAGGTAGGGAAATCCTACCTGGCAAGTACAGAAATGAAGGTATCAAAGAAATAAGGAAATGATTGGCTGATAGACACCTGTTTAGAGTATAACAAGGCATTGACAGACAGTTGTCTGATATGTGCAAATAGAATGGAAGTCTCATGTTATATTTGCTAAAGCTACAAGAACTGCTCGACATAAAAAAACATCAGAACACACGCATGGGGCCATACTCGCTGCCATACTTGACACACAATTGTGTTTGGACAGAAACGTTCCGTTGTCATGGCGACACGGGCATCGGAAGCAAAACCTAAGCATGAAGAGACACCTGGGGAGGAACACAAGAATTAGTGGCACAATTACTGATAGAAGATCAGGCACCACACTGTGTGACTGGTAGCGCCCATTATACTGCCATGCTTGTCATGTCCAAGGGGTTAATTGCATTGATAGCACAGGGGAGCAAGGCTGAGTAACTGACGCCTTCATTAAAAGCACATGTGCACCTTATCCCAGCCTTTGAGACTCTGAAGCAAGACAGGCAATGTCAGACATGTTGAGCTTCACAGGTCATGGACAAGTGCTGATTGCGGAGGCAGGGAACCAGGCTGAGATGTACAGCTGCTGCATGCTGGATCCACTGAGATTGGCAATGCCAGACATGCCCAAGTATCAGAGTAACTAGTCAGGAACTGCGATAGATGCTCAGTTGCTGCTTGTGCAGCCTTGATGCAGGCTATCAGCCATATCAACACTGATCCAGGAGCACGTGTATATCACCACTGGAGATAGCTCGGATAGTGCGGCTAAGTGTACGATAAGCATGCCTCAGTCAGCCTTACATCACTGTGTTGTGTGTGTGCAGTGTATAGCACACAGGTCTGGTCCTGCTCTACCCACCACTATGCTCAGTATGCAGGGAGAGCCATAATATGCCAGGCTGGCTGAGGCTGCATGATAGGGAGGGGAGGATGTGGCTCAGCTCATGCTTTGCTTGTTGTGTGCTTCCCAGCATGACGTCCCTACAGGGGGCACTAGGGGGCTGTGTTGATGTTATTTCTCACCAGGGGGAGCCAGGTTAGCTGTTTGAAGTGCCAGATGCTCACCATGGGGGGCAGCCCACAGTAATGACAGGCCTCCCTCACTGACTGTAGGGGGAGCCACTAAGAGGCAGGAGGTTCCTCAACCCAAGTAAAGGTTCCATGGAGTTCCTGGGGATTCTCGGGGATTCCTGGGGCTTCCCTGGTGTCTCCCTGCGGGGATTCCCTGGGGTTTCCCAGTGGTGTCCAAGGGCTCAGTGGCTTCCAGTTGCACCCTCACAGCATCAGCCAATCACCTGGAGGTGCCCCACCACGCCCCCTGGAGGCAAACGACCAGGCCCCCTGGTGGGAAACAGCAAATGGCCACCAGGGTTCTCTTGGAGTTCTCTAAGCAGACGATAACACTGGCTCCCAATGAAGATCCTCCAAATTAAAGAACAGCTTCTGCTCATTGTACAACTTGCTGATTTAATGGCAAAGTATAAACAGCAGGGGGCGCAGTAAAGCAACCCCACTTAATGTCTGCTGAAGAATGAAGCCATAAACCACGCTGCTAAGTAATTTCTAGACTGACTTTTGCTTCCCATGGTACTTAATGATTTGTAACTCCACTGCAACGAAATAGGCAGTTGTAGTCTCGTAACAAAACACTGCTTAAAATAGAACCACAACAATCTACATGAATGAAAGCCAACCATATGGAGGTGTATAAAGCAGTAATAGCACACCTGAAGTTTATATTGCTTTGTATAATAAGCATTTACCTGGTTGGGGTTGCTATGGTGGCAAAATTAGAAGGGTAGGTGGTGGTAATTGCATTTGATTACAGGTTAAAGTAGCCTGGAACACCCCTGGGGGGCACCACCCCCTGACTAAACACCCCCTGAATGGAAATCATTTGAAAGGGGAGGGTCATAAACTATTAAATGGCATTAAGCAGCCGTTTCATGTTAAATACTCCTTTATAGGGAGGTACCATTATAGCATGGGATAAGAGATTATACAGGGGTTATTACAGTAGTCAACTCTAATCAACTGGTGTAGTCACTTCAATTGATAAGCAATAGTCATTGAATAGTCATTGAATAGTCATTGACAAGCTATTTACTGCTATTTAGATTTACTTATCAAAAGTTGATTACACCTCCCCCTAGAGGGCAGTGCTAGCTACCTCATTACCCCCTCCCCCTCTCTCTGTGTAAGGGGTGCAGATACTAGCAGTACATTTGGCATACATCAGCAATACATTCTGCATACTTCTAGCATACTTTAGCCACAGGTATCGCCATTTATATTAGCCCCATACATTACAAGATCACTCAGTGCGACCTCTGGCTGATAACCTTTGAACTAACCCTGGCCACCTAGCATCACCTGCTGACACCAAACATGTCTGACTTGATGAACATAACAACATTGATAAGTTATGATGATAAACATTGATAATTGATGATAATGCGGACACAAATAAACATCTGATAATTTCACACCCTGATCATTGCCTAGGTGCTTTTCATGCTAATTCTGACAGTGACTGGCCCTCTTAATTTAATGCCCTGTAAATTTAATCCTACTGATGTGGCATTTTATCTCTACTCTTATCAGCCTGATAATTTGTTGTCATTAGCCGGAATACATTAAACTGTTTAAACATGCTAATGTATGCAATACAACACAGGGGAAGTGGGTAATAGGATAGCTCTATTGATAACAACACTTAGGTTAGAATTATTAAGCTGAACCTGACCCCACCAGGTACAGCTACCAGTGGCAGATGCTGGTATTGACAGAATTTGATACTGCTACAAACCATCACCATGTCAGTTCTTATCTGATTCAATCTAATTAAACTATCAATTAGAATTTAGAAAGGACATAAAACTAATTTACAGAAATAAATACAACCCTCAAAGCCTCTCAACTAATTAGCAGTTTATTTTGAGAATTTAAATGAGACCATCTGGAATTTAATTTAGGAGCATTTAACAGAATTTAGACACATTAGAATTCCTGAACACACCAGTCAGAATGATAATCTGCAGTTAGAACCAATAGCCTTGTACGATGTAGCAAGCAGTTGGCAGGATCGAGTGTTTCCGCCACAGATCGAGTTACTTCGTGAGGTGTCGCGTTTTTCCGTGATCTCCAGTGACAAGTTTTGGAAGGTTAGAATTTCAGAAGATCAACAAGAGAGCAACAGAAGAGAGCAGTAGAAGCCAGCAGACGAACTGATGAACATGACAATGGATTGAATAGATTGAAACTGAATGAGGGGTAAAGTAAAAAAAAAGTGTTAAACTGGGAGAAACTACTCGAAATGACCCCCGAAAGACTTTTCAACAGTCTCAAGAGACTTAGGAGAGTGAAACACAAGAGACTACCAAACAGACAGCTTCACTGACTGACTCCAGTGCCACCTTGTGTCAAGTCTCAACTCGAGGCTCAAGAAGTTCTTGAGGAAGCTAAAACAAACAGAAACGAAAACGAGGCTCAAGTGGAGCCAAAACGAGGCTCAAGTGGCAACTAGTGGCAACTATCGACTTACACAACAAGAATGGTAACAGACCGATAACAGGCATTTGGACAATCGGCTCTTAACTGCCCCTAACTCTACTTTCCCCCAATGATCCCACTTCAGCCAGATCCCCAGCCATTTGCAGACTGCATAAAAAGAAGCAATTGCTTGTAGTTCTCCAAGTTACACTCTGCAATCAGGAGGTGTCAGATAAGAAAACAGTTCAACACACTGCACCTTTTCCATTACATCGCTGGTTGTTGAAATGCTGCTGAAAAATGCCAGAAATGTTGAAATTTCTCCAGATAACCACAGATATCAACAGATAAAACGCCTATTATTAGCATTCTCAAATTATTGAATTTCTAATAATGACTCCGCCTTTAGCTAAAGTTCTCCTAATTCGTTGAAATAACGAAAGATTCGAAAGCTACTGGATCGAGTGAACATTTACACAGCTTAGTAAGCCTCTGTGAACAACCACTGCAGTGGCGGATACAGGGCAGGGGGCCTAGGGGGCCTGGGCCCCCCCCCCCTAGACCACTGAGATCAATAATAGCATTTTGAAGAAAATACGCTGCGACGCGGACCCACGAATGACGAAACACGCCCGGCCCCCCCCCTAGATGTCTGGATCCGCCACTGTACTGAAGGCAGATGTAATGCGGAGTCGACAGAGTCAAGTCCATTGCACAAAGAGATAGCAAGGGCTGGATATAGGGTGTTTCATTTGGCAAAAGGGCGATTTATAATAAAGAGGAGGAGTGATAGTATATAATATATTCACTTCACTCAAAAGGTGAAACCCCTTCCTCCTACATGTAGGCTCCTTACCCCATGCTGTGTGGCAATGTAGTCTCTCCAACTGGTCTATGACTCTATGTAACTAGCATGTCAACTGGTGAACACACTAGTGAAACCCAAGCCTGACTAAGTGGCCACCTCACAACAACTAGAACTTAGTAGAAGCAACATGGGCTTGTATGGAAAAGGAGAAATAAATGACAATGGTGAAAGACTTTTGGACTATGCAAGGAAGAATAACCTTATTCTCACCAACACGCTATTCTATCATAAAATGTCCCACAGGACAACTTGGGAAATGCCGGAAAGAAGAAAACCTCACCGTGACGCTAAAACAGGGACAACAAGACGAAACAGATACAGGAATCAAATAGACTTTATTATGGTCAGAAAAGAACATCGAAATTTAATACAAAACGCAAGATCGCATGGAAATCTCAGTGCAAACACAGATCACAAATTAGTACGCACCACGATCAACATAAAGAAAATCTACGCATGCTACTCTCCAAAAAACAAGACGCCCCTCTATGACACAAGAAAACTGCAACATCCAGAAACGAGAGATGAATACCAAGTCCGCCAACAGAAATACTATGAAGAGGCAAAAAGTAAGACGGCATCGAATCCACAAAACATCTGGAATAACATCGTCGAGGCAAGTCTAAAAGCAGCACAAGAAGTCGCAAAACCAGCCAAAAAAGGACAGAAGAGTAACAGCGAACATATCATGGAACTGTCAAAAAAACAAAAACAATTACGCGACAAAATTGCATCAATAAAAGATCCAGAAGAAATCAGAAAAACAAGATCTGAGCGAAACAGAATTCAGAAGACAATACGTAAGGAACTCGAAAAAGAAGAAACAGCAAAGATAGACCAAGAAATTATAAATATTGAAAAAATCAAAGACGACTCGAACAGAATGTTCTCGGCTGCGAAATTCATCCGATCAATGAACCCGAACCCGAAAGAAAAACTTATTATCAAAGGAGAAAACGGTTTAACAAGTAACTCCAAAGAGTGCGCAGACATCATCACAGATCATTTCAAATCTGTCTTCAATAAAATAACAATGAAGCCCATGCCAGACATTCCCCCCTCACCAATGACAGACCCCTTCACAACCAAAGAAGTCCAACAAGCAATCAAATCGATGAAAAATAACAGAAGTGCAGGTTGTGACGACATAAAAGGAGAATTAATAAAATACGGATCAGAGACAATAATAGCTGAAATTGCTGAGTTGTTAAATTTAATGGCATCAACAGGACAATATCCGCAAGAAATAAAATCAGGTATTTTAATACCTCTTCCAAAGCCAGGAAAAGCTAAAGGCCCTGCAGAAAACTGTCGACCAGTAATTTTATTATCAATCATCAGAAAAATACTCGCCATAATCATCATTCGCCGCACAACTGAGAGACTACAGTCACAAATTCCACCATCACAATCAGCCTATTTACCAGGACGTGGAACAACAGAACAGGTTTTCGCAATTAAAATGCTTTGTGACAAAGCCATTACATCAAGTGATTATGAGATCAATGTTTTACTCTTTGATATGTCCAAAGCTTTCGATACAATTGACAGAAACACTCTCATTCAAGATCTCAAATCAGTACTTAATATAGATGAACTCCATATATTCCATCTTTTACTCAAAGATGTTAACATAAAAGTGAGAGTTGAAAAAACTGTAGGAGAAAATTTTATAACAAACATTGGATCACCTCAAGGAGATTCTGCAAGTGCATTTCTATTTATCTTCTACCTAGCATTAAGTCTAAGCCAAAAGAGGAAATTAATCCCAGCCTTACAAGATCATGGATATTACACACAAGCAAAAGAAGAAATCTACACACCACCAGCGACAGGAGATCACGCTTATGCGAATCAGACGTCCGACTCGGGATATACTCACGAACAACAATATGCCGATGACATAGGCTGGGTCACAACTAACAACATACAAGTGAAAGACATCAAAGAAAGAATACCTGGACAATTGGCTGAGAGAAATCTTCAAATTAATCAAAGTAAAACTGAACATTACATCGTCAGAAAAGATGGTCCTGTAACCTGGAAAAAATGCAAATATCTTGGGACAATACTCGAAACATCCGAAGACATAAAGAGAAGGAGAGGTCTAGCATACGATGCATTCAACAAAATTGAAAAATTCGCCACCAGCAAGAAATCATCAATAAAGAATAAAATCAGAAGATTCGAAGCCTTTGTATCATCAATATTTTTATACAATTCTGAACTATGGACCTTAACAAAAAAGCTTGAAAATACAATTGATGTGCTGCAAAGAACATTTCTCAGAAAATGCCTCAATGTCACCAAAATGGACAAGATCACGAATGAAGAACTTTACAGAAGAACAAAGACAAAGCCTTGGAGTACTACCATCAAACAAAGAAGATTCAGATTTCTTGGCCATGTATTGAGACTGTCTCAAGCAACACCTGCTAACAAGGCCTTAACGGAATTTATGACACAAGCAAGGCGAGATCCAGGAAGACCAACAACAACTTGGTGGAATACAGTTAAAAAAGATCTGCAAAACCTAGGAATATCAACTGACATTAATGACTTGAGAACTCTAGCGAGAGACAGAGGAAATTGGATGGGACTGGTGCGACGCGTAGTGTCCAACTAGGACGAATATCGTATTGGAGAGGAGGGCTTGGGTGAAGCAAACTGGAGGGGCTTGGGTGAAGCAAACTGGATTGGCAGGGCAAAGGAAAGGAAAGCAATGTCAAGCCAAAGTAGAGAGGTAAAGTAAAGCAAAGGGGATGGCTAACAAAGCAAAGCAAAAGGAGCAAGACAGGGGGGGGGGGGGGTTACAAAGCAAGGGGGGGGGGTTACAAAGCAAGGGGGGGTAACAAAACAGGGGGGGGCAAGGAAGGCTAAGCAAATGGAAGAGCAGTGAGAGTTGTGTTTGGAGTGTGCCTCACAAATAGCTGATAAAAAGCACAAGTGGTTCAACAGCATGGCCCCATGTTTGCTCCCTGTTTGCCCAGGGGTGTCAGGTTCAGCCCCACACAGGGACACAGTCAGACACACACACACACTGGGCCAAGGTGCCCCACAGTGCACAGTTGAAGCTCAGTTGAAGCTCAGTTGAAGCTCAGTTGAAGCCCAGTTGAAGCTCAGTGTCTACATGGTCTAGTACTGTGCACACCCAGTTTGCACAATCCACATCCCAGTGAATGGTTCCCATCCAATGCATGCACAGTGCTAAACACCAACAAGCAAAGAGCCCCTCCACAATCCATGCTCTCACCCAGGGGCGTATAGAGGATCAGTTGGGGTTTTACGCCCCAACGGCAAATTCCGCATGCCAGGGGCATATAATATCCCTTTTTCTTTGAGATAGATGGCCATCAGGCCAGTCTCATATCTCCGCGTCTCCTCCCTTCAGATCCAAAGTTAAAATTGGCCTCAAGTCGTACCCTCTCTCCTCGAACTATTTCTGGATACGCCACTTCTCACCGTGTCGTTTCATTTCTGTATTTCGTTCACGTACCAACAAACCACCCTCCCCCCTCCTTTATATCTACATATTTACAGAATCACCAAATATGGCTTAAACTCCCCCCCCCCCTCCGCTCTCCTTTACTAAGTTCTAACCCAAATATGGGCATGAGCTGAGGGTGCTCAGGGCAGCACAGTGAGCAGTGTCAGGACACAGAAAACACTCGATATGTATTCTCATAATCTTAGAGGTCTAAAGGGGCACCCACTGACAAAAGACGCCCTGGTGGAGTCACACTGCGATGACAAGCATTGACATCACATAGAGGCACAATTGAGGAAGGAAGGAGAAAGGAACCAAAGGAACTAAAGGAAGGGAGGGGGAATTAAGAACACCTGACACGACACAGGCCGCCACCAGGGGCACCACCGGGGGCACCAACAGGGGGCACTAATGTTTGTTGCCATGCCATCGTTTGTTGCCATTGTTTGTTGCCATGGACACCCAACGTCACCAAGCACATACAAGATGAGCCATGGAAGAGCACACATGGATAAATCAATAGACAGATAGGTAGACTGTAGATAGAACAAGACTATTTTGGACTTCAAGGACAGGTGTGGTCCTCCGGATAGCTCCAGACAGCTTAAGCTGAAATCGAATCTGGGAACAAGCATTGCGAAACTCAACATGCTACTTTTGGTCTCACTCGAGTCTTCTTGTTCATCGAAACATATAAAAGACAGACATCAACATCAAGAAAGACATATTTCTGTGGCCAGATAGACTCATTATACTCCTTTTCCCCCTCTCTTCTCCCCCTCTTAACCACCTTTTTTTTTTTGCAATATGTATTCAATTTGCACTTGAGAAGCTTTGAAAAGAGTTAAATATTTAATCGCAGAGCGAATGGGCAAACAAGCGGCAGGATGAGCTGGTAATTGGCCCATTAGCCACAACCCACGGCGCTCCGTGAAACATTCGGAGCAACATTCAGAGCAGCGTTTTGAGGCAATTTGCACAATTTGTCACTCAGCGGGGAGCATTGGTTAACAGGCGTAACTGCTTGTAACTGCAACAGACACATGAAACAAAGTGACTACATAACTCGATGAGTCACTCCTTTCAAATTATAAAGATTGCTGACAGATAGCTAGATAGATAAACACATAGACTGGCATAAGGATGTGATAAGATTTGTGCCTTACAATCCGTCTAACAGATTATTGGAATATTCAAATTAATGCAGCCAGTGACACCTGGTTAACAAACCACGAACCAATTGTTGGTTTAGTTGAGGGTGTTTACACAAGAGGGCAGCACAGTGTGACTCACACTCTCCCTGGAGGGCAGGGCAAACACTTGAGAGCACGTTCTGATGTTGGGAGCAGTCAGTGTCACCTAGTGAGCATTCTGGGCATCATCATTGATTATGGGGATCATGTGAGGGGGGCACTCTACCCCCAATGTGTCTCCATGTGTCATGAATCTCATCAAAGCAGTGAGTGACCCCCTATCTCTCCTCTATTCTCTTGTGGCGCCCCCTAGAGCCGCTAGTCTGCTCCGTTGCTGCAGCCAATCAAATTAAGCCGCCTCCTTCACATCCAATTGCGGCCCCAAAGCCAAAAGGACTGACGGGCTGACACGTCAACAGCTTGAGCATGAGACGAGGCTACACACAATAGGACATGACGAAGAGGGGGGGGGGGGGGGGCTGCTGTTTCCACATCACACCCCTTTTGTCATTATAATAATCAGACTTTCACAGTTATCAACCAATGACTATTAATCTGAATAATCTCCCTCTGTCAACTATGATTCCAGCCCCCCCCCCTCTTTCCCTCATTTCCACCCCAACCCCATATAAGGGCATGATGATCTCCTATCAGTTCTAATAATTCTTGATCATATGAATAATCATTATTAATGCCAATTTTGACATTATTAATGCCATTACTAATGCCATTACTAATGCCCCAGACCATCCATCACAGACAATTAGCAGTTAATTTATGGTCCCATTAGTATTAATCAGACCACAGCAGACTGACCATTGTCCATCCTTGACCAATGCAATGGCCACCTGACCACTGGCTAATTTGACCAATTTGGGCAAGAAACAAATCATTTCAACAATGGTCACTTTGGCTTGTGGCCATTCAAAGGCATTCCGAGGCCAATACACCCTAAGAACATCAACGGATATTTCTGATGACCACTTGTGGCGGCTATGTTTCAAAATATTTGACTCAGTATTTAATAACTATTTCACCAAAGTTAGATCAATTGATTTATCAAAACTAAAAAGCTGATATCCTTCAAATGATTTATATTCACCGACTTAAAACCTGTTGGGCAGTCTTTGCTCAATACTAAAGAATTTCTCAATGTGACAAGCATGAATCTTTACTAATCAAAATTCTAAAAGATATCTAACTGTCATTGGGAGTTAGTTCTCTTATATAATTTTTATCAATAAAATACAATAGGTATATTATCTTTACATTACAAATGTTATAATCATTCACTGTCAGTCATATTTTATGTTTTGCCTGTTGGAAAAAAGGTATGCCTGAACCAATATTGACACATACAACATGCCACACATGTAATAACATTAACACACACCTTCAGGATGACTTAATTACCATATGAACCAAGGTGATCATAAAAGTCATAAGGGCTATTCAATGTACACATGTAATGACAGGCAATGTCATGTTAATACTATGTGACACTATGTGACAGGGAGTGTACAGTAGTGAGCTCTAATTCATATCATATGCATGATATAAGGGGTATATAGACATCCATATACACGCAGCACAATTGTCTATCTCAATTCAAAGGCTCTGCAATGTGTTCAGAACCAATCCCTTGAGAAGAAAGGCTGTAGGGCGAACAGGTTTAACACTAAGAGGCATATATGTGTGACACAGGCAATGAATGACCCGGGGGTTGGTCTTTGGGACTTAACGTCCTATATTTATGCTTTCAGTATGCTTCCTATTAGGATAGGACTCATACTCATAGGAGGACACAGCAATACGCTCTCCTACCATAGAGCTTGACCTCACTCAGGACATACCAAAAAGGCGAAGGAATCACTGAAACTGCTGTCCAACATAGATCCACGACTCCAGGAGACCTTACCAAAGCTGGATTCGAACCCTGGACCCTGTGATTTAAAAAGCCTAGCAGGCTAGCACGCTACCAACTGGGTTAACCCTTGCCATCATAAATTGTATGTCACAGAAGGAATGCTGAACCTTGAAGACATAGACAAAAAGTCCAAACACTTGCAAAGATAACAAACACAGACAAAGATAGCAAACACAGACACAGATAGCAAACACAGACACAGATAGACAAACATGGACAAACACTAGCAAACAGAGACAAGAGAGAGACTGGCAGAGAACCTCAGTTGCCCTGAGGGCATGTAGCCTGATTTGAGAGAGGTGCATTCGAGTATGTCACTGGCTATTCACCGGCTATTCACAGGGCATTGACAGTGCACTGGCGTGTTATTATCATATTCTGTTGCTCCGGGGCAAGCCTTTGACAGAGTGTGACAAAATCATTTACAAGTCATCAGTTGAACGAATCAAAGCACTGCCATAGTCCATGTGTTATAGCACAAGAGGGGCATCCATGGGGGGACAGGAAAATACATAGCATACAGAATCCCAACAGAGGTACATAGGACTACATACAGGCACTATATAGCCTACCGAGGAGTCCTGACTACCACTGGTGACTCCAACACCCTCAGGGGAACATATATACAAGACCAGTGGGGCAGCTGCCAGGACCTAGCATAGACCATTGTGACAGTGACAGTGTCAGAATGGTGCCACTAGATGTCAGTATATATCATGGGAGGTCATTGAAGTCACCAAGGACCTAGTCAGGACAGACCGAAAGGTCAATGGTGACCTCACAGAGTGTGACTTTATGAGGCTCAATAAATATGTACATGACTTCACAACTCAGTTGAACTAATACAACATGCCACTGTTACTTAATGCTACAGTGTCAGAAAAATATCTACATTATTCATGGCTTGTGAAATGTATCCACAGGTCAGGACTGTCACTTTGCCATGGGTTATGATTTTCAATTGACTATGACTGCAATTCATTACATTGTATCATGTGATTAATGACCTTTTCTGTCATCACTGACACATTGAAATCACCAACAATGACCAGGAGATAACATTTTGAGGAATCCATGAAGACAGATTGATAGAAAGACACTGATCAATTGACAGATATGGAAATCTCAGGCCAACACCGAATCACAGGGGATAATTGACACATCTCACCGAAAAGCGAGATCTTTCAAATTTTCAACATAGAAATTGATGCTAGAGGTTGGCACAGGTTGCCAATTTATTAAAGGTAACATTCTCCTATGCAACATCTGGCATTCAGTCCCGAGCCAGAATTTGCTCATGAAGGTTTATTAATAAACTGTGACCGGACCAAGAATTGAACCTGGGACCTCCAGCAGAGCCCACTTTGGATCAGTGCATTTCCAACTGGGCCAACTAGCACAGTTGAAACTGACAGACAGAAAGAATCCGCCAGATACAGGTCCACAAATTACAGACTCTTAGACACACAGACAATGTCATATTGACATAATGAAACTCGGTTTCATGCATCTACCGCAAACAAGTCACCACGGAACACAGCTCGACACATCAAAACGACATGCCTCCTTGAACCTCCGTCTCATGTCCGTTGATATTCAATGATGTTCACTGATGTCATAATTCACATGTTATCCCCTCATGTTCATCCTCCTCCATGCTCAGACATGCTGCCATGTAATTGCATGTTATCACATGCTCCTACATGCTATGAGCATGCTCTGAGCTTGCTATAAACATGCTCCTTCATGTTGGGCTGTTGCAGAGTCTATGCTAACATGAAAATGATGAGACGAAAATGTAACATGTTCAGGGAAACATTATGCATCACTTTCCATCTATAAAAGAAGTTTGCATAAAGTTGCATTCAGGTGGATTTCAAGGTCTTAGCGGTTTACTATAACATTGGATTCAGGTGAACTTGAAGGTCTCCATTGCTTTTCTATGAATCTATCAAAGTGTCCTTCACTGAAACAATCGAGTCAGGCCTAGACACTTGAAGGTAAATGGTAAAGAGTCTTTATAAGTTTATATCTTGTTTTTTTTTCATCAGCAGGTAAAATTGGACATCTTCATCTTCTTTTGATCTACTTACAAATCCATCAATCAGTCCTGCAAGTACTTAGGTACTTAATAAGTACATGCCTTACATCACGACCCACCTGGGCGCTTTCAAATCACCACTAGATCATCTGAGCACATTATCGCCATACCACCACCTTGGGTCAAAATAAACGGCTGTTTGAAGCATGCTTCTAACTTTCTATTCTAAACTTTATACCTTTTAGACCACAGAGTTGATATGTTTCTAGATAGGACAAGAACAACTTCCCCTCAGTCTCCAAAGTTCATAACAACAGGTTTCAGGTGACACATTATAAGCTAGATACAATCTGGTATTCGTATTAGTTTCACATCATTTCACTGTTTTCACCAACTTCCTTGAACTAACACTTTTAACAAAGTTGATAAAGAAATAGACAAAAGAAAAGAAGCCTTTGGTGGTTTTAGTGGTATGCCTGTCCACCAAACAGCTGTTGAATATAGATGTAGGGCAAAGATAGAGAAAGATAAGACCAACACAGACTAAAGACAGGTACAGATAGATCTGAAAGAGACAAAGAAGAAAAAGACACTGACTAGAGATCGTTGAGGGAAAATACAGAACAAAGATAATTATAAGATACTTTGTAAACAAACCAAAGATAGAATAAGAATATATCAAGATAGCATAAAAATATATAAACCGCAGATAGTTCAGGGATACACTAAACAAAAGAACGAATAGATAAACTTAAGATACAACTGAGATAATCTCAAGATAGACAGTATATAACACAAAGATACATTCAAGATAACCTAAAGATAGTTCAGGGATGGATTTAAGGTAGTTCAGGGACAGATTTAAGTCACTTACGATGGTTGAAAAACAGCCTGGATAGGTAGGAAGATAGATCTCATATCTCCTATTATCAGCTATTATCTACAAATTCTACAGCATATGGGTGTTCCTCCTTGTGATCCCTAGCACACATAAATCATATACAACCCCCATTTCGGGCAATCTCTGCATGTCTATCTCTCAAATCTATCTCTAAAATCTATCCTTTTTTGAAGTTTTCCTTCCGGCTGCATTTCAATCAGTCACCTTTCCAGCATGATTACAAACTTGGCTGCCGTCATATGCCCCCAGAACGCCTTCCATGTCTAGAACATAATGGCCATTTATTTCAGAGCAAACGTGCTCCGGGCTAAAACACAGAAAGCAGACTTTCAGATAGACCCCGCAAGACTCCCTGAGACCTCTCTGAGACCTCTTAGAGACCTATGACATAGCTTTATGACAGGGCTTTTTAAATGGCTTCCTCCCTGCTCTAGCAGCTTAGTCAGTGCTAACAAGTTGGTATAATAAGCACAGAGTTACAAGGAAATGTTACAAAGAAAATGCTCCAAGAAATAACTTCAAATAAGAATGTTCATTGCTCTAAGGTGATTCATCTGTCCCTAGGCATTTCCTCAAAGATTTGATCAGCTGAAATATGATTTATACTTTAAAAGATTGCATTTATAAATGAGATATAGAAATAAGATTACCTCATGATTTTCAATAAATGCGCATATATTCCTTTTCATATCAAGGGTGAGGTTATAAATCTGACCTGAAATTTCTCACAGTAACTTTGTCAGAATCTGAGAATCATATTCCTTGAAATGTATATTTTAACTTTTTCAGAACTATTTTACTGCTATGATTCAACTGATTTTATCATTTAAGATAAGTATTCTCCTTCTTAAGACTTCCCACCAAGAGAATCCAGCACTGATGGAGCGGACTATCCTAGATGAAGAGCACTTTGTTCAGACACTGAAATATTTCTATCTAATAGTTTCAACAGTACCAGACCTCCCATGCTAACAGCTCAAGACGTGCTAGAATGGAAACCATCTTAGTTGGCCTTTGGTCTTTTTACTCACAAAACGTGCACGTAATATGGCCATGTGATCTTACTCTGATAAATCTAGATAAATCTGTCTTTGTGCTTGTGGGTAGCTGCCTGTCTCTGAAGCTCCCTTGCTACATCACAGCACAAATGGTTAGCTCCTGCATCCACCCCTGCCCCAGATGAAAGAGGCAGTAGCAGGGCCTTTCAACAGCATCTAAGTGAGTCATGGAGATCATAGCTGCAGCTCATAGAGCCTCATATCCATGACTCCTCTCATGTAGGCCTGTAATATCTTGTAGGAGCCAAAATGTCAGAAGTAAAGCCCATTGACACATGATGGGGTATCAGTAGCCATGCCAGAATATTTAACTCCATCCCTGCATCACTTGATTCACTCCTCACTGGATTGAATAGCTTTCTCAGCTACTCTGAATCTTCTGTGATTCAGCTCAGATTGAGTTGCAAACAACCCCCGACAGAGGGCAGCAGCGTCCATTTAACCACAATCCAGGAGGTGGCGCTCAAGTGTAGAGGTCAAGGTCACTGCCCTCTGGCTTCAAACAGGCCAACTAGCAGGCTTCCAAACAACCCCAGCCAGGCCAGCCAAGACCCTGGGGTCACAATAAAGACCTTTTCACCCTCATGAGGGCATTTGTTAAAAGAACTCTTGAAAGATTGAAACATTATGGGGTCAGACTAGCACCACAAGCTGAAAGATGGCAAGTATTGCTAATTCCACTTCCTAACTCTGACAAATGGGCTCTTCAAACTTCAAATTAAATCTTTAAAGTTAAAATCAAATCTCAATCCCCTCTTTTATCATATATCTCCTTGTAACTAGTCATAGGAGACATCATATTTTGAGTAGCAAATCATTACAGCAATACGATCCATGTTGCAACAATCAAAAGGTCTAACAACTCACTAACAAGGCTGTAATATCACAACTTACTCGTAAAATGCCCCGAGAACGACAGAACAAGACGAAAACCTCTATTGACACAACAACAGCAAAGTCCGAGTGAGTCAAACCGAGACTTTCAAACCCCAACAGAAAGACCAAAGTGTTGTTGACTGTGTTTAGTATCCTGAGGATGTGTACACATGCCATTTACTGCAGTGCCTCTGGACCTAAGGACAGGACTCTAGGGGTTGGGAGAATAAAAGGGGTCTATCTTTGGAGGTGAGTAGAATAACATCAAAGGGGAAAACATGAAGTCATAGGGAGATTAAGTCAGAAAATCCCATAGGTGAGGAGTGATAATTAGGAATACAATTATCAACTGATTCATAAAAATAATGGCCAAACTAACAAATAGTACCAGCAAAGTCTCTTTATATACAAGACTTATAGCTGGGGAAATTGTGGATGGATGATTGCGACTTAAACGTCCTGTATTTATGCACTTGGCAGGCTAATTAGGACAGGAGGAGGACATGGCAGTAAGGAAAGGATGATTGAAACTGGGGTCCAACATAGGCTAGGTACCAAGCAAGAGCGATTTGAACCCTGGACAGAGTGATTGGCAGCCCAGCAAGCTATCACTGAGCTAACAATATAACAACTCGTTACAAGACATCAACTTGTTACAAGACATACACATGACTTACATGCAGTTGTTTCAACAGTCCAATGACAAGACTAATGCACACAGACGACTTGTAACTCACTTTGACTGATAACACTTAACTCATGTTATCAGTAAGCGCCGATTACAAGACATCTCACAAGAGAAGTAGAAGTTACAAGGAGGATCGAGAGGGACCAAGTTGACTATAATTGCTCTTCAAAAGTGTTATCATTTTATCACTCAACTTATCACTGACAACAAGAGAGCACTAAATGTAATATCACTATGTAGTAGGGAATGCAGAGATACAGCCCTGAACTGTGATCAATGGATGGTTGGATAATTGGGGCTTTACGTCCTGTATTCATACCCTCAGCACTACTTGGCGCTAATTAGGACAGGAGGACACCGCAATGAGGTTAAGGATGAATGAAACTGCGGTCCAACATTGAATGGCGATGTGAAAACTTGCATAACTTCAGATATCTCGAGTTGAAGTCACCAAATGACATTGTGATACTACCCCCCTCCCCTTTCCCCCTATTCTTGATCTGAATTATAACGTACTTTACTCCTGAAACGAATGTCATCATTATCATAAATTTATCATAAATTTATCAATTATCAAACATACATTATCAAGACACATAAATCATCAACTTGGCAATAACATCAACAACTTCTGCTGTAGACATGGAACTTCTTTTTTTCACAAATATTTGTTCCAATAATTGTCAGTATTAACTTGATAACATGCATGGTATACCTACCATGGACAAACATATCAATCATCACATGTTCTAAGAGCACACAACACAAGTATTGAAGTAAAGCAAACAGTTAAGAAAAAGATTACAAGAAAACAGTTCAAAACACTCAACAAGAAACAAATTCTGGTAACTGGGGATGATCAAATTACCCCTCGGCCTTGAAATATGAATTATTACAAGTTATCAAAAGATTATTGATCATAATCAGATGATAAATAAGACAGTTAACATCATATCACTTGCTGATTAGTGATAACTGTGAACAGTCGATGGTATTAAATAATTATATCCGTCATTTTTAATAAAATTTTCTCTTTTTAGAGTGGTTTTTTTGTTGTTGATTAATCGTTAACTTTTCAGTACTACTTGCCTCGAGACAAAGTCGGAGGAGCTAAAAAGACCTAATTTAGAAACCCTTTTTGAATTTCAGTATAACTAAGTTACCAGAATGCGTTTCGTGTAGCAACGCGCCAATGATTAGTGCAAAAATAGCCAATATTACGAGCAGACACAGACGCAATCATTCAAGATCAAGTATACGTCCACATTGTAATTATGTTTAAATATCCGTAAATAGCTGCTTAGATGACCACTACTTATAATGAAAAGAACATTAGGTGAACATGAAAATTAAAATCAGTCATTCAACGAGATATCCACAGGTAATTGATATGTTAATTGATATATTAGGATTCTAAAGATCAGTCATTAGTAAACTTACTACAGCCCAATTACAATTTATAGGAAACATTAAATTTCATAAATTTCCTGCAAAGAAGTTTAAATTATCCATAAAACGTGAAAAATGTCCCTGCGAATATCTCAATACTTTCTCTCTCAGAAGGTGCTTTGATATGAGCTAGATGGACAGAATTAGATAGACAGGTAGATAGATATGAGGACACGGCACTGAGGTCAAAGGATGATTGAAAAAGCTGTCCAAAATAGGCCCAGATGACCCAGCAAGAGCTGGATTCGAACCCCGGACTCCAGCATGGCTGGAAAAAGTAGGGAATTTGGGCATGTCATTTCCTGGAATGTCTAAATCGGATAATTTTTGAAGAAAGGGCTAAAATTTTAATTCGCCAACATTGTGGGAAATTTTGTCGTACTTTAATTGCATGGAAATTAACATTATTTCTGGCCCTGGAGAATGAGTGGCGATAGACCAGCCCATAAGAGAGCACCTCCATCTTCTATTAACGAAGCAGCACAAGCGACTAGCATTAGCCGTAATAACGTACCCAACTCACTAGATGCTGGGCGAGGGGTCCGTGTCTGCCTCCTGAAGGCCGATCTGCGATGCCGTCTGTGCGGGCGATTGTTTGCCGCCGCTGGCGTCTTTTTCCAAAAGTAGTAGTACTCCACTAAGTCACCCTGCAAATATAAGGAAGACATCATTAACAACTTGCAAATTATTATATTATGTTGATCCCTTATAATTATTCATAAAGTTCTTGTAAAGAACTGTTAAGAGACCAATTATCAGAAACTTATAAGTTATAACTTGAAGAAACTAGGCCTTGTTATTCCAAGGTTATAACAACTTGCAAATGATATAATGTTTATCTCTCATTGTGAGATTACTCATAACTTGTAGATGTAACAGACCAATTATCAGAAATTAGGTTAATTTAACCAACATTTTATGACACTATCAACTTATGACAACCACATGTAGAAGGAATGACAATCAACTTTTTTAAAGCACAATTTCTATCCATTAAACAGAAGGTTAAAACAAACATTTCATGTATCAATGTATTTCAATATAAGAGAAGTATTATCATACAACAATAAGAACTAAGTAATCAACTGTAACAATACATTTCACTAATGCAATGATTGGCTACCAGCTAATTAACAATGCATAAACAGATTATACAACAAGTAACAAAGCTTTGTCAACCTTATTAAGTTACTTATAAGTACTGTATTAAGTAACTAAATGTAGCAAATCATAATTGCCAATTAATGCCAATTAATTGCAACCAATCAACATTGATATATTTAAGTAAATAGTCACTAAAGATAAGCAAAATTGTTGACAGGCATAACAAGTAACAAAGTCTAAATGTAGCAAAATAGTGACACATAACTATTTTATAACAATTTTAGTTAAGTTGACAACTTCTGCATTTATTAAATTCCTTAAAGGGCAAGTGTCGACCTATTAAAGAAACTAAACAACTCAGAAAGTTCTGGTGACAAACTATTTGAAAAGTATTTGACAGGAGTTGGCAACAAGTTTGTTTAAAGATCAACAATTGATTAGACTGTTGTCTTGAGTAGATGACAGTTGTGGTTGTTTAGTAAACAACAATCAACAGTTAGAATTGCATAATGGTGTAATTAATGGGAAATTACCAAGACAACAAGCAAGTTGAATGGAAGAGAAAACTGTGAACAACAAAAAGAGTCTAGTTAGGAGAGGAGCCTCAAGGTGGCAGACTGAGCAGTCATAACAAACACACGGCTGAGGAGGGCGGCTGCAGGGTGCGGCCCTTTAAGAAACACCAAATTTAACTCATATTTTCTGCAATAATTCCAATTAAATGCCAGCAATGTGGTATAAAATGGTGTAGACGGTTGTAGAATTGTAGCAGCCATAGTATTTGGGTACAAAAAGTGAGAAAATGTGAGGTTTAGAGGTGATTTTATGGAGGTGTTGATTTGCCAGTTAAAGGTGACCAGCCGAGATCGTGTCAACAGCCGTGTTGCAGCCAATGACCTACTTAGAAAGAAGCCTCGTTTGGAGGTAAACAAAGGCCAGAAAGAGGCTGAAACAATGCAATGATGCAACTGAGGCACAATCAGACAAGAGGTGTGAAGCTGATCAGTGATATCGCAAAGATCTGCAAAAAACAAGAAGGGGGATCCTCACAAGACCCTGGTGCAGTCACCCCTTGTTGGGAGGGAGCTAACACCCTGGACCACGTCACTCAAAGCAAGAAAACTGAGGCAGACTAACCTGAAATGTCCAGCTGGCTGGTTGGCTTAGGTAGTCCAAAGTAACATCCAATATATGAGAATGGTTAAAACTGCACAAAACTAGAGAACTGAGAGTATATTTAGGGTGCTTCTCAAGCAACGCTGTCTCCTCTCTATTCCAATATGGCGGCTCTAGTTCCCCCAAGTGACGCTGGGTGGAGTGCACTGTGCATACATGAAGGGCTCTATAGAGCAGTGCACCCCTTGTATTTCTTAAAGAACACCTCTAATTCTGACCAGTTTTACCAAATATTGCACTCAGACCCACTGGAGTACAGGTTTATTCCATTGGAATCTTCTAGGAGTTCCAGAATGCTTCCATTAGCACTACAGCGACCTCTAGGAGCAACTCCATGCCACTTGGCCATGTCTAGTTAAAGGGCCGCACCCTCTAGCCTCCACTGCAGCCGCTCTTCACTTAGCTGCTGCTGACTGCAAACAGAAGCTCTTGGCCCCAGACACACAGGGAGCCCTGTGCTAAATCAGCCCCTCCAAGGGTGGGTTAGAGGTCTAACATCAATTGGATAGACAGATAGAGAGATAGGCATACGCAATGCATAGATGATTGGTGCATTATGTCCTGTATTTATACACTCTGCCCTTGTTTCATAGATCATGATAGCAGAGACAGATCAAGTGGTCAAGATCATACCCTTATAAAATCTCTCCGGACAGATAGAGATATATATCATGCATGTATTGATAGATAGATAGTGATAATGTCACACTCAGAAATGTGACAAAATGTCCTTTCTCTTTAGAAGTGAGTATCATCAATTCAGCAAAGCACTGATAAAGTGAGGAGATATTGAGCAACACATTCTGAGTTCTAGAGGCATTGACAATTTGGCTGTTGTAAGGAGTAGCACTGAGCTATGGAAAAGATTTTTCACATTTGACAGTCGAGCTTTTGAGGAGCCACTTTACAAACTTTTAACATGGATCTATAACCTAACCCCTTATAGCTCTATGCTTTGACAGAGAGCCAGTGCAACTGACTATCTATCTATCCACGACAACTGGTGTCACTATCTATCTATCTATCTATCTATCTATCTATCTATCTATCTATCTATCTATCTATTCATGTTTCTTCCAATCTGACTATCCATCTACCTGCCTGTCTATCTTTTCTTTCCATAACTCCCATATTACCAGACAATCAATCATCACATCAACAGTGAAGACTGGAGACTACTGAAATTTGCTTTCAAGTTCGCAAAATTAAGCTTCCTAACTTAGCTAAATATTTTAACAAGCTTGGAATGATAACCAAAGGCTGGAAACAGTCAAAACAGTAGTTAGAAGTTCTCTGAACAGAGTAGTCAAAACAGAATAGTCAAGAGTCGCAACAACCAACAAAAGGTGCTCTTGAATCAGCAGACAGGAGGAGAGCAGACGAGGATTGAGGAAAAGAACTTTGAAGCAGACGAGAGCATTCCATTTAATTCCACACCAGAGGGCTCTGTTGGTAGTGCACTGGGTGTTTTCATACCTCCCTCACAGGAGAGTAACTTTGAGAAGTTGATTTACAGAACTTAATTGAAGACACAACCCTTGGATCTGTTGGAACCTCTGGGATGGTATCAACAAGCCAGGACTGAGTCATAATCACCCATCATCTAGCACCAGGTGCAACGCAACAACACTAGTCTATCTTGTCAGTTAATTACCAAAACTAAGTACACTGCAAAATGGCTTCTGTATCTGCACAAGTGACTAGTAACTTGAAAGTTGGATGCAAAGATTATGATATACACTCATCATTACATCAGCCGCTGATCAATCTGACTACATTCTTTGTCTAAGTTTGCCATACCAATAAATCAATCAATCAGCCCCTATCTATCTATCTATCTATCTATCTATCTATCTATCTATCTATCTATCTATCTATCTATCTATCTATCTATCTATCTATCTATTCGTCTATCTATCTATAAAAATAAAATAAGAATTTGTATTGCACCAATTCCAGAAAGCTGCTCATTAGCTGGAATCTTTCTATCTATCTATCTATCTATCTATCTATCTATCTATCTATCTATCTATCTATCTATCTACCTACCTACCTATCTACCTACCTATCTACATACCTACCTACCTACCTACCTACCTACCTACCTACCTATCTATCTATCTATCTATTCTATCTATCTTATCTATCCATCTATTTACCTATCAGCTTTACATATTTACATTATTACATCCCATATTCATGTACTTGGTATCTGCTTCAGACAGGATGACAAATTAATGAGGTGAAGGACAATTGAAACTGATTGGGGCTTTATGTTCTGTATTTATGCACTTAATTAGGGCAGGAGGAGGGCATGGCGACGAGGTGAAGAATGATTGAAACAGCCGTCCAGCAAGAGCTTGATTCAAACTCCGGATCCAGCGATTGGAAACATAGCACACTACCACCAGACCAACCCTCCCTCTCCTATCTTACTGGAAAGGAACCTTCGGAGACCATTATAAATATTTAGACCCCAGAAGCCAATTTATCCTGAATTGATCTGATCCAACTTAACAGGAGATTATCCATTACAAAATTGAGATAGCATTACCTTTCAATCAATGGAAATTAGGATATACGTAACTTAATGTTACTTGATATGTTACTTAATATGTTAATATGATACTTTGTATGGTACTCAGTATGATACTTATTTGACTTACCAATGGTAGGTCTATCATTTCATCAATGTTTTATGCCATTATTGCTTAATTATAACTAAGTTATAACTAAGTTATTACTAAACACACACAATTACTAAGTAGGGGATATTTGTACACTGTCATCAATTATGTCAAAATGGCTTAATATGACTTTGCATAATTTTAAATGCATCATCAATTTAATCTTGGGGATATTTTTCAATTTCATCATCAACTTTATCTTCAATACAATTGCCTCATATCATTGAGCTCCCCCGTATTAGCCCACCAAGCATATCTTGTGACAGAGCATTGATTTTCATATTAAAGCAATTGACATTTCCTCAACAAACGCATAATAAATGCAAAACTCGACAGAAATCAATGAAAAAGACTTCGCCAACCGGAATTTGCATTTACTTACATCTCTGTTGAAATGCCAACCACAACTTAATATGTCAGTCATGCATACTTTGCATAGGCATTACACAGGATATTTGTACTAACAGACCTTAAAAATTCAACTATATACCATATTAATGTTTAGTTGCGATTTATTTTATTACTGTGTACTGCTTGAAAGAATTGTTTTTCTATTCATAGGGAAAGGTCCACCATTTCATTGATTGCCGACCACTTTTAACGAGTTTCTTCGCAACAATGCAAGATTTTTCATTATCGCAATGCGACAATACCACCAAATAGAACTAACTTTTTTTTTTTCTTTGATTATCATTTTTTTGTATATTTCTTCGCAGTCTTTTGCTTATCCGACCTGAAGACAGATCACCAAAAGTGCCACCCGTCTCAGTGGACCCTCAGTGATGATCAGGGTGATTATCTGTTAGTTGATCAGTTTAACACCAGGTGTATCACAGTCACAATCATTATGGGATGTATGGCAGGTTGATCATTAACACTGACAACGGGGGTAACTTTAAAGGGGTCACCATGTAATTCCAAAGGGGGGGGGGGGCTTGGATTTTTTTTTAAATAAGTAATTCTTGCTCAGTGTTGGTGAAATAAATTTGCTTTTCAGGCAATTTTGAAATACTATATTATTATAGGTGCCGTTAACGTGAAATAAATTCCTGCTGAGGAGAACTTCAAGCCCCCCTCCTCCTGATGATTAAATGGTCACCCCCTTAGTCCTGGGCTTAAGTTGCCATGGCTATGCCATCAACAAGAAACAAGAAGACACCAAACAAAGAAGAGACAAGCAGGGTTACAACTTGAAAATACAAAGCCACAAGACCCAAAGGGGCTGAGTGGGGGCTGGGAGGGGCCTGGAGGGCAGAGATACAGCAATTAGTCCAAATAGCATGGGGGATTGAATTTCACTCTTCAAACTAAGGTTTAAGTATTCAGTTAATTTTAAGTATGGACCACTGTTTGAAATGCAAAAGACAAATTGCAAAAGTACATTTACACCACAGCACATTCAAATAACTCCTCACAAATTCCTAAACTCAAATCAACACAGTCTTGGCTGACACTTATCCACTGCCCATTATGTGCACAGGCTGATCTGCATGCTAATTAAAACATGTCTGAGTGAGAGGGGGGGGGGGGGGTTGGTGCTTTGAGTGATTAAATTCAGTGGACACCAAAAAATTTAATCAGGAAAACAAGATAATGTGACAAGAAACTTACTTTTCAGGTGAAATATATTATTAAGTAGCCACAAAAATACAAAATATACATATTACATACTCATGCTGCAACCATACAAAAAGTCTCAATACTCATATTTCAATTCAGAAATAAATACAAAATTTGCAACCAACTTTGCTCAGATATGCATATGTTAATCTTTATGTTACCATAGAAACCATTGTGATCCACTTATTTTCAGGCTTTCCGAATTCTGTCACATTTCTGATTATGACTTGCACGATTAAGTTACTTTTGCGCTGACTATAACACCTCAACATGCATTATGACACACTTCGAAATACCGAACTTCAAAAGTTAAAAAATTTTAAGTGGTTTGAAGACTCTAGGGTATTATGACGCAAACCGCGAATTGGAGACGTGAATTAGAGACATTATTTAGAAGTTTTATAAGACTTTTTCGCCACAAGGTCAGACATATTTCATTTTAGTTTCTCGTATCGACCCGACCAAACAGATTTTCAAGAAAAAAAATTCGAGTTTACCCAAATATTTTATTCAATTGACATAAATATGAGATTACAGATTTTTTCTTCATCCTATTGACCTACCCTAGACAAAACCTCAAGAAGATCCGAGAAGCTAAAGATCAACTATGTCTGGCCTAAAATGAGACTAGACCTTGCTCGCGTTTGTCAGAATGTGGTCTGCACCAGCGCCCTCTTGTAGGAATGGATCGGACTCTTAATGCTATTAAACGTCATTAATACGTCCCTTATATGTTCCCCCTGTGAGAGAATCACATCGAAATCTCCTCCAATCACGCGACTGCATGTGAGGTCACATGGCCCGTGTTGAATGGACCGCTTACCAAAGGACTTAGTCCCTCTATCTTCTTATAACTCCCTTCTTAGCCGTATATTAGCCGAATATTAGTGGATTCTTAACGGATTCTTAGTATATTCTTCGCGAATTTCTCAGTCTCACTTGAACTTCAATACTTTAATATTTCACTAAGCCTTTACAAATTCTCAACATATTCTTTTTAATCTTTACATATTCTTTAGATGTTGGGAGGAAAAACCTCCAAAAAACACCAATATGCCCCTTCTAAGATGCGATATTTCAAGACATCCAAAATGATTTAGACCAATTCTACACCACATATCCTTACACCATGGCTGCATATGTGAATCATACATAAATTGGCATTCATAATTAGTCTGTCAATCAATCAATCCATCTGTTTATCTTGGTAGCATCTATCTATCTATCTATCTATCTGTTTGTTGATCTATCTATCTATCTAGATCAGTGTATTAGCTATCTATCTTTTGCGATATCTCTCTTCCCAATAGCTATCGATCTATATACCGGTCAAATTGTCAATGTATCTATTTATCTCTCTATCTATCTCTTATCTATCCATCTATCCACTTGGCCATCCACCCATCTATCAACTAATCAATTCTAATATATTTTCTATCAATTAATTTATTTTAATCTATACATCCCTTTTCATACCAATATATATCTCACAACATTCTTATATGCCAACTACTATACATTTAATATTGACAAAACAATTAAAAGCTGAAAACGACATTTTAAGACGTCATTCATCATTCTTCTCGTTGTGCAATAAAGATCACTTAAGATCATATAATGAGATCATAATGAGATCATAATGAAAGATCATATAATAGATCATATTGAAAGATCAAATATAAGATATTTTTATTTCTTTATATATTTTGAAGAGTATCAAATAACAAGAGATTATACAAACAGCATGTATCAATTTCAATACAACTTACAAAAGAAATTTCATCCTCTTGACATTTCAAGCATTTTATTTTTGCTTTACCAAGACTATGACATTTTAAATACGATTTCCAAATAGATTTTCAACTTCAAGGGCCATTGTGGCACAATGTAACATTACGAAAATGTGTATGCTAACTGTTTTTCAACTTTCTTGGCATTTACCTGCATTTCCAGTATATCTTGGTATATCTAGAAACTATTTAATGGCATTAAATGACATTTAAACTATTTATACATGATGACAATGGAGTATGATGCCATATCATGCCATATCAATAACATTTTACTTATAGAAGTTATACAGTATGAAGTCATAGCTATCTTGCATATCGTTTTACTCAACAATACTTATGCAAAACTCTTTAAACTTTCAGTTTTCTTTAGATCAACCGACCCAACCTCCAAAATACTCATTTTCACATACCACCCACTAACATAATAAATATCCAGTTACAATAAAAGTTGTTATCAAGATCATACCAAGATCATATTAAGATTATATCTGTTAACATTAATAACAAGTTACAAAATCAAAGGATCAGCTAACAAATAGTTTATCATTTATTTATCTTTTAACTAAATATGTGCAAATGTAGCAAATTTAGCCAATTAAGATTCATTTATGATAGTGTGGTTTATGTGGTACACTTAATACTTGCATATATAACTAAGTGTAGAATATAAGTAGGCATATAGATTGACCATAGATATATCATTATCTAATGTAAATTTACTGAATGTTAACTAAATAATATTTTGATACATCTGATATATTTGTGTCCTATTTCAAGACATAATTGACACGATAAACAAAAGTTATTCATCCATATAAAGGCCTGTCACTTAACAAACTACCACATTAAAATAACAAGATTCCAAAATATCATCATAACATCATCATACTATCATCATAATATACAGAAGTCATTAAAGATTCCTATCTCGTTCATAAATAAAGTGAAAAGTACCAGGTAAATGAAATGACTCAATTCATGAAAAGATGCCCAATTAAGATATCCGAGTGCCACTCTGCAACACACACTGTGAGGTGACATTGATAAAAACAAGTTAAGAGCACTTTATAAATTATACGCTAAAGGAGTATAGAATTAGATTTATTCATTTCAATTTTTTTCATAGCAGGATATTACCTTATTTACTTTTGAATTTTTTTTTTTTTTTCAAAAATTATATATTTTTTGTGAAAATACTATTTTTATTCCATCTATTGGTAATACATTTTCGACCCTCATAGGAAATATATCTCTCCCTCTCTCTCCCTCAAAAGTAGTTATATACCACAAAAATATTACTTTTAAAATATTACTTTTTAACTTTTCAAACTGCTGGACTGAATCACCACATTTCTAAAACCCTCCCCATCTCCCCATCCCCCAAAATTCACTGTAACCCACCGCCCCCCCCCCCATTCAAAAGCACACTTCTTGTAATACTGACCCCTACGAGACTTTAAACACCATATACCCATAAAAATATTATTATTATTCTCCGTCTAATTACTGCACTGCCTCCCGCCACATTTTTATTCAGCCCCTCAAATACACTTTCCCCTGTAATACTGACCCCCTATGTGTCTTTAAACACCAGCTCAGTTTCAAATGCTCCCCATGAAAGACAAATCTGAGCTGCCCTTATGCTTCTTCTTATAAAGGGGCTCGTATTTCCATCCAACAATGTACTAGGTCCCAGAAGGCAGAAGCCAGTATTCTGACCTCACAACATCCTGTGCCAAATGCAACCGAAACAACCAACAGCAACCGAAAACCAACCAGTAGCAAACAAAAACCGACCAAAGAACAACCATTGGTCCCTAACCGACTTCATTCATAGCCTTTTTCATAAACCCTTTTTACACTGCCCTCCTGTAATATCAAACCATAATTGGGATAAAGAACCCCCCGTCAGTGCCCCTCTGTGTTCCACTGCTGCCTTATTTGGTCTTATTTACCCCCTTTTACCCCTCCCTTTTATTCTTAACATTTTTTATCTTGTTCCATTTGACCCCAACCGCATGCAATTTGCAAATTTTTCATTTATGTATTTTTTTTATAACTTCCTAACGGTGCAAGTTTCGTCTTACAGATTTCCTTCAAATTTTTAAAATGCAATGAAAATGTGTTCTCGATATTGAGAATTAATAATTAACAAAATTGCATTAAATTCATATTTTACAATAATAAAATAATTATTTTTACTTATAATTCAATGTATTCACCTACATTCAATTAGTCAAATTAAATATTTCTATTACACTTTGATGATGTCACAAACAAAATGGCTGAGCAGACAACAAAATGGCCGCCATCCATTCTAGCTGTTCCAATGGGACAGGAAATTCATGGCGGTGATTGGGCGTCCAACCTCAATCCCATGGAGAGGCAGAGTGACCGTGTGTGGTTGTTTGGAGGGGGTGAAAGGGGTTGAACGCATGACAAAGGGGTTCAGAGCATGACCCTCGTCAAAGGGGTATTACACTTCTCTTTGCAAATGCTAGTTCTTTTTGGGGGGTGAACAAGGAAGCAATGGAGCGTGACGGAACTCCATGGAACTTCATGGAAGGGGGCGGGGCCACATCAAAGTCATCGCAGACACACAGACAGAGATAGACAGTGAATAACACAGACACACAGAGTTAACACTAGACACTAGCAGACAGACAACACCAATGAGTTCAATGAGCAGCCATGACTGCAAAATGGCCGCTAAACACTCCCCCTCACACCTCTAGGGTGACTCTAGGGTGACTCTATGGCACATCCCTGGCTAATATGTTATCTACAGCACATCTAGGGTTATTGCTCTATGAGAACAGAATAATCACTATACCACGAGACACTCTGATGCCCCAATAACACATCAATTCATACACAAATGATGCATCAATGACCACTTTGAATGAACCAAATGCACCAATGAAATTCATCATTGTAAAGCACCATTGTAAAGCATCAATGCCAATCAACCAAACAGCAAAGGAGCGAAATAATGCATCATGACATTGTTAAGAACCCAACTTATTTCTGATTTTTCTTCTCAGGCAGGTGTGAAGAAATGAAGATTAATCAATCATGACAACACATCTAACATAGTTCCACAAAAATCATCATCATATGTATAAGTGACATTTTGAACTTCACACACATGTACATGTCACTTCGTATCAAAATCAACCAGTTATTGAAATCACCAATTATATTAATATCATCAGTGTCCAATTTCACAAACTATAACCCATAGCTACTCAAAATCACCCTAAAACTGACAACTTTTCACTGTTAATTGACATTAGAATATTTAGTGAGACCTATAATTAGTCGCATCTTTTATAATCATTACACACAGGTAACTGATGTCACTTCTAACTTGATTGAACTACAGTTAGTAATTTGTGATTAATTACAACTCAGTCTATGATCAATTTGATCATGTACAGTGTCACAATGTCACCACTCCTTATTTAATGGTTCTAATGACCTGTCGAGGTCTTGTCCTGACCATATACTGACCACATACAGGCCATGTATTGAGTCACAATCGACCAATATTAGGGCTATTAATAGCTTATTAATGTCACTGTCACAAGTTAATTAACATACCACATCAATATCATCAAATAGCATCTATTGACAAATCTAATAGTCGTCACAGGTACGACCAAGGTACAACCAATGAGAACCAAATGACAGCCAATTACATGGTGAATGTGAACAATGAAGCAATGACATGCGACCTAACAATCAGTCATCCCGCCAATACAACAAGCTAATTGGTAACTATTGATTTCCACTGGTATTAAACAGATCGCTCAGTGACACTCACAGTGTCACAGAATACAACACAACTAATTATTAACTCGTAAAGTCGTTGTCAAATGCTTGTGCAAAATCTATTGGTTTATGAGAGAATCGCATGTTACGACAATGTTCAATTAATTTAAGCTATTGGACTGTGTTCGATACATTAAAATATACACATTAAAGCACACAAAAATTGTGAATTGTTTTTCAACATTCAATTAATTTAAGCT
This sequence comes from Platynereis dumerilii, assembly GCA_026936325.1. Classification (NCBI taxonomy): domain Eukaryota; kingdom Metazoa; phylum Annelida; class Polychaeta; order Phyllodocida; family Nereididae; genus Platynereis; species Platynereis dumerilii. The sequence continues at coordinate 1,236,875 of JAPTHN010000052.1, read as the reverse complement.
ATTGAACCATGCTTGTCTGATGCATTTAAATATCAGCAAGCACACATGATTCACTCCAGCAAAGCCTCCAGTAAATCCCGCCAACTACTCCCGAAAATGGACCAATGAGCAAAGCGTCATGTGATTTATGCAAGGTTAAGCCACAGCGTCGCGCATGCGCATAGCGCCAATACGCGATGTTTGAAATTGAAACGACGTTTAGGAAATCGGCTGCCGAACCTCAGCCATGAGGCCCACAGAAAGTTATGACCCCAGGATAGAAACAGCTCTTCGTGACGATCATGCTGATATAAGGATTGTGGGTGAGACTTCAAAATTAAGGTCACAAATTGGCTGTGAAATTGTGAATCGATCTAGCCTGCTTCCTTCTGATTGGCTGACACTGTTAATTTATGATAATTTGATATATCAAACCTATTTGTCTAGGGTAGATTCTCTGGGTGACATGATTGTGATTTTTTTTCCAATTAACTTAGCTGCATAATGTGTACTGAACATAATTCAAAATATTCAACCAATTAAAGAAAATTAATTTGAAGTACAAGCATACATCTGATCATTACATGCGTCGTTAAAAAATATTAAGTATGAAATTTCTTGATCCGAGCATTATAGACCACACCAGAACACTGATATTTACAATTTATACTTTCATAATGTTTTGGTGAAAAACAAAAAAGCTCTATAAACCATATATATCGTACTGGATAGAAAAAGCAATACATGTAGACATATACATCCAGTAGCAGTTACATGATCGTCATAAAAGTTTTACATTCCCTTTAAAGATTTAATATGACAATGATAAAAATTTCATGTGTACTTGAAGTAACAGAAAGTCTGGCTAACAAACAAAAGCTGCAACAGTTGCACAAGAATTGCATATTTCACAAGAATATGAGATTATAACGAATAAGTGCAAGAACTCTTTAAAGTCAGAATCGAAAGAACTCTACTCCCCTTACAAGAACAAAACTCTACAAAAAAGCTTAGCTTTATTTTACAATAACGCTAACATCGTTTTAGACTTCTTTTTTTTATAAATATGTTTTATGTCCAGAATGTTTTATTGCTTATAACAGTCAAGTGACAATGTCATAGATACAACTCTTATACCAGTTATAGAGCAGTAATAACTTGTCACTACAATAGAATCAGTAACAAATAGCTTTAAATAGTTTAATAGGCCAGTAATTCTGCAATTTTTTTTTTTTCTACACAAATATACACAATATGTCTATTTCTTTTTTTACATCTTTTTCATAATTTCACAGCATTCAGACATTTTAACAATGTTGCTACTAGTGACTACATTATGACAACCTCGTGACAAAGGGGCAAAAACTTTTATGATACATACTCTGCTATTACTCGCAATCATTTTATGATTCTCACACAGGTGAGAAATGTATACCAGATTTACTTTCGCTACCTACGCAGTTGTCTACAAACTACATATGCATGAAGATATTATTTTACTACTCTCTATATACCCCCTATTGTTTGCATCAGGCGCCTGGTGGGCAGATGTAATGATGAGATAGGTGATTAATAGTTTTTTGCTTTAAAAACTTTGGATGAAGTCATATTTTGATGGAAAATTTGATTAAAATTGGTTATTTATGGACGGGGGTAGGCTTTTGTTAAGGGGTGTGCTTTTTATACAGAAAATATGGTATGCTTCTGAAGTGTATCTTTGCAAAATAAAGGTGCTTTAAGAAAAAGAAAACATATTCATCCAGCTCGACTAATAAGAGCCCTCCAGCCATGTTCACAAGCGAGTTGGGGAGTTTAGAAAAATATAATTTGTCAAAAAAGTTTTCAGTAAGACTTAAGCGCAGGAGGGAAGCATTTAGGAGAGGCAGTAGTAGCCACTTGTAGCTTTATAATATGAGGTATACACACTGCACTCAAGTGAGTCAAGTCACAACTGCTAAATTAGCAAAATCATTTCTATTTGAGTAGCCAACTCAAGTCCTGCAAAGAGTACATAGCGTATATCATTGAAGTTAAAACATCGCTAGGAGTACACTTTCAATTAGACGCAACAATTATTCCACCTCTCATAGATAACGTTGCTAACTCCCAATGTAGCAAATACATAACTACCTTAGTATTTTACAGTTGATGCGTAACACAAGAGCTCAAAATAAGTCATTATGACTTGTACCAACTACAAGCAACAGGTTACTTAATTACACAATACTAATAACAATTTGACTAATTATTGTTATATCATAGCAAATAGTAGTTATAATCTTGTAGCGTGAGGTGAGACTTACGCATTCATTATACAAAGAGTACAGTAATTGTTATACATTTAACTATATTTCTACATTATACCTGAATAACAAAGATTGTTGGGAAGAACACTATTATTGAGCATAAATTGTAAGACTAACTTAAATGACTTCTATAATTCTTACTTCAACATTGCCACTCATGGATTCTCAAATAATAACATGTATTTGACATCATCAAGCGAGTGTATACTTCACAGTTCAAGCGATAGTTCAGTGGTAACATATAATTTCATTAATTCAACCATCTTTTATCACAGTTTGGTTACATTAAAGCCACAGCGTCCAACATGTCTCACACTTTAATGATGGCAATTTGATGCTAATCTTCTCTCCTCACACTTGTCCGTGCCTTTCTTCCGCGCTTCAACTTTCTTAGCCATTCTTAGCCATTCTTACGTGTTGTGGGGTAAATTTAAAGAGCATGCGAACATTTCATGATGCCTTCAAGCAGCTTTCATCTCCCCTGGGTCTCTTTAATGATAATTGTGTGGCTTTAACACACTATGCCTCTCAGACTCACACAACCCTCAATTGAGCCAGGCAATACTCTTTTGTCAATGTGCATACAAAATGACATGACATGGGTGACGGACATGCCATAATATCAGCAACAGACACAATATGATAGTAAGAACATTTCAACATGCCATAATATCAGCAACAGATACTTAAGAGTGAACATATTTCAAGACACAAATGATTTTATTCCTCTCCACACATTGTTAGAACATTCTAAGTTGACCTCTCCTGACCTAGATACCCTAGATAATACCCTGGTTGACCCAGATGGAGGTCAAGGTCAGTGATTATGCATTGTATCAATTATTTAGAGCTGTCAGAACATTGTATCAAAGTAGACAACATTGCATGTTTGAGAGCTAAACCAAGCTCCTTGCCTGAGCCTGGCCTGCCTGCACCAGACCACCCCTTCCTTTGTTATTGTAGTTCTAACACCAACCAGAAGGTGGCAGTCTTCACCACCCTAGCCCTCTGCATGGAAATCCTGGAACTAGGCACTGTTGTGGGCAGAAAGATGAAGTTGGCAGCATCAAGCTGTTCACTGACAAGGGAGGAAGATCTGAACCTCCTATGAGCTCCTATGATTAGTGCTATCACACAAGGACTGTCAATAGAGGACACAAGAGCATACTATAAGTACAACTGGACATTGGAAAATCACATTCACGATACCAGAGTGGGCTCCATACATTTGACAGGATAAGATTTTGTTATCACAGCTGCACAGCCAGGCCTCTCTCTGAGAAGACTCGAATAGAGTCTATTAGACACTGAATATTATCAGAACAGAAGCAACATATCACAACAGTAGCAACATATCACAACAGTAGCAACATATCACAACAGCAGCAACACTGCCATGGCCCAGTGGATAAGGCGTTTGACTGCTACGTGCATGGTCGGAGGTTTGAACCCAGGTCACGGCATAGAGGAACTGAGCAGATCCTCCTTAAACCATTAATTGCTTCACTTGACCCAGGTGCAAACGGGGAATTGGGTATAGGAAGTGATGTCAATTGTGGAATGCTTGACTTACGAACATGTGTAATTCGCTGCACCGATGTATGCTCACTAGAGAGCTGAGAAAGATTCAAGCTTGATCAAGCCTGCCAAGGATATACCTGTAAATGCCGGCTGACCTCATAAGAGAATGGCATATATATGTTAAACCTAACACATTTACATAAGTTAAATGGAGACGTGAAAGAGAAACAATTGCAGTCACATCATATAACATTGAATGAAAATGTTTAACAAATATACAGCAATGCGAGTCATTATAAGCTTTGATGTGAGTCATGTGACTGATGTTATTGTACTACAACAGTTATGAAAACGTTCTATATTCATATGTTGCAAATAGCCATAACACAATTGAACACATACTTTGTATTATATTGTATACAACAGCAAAATGCACTGCTTTGTCCCACTGAGTACAAAACAACCATACATAACTCATGGGACAGGAGTTTACAAACACAGTGGTGATGCTTTATAACACATGTCAACACAGAGCCAGAAAATATGATGAGTATGAACCATGGTGAGGGAGAAATAACTAAGGCCACACATAATTGATTCTTAGCTTCGCGGACCCGCCGACAGAAAAGACTTCCTGCAAATGGAAAAAAATAATTGAAAAAAAATATATAAATTTTTTTTGACATTATAAAAAAAAATTTGTTCACTTTTTTTTTTTGTCCTACCGACTGACCCTAGAAAAAGGGCCTTCAGAGGAATCCGAGAAGCTAAAGATCAATTATGTGTGGCCTAAGTAGAAGGTTAACCCACAGAGCTTTACAGGGAGAGGGCAGTCATAATATGCATTAAGTTAATCTGTTTTAGCCAGAATTATGATGATTTATGATTCACTGCAGTGAGTTATGGTTATTACGAGTTATTGTGATGAGTTATTGTGATAAGTTATTGTGAAGTACTAAGGGTTAATAGCCAAGTAGCTGCCAGAATAACCCGCTGTATAAATTCCGAATAATGTGGAGTCATTTCATGTCTGACATGGGGTAACAGCGACATTGTTACTCCTTTTATATACAGTATACAGTGCGTAATTACATATGGGATTTGATTGTGAAATTGCATTGTTGATTATATAGTGAATCGGTAACTGCTGGCAGAAAATTGGATACTGTTTACATAATAGTACCGAAATATAAGGTTGACAGAAGGATGATTGGGGCTTTTTCTCCTTTATTTTAAGCACTTTGTAGGCTTAGTAGAATTGTAGCAGAGCACACCAATAAGGTAAAGGATGATTGAAACTGCCATCCATGATCCAACAGAGGCCAATGGGACCCGGCAAGACCTAGATTCGAACCCAGGACCCAGAGATTGACAACCCAGCACGGGAAGAGGGCTGAATGTTCAATACGCATACCAATAGGGGGATCGGCAATAGATATACAGATGGATAGACAGATAGACACTATCTCAGCCTAGCATGCCTCCTAGTGGCAGGTGTGTTAAGTGATAACAAGAAATGGCAATTTTCACCCCGACTTGCCAGACTCTTTGTCAGAGCCAAGTATATACATAGTGAAGTACCCCCTAGTGAGAAGAAGTGGTACTATGATACTTGGAATGTATGTTATGTCTGTTATGTCTGTTGTGTACTGGTGTTATGCACAATCATGATTGTGATGTATTGCCCAGTATGTGTGTAATGGGGGTTATGTTATTGATGTATGAGCTGTAGATCTACTACAGATCATCCCACAACAGATCATACACCACAGATCATCCATAACATCTCGGCAGACCTCAATATTAGATCTCCAGGGTCTCAACGAGATCTCCATAGTGATCTCCATGGCAACCCACAAGGTCTCCAGGGGTCTCACAAGGTCTCAGCATCCAACAACATCTCCAGTGGGTCTCAGTGGGGGAGAGAGGGTAATGTTGCTCCCAGGGGCCAAGAGGCCAACAGATGAAATTTCCTTGGGGCAAAATACCCAACAACAAATATGCTCAACATAACCCATTGAGATAGCAGGGGCAAATTGGCCCACCTTCCCTGGCAGTACTGCTAGTAGTGCCCAGTGGTGCATCATCAACCCAGGAGGCAGTTGGTTGAACCTACAAGATTCCTGTTAACTATTACCACAGGTTTCATGATTTTCAGAGCTCAGATAAAGCACACGCCTTATCTTAGTATTACACAGGGAGTATGAGCTGGAATCCAACCCGGGACCGAGCAATTGGCAGCCAAGACCTTACCAACTGACCTAACTCCCTTCTCCCTCTTTTCGGCATGGTGTATGCCACAAGCTTTAGGTAGCTTGGGAGAGGAAGCTCATGAAGCTTGTTTAGGGATGGATGGATGATACGGGCTTTACGTCCTGTACTTACACACTTGGTGGGCTAATTTGACCAGGAAGAGGACACACAATGAGGCAAAGGACGATTGAAACTGCTGTCGTACATGAGTCCAAGTAACCTCGGCACCTCGCATGAGTTGGATTCGAACCCTGGACTCAGCGATTGGCAGCCAACTGAACTCAGTGCGCTACAAACAGAGCGAACCCTCCCTGTGAACTGGGCTAGGGATTATAACAGCCTTTGGTTGCAGTACATACATGTGTGTTCCTCCAATGAGGCCAGTGGCTCCCCCTAGCAGCCCCCTGCAGCAGCAGTAGAGCATGTTAACAGATCTCAAGAGGGAGGAATCCTGAGCAAGGAGCGTCTTACAGTTTTGCAGTGCGCTAACCGCATTGATCTCCATACGCCACCACCCTAAGTCCCTGACCCACACAGAGGCATCCCCACAAAGACTTGTTTATAAGGCAAAAGGTCAGCGCCTAAGTTATCGGCTGACCCTATCGCCTTGCTTATCGGTTAACTTAGCCTCCTCGTGTGATACATAACACAAGCATCATAGATTATCAGAGATTATCACAGACAGATATCATAGACAACATAGATATCACGGATATGAGATGCACGGATCAGAGATATGTCGGCCATTTCTAAGGGTCGTTGTTATATTGAAAGGGCACCGGCTATAACCCCTCCCTAAAGCAGACCTTGTATATCTCATAGATCTCATGACCTCTTTACATGATTCCAAATGACTCTAGCAATGCAGGATTGTTGGGCAATGTTGTTCTGTAGATAAGCCAAGTACATGCAACGGACACCCCTTTAATAGGAGGTAAATGGGGTGTGGCCTGTACCCTCTCTCCCTCTCTTACTCTCCTCCCAAACTCCTCTCCCTTCATACTCCATTTCTTCCTACTCTGCTCTCCTCCCAACACCAATCCATGACCAATTGTGCGAGTGGCTGCCATCAGAGCCTCATCTCAGCCCCATCGCAGCCGCACCTCATCCAGAAGGAGGCCAAACAATGGCTGAACAATGGCTGGAACAATAGGTTGCCATGGAGACAGAGCTAATGATCCAGGGCGACAATTAGCCAGGGATCCACACGCATCCAGAAAGGATCCAGAAGGAATCCGAGCAGATTAGTCACGCCGCTCTCCGATCCCTTTCTGTTTGATCACGAGCCTCCTGATCCGTCCGTGAGATCCGCCCGCAAGATCCGTAAGCAAACGACAAGCGCAAGTGGAACGCTCCAAGCGGAACACTGTCCAACAGTTTCATACAGAACAGAGCTAAGGGAAAAGTGGATGATGAGAGCTTAGTATGGCAGAACTAACGAGGGACAGATGGATGATTGGGACTTCACATCCTGTATTTATGCAGTTTGACAAGCTAAACAGGACAGGAGGGCACACCAATAAGGTGAGACACAACCAGAGATAGAATACTTTGAACTTTCATCACCAAGTTACATGCACTGAAGGACGGAAGAAAAGGATTGAAGAATAGTCTAAAACACAGAATACACACACCTGTCCGTACTAAGTACTCAAGTTCAGCACTTTTAATACATAGATGTAATGATGAGATGAAACAATACACTGAATACAGGATTAGTACATCGGTGTCGTAAGAACTACAAATGCGAATTAATCAGCAAAGAGCCAGAGTCCTGATGCCATAAACACCGAGTTAGTCGCAGAATTAGAAAGTATTAGTAATTAATGCGTGAGGCGGAGTGCACCCTTTTCTTTGATTGACATAAACGATCATTGAGGATCCATAATTTCATTTCCGGACAAACCCCTCCCATCCGCAAGTGCCCCCCCCCTCTATTGACTTTAGGCTCAGGCAACCCCCCCCCCCCACAGCCACCCCCCTCCTCCACCCATTTGCAATGTTATCATTTATCACCCCCGTCCAGATCAGCCACCCTCAGCTGGGGCGGGTCAAATGAATTACCCCGGAATAGGAGCTCAAGAAAAGGACGCTTGACAGGGGGTAGCACGTGCTCTTCAATTGGCGCATAAATCTGCCAGGGGGCGCTGTGTGATAATCCTGCCTCATCCTGTGGCAGTAGAGACTATGGCAAGAAAGCCCTAGAAGGGAGGGGGGTGTATCCAAGGGGGTCATCCGGGGCAACAGAGGACAGCGGAGTAGTATTTGTGGGGAGAGCAGTCCTGCACAGCCGAGCAGTCGAGGCTAATGAGGTTTATCGCAGAGGGACGCCTGTTCAACGCCATTACAATAACACCGCCCAAATACCGCCGTATTACCACAGTAGCACCGCCTGCACACGCTCACACCACGATAACAGCAGCACAGCAGCAGATCAGTCATCAGAACCACAATGAGAGTGTGATCAATACTGATCATGTGACATGTGTCACATGACCATGTGATGCAATTATGTGATTTAACCAATCATATGATCTCAACCAATCACATGATCTCAACCTCTATCGTGAGACGATTAAAGATTTAAAAGATCTTTCGTTCAATCCTCCCAAGATCAGTCAATGATCGGAAGGCGCTATAAAATTTAGTCAATTGAAATAAACACAAGAGGGCAGCACTAATGACTTGTTTCATGAAAACGACAAGAGAGGGCACCACAACAACATTCTATATCTGTTCATTTGGAAATCCCAACAGACAGAAAATGGATGTCATTGGATGAACAAGGTGAGGCCAAAATATACGACCAATTCAGGCCTACGTTTAGTAAGAGCAGCTCTCTGCTATATTTACTTGATGGTTCGCATTATCATAGCTGCAGTTTGACTCTCAGCAATTCATGTACTGTCACTTGGACAACCAAGACAGATGCTCTTTGTGGTATTTCCAAGCTAAAAGGCAAACAGTGCGTCATGAATATAACAGAACAAGACCAGCAAATCAACCAGTCAACTAACCCGAGGAGATGCTAAACAAACATCATGAACAATCTACATTTGATCCGAACCAGACAATACGGTTTCACACAGCCACCGAAAATCATCGGTCGGCCAGAAATAATAAATGAAGAGTGCAATAGAAGCTGTGAAAATCAAGCCGTGTTTATTTTGGGGGACAAAACGCTTTTTGAGCTTTTAGGGAAAATATTTGCTCACCTGCCTCTGTTATTCACAGCAATGCAATGCTGACACGGCTTAAATAAACAATAGTGACCCCCCCCCCCTTACAACATCAGTCATGGCAGCCATGTTGGTAGAATGTTCATAAAATGTCAGCCATGTTCAGGTGAAGGAGTCTGAAGCAAGACGGATGGATGCATGAATGGGGCTTTACGTCCTGTATTTATATGTAAGGATGGATGACTTTTGGCTATACGTCCTGTATTTATGTATGGATGGATGACTTGTGCTTTACGTCCTGCATTCATGCACTATTGTCTAAATAGGATAGAAGAATGACACCGCAATGGGACAAAGGACGATAGAATATGCTGTCCGTCACGAGGCCAGAGCTGGATGGATGAGTGGGACTTTATGTCCTCTGTTTAATACTATTTATGCATTGTGGCTGGCTGAAACAGCTGTCCAACATTGTCATAGATCCCGGCGACTGCCTAGAGCTGGAATTAAACCTGGGACCCATTTTGCTACTAACCTAGCTAACGCACCCTCCCCCTCCCTTGAACCACAACTGAAGCAGCAAGCAACCGACAAAATGGAGGGCAGAGTAGGCAGAGTGAGAGAAGAAATGAAGCATGGAAAATCCGTCAATAACACACACGGCTCAATATTCAACAACGGCCTCGATTAGCCGTAGTAATAGCATTAGTGTTGGCATTTGTGTGATTAGTGGCAAACTGCAGGCAATTGAGTGTCTGGACATTAATACTCATTGTAATAGGCAGTTTTGTGCTTGAAATTTGTCAAAGGCAGTTAAGACTTAAAATAGAAATGTCGGAAAATACTGACAACTCACAATCGGCTATCTCCGAAAGTCAAGAGACAGAGACAGAGGAGAGAGAGGCAGTTTTTCAGATGTTGTTAATATTTTGAGTCCTGGGTTCAAATCCAGCTCTTGCTGGGTCACTACGACCAATGTTGGACTGCAGTTTCAATCATCCTTCACCTCAATGCTGTGTCTTCCTTCTGTCCTTATTAGTGTACCAAGTGTTTAAATACAGAACGTAAAGCCCAATCATCCATCCATCTAGCCCACAACAAAGCATAGCTCGTATCCAGCACTATCAAAGGCACGACAGTTATGCCATAGCAGCTCTCACACTGTAGGGCATAGGCAGCCTAGCCGTGCAACTGCCAATGCCACAACAGACATCTCGCCTGCTTATAACCAGAAACAAGACCTGGCATATTGTCCATATTGTGTACATCAGAGCCGGTCACTACATATTGCAGAACTCTGTCCACACCGCTTTGCTCCATAGCATCACAGGATGCAGCTACACAAGAACACTATGACGCTAGTCACCACAACACAAAAGCTCTACCAAAGCTGCAAACGGCATGCAAGTAGAAGATGAAACACAGCTTCGTAACAGGCAACAAACAAGATTCATAGAAGCTGCAAGCATTGCAACACAGCATTGCAACACAGCATTGCAACACAGCACTGACGACAGACTGTCCCCGCTCCAGACTCTACCACATCATGACAACCATCCGAACACATCACACAAAAATACTGCTGGCAGAGAGAAACGCCGCAACAACAACAAGAAGGCTGCAGAACAAGATTGCAACATTGGCGCAACGTTGTAGCGAGATAGCAGCAACAGCGTTACACTCCAAGGGAGCTCTCCCACCGAGATAAGGCGCCTAAAGACTCCAATGACGCGCAGAAGATGCTGACAAGACCAAGAAGATGACGCTTTAAGAAGCTGATAAGACGAGACTTAGCGGCCTAGTGGGACTTAGCAGGCAAGTGTAGCAGCTGAGGCTTAGCAGAGCAGCTCTGAGGAGCTGAGAGTTAGCAGGCGATAGAAGCAGGGAGCAACTGAGACTCAGCATGAAGCAACTGAGACTTAGCAGGGAACTGAGACTTAGCAGGAAGCAACTGAGACTTAGAAGGAAGCTGAGACTTAGCAGGGAGCAACTGAGACTTAGCAAGGAATGCAGCTGAGACCTAGCAGGGCTGAAACTAAAAGATAGTCCCAATCTCCAAGAGCATATTTGATGACGGCAAAAAGTGGCTTCATGACTATTGCTCTCTGTCGCTATTTACTATTTTCCAAACAAAATCCCCAATAGTCAGCCGTCAACAGTGAAGCTTGGTACCATCACAAATAGCTGTCCATGTATTACCAAGTTCTAATGGCAGCGCGAGTAACAGAATAGACCGATAGATCAACAGAATTCTGTATCAGTACATGGGTATATTGTGATCTGATGATAGAAGGGTTCAACATGAGAGTATATCTCCAATGAGAAATATCATTAACAGCACTATCAATGCCACAACAGATCAGCACCACCAGTCACTAGTGTTTACAGCACTTAGCACCGCAGTCTACTATCTTGCTTTCCACAGATATTAGTTGCACCATGCAGCACCTTCCTCTCACATCCTTAACAGCCGCATCAGTAACAGCCCCATTAATGATAGCACCATCACTAACAGCAACACCAAGTTTGCTAACAGCATGACTAACTGTTCGTGCCTCACAACAGTGGTGCCACCTACATAACAGTGGCGCCACCTAAACAACAGTGGCTACATCTGCACCATAGTAGTGCCACCTATCAGCAGCTCAGTCCTCACATCCCCCTCCACATGCCCCACACATCACGAGCATCTCTGTCACATCCCTGTGTCGCATCACCACACAACTCTTACTCGCCTCAGCAGCAAGCTCCGAGAGCGGCAAGCACCGAGAGCATCAAGCACTGGGAGCATCAAGCACCGAGAGCATCAAGCAATGAGAGCATCAAAAGCAGCAGGCAGCAAGGGCCTGTGTGTGTGAGAGGCAGCATCAGAGCAAGCAGTATCGTGCCAAGCGGCATCGCCAAGCAGTAATGCGACATCCCTACCACATCTCCCAGCTGCGGCAGCGCCATCTCTTATCCAGCAGGCGTATCGCCACAACATCCCACCAATTGCACAATTGGAAGCGGCAGCCTCCGTGGTCCGTACCAGCACACGAGCATGAGCATCAGATCGAGGTGGAGCAGAGCCCACTTGAGCATCGGCTTGGTGCTGCATCCGGATCAATAGTAGACAGCGCCCCCCCCCCCTGGTTTACCCCCCCCCCCCATAAGCAACGTCTCCCCCCCCCATCCTGGAGTCCCCACATGAAGCATCCTTCCCATCCTTTCCATCTCACATCCTTCATTTCTTGTCTCTGTCTCTGCCTCCGCAACCCTCCATCCTCATCTTGTCTCATCCTCTTTGTCTCTCCATCACCTCCGTCCTGCCACGGCTGCTGCCTCCGCATCCAATCTCCTCATCCTCACTTCTCTTCCTCTTCTCTCTCCATCACTCTCTCTCTCTCTCTCTCTCTCTCTTTGCCTCTGTATAGCGTTATTCTATCACAATCAGAATAGTTCTCATCTGAGCTGCTATTCTCTCCTTCATATGCAACAACAGAGAACAACAGAGAATGGCACAATCTTCACAGAAACAGCATTGTCATCAGCTAGAACATGTGACGAAATAACATCCCTCTATGTAGTACTCTATGATTCTCCATATTCCCATGACAAGTCCCTAACAGCCACTCCGTGCGATTCTCTATGAGCTCCTTGATTGTAATAAGCCCGTGTCAGTGACAATCACCGCTGCGAGTATCTATCTATCTATCAGTAACTGTTGTTTATCACATTTTCTACCAAGAGAGATAATAGAGACAGATTTATAACAGAGCTGAGAGGAAGATAATAGAGAAGATGGATGAATAATTGGTGCTTTACATCCTGAATTTATACACTTAGGAGGTGTTATTATAGTAACAGGAGAGGGACAAAGCAATGAGGCGAAGGATCATTGAAACTGCTGTCCGACAGCAATTGGAACCCAGCAAACTACAACTGTGTGACTGAGCTAACCCTGTCCCTCTCTGAGATATTAGATAAAGATGTGGCAAAACACCACCAGAGCTGGATTCGAACCCTTGATCAAGCAAGTGGAACCCAGCAGGCAAAAAACTAGGCTAATCCCCTCTCTATGAGATAATAGAGAAGGATGCGGCAACATATCCGAGGCATAATCATGATTGCCACAGATTGCCGTAGATTGCCGCAGATTGCGTGAGGTAATTGAGTGGCTGAGATGCCCCGGGGTAACTCTGATACAAAAGAGTGATGCCCCAGGGGTGACATGTCAGAATGACGCCCTGGAGATTGACAGTTTTGGAGAGATGCCCCCTTGGCATTGGTTGGTCGTTGAGGAAGCAAAGCGATGTCGGAATACAGCTCAGAGCAGCGCCAGAGGGAGATACATGTTCGACTGATGGTCTGATACAACAAGGCCACAGGAACTCAGGGAGATACATTGTACATGTAAGACTGATACTCGTGAGGGAGATACTTCGAATCTGTCTCAGAATCTGTCTCATTGGCATCTAAGACAAGATTGAGAGCGATCCCTCAAGAGAACTGATGGATGATTGGGACTTCATGTCCTGTATTTATGCACTTGGTAGGCTACTTATACAGGACACCATGGCAATGTGGCAAAGGATTGATCCAGCAAGAGCGATGCCTCAGAGAAAGCTATGGGGACAATCATTTGGAATGATGCCCCAAACAAAGCTATGCCAAGTGTGGGGATAGCCTAGTCCCTGCTCAAGTTGCTCTCAAGCAAATCAACGTACTAATATTAGAGAACCAGGTGTACAATCTCAGAAAGAAAAGATGCCCTCAGGGGTATAATGTTAAGAGTGATTCCTTGAGTTTCCATCTTCAAATCAGTACTTCTCCACATCTGCCTTGTTAAATGTCAGAGTGATCCGTTTTTTAAGAATTAAATCTTGACACCCTGGAGTGATGCCTCTGGGTGACACGTGACAATCTAGAGTGATTCAAGAGTGATTCCTCAAGACAAAAGCAACTAATGCCAACTAATGCCCCATCTAATGCCACTAATGCCCTGGATACATTTGGTGTTGACACCTTAGAGCGATGCCTCTTGGGGCTGCACGTTAAAGAGTGATGCCAACAACACAACTTGAGAGACACTCGATGAAAATTTCACTCGAGGGCATTTGAGTGCAAAGTTGGAGTGCAAAGCCATTTAGAATTAGAATGATACCACAAAATACAAAGTGATGCTATTTGAGATGAAGAGTGATGGCCGATTAGCACCGATTAGAGTCGTTGTTTGAGTGATGCCTGGATTAGAGAAGACTCTAATTGATACTCTAAGCTTGATGAGGTAACACTAATGACAGGAAAGTTGCACTTGATAAGTGGAGTGAAGTGTTCTTTATCATATTTCACCTATCCTCATTATCTTTCCAACTCACCCATCGCTATTATCGATCCTATATCTCTCTTATCTCATATTATAACTCCTGTCTCTTATCAACTCTCCTATAACTTATCTATTATCTCTCCAATCCACTATAAATTATCCCTCGTATCTCTTATTATCTCCTATCCTTAACCAAATCTCCTATTATTTCTCAAATCCAATATTATCTCTCCAATCTCATTATCTTTCCTATCACCTATTATCTCTCCAATTTCATATTATAGCCCTTGTCTCCTATTATCCCTCTTATAAATTGTCTATTATCCCTCCAATCATCTGCTGTCTCTATCTCCTATCATAACCCCTACCTCATCCCTGTTATCTCTCTCACTCTATTATCTCTCCTACCTCCATTATATCTCCTCTCTCATTTTCGCATGATGTGACATGTCAAACCTCCAGCATTACAAGTTGTTGCAACCGACCGAGCGACCGCCACTAAAGTGCAAAACGCGGCAAAACACGGCAAAACGCAGCAAATGCCACGAATCTCCCTCTTTATCAGCCAATCAATAAACGGCCACTACCACCTCCAATTGCTGCGATCGCTCATTGTCATGCTGCGTAGCTGTCATGCTGCGAAGCTGCTAAGCTGTGAAGCTGCGAAGCCATTAAGTGCTCTTCATAGACGTATAACATGACACATATATCAGATCATCAATAGTTGGCATCCATTCCCGTCCTTCACGTTTCCCCACCTAAACATGCTAAAGCTCTTCAATACCAGGGCATCATTCCCACAATCTATAAATAGACAATGCCAGGCATCATTTCCATATGCTATAAATAGACTATGACACCACAGTGACCTAGGCATCTTTTCCATGAGACACCAATGCCTGAGAATCTTCTAATATCTGGGCATTATCTCCCTGTGCTATATTTAGACTATGGTTACTATGTACAAATAATTGCCATCTTTTCTACGAAATTTCACAGCTCCACAATACACAGACGGACTATAACACGACGCATAATTTCCATGTTATGTTACAAGGCTAAGTTATTGTTTACTGGAGTGACACTCCCCGATAGCCACTAGACGTAAATTCTTCTGACTTAGCATCATTGAAATCATTCCGTAAATTTTGGTGCTAGATATCATTTGGAATATTTTCTGGCCATTTCTAATCTCAGTTCTTCATACTTTTTAGAAGTCTCAGTAGCAGCACCATCTACTGGCATCTACCAGAATATACAGATTCACAATGACAACATCCTTCAAGTGCCTTGTTGCCTAGCAACAGCTTCAATTCAGCCTCACTACGAGTCCATGACATCATGATAGAGCACTTTGGTATTTCCCGTTGGATTACTGAGCACAATGTCTTCCAGGAGAGACCCACGGCTCACTACCAACAGATTTGCTGCTCACTAACAAGGCATTCGGGTGCATAGCGAGTGCTCACAGTTCATTTTGTGCTCACAGATTTCTCGCTGTTCACTGATAGTCACTCACGACACTACAGACAACTCTGACAAGAGCTGAGGATCCTGAGAGAGTTAGTTCCCTCTAGTAATAGCCAGTGTTGATCTGCAAGGCTCCGCTATTGGCTCTCAAAGCTGCAGTTTGCGCTCTTAACTCTACACTGTGCTATATTGTGCGGCTCTTAAAGCTACTGCGGCTGTGTACAACCTCTTAAAGCCACAGCTCTGGAGCCTCTCTCCTTCTCATTAGAAGCAAGCGTACTGCGTAGCACTGAAGCTCAATGTGCTATACCGAGTCAGCAGTTTAATGTCTCCGCACAGTGACACAGTCTGTCTCATTTCTAGAATCATGGGAGGTCGTCGTCAGATATCTGACAAAAACATCATTAAAATATAACAAATATATTATGATAAATTACAAATTGACTTTTCTAACCGTGAGTATGTGTATTTCTACTGTGTGATCTGTAGATGAGAAGTAAATCAGACAAAACACCAGTTTGCATGCTGTGAGACTAACTGTAGTCGCTCTAATCTTCTGAAACTTATTCTCCTGATATGAGCAACTTCCAATGGGATCTGTGACGATGATGGATGGATGGATGATTGGGCTTTACATCCTGTATTGATGCACTTGGTAGGCGATCTGTAACGATGACATGATAGGGCTAGGAGTTCACACCAAGGTAATTCCTGTTTCCAAGGGCGGGCTCTTTAACTTGCCTTATCATAGAATACTAGGCAGATGGATGGATGATTGGGGCTTCACGTCCTGTATTTATGCACTTGGGTAGACTAATTAGGACAGCAGCATGACACAGCAATGAGGTGAAGGATGATTGAAACAGCCATCCAATATATGCCCAGGTGACCCGGCAAGAGCTGGATTCGAACCCTGGACCCAGCGATTGCCAGTCTAGCACGCTACCACTAGACCAACCCTCCCCCCAGAACAATACAAGACAGAGTAAAGCAACTGTGGCTGTGTACTGCCTCTTTAAAACTAGGGCCCAACAAACTGTGATTGCGAATTGTGGATTTCTGATCAGACAAACAGAAGCTGAAGTTGAAAATGTGAACGAATACAGAACAACATCATCTCATAACAAGAATAGATGTTTGTCCAGACAAATACGTCGAGGAAAACAAGCTTCATTTCTTGGCGTCTTGTGCCATCTTGTCTTTATTGACGCATCAGCCTTAAAAGTAGCAAGTCAATGTGAGGTATTTGTCACGGAGGGTATTAGGCCAATTTCCTCTACATATATGGTCGTGTCCATATATGGTCGTATCCATATACCATGTATAAGGGGGTAAATAAGGGTTCATAGCAAAGTGACAACTCCTGTGTAAAGATATAGCAAAGATATACCTAAAGGGCGGGACAAAAGTAAATATGTGCACAGCAGAGGTACACAAGAGAGGGACAGGGTCTAATATACCACAACTATAAGGACTAAAGCACTCTAAGCCAAAGCAAAAAGCATGAAAAGAGCCTGAGAAGAGACTGACAAAGCTGGTCACCACTTCTTAAGCCCTAAAGCACACAGAGACAGTTGACAGCTCTTTTGAACTCGCTTAAAGCGAACGTCTCACGTACATCCTCAATAAACACACAAGACGTGCGCAAGTGAAACATTTCACGCTCATGGGGAGTCACGGCAAACTCATTCCCACAAAACTGAATATCATGGTTTATTTATGCTAGACTAAGTCCCATTCCATCTCACTAGTCTGCTAGTCACCCCTCCCTCCCTCTCACAGATAAGACAGATGCAGATCATGTTGAAAAACTAAATGATTCATGCCAAGATAGATAGATATGGATACACAGTAGATAGATCAATAGATAGATCAATAGATAGATCAATAGATAGATTAATAGATAGATCAATAGATAGATTAATAGATAGATCAGTAAATAGATAGATAGATGAGATGGATTGACAGAGAGATAGATAATTCATGGAAAATTAGATCCAATACAGTTAATCACAGATTGATGGATATAGACAGCAGATAGATTAGTATCTGGACAGTAGATAGAACAATAGATAAACAGATAGGTATCAGATAGGTATCAGATAGATAGATTGATAGACAGATTGACAGACAGACAGAAAGACACTTTTGATTAGATATCTAGGTAGACACATAGAAAGACAAAAGATAAACAGAAAAGACAGCTAGACAGAGAGATACAGAAATTTTTAAAACAACAATATGATCACATCTATTCATCCTGGTATACAATTACCCTCATCTTAAATACACATGCACAAATTCTACAACAATTTGATGACATACATATGCTGTTCACTTATATACAAATAGTATGATAACATAGTTTGCACAGACCAACAAGATTGACATTACATAATATATCCTTATGATTTCTTTATCAAATAGGCAGACCTCCACACTCATCCTACAGCACACTGCCTTGAGCCGTTGAGGTCTATCTGACAAGAGTCTATGGGGTACATGGCAAATGCAAATAGTCAAACAAATCATACAGGATAGAAATGTGTCATACTGCTGAAATACATATGTATACAATCACTGAGCAACTGCAAATATACGGCTCAATAAATAGACAATGACATTATATCAGAATGTATCAAATAAGGATTGAATGGAAATTATGGAAAATGCTCAAATAAAAACATTTGAATTTGTTTATGGCATTAAATTTTTTGTAGTTTTTCAGATATATGTCAAACCTATTTCAACCAACACAAAGATCTTTCTGATCAGACATACAACAACAAGAACCTAAAACAATTTACAATCCTGTACATTCAAAATAATAAAATAACACCATGAAATATGTTGATAGTCATTCCTCCATTACATATGGTTATCAAACAAAAGTTGACAATGTTTTGAAAAGTTTGAGATGCGCAAGCCGGCCATAACTAATGTTACAGCAAAATTTACCCATCATCAATACAATTTTTTTCTCTAAATTCGACGACTTTCCAGAATACTATTACGCACACTGTAAGTTCCACGAGACCAACAGTTGGCAACATTTAGATAATGATGAATTCCATGAGTGATAAATGTATCTTCTAAATGTATGCAGTCAATCCTCATACATTTATATAACCCTTTAGTTGGCATAATCAAATTCATACATTAGCCCAATACGTTGGTCATTTATTTCAATACAACATAGGAGCCTAATCATTATGTATAGATATGGCCAGCTTGTGAATCGCTCATTTAATATGCAGTGGTTATTAATAGCACAGGACTACAGTGCCACCAGTGGCAGACACCAGAACTAAATAGAACGGAACGAGTACTCACGGTTTCCTTAAAAGGAAGCAGATCCTTCCGGATTTTGAAAAAGTTCTTTCCGTGCTGACGGAGTCCTTTGACGAAGCGTTTCTGAAGAACGAAAACATTCCATCGGAATTATTTCAAAGGAAAACGAATGCAATTAAATAGACAGAAAAATATTCTATTAAAACTAAAGAAGGTACAAGCAGAATCCGTACTCTTTATGTGAAGAAACGAAAGGAATTAATAGAATGAAAGAATTAATAGAATGAAGGAATTAACAGAATTGAAGGTATAAATAGAACTGAAGAATTAATAGAAGGGGAAGAATTCCACAAGAATAATAGAACAGACCAAATTTATAGAAGGAATAGATGGAAGGAAAGAAGATTTTAGGTGGCGGTTAGACCAAATTTTGCAGGATCTAACATGCATTTCTGTCACTTATATCCCACCCTAAGAGGAAGACTCTAACTAGCATACATTACATAATTTATTTACATTATGTGTAAATGTATCACATATCGCAGAAATATCATAACATTCACTACACTTTCATGAGTGACGGGTCGGCATTGAAAGTTTAACGGTACTTCAAAGTATTTTCATTCAGATCCTCAATATTCTAATTTCTTCAACTGAACAAACTGAGATCACAGGTCTATGCTATTAGTAGAGTGATTGCAATAGGCTAATAGCACCCCCAATTCAGAATAATTCGCAATTGATACGGAGCCAATAATGTGAGAAATCACTGAGAATATACACAAATATTGAAATGTTCTCTAGAATATTTGAATACATTAATACACGACCATCGTAGAATATTACCATGATTACCATGATAATGTTGAATGTAGAGACTTTTCAGACTAATGTAAGCAGTGTAGAGTTTAGCATGGAGTTTAGCAAGTGATTAAACAAGCAAATCTGAGGGGATTGAGGGGATTAGATTCATCTACAAGTGTAAACAGGGACGGCTCTTCACCAGCATGTACCATGCATCCACAATGGACGAACAGCAAACATGGAGACAGGGGCGTATCTAGAAATGGCTGGGGGGGGGGGATGACATAGAGTGAATATGGTATATATGTGGCTCTCCTTACATATTGTATCCGTCCCATGTTAATTCTGGGCCTGAGGGGGGGGGGGTGCCATGGCCCCTAAATACGCCACTGCATGAAGACAACAGGAGGGGCCTGAAGAGAGGCCTGCAGGCATCTAGAGGCATTGGAGGGTGCAGAGGGAGGGGGGGATTGGAGGGAGGGGGGTTATGTTTGGGGGACAGACAGGTAAATAGGCAAAAATCAACACAAGCAAACACGTCGAGATATGAAGGGAGGGTAATCCGTCTAATAGCACACATAGCACGCTCTTCTCAACAGGGTCTCAACAGGGTCCTAGCCAAATGGTAGTCTCAAGATCTTCACAGACAGAACAGGGGCAGAACAGGGACTGCCAAGACACAGGGGCAGAACAGGGAGAGAACAGGGAGAACAGGGACAGCACACGGACAACACAGGGACAGCAAAGGGCACGCACAAGGACAGAACAAGAACCACACTGACAACACAGGGACAGCATAGGGACCCTCATGGAGCACAAATGCACTAGAACAGCACACAGACAGATCAAAACACAGGAAGAGAACAGGGCCAGAACATGGACAGAATAGGGCCAGGACATGGCGAGAACATGGACAGAACTAAGACAACACATGGACAGGGACCACACAGGAAAAGCACAGGGACAACTCTAACCAGGGGACAACTAATAAACACAAAAGAGAGTAGACTAGTAGTGTAACAGTGGGAGGCAGATCTATACAAATAAGTGTAATGATCACTGCATGAGGAACACCTGGCTCCCTCTAACAATTCATACCTGAACCTCACGACTGACGCCTCACATCTTGAACCTCTGTGACTTCACCTCATGACACTCACCTCACAAGTCAGTTCATGATCGCACCTCCCCGCTACACCGCAAACTTATATGAATTAGTTGTGAATGTTTTGAGGTTTAAGCCCACCTCAGTCACCTCACACTATTACTAAAAGTACAAATGTCAATGGAGCACAGAGGGTTCGGGGGAAAGGGGGGGGGATTTACCCTCGGGCAATTATGAACAGGGACAGATTGATTAGATACAGACTACATATTAGCAAAACATATGCCGTTCTATTCAATTAAACTCGATATTATATTATAACACAAAATATACCATGTGGACAAAGCAAAATGGATGCTACAAAAGACTGTATTTATCCCATTCTAAAATGATCAAAATCTACATTTCGACCTTTGAGATTACAAATTATCTAAGTTTCATCTATCTATAAATCTATATATTTCATCGCATATATACTTCAAACTCCCGTTTGAGTATAACTGCTGTCTACCACAAGAACCAGCGTCTCCTTTTGTTCTTATTTTATTCCCTCAAACCAATTAGCGTGCAAGACAGAGTCTGACAGACGACCTCCAGCGTCTCACCGTGAGTGTTAATAGCAGAGTGTGTTAAACTGCCCCTGGGCCAAAGGGATCATTCATTATTCATTCCGTTCTCAAAAGATTCTAAAAGAATGCTGCCAAAGAATGCTCCCTCAATCCCACGATGCAAGGGATCAATAGCTTCCTTCCTAAATGCTTTGTGAACGCTTTTGTGAATGTTTCATCGAGCTTCATGGTCCAACGGACTAGTTAGTGAACTGGATGATTATTGGTTATTGGTTAACCATATATATTGTTGTTCTATTGTCCTTGAAATTATCTACATATGACCATTGACCTTGAGAGGTACAAGAACTCACATAGAGAGGGCAGCACTCATTATCACATGATCATGAACAGTTGAGAGTGACTCCTGCTAGGAGATGGGGTTTTACATCCGGTATTTATGCACTATGCTAGGCTAATTAGGAAAGGAGGACGACACAGACTTAGACCAAGGACAATTGCTGTAGTCAATCATGAGAAATCTGTCATTCAAATTCCATCACATTTAAAATCAAATAAGATTCTTGATCTGTGGATACCACGGTTGGAAAGTAACCGACCACAAGACGCTCTGAGTAACATAATGACGAAATGATGTGAATGGATGAATGGGTGATCGGGGTTTTACATCCTGTATTTTTGCACTTGGTAGGCTAATTAGGACAGAATGAGGACACTGCAATGAGGCGAAGCATGATTGAAGAGCCGTCAAACATAGGCCCAGGTGACCCCGCAAGAGCTGGATACCCAGCGATAAGCAGCCCAGCACGCTACCACTAGACCAACCCTCCCCCCAAGGAGATCTGTGGATAACTCAGGTGGAAAATAATAAGACAGTAGAGATAAAAGCTTCATGGCCTACCACAATAGACTGAGTAACATAATGACGAAATGACATGGAAATTAATCTTAGAACTAACTATAAGGCACAGGTTTAGTATAGATCTACATTATGACACCGTTTTCCATATCATCCGAGAATATTTTCCATAGCTCCTGTAAACTGATCTATCACCACAGCATCACCATCTCTTCACCCATCTTCATTCAATTGATTATATTCAAATCAAATCCATCCTCTCAACTCCTTAATTCTTATGCATTAACTGAATATTAGGAAATTGGAAAAACCAGGTGTTGCTTGTAACAAGATTGGAGTAAAATTTCTAAGGAATCCGAGCAGCAAATTAATTTTGCCATGAAAAACAGACACGGTTAGCAAGCAGAATATCAAGGTGTGATTAAAATCGTCGACACATAACAGATTAAAATCAGCAACCATAAACCCACACATAACTACAATGTGGGGTAAATTGTAATTCGAGTATAGAATTAGTGAGACGATGGATGACTGGGGCTTTACATCCTGTTACTATGAACTTGTCAGGCTAATTAGCATGATTAGGGTAGGAGGAGGCTACAGTAATGAAGCAAAGGACAATTAGAGTTAGCAAGATATGGATTCTGCACTAAATTTGATCCTACAGAATTGAAGTTTAAACTTCTTTGGCCTAAGCAATGATGAAACAGAAGCTTCTAGACAGGACAAATCAATATTGATAATGCTCAAAACGTAAGAATGGGTGAGCTCAAAACATAGTTAATTGACATTTTGCAAAAAATTCTTCAAAATCATTTCAATTATTCATCCACAATTTGTCAAAAAGAGCCTTCTGGCAGTGACACTCCTTCTCAAGGGAAGCCCAAAGTGGAATCATTATTTTTCAGTTGTTGACTAATTAGACATAAGCAACTTTTTTTTTCCAAGAAGTCTTGGAGCAAATAACAGATCAGTACTCAAAAGCGTTTACAAGCAGTCGAGCACATGATGTCGATTTGAATCTGAAGAAATGGCTGCTGAAGAAGCTGCCATTAGGCTACCATGATAGGCATTAACATTGAGAGCACAGCTCTTGTGAATTTGAGGGGGGTCACTATCACTAAATTTCAGTGTAGTCTGAAGAGAGTGGAAGGACTTGGCAATTTTCATGAGGGGGACACCCTCAGAATAATCTGAACTTTAAAAAAAAATTTTTTTACATCCCTACGCGTCAAGAGCAAGCTAGAAAACAGTAAATTTGTGAGAGCTTTTAAAATAGGAGAGTACTGTTGACTACAGAAGACATTCTAACCCAAAACACCAGGAGAATACATACAGTATTTGAGGGGGTCACTATCACACAAAAAAAGTCTTAATATCAATTAATTAAATAAATATAATAATTGAACATACCGTGTCCTCCTCCGTCCACTTCTTGTCTATGCTCCTTGGGACGGGTCTCTTGACCAACTCTTGAAGGGCTCTGTTTGTGTCATAACCGTTGTCATGTAGCTGAAAAACAGGGAAAAGGTCGGTTAGAGGGCTGCACTTGGAGGTCTGCATAATTTAAGACACACAGACAGTCTTTGGAAATGAGAAAATTAACCTATTGTAAGATTCACTAGAAAAGTTAAATGTACATATTTTGCATAGATGTGAATCATGTGATATGCCTTCTCTCCAAAATTTATACGAAAGTACATAATATTATTTTAGTTCAAATATCACTGATCAGACTACGAGCATCCAAACAATGAAGACATACATGTGTGCG
The DNA here is from genome assembly GCA_026936325.1 of Platynereis dumerilii. Lineage (NCBI taxonomy): Eukaryota > Metazoa > Annelida > Polychaeta > Phyllodocida > Nereididae > Platynereis > Platynereis dumerilii. The sequence goes on along the minus strand of JAPTHN010000052.1, from coordinate 1,212,460 downwards.
AAGGATTTCTCCAAAACTTCAAAAATATAGAAATTTATAGGCTTTTTATCTAAAATAAAGCCAAAGAAAAAATAAAGGAATTTTAAGAAATATAGGAAGAGTGGCCCCCCTGAATTATATCCAAAAGCAGTTTCCACAAATCTAATACTCACTATGTCCAACGCATTTATTGTCGTTTCGTCCATGGATGCCGCTTGGCAACCGTCTTCTGTTGACCCTCCGTCGCACATCCCGGCAAACGCTGCCATCGACCTGAAATCAAAGTAAATCAAGATTAATTTTAAATTCAATGTATTGCACATTACGGCTATTTCACAATGACTGAGCTAAGCAAAAAGAAAAGACAAACAAGAGATGACATGCCATTCATAATTGAAAGGTCCAATGACAGACAAAGCAAGGCAACTCCTAAAGCTGGGAAACACTAACATTTAAATTTAATTACATTTTCGGCAGTCACATTTTTTATCACAACACATCGCCCACTGAAAAATCAGTCGAAACTCCTTCATAAATGTTAAAATATTGACATTCATTTCAAAGAAGCAACATTCAATGCAATTTTAACTAACTTTGTTGCCACAATCAGCATTTATCGTAAAGTGTAAGACTTAAATCTTTGAATATACTCGAGTGATTCTAATAAATCCTCTGTAGTGCTGAGTGTTTCCATGAGATGGCAGCACTGGTATCAGCAATTGGCAAGTTCCTTTGGTTGAGGCAACATGTGCTCTCAACTGGGGGGATAATTGCCATTGAGTTTAACCTTATCATACATGGAGCTTCTTGCTCCCTCAAATGTCATTCACGTCAAAATTAGATGATCAAATTCATTTCAATTGTATTCACGTACCTCGTTGCCCGGAGGTACATAATGAGGTCTCCGTCCATGACGGCCTGCGGCTTCCAAACCATGTCTTCCCATGATTCCGAGCGTTCCGGCATTTCTGCGGGACCGACATTTGCCTGGTAGGGGGGAAGTCGGGCCTAAGAAGAAGAAGAAGAAAAGATAAGACAAGATTTGACAGTTTTTGAAAATGCGCAAAAAAGTCATTTAACTTATTGAACCAAATTGATTTAGAATTTTCAAATTGATTCAGAATTTTCAAATTGATTTAGAATTCTCAAATTGATTTAAAATTCTCCAATTGATTTAGAATTCTCCAATTGATTTAATTAGCATTCTCAAATTGATTTAGAATTCTCAAATTGATTTAGAAAACAGTAAGATATGAATCCATAAGTGATTTGAGAGAACACAATATGGAATCCATAGAGGATTTGTTGCCAAATGGCCATATTTTGTTTTCTATTTTTCAATTTGAGAATTCTAAATCAATTTGAGAATTCTAAATCAATCTGAGAACCTGTTACATTAAATAAAACAAGTTATTTCCAGGAAAACTAACGGGAACAATATCTTTATAACAATTGAATTGCAGCCAAAAGATGCATTAATCTGCATCGTACATATCAAATTTGAAAGTAGCAGGAAAAGTTTAATCCAATTAATTTGACAAATTATTTTCTAGGCTGGTTCCGTGAACCAGTAAACAACCAGTTGGCAGTTCTAAAATGCTGTGCATCAAGCAATCAGATTGCTTAAATTTGGTCACATGATATTATGATGACTGCAACAACCAATCAGATTGCTCAAATTTGGTCACATGATATTATGATGACTGCAACAACCAATCAGATTGCTCAAAATAAGTCCCATGACATTGTGATGACTGCAACAACCAATCGGATTGCTCAAATTCTGTCACATGACATTGTGGATTGTGATGGCCACAACAACCAATCAGACGCCACAGATAAGATCAAATGACACAATCACATGACAAAATCATATGACAATGGCAACAAGGACGTACCTGGTGGGAGGGCCCGACCCTGATCTCTCCCTGTGTGGTCGCCAGCCTCTTGCTTTGGGGGTTGTACCCCAACACGTAGAAGAAGGTGTCGGGAGCAGGTTGGAAGCTGCTCACGGAGGCGATGTCCTGGTAGTGGACCACTCTGCACTTGCCCCTGCAAGGAGAAAAGGAAATATGGGTGTCAAGTAAGAATTTAATAAGTTTAAATCATCATTGTTATTTTAATTAATAATCTGAGTGAAACAGGCAGCATTTTGAAATTTTATCAAAAACTGCCTGTATTTAATATTAGATGATAGTCAAGGTATGTTTTGGTAATTAGAGAGGACCTATGTCAATTTCAATTTCCAGGGTTTAAATAATGGTTGCCATGGTAGATAGATATAGTATGCACATGTCAAAATCAAAGTATCACTCCTAAAACAGTCTAAAGTTGCAAAGATTTTAAATCCTTTGCCACACTGACGAGGATATTTTCAGCAACATCACAAATTTCGATTAGCATGATAAGTGCGACTGTACAATTTCCGTAAGATATATGCAAAATTTCTGTAAAATATATTTCAATTACAAGTGCAGTACCCACTAAAAAACTCAGTTGCCTATTGATAAAATGAGGTCAATGCTAACTCCACACAGATTACAATCAATCTGTTAGTTTAAATTAAATCCTGGTTAGCAAAGCGGCAAATTAAAAAGACAAAGAGTTCCAGGGTATCCATTTCCACAGCAATGTTGCACGCAATACTAACACATGTACATATATGATTACTTCTAATTTCAACTAACAATACACAGCACCCTATCGACTTATCATTGAAACAATACATGAAGCATATACACAAGGCTAATTTACAGGACAATAACTCAGGATTTGATATAGTTTAATTCCTTTTCATATATATCTAACATATTTCACTATGAGATACATCCTTAAGTGCACTATAGTATTGTATCTAACATTCTCCAAGCTCATTTCAGAGCAACAATGAGTTGATTTAACATTAAACAAATGACATTTTCTGAATGATTTTCATCATTTATGCTATTTCTAAGTATTTTACACTGCTATTGTCAATGTATTGAGGGGTTATTAAGTTTTATAATGCTATTTTATGAAGCTAAATCGGTGAGCATAAAGTATGGCCAAAATATAATGCGAGTCATCAATGATATAAGCAACATGAGCAATAGATCATCGGAAAAAGAGCCGAAATGAAACCTGACATAATTTCACCTCTAAAGCACGGTGTTAAGCTCATCTGAAGCCCATTGACGAATGTATTTGACAATACCCACTGCTGTTTAGTTATTATTTATTATTATTTACTGTCAAATCATTGACAATGATCGCAGTATGAAAGTTGCGTATTGATAAAGTGAAGTCAATCAATGAATGCAGATGAAATCCCATTTTTATGAGCAAATTGTCAAACAATGCAACCAGCAACATGTGGCAATGCTATTATTGTCACTGCAGTGTGATTATAAACACGCCCTATTCAATGTTACCGTTAATACTAGAGATAATTTGGGCCACTTTACAATACTTGCGGTCAACCTGATTTTTTTGATATATAAGGAATCCAGGATATAACCATCAAATTTCAATTTAACAATATATTTTAAACCCAACGGTCCAAAGATACTCCTAAAACCTGACTTAGTTGAAAGTTTTGTTCTTGAATGGCGTTCCCAACTAATTAGCAACTTTTTTTTTCTAAATGTGCAAATAGCACCATGGAAAACCCATATCTATTCATGTCATAGTTATAATTTGTTACATTTTGCATAGCACAGCTCTTTCAGAAAGACCCTTAATTGCACAAATAAAACTGCAATAAAATGAGATTTTATACAGAGAATGCTATAGATAAACCATAAACCTATGAATAAACACATAAGACATGTTTTTTAATTCATGCAAAATCTGCAAGCCTTCAAAAGTCAGCGGAGTCATGCAAATACTATTCGACAGTGTCTGCCTACTTCAAGTCAATTAAGTCATAAGCCAATGCATAAATACTTGTTATGCATAACATCTTCTAAGTTTTATATTTGTCAATCGACACCACTTCATCTCATCCGGCATTTAAATAAACATTATTTAACAGCTGTTGTATAATTTTCACATTACCTGAAATTTCATTTTAAACATTTTTAATGATTTGTTTGCTAAACTCAGTATTACAGTGCATTGGCCACTGGAGCAAGTTAAATAGGCATTTATCATTGCATAGATTACTACAACCATGCTTTAATACTCATAATACCAGTTTAAATCTACAGAAAACCAACAGAGTGCTGTTTTTCAACACGCACAGTGAGCGAAATAGTGGACGTCCGATCGTTCTGACTACCTGAAAAAAGCTTCTGATTAGTGAAATTTGCCTGATAAATAAATAATCTGATAATCAACATGTTAATTTGTGTGCCGTCCAAGTTCGGACTAGGGCCATCTGAAAGCCCTTTCTCACACTGAACACACACAATATACGTGTATAGAGGAAGAGGGTCTAGCCTTACTGAATCAGTTCCACAAGTACATTCAACAATTTGTGCATTGGTATGGATGATTAATATTATGAAGTTGAAGATCAAATATGATTTAATCTTTTACAGTTTGATATTTCAATCTGCCGAGTAGTGTATGAAACATATATATCTAGATTTTGCCACTCAATTTTTTTGCAACTGAGCATTGAAACTGGCAGTTTTAAAAATATTTTTTATCAAATTCAAGATTATAAATAAGACTTAATGCAGCATGCTGCATAATTCATATATTTATATACAAATTGATTAAAGTTCTTGCGTTTAAATCAAAATGAAATCAAATTCAGATGCCGTATGTCTGAATACTACTTAATCGACAAATGTTCATATTTATAACAGGAAAATAATCTTTATGTATGTCCATGTTTCTGGTTGTCAATTAGGCCTACACTTGTCATGAAAACGATAAACAATATTTAGACCCACGACGTGTTATCAAATAATTTTGTATTCAATACAAATCAAGCTACAAGCAGTCCAGCATCACATTGGAAGTTTCCTTGAAATCATACATGTACCCAAAAACGGAACATGTTTGACAGAAAATGACAAGTATTGTTTGCCAGAAACAGGAAGTACCACCGAATAATCAATTATTTTCATTGACTACTTCTAATAAATATAATAACAAAACTTACAATTGAATAATAACTTAAATGCAAGCAGTACACAATAATAGTCCCTCTTTTTTTTACAGCCAACATAAACAGTATTCGAGGGTTCACAAAAAAGTGACTGATAAAAAGACAGTGACAGAGAGTCAAACATTAAACAAGATGGAAAGACAGATAGATTTATATAGACAGGCCTAAACATATTGACTTAAAATTTAAATAGACTGATATACAGGCAGATATATAGCTTGGAAAACAGATAGATCTATAGAGATCTCTATAATATTATATTATATATATGGACATAATTTGATAGACATACGGATTATTTGACAGACAAATATGGATAAAACAATTGAAAACACAGGTGGCAGGCCCCACAATTTGAAAAGGAGAGTATAGGCATTATAGCGCCCCATCTGAGTATCTCTGACAATGTGCGTGGCCCCAATGACCTTCACGGATACATATTGATCAGTGTTCCAACTAGCCATTCGAGCATGGCGTCACGTCATGTGTGTTTTTTTGGATGACAGAAAAAATTTACTATTTCATTTTTTTATTTAAAGTGCCCTACTTTTTTGAAAATTGTATGCCCAAATCAAATACTGGAACACTGTAGATAGGCAGACAGATAATCATTCATGACAGATAGACAGACCAAGCTGGAAAGACCTACCTGAGAGCAGTCACGGGGTACGTGTCGTCTGCATCTGAGATGAATAGTTCTCTCGCTTTCACCAAGGGGTCTTTGAGGATGCGGTGGGAATTCACATCTGAAAGGAAACCAAGACAAATTAAGACAATTGCATTGAAGTTCAATTAATGAATGATGGCTGATTGGGGCTTTACATCATGTATTTATGAACTTGATAGGCTAAATAGGCTAATTAGGACAGGATGAGGTCTGAGAAAAATAACGGTAAAAAATATTTTCTTCTTTAAATTGTATTATGACTATCACTTGTGTTGACCTAGCTGGCACCTTACCAATTTAATTATTAATCAACCAGTTTTAACTTCGGCTAATTAACATCAATATTTTGAAAGAACTTCAACATTCTAAGAAACAATTGACTGCTAAATCAGCCAAGACATCTCTTTTTCTCAAGTCAGTGGGGAATTTCATTTGTAAACCATTGACATTGTGATTGTCTAGGTGATTGTAACATGCATGTTGTTAAATCAATGCAGTGTTTTGAAACTTACTCAGTGCACTGCAAGGCCAAGGGCTCATTAAAGAAATGACCAGTTGGGTCATGGTGGGCCACTGGGGCCATTCATGATACATTTGACAATCAACATGCATCATAACATGTGAAATGCACTGATGCAGAACTGACTCTTTTCAACTTTTGATATGAGTGTGAATGACCTGTCAAACTCCGGAGTCTGACAGAAATATTGTAATAAACAAAGCAATTGGTGATAGAATAACTGTTTGGCATCATGAAAAGAAGTGCTAACAACAGACCACTTCAGACTGATCAGAGACAGACAGAGAAAAGAGCAGTTGAGTTCGTTGTTTACTATTTGGTCTGGCACTCACAACTGTGAAAGTGACCCGGATAGAAAAGTGAGAGCTCCATTCAGACCAAAACAACAAGCCAAAACCCTCGACCCTAGATCGACCGATTTTTGAAATTCAGGCAGCCATCCAACTCCACTCACCTGCCAAACTCGACCAGACTATCTCTCCTGCGATATCCTCCAAAAAATTCCACTTAAATCGACCAATTTAGAGCCAAATGGAGCCGACAAAAGCAAGGAAATTGAAGCAAAGCTCATAAAGCCGCCATGTTTTCCAGAGCAGCAGAGATGCAAGAGCACCTGCTATTGGCTGAGAGGAGGCAAATTAAAATGAGCTCCACCAATCACAGGGATCGACTCAAGCCACTCATCATGCAAAAGATCCCTGGGAGCCAAGGGGGGTCACTTGCACAAAATATTTTAGTGGGGGGAAAAAAGAAGGAAATTAGGCATTTTGTAAAAAAAAAGAAAAAGATAATTATATCTTGTCAGGGGGGTCACTAAGTCTTGTTGAAAAAAAGAAAAAAGAAATTGGGCCTGGGCCCTGACGGGGGGGGTATAATATAATATATATATATATTTCTCTTTTCTTGGGGGGCGGGAGGGGGTCACTTTTGAGAAAAAATTACTATTTTTTCTGAAAAAGTGGACTACAGTATCTGTACCATTTTGTTCCACCTGTGTGACTGATAAAATTTTCAATTTGTTGAGAAATTTTGCAAAATTGTATGTTGATCACAATGGAAGAGATGAAGATGCGGATGCAACTAGTTCAGTGTAAATTATTTTGGCAATATGGCCTAGCACTGGTCCTACAGCTAATGCTTGTGCAGTATGGGGGAATATAGGGTCACTTCAGTGGTAACCTATAGATAATTATTTCTTCCTAAAAATTTTGCATCATAAGAAAAAAATCATAATCAGGAGCTATTATGATCAAACACCGACACACAGATCAATCTAAGCAAGAAAATTTCACAATTTCATTTGATTACTTTTACTGCAGAAACAATTCATAGCATGCAGGGGTTTGAATGAGCGGTCACTGCCATTCAGTCAAGCACATCAACCAGTGGTAGTGTACAATGTAATGAGATGATGGCCTTGAAGAGGAGGGGGGCACTCTCAATAAATACTGTAGATGCTTATAAATAAGTTCTTCTAATCTGGACTTTTAGCCCGTTTTTCCAAGTGAGGACAGGAGAATCCAAGAAGGACAAGGCAATGGTGGATGATTGAAACTGCCCGGCAAGAGCTGGATTTTAACCCTGGATCCAGCTATTGGCAGCCTAGCAGCCTAGCACGCTACCACTACTAGATCAACCCTCTCCCCAATAGTTGTTGGGAAAAACCATTTTTGGCAATTTACATTAACATTATCATAACAAATGTAATTTTATTTTTGAAAATTAAAGCAACTTCTCATGCAATTCAGTTCTGCAGAAAGAGAAATGTGGAAATGGTGGACTGGAAGAAACAGAGAAGAAGAAAAGGAAACTAGAAACTTTGGGAAATAGGAAAAGGAACAGAAAAAAAAATAGAAAAAGTTTGAACTGGAACGAACACTGTGTTTACTGTCCTTGACATTTAAAATCTTAAGTCATAAAAAATTCCAAAAACACCAAAGGAGCAAACGGAACAGAATTATCAATTGAAAGAATCGTGAAGGTCTAAATTCCAATTAAAACAGAGGAAATATAATGAGCATCCAAAGCACTGAAAATAACACACCACTTTTCAATGCAAAGTTGAAGAGATTCAGGCCGTCTTGCAGCTCAACAAGGAATAGTACAACAAAGCAATCCAGTATTACACTGGTCAACATCAGTAGTGATGCAGACCGGACCACCTTTAAGAGGGTTTTCCAGTATTTACAAAACTGGTCCAGTCCTGGTCTGGTCCAGGGTGAGCCCGAGCCGGTCCAGAAGCGGTCCATAGGCATTTCGGGAATTATGATAAAAATGAGGGGTTAAACAAGCCATATATATGATATGAATTTCATTTTTCGGTATGACAAAATTCATTCGCTACCCTTCATTACATGAAAAATCACTGGGCCGGACCAGCATTGAACCGGTCCGGAGTGGCTCTGGACCGTGTTTTTTAGGTGGTCCGGTATTTTTGCGGTCCAGGGCTGTCCAGTCTGCATCACTAAACATGCTAAACATCAGTAGACTCAATACACAAACACAATCCACATATTTTTAACCATAAATTGGTAACATCCAAACGCTTATTAGGCATGATATGATAATTTTAAGCTTCTCAGATCGACCGAGTCATCATATTTTCGGCAAAAAAATTTGAGGTGACCACAGTGCTTTTCCTAGTTCAAAAAATCGATTAGGCACAAAGGCCAATTTTCAGTGCAGTGCATGGATGTGTGACTAATTTCCATTCAAAATTAGCAATTTTCATTAGCCACATGGAGGATGCATTAGCCAATGCTAATGTGGCTAATGGATAGGAAAAGCACTGTGACCATTAGCCTACTAATTTTTTCTTTAATTGACATAGTCGAGATAACATCTTTTTTTTTGTCCTAGGAGCAACCATAGAAAAAGTTCCTCGAGAAGATCCGAGATTTATATCGCAGTGTTGAAGTACCAGATACACACTGACTACGAAAGTATCAAACGCACCCATTTTCAGAAAGGAAACAAGAAACAGTAGCGCTACAACATACAATGTTTCTCCATGCTTTCAACCTAAAAATTTTACCAGAGCACTGCAAGAGGTATCAAAACTCCGGATTGCTCCACTGTTTTGAAATATATATATCAATGAGTATATTTTTCTATTGAACACGTTGAAGGGTGCGGCCAGCCTGGTTTCTGATTAACACACAATTTTTATCGAAAATCATCAGAAAAAGTCCAAAAATAAATGTGTTTAAATTCTTTTCTTTCTTTTTTTGCATTTTCACCAATTTTCATTTTACTGGTCTTTATTCGCAAACTAGTTATCTGGAACACAGAGCGGACAAGTATTGAAGAGGTGGTGGTACTGGACCACAACGGTCCAAAGCGGTCCGATCCACAACATTACTGGTGGCCATCTTAGATTTCTCCAATATCATCAGCTAACATAATATGGACTCACTCAAAAGTCAATTTTCATTGCTAAAAATATCACTGTGCCTTGTAACCGAATCAGTAACCACCGAAACAAATCATTCCAAGAGTAGCTTCTAAGTTCTAAGCTCTTACAAAATATTCTGAGTTCTCACCATTTTCAATATGTCTGTCCTGCACCAATAGAGTGTAGACGCTGTCCGGGATCTCACCAGGTCGGAAATACCACTTGACGTGAACTTGTAAGTCTTGTTTTCTTGTCTGCAAATTAAAGGGGAACTCTCACTAAATCATGTTTTCATTAGATAATATCTAAGATATACTGTACAATGTATGATTCCATCTCAGATCATTAGGTCACTGTCAGGGCAGTTCCTCTAACAATGAACTCCCCTGAAACCGCTGATCATCGAAAGAATTTCTGTCAAACTTTACTTAACATTGTTAACACTTCCAAGTTTGTTTAACCTTCTGATGAAAAGTATAAATTTACAGTGCAGCCCTCTGGTGGAAAAAGAGTGATTGGGGCTTTACGTCCGGCATTTATGCACTCTGGTAGGCTTTGTAGGACAGGACGACGACAAAGATATGAGGCAAAGGCCAATTACCCCATGTGTGACAGTTTGAGCCCTTTCAACTCACAAACAGATAAAATACAATATCAACCTGACCTGAGTATTTTAATCATTTTCAAGTAATATTCACCTGTCTGAATTCTTGAATGGCACAAATGAAATAGGAATACTCTGGTTTGCCGCTCTCAAGGTAAACGCAATCTGAAAATAGAAAATACAGAAATTCAGCAAAAAATAAACTATAGACATACACACTGCGTAGATCAACATCCACAAGTTATGCAAGAGAACATCGTTCTTTTATAAAAGCATATTAAAATATTGACTTGAAATGCATTAAAATTTACAATCTCAACCTTTGTCAAAGATAAGACACACATCTACAGGGTATAAAATAAGAAAATTTGATCACTGCATGTATTGTCTTGCGTGAAATATCGGGCTTGTGGATTTGGTATACATGATAAATTTTTAATTTGCAAGTTATAATATAGATCACCATGAGATCATTGTCAAGAAATTTCCATAACAGCAGATATTGTATCAACTCATAACTTTCTTGCCTGATATGCTCATCATGTACATGAATATACTTTCAAATCATAGCCTCAACAGGGGGGGGGGGGGTATAGGCCTATTAAATATGACTGAACACTGCTGAAAAAAGTTCGGATATATCCTGCTGCAAGTGTGCTCTATACTTGACTATCACTTCTCTAGTAAACGGTAAATGGTAGTCCAAATAATCACCTCATATTAGTCACTCTGACTTGCCGACAAGCAATCTGGTACACGTACAAGAAACACAACCCACAGTTTATGACCACCTTAAGCTGAACTGTTCAGTCTTCATGGACTATTAACAATGAAATAGACCATAATAACACCAACATTGTCCTATTATGTGTATTTTATTATTTAAGAGAAGACAATCCTACACAAGATGACAAAATGAACAGATTTATACCATGGATACTGTCGAGTGGGTCACCTCATAACACAAGAACAGTGTAATGAGTATTCTATACTGGGTACTATATTACATCAATTAACAGTACTAATTCAATTAGCGGTATATTTTACAACCTCACTTATTGTCATATCGATAACACCACAGCATTTTTTAAATAATAACGCTGTTACAAAGTATTCAATCAATAGTGTTTAAGACAGGCTTTAAGATCTTGGTCAGGAATTACTGCCAATCTTACCACTTTCTAGCTCACACAAAATTTATTCAAATTTCAGCCTATCTTATGTAAAATTTTGTCAGGAATTCAATTTTGAAGAAAAAAATGCACCCACTCTCTTATTTTGGAAGTTACACCCCGATTTGTAAGGCCCCCTCATAGGGGTGTGCCAGATACCCCCAAATATTATAAATTTGTTTGTAGGTCTACAGCTTTAGTAATAAATCTGCTAAAATACCACTGATATATATACTCGAATTCTAGGATATTCCATCACAAACTACGATGACTACATGGGCATGAATTTTTTGTTGAAATGACAAACATTTTGTTGTGCTAAATCGCGGTTTGTCATATTTCGCTTAATTTTTACTGCACAGGCATAATTTTCACACCATCATCCTCAGTGAAAAATAAGCTTCAATTTGAGTACCAACAACCTATATTTCCGATAAGTTTAATCGGAACCAAGGAATTGTGTTTTTTAGAAAAAAAATTCTAAATAACTTGCATTTTTTTACGGAGGCAGATATCGAAAAACTAACACAAACTCTTTTTAATATAACTATCTGGGCATAACGAGTTTGACTTTCAGACATGTATGACAAAAATTGACGAAATGCAAGTTATTTAGAAAAATGACATAATTTTTTCACGCATCTAGAAGTGAAAAGCAGTGGCTTCATGTTTTGTATGTGTGATCCTAAATATGCAAAGCAAGGACATTTTTATGTAGTCTATTGCCTTCATCTGGTCCTTCTGCACACATTGGTATGTAATTCATGTCCATAAATTTCTAAGTTGACATTGAAAAAAAAAACAATCAAATAGGAATTTCACATCATTTTAATAAATTGTTTTTCTTCTGTCACTTGACTTTGTTTCAATATTATGTTCACAGAGCAGCATATATTGGTGCAAATTATTAAAACTGGATGTCATTTTAAACTTTAGAGTATGGGAAATGTCATGGTACCTTCAATTATCTTGAAACCTTGATATATATATCAAGAAATAGACCGTCAAACTTTGATGTCTGAAAAATGTGTCACAAAAATTTAGCAATTTTCGCATGTTTTTCCACTTAAATGGTAAGATAGCGACTTGAGATCATTATAAAGACATTCAAAAAGGTCACCATCAGAAAGAGGACAATTTTTTACACTCGATAGGATATATTTTAGAATCTTTGATGCGTTTTTGTGGCATCAAGAATTTTTTCACACTTGTGGCAGTAACTCCTGACTAAGATCTTAAAGCCTGTCTTAAAGAGGCTGACAGATATACATTGACGGTCTTTACATCCCGTATTTCTGCACAGATAATTGATGGACGGATGATTGGGGCTTGACGTCCTCTATTTATGCACTTAGTGCTAATCAGGACCGGAGGACGACACAGCAATGGGGCAAAATATGATTGAAACTGTTTTAACAGCCATCCAACATGGGCCCAGGTGATCAGGCAAGAGCTGGATTCGTAACCTACACCCAGCAATTGGCAGCCTAGCACGCTACCACTACGCTAACTCTCCCCCATGATAAAGTGGATGGATGGATGATTGGGCTTTACGTCCTGTATTTATAATTGGTAGACTAATTAGGACAGGGGGAGGACACGGTAATGAGGCGAAGGATGATTGAAACAGCCGTCCAACATAGGCCCAGGTGATCAGGCAAGAGCTTGATTCGTACCCTAGACCATGACAGTTACAAGGGGTAACTATCATGCATAGACCCAGCCGTTGGCAGCCTAGCACGCTACCACTACGCAAACTCTCCCCCATGATAAAGTAATAACTGAGGCCGGAAGTGGTCTTAAATTATGAGGTCCATCATTAGCCTCAAATTGGGGAAAGTAGAGGGCGACAGACAATCTTCGCATGGGATTTTTAACAACAAGACATATAGACATAGAAAACAACTGTCTACAAGCAACAAGCAATATGTTAGCAATACATTGGCTGCAAACATGTGAGAACTTTTTCAGACACCAGGCTGATCAACCCAACTAACTCAATCAACCTGTCAGAGCTTGTCAGGGCCAGGACCAGAATAGCAACAGTCCTCATGTGATGGTAACCTCCCAGACTTCATCAAATTCTCGCTTGAAAGGTCAATCAAATAATTCTAATTTTCATCTACTCAGAAGTACTCACCTCCCTTCCCATAGACATCTCCCGTAGTCTCGTCTTTCCACGTGAGAACTTCCACGGGAGTAGCATTCTTCTGCCGACCCCGCCCCCTCTTGGCGCCGGTAGTCCCTGGCGTTCTCAATGGCTTGGTCGGCTTCTCAGACAACTCATCACCATCTTCGTCAATCGTAGCGTCCGAGAAAGCAAGGTTCGAGTCGTCGTGGTCGTGCTGCGGTGGCTCCCTCTGGCCGAAGGAGAAGTCCATCATATTCGTGAACTGGTTTTTGGAAGACATCTTGGATTCAAGATGGCCGCCTCCGTCTGCTTAATTTGAAGCAGTTCAAGTACTGAAGTAGCTTTCAATTCAGTTCTTGTTTGTTAACTTTAATGAATGTTTGTTTTTAAATAAATCCATTTCTGATATCCAATAATTATCCATTATTAAACTCTAATATCATCCATCTTATCCATCAGTACAGGTCGAGGTCTCACTGCATGGCAAGAAAATCTACAAAGAATGAAAAACAACATTAAGTAAGACTTTAAAGTATCATACAAACCAAACAACACATTTTGCATTAGAATTGACATGATCAGTGATGATTAAAGAGAAGTTAAAACTGAACTTGATTTATATAGATTGAAATCGATAAGTTCTCTGACAGTGCATGATAGGCTTAATCGTCCACATTAGTAATTTTATATGAAATGTCATTAATTGCAGCAACATGTTGGTTTAAGATCTGTCTTACACCCATTCAGTCTAAACTTTTGACAAGGATCATGTGATTAATCAATAACACAATGTTGGTCTTGTATAAATATATTACACATAATTTTGCTCTTGCATAAATATATTGCACCATATGATAAAAGTAATACAAAGCACTCTATCGCCACTTATACATCGTTATAACAACACTTGACCATGTACTACATTGTAGGATAGCAGAGCTCTGTATCATGTTAAGTTATTGTTAGGCCAGACATAATTGATCTTCAGCTTCTCGAATCTTCTCGAGGGTCGGTCAGTAGGACAAGAACAAAAAGGATTCAACTTCAATATTTTATAATTAAAATGGTCAACTGAATAAAAATTGTGAGCAAATTCCATAAAATCTATTGGTTCGTTCGATCCGAGAAAAGGAAAATTAAACACGTCCAGCCTTGACAGTTTAGCATTGATAAATTTCATCATAGCTAGCATTCCTGAATCATGTGAACCCTGCCCAACTGCTGTTATAGTGAGTTAAGCTAGTTAATCATAAAGTATTCACATTTAACCCATCACTTAATACAAGTTTATAGCCATTGTGTCAGTGGTTAGTTCATCATGGTTATCAATCAATCGTTCTTCAAACATTATAGGACAAGCTGGATGCTAATCGCAGTAAATTGGCAGAGGGCCATCCATTGAGCCGCAATTCACTGCAGTGTTTTTCACCTGACATTTTGTATGATTAGGGCAACATCATAAAACCAAGGTTAGGCACTTCACACAAGAATGATTGAAGCATCTTATGACTCTTATCACTATCGATAAACTATTATCAATATCAGAGAACACTAAGTACACAGCGTCATAAAATCAATTGATAAAGCCTATCGCAGTATGATGCATCATAATCATTTATAATGTACACATCATCACGATTATATTATCAAAGTACACACATCTTTTATGAGGTTTTTAACAATTAAGTGGTCCATAAATCATTATAAATCAAAACATAAATTCTACAAATGGTGTTATTTTCAAAATTCATGTCATTTATATGCAAAGAATTGTATGAAGAAGCAGTAAATATTCATTTATAGGCTACATAAACATTTTTGATATGGACTTTTAAATCAATACACATTTACATGCTACATATGCAAATAGAGGTGAACAATTAATACATTTTATGGACATGTATACCCAAGGATATGTACATTTTTGCAGGTCAATGATAACGAACAATTTATCCCTCCCTTCCGCTTTTTGGAAAGGGGGTGGAGTGGAAATGGAAGAGATGGTTGAGAGGAGACATAGATATGGTTGTTGTAGATCAGCTTGGTAACTTGTGTGCAAGTTTTTGTGAGTTTGGCTTGCATAGTTTTGGAGGAGTAGCGTGAAGCATCCATGAATTTATAGTATGATGATATAGTATGATGATTTAAAAGAACAACTTCACCTCAATAATCATTTACATTTTGTGCAAACGTAGGAAAAGTTCTACAATTTCACATTGTTGGCCTTCTATTACTTGTACCAAATTTGATGAAGTATTGGATTTGTGTATTATACCTGTGTACAATCTGATAGTTTAAATTCCATGGTCAAATGAAGAGATAGGAATTTATTTTTACCCCCTCTTTATATAATAAGACTTTTTGCAAACCCAACAACATTTTCCAAGCTGGCACAAACAGTGTCTCAGTTGGTTGCAGTGTTTCTCTTGTTAAAAACTTGAAACAGCAATCCGTCACAGTTGAGTGACTTCAGCTGATAAGCCAAATTGCCAAAAGTCAAACTTGAATGGTTGAAATTCCACTGATTGCAAACCTGGCTATTTCATTCTGAGCATTTGGGAACAGTGTCCCAATCCACAAAACAGCCTAAGTTCGTAATTACAACAGCCATTGTCTGAACATCGTGTCAGTGTATTCACGTATTGTGATCTCTTGAAAGCAGCATAAATTTGTCAACAGTAAAAACGAACCGTCACAAGGCCCGATTTTGAGGCTGAAAAAGTAACAGAAAAAGACAACCGATGGACACAATACTTGGGGTGCACTTGCATGAACATACCGTGTAAGCCTACAATAAATATGGGCCTTGTAGGATGAGCAGATGAGCTGCCAGCAGTCTTATTATTTTTGTCATTCATTCACCGTCTTGAAGCCATGCGCCATGCTTTGTGTCCTGTGATTTCTCAACCAATGAGAGGGCGCTCTCTGCAGTCCATGCGCCACCTGCGGCAGACACGGCAACCACAGAGAACTCTGTGACGGCAACAAGGACGGCAACTAACATTTTCCCGCTTCAAAAATACATCTCACTGGCCTGGGAAGCTGGAAGTTCAAGGGTAGACCCTGGGTAGCTAATTGGACAGACTGTCACTGAGTGATCCAGTGGTTCCAAATATATTTTTTAAGCAACAGATTTCCATCCTCTCGTTTTTCCCACCTGATAATAATTATTGTATTTTGCTCAATTAATTGGACATTGCAAAAATTTATTGTTGTCTTTACTTACTGGATCTCCATATTTTTACTTGGCACTTCAAAATGCTCTTTCTGAAATTCTTTTAGGGGGATACCATTTAATTTCAAGGGGGGAGTTTTTTCAAATAAATAATTTCTTGCTCAGTTTCGGTAAAATAAATTATTTTGGGTAGTCTTGAAATTTGCCAGGGTTATTTCTTAATGAGGGCTTGATTAGGAATGAATATTTTGGGACTTGAAGTTGAAGTTTTGAAGTTTTTGGCGTGCTAGAAATAAGTAAATACTACCGCCTTAATTCACGGTGAAAACAATTTCCGCCAATGAAAACTCCAAGCCCCCACCCCCTAGAAATTAAATGGTCGCTCCCTCAGCCGAACACGTTGTCATCCATAAAATTAATTTGGTTTTATTGTTACCTATTCAAAAGTTCTCATTGCCTGAACAACCCATACCAAGAGTTTGGTGGTTTTTTTTAGCTTGATCAGACCCCATGAAAATATGTAGTCCGACAAAATCTGACTCAAAACGGCCAATCTTGGTTAAGATAGAATTTTTCGATCTAGAAAATATGCAGACTTAATGAGCAGTCCTTAATACTAATCAGCTTCATGGCTAAATCTGTGAAGAAGCTTCCAACGGCTCTATATCCCTTCAGATATTATTGTAAAGCCAACAACTTCAACTGCAGTGCAGTAGTTGTCACCTGGCCGTTTTTTATGGCATTTCCACTTTGGGGACTTAGGAGCCCCGGGTGAGCAACATAAAGTGGGCCCCCAGACACCAGCGTTGATCATATACAGTTTTGGTTTTCATTATAGGCTAGCCAATTTCAATAAGATAGCAAGTACTTTAATTTTAGAGCCCATGAAAGATGGAAGTTTTTCATAGAATGATCCAAATTACGGTAATATAGATCTAGTATTCAGGGCAAAGAAGCAACGCCTTTTTCCAAAATCTTACTGACCAATAATCTTAAAATCCATTTTCTTAATTCTTTTAGTAATTTTTGGAGAATCTTTTTTGAGGCCATCCACATTTTCACGCAAAACACATTCTCAAGTCACATTCAAAAGGGATTGAATTCTAGTCCAGATCAACAGAAATCAGAGGAGAGTCTTAACCATTGGACTCCTTTGACATTTGCAGAAAGATCTGAGAAAACCTCGAGTCGCCATCAATAGAAATACTGCAAAATAATATGAATCGCTTGATTCGCTTCATACACACTACATTCTGTCTATCTGGTCTATCACAATTCTTCTTAAGAGATTGGAAAACGTGCTAACCAGGAGCACACAGGCACATCATTGTAAGAATGGCGCAGAGACCGCAGAGTAGAGAAAACATAGCGAAGAAGGGAGCGAAACTCTTCCAAGTTCCAACAGTTTCCAATAACCTGTGCTGCCACCTAGTGGACATTGCACTCATCAAACCAAGTCCAAACTCGCATTCACTTCGATTGTCGGAGGTTTTTCCTTCTTTTTTACAAGGATCCGTGCTGCCATCTATGGAATACAGGCACATTATACACTCTAAATTCTCATCTCTTGAAATTACCAACAAAATACATCAAGGCACTATGAGTCTATGACATTGTAATTTTACAGCATTAAAACAATTATACATTTAATTTTAAAGTTTTATTTGTTGGTAAAAGTACAATTAACAGAAATTGCAAATTCATGGCACTGAAATAAATGAACAACAACAGTAATCCAATAACCAGATCAATAGATCAATCTCGATGGAAATAATTTCCTAAATTCAACAAAATAAATGCAGAGCTACCCCAACAAGTTCATTCTTGAAGCCAGCCTTGCAAACTACTAACACATTCACTTCTCTTGAATGAAAAGTATTTCTTCAAGGTCCTTTCAATAAGATCATTTATCAACAATTTACATCATTCCTAGTTTCGCATTTGCAGTAGTGCCAAATTTCTGTCAGATGTTTGTAATGCTTTTATACAAGATAAACCAAGTTGGCGTTACTGTTATGACAATGTGTTCAAATTGGTTTACAAGTAACTCTCATAGACTTCATAAGCTTATAGGCAATCTTCAGAGACTTTATAAAATGTCTTTATAGTCAATCTTGTTCATTTGTAAAGAACTTTTTTGTCACCATAACTGCTGTATCATCAACACTTTAAAGTTTCAATTCACATACGTTAAATTTATCTTCCTGACAAGCTACAAAAATATTTCAAGATGTTCCACAGCCTTTGATATAGATCTGACAGGATGCAAATCATTTACTTTATACAGTCCTTTTCTAAAACCTTACATAAATCATATCCATGTCATGTTAATCTAAGTCCTGGCGTTGATGATTTGAATAAAATCGGGTTTCAAGGAGGCGCCACCTACAAGGAATCCATCGATGTCGGGTTTTCCCCCCAATTCACGACAGTTGCCGCCCGACACGGAACCTGAAAGGAAAGAAGGAACATTCTAATCAGTAACCAAAGCGACCGGACCTCAGATATTACATTAAGCAAATTATATGTGACCTGCTCCACCAAAATAAATTGAAAGTAGGCATTCCTACAAATTAGCAAAATGTGTCAAAAAGTCACATTTTCATGTTTTTTGACTGTTGGTACCAAATTCTTGAAGAATGCATTTTCTTTGAATATTTAAAATAACTTTTACCAGAAATTGACATAAACTTATTTAAATTGAGTGTCATTCTTGATATTTTTATGTCTTTCCTAGTGAAATTCAAATGCAATTTTCTCAAATGATTACTTTAATATAATTATAACCAATGTTTAGGGTGCTATATCTTTGGGTACAATTGACAAATCTCAACGTATGAAGCAATATTTTAAAGCCAAATTCCAGCAGATTAAAGTGATATTCACAACTTAATAGGATAGGAGGCTGACTTGGAACTCATTTTGGTGGAGCAGGTCACATATGTAGTATCTTGATAACCGAATGACACCGACCATTAACAAGTCTCTTCTTTTTTTTTGTTTTAAGACTTACTCCCAACGGTGGCAACCGGAGGTTTGTCAGGAGGAGGCAGGGCTTCATATGAAGAAGAACAACAACAAGTCAATAGTTGTTATTTCTCCGATAATACTCACCTCCGTACAAGATGCGGACTGATTTGGCGACGTCAGCGGACACGTTCTCTCCCAGCCACTTGCGCAGGGCAGCGTGGACTTCTTGTGCTTGCTCTGGGGTGGCCGTCTTTCCTGTTCCAATGGCCCACACTGGTTCATAGGCAATCACTGTCTTCGACCAGTCTGTTACGTTAGCTGCAATAGAAATAGACATGATAGTAGAAAGTGCCAAAGCAGGGTGTCTGCAGCATTTTTAAAATTTTCAGATTTTGGCAAACTGCTACAAAAACAACGCACAGTACATTCTTTTTCGACATATGAAAATGTTTCAACCATCTGTGTGTCACAAAAAATCATCAAATATTTAGCTGTGATTTTTTCATTAGAAGGAACTAAATTCCGAATTTTTCTAGAACTTTAGTGCAAAATGCAGTGTTTTCAAGGCCTGGAATTTGAGGAACCAAATTCCAGGCTTTTCAAGGATTGGCAGACACCCTGCAAAGTAAGTAAGATTAATTAGATAATACTAAACCAGGGTCCCAGATTTGTTGTCAGTTTCTGGGCCTGGTAATCAGCACAGGGGGTCTTGCACCATTTTTTTAGTGTTATACTATAACTAATGTAAAGGGAAGTCACGCAAAATGCATGTCTGTACAACCTGTGTTCAATCCGTTGGTACAACCAAGCAGCATGTCATAACATCCCACTAAATACCCACGCTCGTAGCAAATGCCCTGAAGTACAAATCCTGTAAGTTTGAAAGACCTCAGTCAAATATGTGTGAGTACCTGGGAAGTCAAAGAAATTCTTGATTTCTCAGTTTTGACATGATCTCACCGCCAAAGTCATCCTAACAGAAGATTGGTAAATATTGGGCTATTTGATGCCCTCCTGAAAATTCTAAACGTCTGGGGGTCACTAAAAATATTTCAATCAAGAGTTTGGTCCTTTATACACAATTTACACACCTTGTGGACGTCATCCCCTTCATAGTATTGTTGATCTATGACGTTTTGTCCAAAAAGTTGTCTCCAGCTTGACATGCACCTCCATTTTGGATTAACTCTGCAGTAAATGACGTCATCAAATCTGATTGGTTCATAGAAGAAATTAATCCGCCGCTGTGACGTCATAGGTGATGACGTCACTTATTGCTAACTATTTGATCTTCAAAGAGAGGCTTAAACAGAGATCATGATAGGCTACAGGTCATTGAAGCTAGACCTTTGTGTCGCCGTCAATTGTTGTTTAAAATTGCAATTCTGGAGGTTTTGACTTCAGATTCCCTAATTGCCATTGAGGATGAGCACTTTGGCCAACCTGATAATAGGCTAATGCTAGGTGTCTCAACAACTGCTAGGCTCTTCTCAACAACTGCCAGACAAACCTTGTTGGAGATCTTCAACAAGATCTTGAAGAAAGGCAAGGTTCCTAACTCACTGAAAGAAGCGTACAAAATTGTACTTCCAAAGCCTGGTAAGGACCACAAGAATATGGACAATTACCGAGGCATCACTATCGCCTCAATACTACTGAAGCTACTTGAGAGAGTCTGGACTATCTCAGGCAACGAAGTCATGATAAACGAAAGTGTAAACAACCTCCAGTGTGGATTCACGAAAGACAGATCACCATCAATGGCGACACTGATGATCACAGAGAACATGGCCGACGCCAAAGCAAAGAAACGTCCCTTATATATAATATCTTTAGACGCTCGTAAGGCCTTTGACGTCGTTGACCATTTCCTGCTCAGGAAAAAGCTTCTGTCCACTAACATATCAAGCTCCATGTGGCGAATAATAGATGACCTTTATGTGGACACCTCCGAGTGCATCAAATGGAAGGATGAATATTCAAGAGCATACAAAGTCCACAGAGGTGTTAAGCAAGGCAGCATAATTTCTCAGCTCCTATATAAATGCTATATCAACAACCTTCTGGATGGATGTGCAGACTCTGGCCTCGGTACAAGAATAGGAGACATATATACTGGTTGCCCAGCTTGTGCGGATGATGTGACATTGATAACAAATGAATCAGCACAGATACAACCGCTCCTGGACTTCGCCCAAGATTATGCCAACCTTCACAGATATCAGCTACACCCAAAGAAATCTACAGTCACCATTATGTCCGCTTCAAAAGTGTCCATCGAAGAAAAATGGAACATAGGTGATACTGAGATCCCACAGACTGACTCATTCACACATCTTGGAGTGACCTGGAAAAGTAACAAGACGACACCAGATGTGATGGAAAACATCAAGAAAGCAAGGAGAACTGCCTACCTACTGCTCCGCAGTGGACTGCATGGACTAAACGGCCTGGATCCACCGGCAAGCTACAAGATCATCCAGATTTACGTCACTCCGAGATTGCTACACGGGCTGGATGCTGTTGTCGTCACAAACCAAGATCTCAGTCAGATTGACAAATTTTATAAGAAACTGCTCAGACAGATACAAGGCCTGCCGGACAACACAGCTTCCGAGGCTATTTACCTACTTATTGGCGGAGTCCCAATAGAAGCTCAAATTCACAGAAAAGCCCTCTCCCTCTTTGGCTGTATCTGCCGACTTCCTGAAAGTCATGAGTTAAAGAGACTAGCGAAGCGACAACTAGCCACTCAGTACAGAAACAGACACAGCTGGTTTAGATACATCGACAACCTGGCAGACAAGTATTCCATCAACATTTATTCGGCTTTGAACCTCCCAGACAGTAAGCTGCAGTGGAAAAGGAAAGTGAAGGCAGCAATTTACCATCGTGCGCTGATTGACATTATATTCCAAGCAGGAAGCAGGAGTACTCTGAAGTGGTTAATAACTCCAAACTGCATTGATCCTCACACCCACTCCTTATGGCAGCACTGTGAGGGAAAACGTCACCGGATCGAAGCAGCCACAGTACGTGCAAAAATGCTGATAGGAAGATTCAGAACAAGGGAGATGGAGGCTATCTACAAGAGCAACTCCAAAGAAATGGACTTAACCTGCTCTTTATGTAAAAAGGGCAAAGAAAACATCAAGCACATCGTAGTACAATGCCCATCGCTGGATGACGCAAGGAGCGAAGGCATTAGTACGCTCATGGATATTTACAG
This sequence comes from Platynereis dumerilii, assembly GCA_026936325.1. NCBI lineage: Eukaryota > Metazoa > Annelida > Polychaeta > Phyllodocida > Nereididae > Platynereis > Platynereis dumerilii. The sequence continues at coordinate 1,189,521 of JAPTHN010000052.1, read as the reverse complement.
AGAAGACGGATTAAGAGCTCCAATGGATAGCGATGAATTGTGCTCTGCAATCCTCAATGGATGGGGTTATATGACTTCAGTAGCTTTAGTTGCTTGTAGTGGCAGTAGTGTTAGGCCAAATAGCAATATTAACATTTTAACTCTTTCAGCAGAGGCTGCAAAAAATGCATGCCTCTTGTGTAGCCAAATGTGTTTCAAATTAGCATTGAAAAGAGACTCAATTTTAAATATACTCTGAATACCAATTCAGGGGTTCGCCTGCGCTGGAGGCGGAATATCAACCGAAGAAGAAGAAGAAGAAGAAGAAGGTGTCAAAAGCTGATTGCACTTTGGATACAACTTTGATGTCAAATGATTTCAAATTATCAATCATGTATATATATATGCTTGCATAAATTGCAACAACAGTGGCTTTGGCAGCTCTACTTAAATAATGTTACCTTTCATAAACTTTTAAATCGAAGTTTTTTCTATTTTTCTAAAGTTATTTAATTATTGGGTGAAACCTGATTCATATAGTCCACATTTTCCGAATTTGTAAATTGTGATAACCCAAATCCAAGTTGGAAAATAAAAATTAATTAATGCCATTTGGGTTTTTTTTAACAGTCATTTTATGGAGCTTCCCTTACTGAAACTCTGCATGGAAAATGCATAGATGCTAAAAATAAGTTTGAATGTTGCATTGATCTGGACTCATAATTGTTGGAACATGCATTGCTCGGCAACTGGATTAGCTAGGAAGTCCTGGAATCTGCAAGTGACCCAGCGGCCAGCTGCATTGAATCCACGACCGAATGGCCTCTACCTCAGTGTGCACCAACTGAGCTAACTCCCCTTTCACTTAAGAAATCTACAGAACTCATTTGTCCTCTCCTTTCTTCTTCAATTTACCATGCTTTCTTTTGAGAAGGCCCCTGACTGATCATCTCAACTAAGGAGGCTCTGGATGGGGTTTTGCGTCCCCTTGTTCCTTGGCCATTTAGGCCCATTTTACTTTTGAATTCCCTGTCCCTTTGCAATTTTACTAATGGTATACTTTTGAATTCCCGGTCCCTCAACTCTGAATGGAGTTTTATGTCCTCCTGTCCCTAGGACATTTTACTTTTGAATTCCCTGTCCCCCATATCCCTCCATCCAGAGCCTAACTGAGCCAAATATTGGGCCTTCTCAAAGACAGTCAAAACAAGTGTTTTTGCACAACCACAAATGATACCGTGTTGGTCTGATGACATGGCCCAGAATTGTTTCAAGTGCTCTTTTAAACTTGCACATCTGCCTATGTTAATTTTGGTTAAGAATTTGATACTTCTGCCACTAAAAGTGTTGAATTGGCCTATATTATATATATATGCATATAGAATTGCCTAAGAGAGCTAGATAGAGGTAGAGACAGATAAACATACTAGTAATATAATTATATTCATCATGCAATACACGGCCTCAAAACGCGTTATATTCATATAATTATAAATTCACACTAAATAATGTCTGAAAATTCATCATTTGCCTGTGGATGATAAGTACTGCAGTCAATGTGGTTCTTGTGCTGATTAGCTGATAATATAGGTAACAGTCAGGTCTGTAGACATAAATTATTTGGGGAGGGGGTGCTTTTAAGGGAAAAGTGAGCTGTCCATGAGCACAAAAGGTGCGTAGCCAAGCTAGGGGAGTCTCGGGGCATGTGCCCCCAAGAAAATGTTGGAGAAAATAATGCAAATGGTGCATTCTGAGCCTTTCTGATCATGGTGAGGTCAATGGCCGTCAATCAATTTTGTCCTTGCAATGTTAACCAAGTAAATCAACAATTGAAATGCTTTCCTTTTGAAATGAATCCTGATTTGCATACATTTTTAAAAAATAGTTTGTTCAAATCCCATGGTATGGAGAAATTCTGTATAATTATAAATATATTGCACAATATAAATTCAAGGGCTGACTGGACAATGAATTAAAATGACTTAAAGATACAGTTAATTAAAGGGGAATTAAATGAAATATCTCCTCAAAAGTGTGAAAAAAGCGTGAAATGCAATTAACTGCCTTCAAAGTGAGAAGCCACCAGGATGTCACTAGACAAAGAGGGATGTCCTGATTGCAATTCTGGTTTGCTTTTGTGCTTGTCAAATGTTTCTAGTTACTGCACATTCACTTAGTATGCGTTTCTGTGGTCAGTTTCTTCACTGTCTACGTAGCATTTTCAGCTTGCCTGATTGGTCAATGAGTAATAAAACGTCTCCCAAATCCATATGTCGAACATAGGAAGCTGTGAAAAATGTAATAATTCTGCTTCAGTGAGCAGCTGACTTTGGTTTGCAGGCAAACACTAACACTCAAGGCTACTACAAAACACCTCCACTGGACTTGAAATACGTTTTTATGATATTCAAATTAGTTTATGCTACGAAGTTCAGTGCCTCAGCCAATCACATTAAGTGCATTTGCTACGTTTTACCATCATTCTGCAGAAACTCATACTTCTTGAAATTGCAGTAATTGAAATTGACAGAAATCGGCGACCTGCAGCCATCAGCATCAAACCAGAGATGAATGGCTGGCTGTTCAACAAGAATTCAGTGGCGGCTGACTGAAGCAATAAATCGGTGGCTCGGCTGGCTATCAGCATCAGCGGCAGCTCCCATGTCTAATTGCAATACTGGATTGCTGATGCATAATCATTTTGCCTTGATGCGAGAGCCTCCCATCATAGCTCCCTGCTCCAATACTGATGTTGGCCTTGCAGGGCTACAGGGCAATGACCTCCAAGAGACTCAGTTATGACGTCATTGATATTGCAGTGACGTCATGCTTTGTTACATTGCTTTTAAAATGTCGTAATGCATGCATGCAAATAGTCCCAAGTTCAAAGCTTGATGACACCAACAATTTACTCAAGAGTTGTTTCTATTGTTTGTCTTGTGTACTATCAAGGGATTAACTATAATTTGTGTGTGTTAATCTTCCGTTAAACTTCTTTAAAATTTTCGACCAATCACAAAATCCTTCAGGCTTAACTTCATTTCCAAGATGGAGTCCAAGGGACAGTTTGTGCCTATCAAAATAAATAAAAGCACTCAGACAGTAATATTGAAGGGCTGCTGATGCTTGGATCTGCATGTCGCTCATACATTTAGCTGAGGGCTCGAGTTTCTACTAGATTTCAGCCACCTACTCAGGTCAGTTATCACAAAAAGTTGTCTTCAATCTTGAAAAACTGACTTTTTTTCTTAGGATGAACTTGGCAGCCAGAACTTGAGTCCCACATTTAGACACGTTTTCATGACTTTCAGGTGACATTTAGGCCCTTAATACTTCACTTAGATCCACGAAATTTGGCACACTGTTAGATAAAACACTTTTCTTCGTTTTTCTGTAATATTTCATGTGTATAGGTGACACATATTCTTGCCAAGTAACATTTTGTGAGTAAAAGTCTGGTCACAGCGTGACTTCCCTTTATATTGTATTATACAAATAGACACATGAACTTGGCGTAGAAGTCCCTGTGGTAATCAGGGCCCCCGTACTAAACCATTTCACAAAGACATGTATTACTACAACTTGGCACCAATACTACGGGAATAAATGCATTGAATTTTTTGTGCAAAAGAAAGTTGCCGCCATCTATTTGGCTGGAAATTCCAAAATATCCAGGGAAATTTTGGAAGAAAATATTTCACTTTTTGTTGCTATGGAGCATGTGCCTGGATGGATGAAGGGGCTTTATGTCCTGTATTTATGCACTTGGACCCAGTGATTGGAAGTTCAGAGCACCATTGAGATAACCCGCCCCCACGTAAATGGATCATGTGAGATCAACCCACCAACAATTGCCTTGAGCTGACGGAAGCACACCTCCTCCGTCTTCCCGGCTTCTCTCTCCTCGATCTTCTCTCCGATGCAAGGGAGGATGTTGATTCCTGCTTCCAGGGCGTGCTTGCACTTCTCTCCCACCAACTGAAATCACAAAATAATCTATAAGGCCATACCAAATTAATGGTTTATTGATGAAAAATAGGAAATATAGTATTAAAATATACAGACTGAATTTGTCAGCTATTATTACAGGCCTATTAGGCCAGACATAATTGATCTTTAGCTTCTCAGATCTTCTCAAGGTACTTTTTCTAGGGTCAGTCGGTAGAACAAAACAAGAATCCGCGGATTCAAAGCCTGGCTCAAGTGGCAGTGATGACGGCAAAATATGTAGCAATGCTGGTGAAATAGTTAAGTCTACTTTATGGTTTGGAAATGGCAGAGAAAGGTGGTTCTGAATTGCGGCAAGAGAAGTGTTGTTATTGTTGTGGTTCCATGTACAAAATAATATCCAAATAACCACAAATAGAAAGAGTACGATTTTTTTAAATCTTGAAGTCGCCCAATTTCCTCCTTTTAAAAAATTGGCGAAATTGAAAAAACTTCGGACAAAAAAAATAGTTTTTTTTAATCTAGGAAAAATTTTTTTTTCTTTTAATTTAGGAAAAAAAATTGTAAGTCTTGGAACAATAAATGTTTAAATTTGAAAAACAGAAGTTGCCCGATTTCCTCTTTTTGAAAAAAAAAAAATTTTTTTTTTTTTTAAATCTTGGAAAAAAAAAATTTGGGAAAATTTTTTTTTTTGAAATTGAAAAAAAAAAAGTAATTTCCATACATCTCGCTACCCTAACAAATAAATAAAACACAAAAACAGATATATTGAACCTATAGTTATTGAACAGTAGAGCTGACAGACAATATTTTCAAACCATTACTCCTGAATTAGCCTGGTGAGCCAGGCTAATAAAAATTTGCAATCTCTTTTTTTTAAATGTCAATTCGATATCAATAGTGGGAACCGGTAACGTCAATTTTTTTTCCATAGGCAATCTGTTGGGTCAGTCGTTCTGAGAAGCTAAATTAAATATGCCCGGAATTAGCCCTTGATTTTGGCTTGAAATAAATTCATCCAAAGCGAAATAAGTCTATCAACAACCGTATATTTCTGTTTTGAATTTTAGTTACTCAAACAATTCAGAAAAGTCAAACTGAACCAGAGTTCTGCGTCCCTCGTTATTTTAATACTTGCCTCATCTGATTCCCCAAACACGTGACGTCTCTCTGAGTGACCGAGGATGACCCAGGAAACAGCAAGGTCCTTCAACATGGCAGGGCTACAGGGGAAGAAACAAGACATTTAGAGCAAATTACATAATTTCAGAATTCTAAGGAACAAACTCCAAAGAAGGCTGATGAGCCTAAGAACTAGAAGATCCTAAGAACTAGAATTGGAGTGAGTGAGTCAGTTTTCCACTTTCCATAGTCATGTGTAGAGCCATGTTTAGTCAAGACCAGGGATGGGACGATAATGGCTTTTTGATATCACAATATCTTGTGAGGCTGATATCACAATAACACAGTATATAGCGGGTGTCTTAGAATCCATAAATGAGAAGAAAAAAGAAAGAGATCCACCCGAAAATGGGGTACAAGAGCGACGCAAATTCAGAATTCAGTTTTGAACAAAAAAGACAAAATATATCACGATATCGTTGACATCATTGATATCTATAGCCATGACGATACAATATTTTTAAAATGTTGAAGATATCGCGATATCAGCGATTATCGTCCCAACCCTATTCAAGACTTCAGAGTCTTCAAACAGCGGCATAATCAATTCATGATTTATTATTTTCATCTCACAGAAACAGTTTTAGTCTTATTTAAACGAGCTTGAAGAGCAAAATATAATTTCACATCCATTTACGATTTGGCTTCAGTTGCACCAAACTTAACGAAAAAACTCCTTGTCCAGGAGTCAAATTTTGGCAAAGAGCAATTAAGCGCTGATCAGGTGTCAATATCCTGCAATGCTGGGTATTTTAGAATTTCACTTCTATCACTATCTTCATTATTCTGGTGTGTGCAGTTTTTGATTACTAATTTCAAAGGATCTACATATTAATAGGTCTCTCACAATTAACCGCCACCGATTAGAATTTAGTTTAAAAATCTATCCCAGTTTGAAAAATAAATCAATCTGTTATTTGTAGGGTTGGGTTCGATGCATCGATGTATCGTCGTCATCTTTGGGGCAATACTAGTATCGTTAGCATCTGACATCGTCAAAAGAGAGGCAATGTCAACATCGTCAGAATTCGCGATGTTTTGCAATCGCCACACTACGATCGCGATACTTTAAAACCCCCAAAAACCCATATTGTGCGCTCAATTTACATGCCTGCTGACGGGCCCCATCATAAACTAAGTAATACAAACTCATATTTGCCATTTCTGGCCAAAAAACGAACTTTACTGGCCTGAAACATGAGTAATTTCCACATTGTATTTATTGGTTTTTGTCCTTGATGTAGCCCACGTGGACGTAGCCACCTGGTGTTAAAGTTTTACCCGCCAAAACATAGAGTGCACAGCAGCAACCCTGCACTCTCAAAGTATCCGGATAAGTATTGTATCATGAGTCAGTATCGTGATACTTTATTGGATTGCATGATGCATATATGATAAGTATCTTGGAGGTATTGAATTCCAGGGGTGGTATCGTGATAAGTATTGAATCCCTCAACCCCAAGCAATACCCAACCCTAGTTATTTGTATTCTTGAGACAGAATGAATTGCAACTGGATTGACTGAATAAATGGATCGGTTGAACTTGATTGAAGCAGATTAGAGAAGGACTGTCAAGTGACTCAAGTCTTAATTGCTTTTAACATTTTCAATGGAATATCACAGGCTCTCTGTAATAGTGGTTACGGTGATAGCTAGTGATGAAACAATTCGCCGATTGTCGCCGACAATCGTCGCTGATTGCTTGTTAAAGCCGATTTTCGTGTAGCTAAGCAAAAAAATCTATTCCAGTGATTCCCGCCGTTTCCACCAGGGGGCGCTGAAATCGCGAGTTTTTTCCGGTGCTGCCGCCTGGTGTTGATCATATTTTCACGGTCTTTGCTGTGAATTCTTGTTAAAAAGCAAAATAAATCGATCATTGAATCGGTGACCACACCAATTAATCGATTTTGAGAAATTGACCGATTTTTCATCACTAGTGATAGCCCTACATATTAGACTTGAGCCATCATTCTTTTCTAATTACCATTTACATTTTAAGTTTGAGATTGAAGCACAGACCTGACATCTCCAGTGAAGGCTCCTTTCTCCACTTTGTAGCAGTTCTGAGCCGCGACGCCAATCTGTTGGTTTAGACGGGTGCGTGTGTACTCCAGGTAGCAGGTAGGTGGTGCCACCACAACCTCTGAAATTAAATTTATGCCAAACAATCATTAAATAACTTCATGCATCATTTCATTAACAACATTTTCTGCTACACGAGATATTGAAAGTGAAGGTCAGACTGGACCCAGATAAATTGATACTACATGTCCACAGGGGGATCCAAAGGAGGACACTTGCAGGCCGTGACAAAGGCTTATTTACAGTTCTAGTCACACCAAGCGCAAACAGGCGTTTTTGTGTTGGTATCACGGCAACCCGCTGTCCTATGACCAAAATTTCTTCACTTATATGCATCCGGTGGCCGTTTATAACAGCTTTTCATCGCATTTTCACTTGTTTTGGTGATGTTTTTACCAATTTTCCTGATGACAAGCCATTTCACTCCAATTAAATCAGGATTGATTTGAAGAGCAATGTATTGGCTTTTCTCTCAAAGCCAGGGGCGGATCCAGTATGTTTCTAAAGGGGGGCACGGCAATAATTAAAACGTTGTCTCTAGAACACTTTTTTTTCGCAAATAGCAATATGAAGGATTTATCTGATGAAAGGGCCCCCCCCCCCGGATCCTCCAATGAAATCACCACTTTTCTTGTACTTAAGGATCTTGGAGGTGGGGAAGGAGACAGCATCTGGCCCCGAACCCCCCCCCCCCCCCCCCCACCCTCCAGATATGCCACTGAAACACGAAAGCTACTTTTTCTGAAAAAAATTCTCAGCGATGCAATTTTCATAATCTTTAAGTTGAAGCAATTCACATGATTCATCATAAATTTCATGCATGAAAGTCAACATCACCAGATCACCCATCACTGACATCAGGACAACACAGTGTCACAGGTTACAGCTGATCAGCTGTGAGGGGCTACCTGGGGGTCTATTTTTAGAGATGACCTTCAACTTTTTGTGGAGAAAGGTCAATGTCACGCTTTCCTGGCCTCACGTAGACCCGACTGTTTCTTGGGTATAATTGCATAAAACTACATCTATGGCGATAGACACACGTGAAATTCGACCCCTAGCATAAGCTGGTAAACCTGTCAGTAGAATATTCCAAACTGTTAAACTCGACAACCGCAAAAACATGTTTTGTAAATTTGGTGCATACCGGTGTTGGGATTGAGCCCATCTTTGTTGAGGAATTCGATGATTCCATCAATGCTGGCCTTGTTGCCATTCATCTTCCAGTTTCCACCAACGAAGAACTTCCTGTCACCCATTTTTGTGCTTTAAATTCCACCAAATATACACAAAACTGCCCACAAAATGCCGGGTTTCTCTTCTGCTGCTGGTTCGCTTTCTCTCCGCTTGAGGGCGCTGTCAAACACGTTGGCCCAATGGCGTTTTCGATTGCACTTTTACCCGCTTCCCCTGTGTAACACGCGTTTGCAATTATTTGGGCGTTTTCGAAAACTTTACTCGGGTTACTCGTGTACATGTAACCCAAGCCGTACAAAAACATCATTGGCCAGTAAGGTAATATGTAAATGGCACTGCCATGAAATTCGTGCAGCACTTTAAAAAGTTATTGTAGGACTTATAGTGTTACCATGACCTTCATGTTTATTTAATATTCAATGTATGAGAGGAGTTAAGTAACTGTTTCAGAAAATTAGAAAGACAGATACATGGAAAGACAGAGGAAAATGTAGACTAGCAAGATAAACTAGACAAAAAATATAATAGATAAATAGATAAATATATCGATAAATAGAGAGGTGAATAGATAGACAGATAGATAGATAGATATGATGACAGACAGATAGATAGATAAATTGATAGATATATATTAAATAGATAAATAAGATTGATAGATAATCAGCTAAATGGTAAAAAGGCAGACAGCACTGAAAGCTGCCAAAGTCAAGTCTATGTTAGATTGTTGATATTACATAATAGTATAAATATATAGTAATACAAAAACAATAACATTGCATGTAGATTATCTGTTCACTGTTACATAATCATCAGTTTATAAGATTATGTAACTTTAATTTTGTTTTGTTTTCTTGTTGTCTGATTGAAATTAAATGAATCACATGTTAATAATTTGATTTAGCTTGTCAATGCTAATAATTCACTATTCCATAAAAATTATTGGTACAGGATATATTACTAGAGAAAATTGAATTTTTAAGACACTTTTGAAGACGAATATGTTATGTTTTGTTAAATACGAAGCTAAATCATTGATAAGAAGCTGGACCCACTTGACCTAATTCCAAACTGTGGACTGTTGGTGTTGAGACCATCACTGCACAGATTTTTGAGTCTTCTCTTGCACTCAATTCGCTTCGCTCAACGGCCTTCGGCCGTTTCGCTGCGCGAATATTAATCCCACATTTCAATAATCATTATAAACACTTTTGTAATCCACGATTGCAACATTGTATAGTGTCCCACGGGATAGTGTCACTGTAGATAATATTTATGACAGGCAGTTAATCCTGATTGGTCTCACAGTATTCAGTCTCGCCTGGCCAATACAGTCAGTGGATACTTAATCTAATCCATTGTGAATATTTCTTATCCAAGAAGTCAGTTGAGTCTGCATGGCTGGGCCGCCAGTTGCTGCCCTACCTACTTGGTCCTCTTGTCCACTTCACAATTTCTTCACAATTCGATCCTTCATTTTAGGCTGGGCCGTTAATTACTGCCCTGCCATGCTAATTCATCCGACATTCTCGGTTTGGCCGGATTTATTCCTTTCCAATCAGTACAGGTACACTAAGCGGTTACAATGAAGCTCAAGCATCTGAGATGCTCTTTGGCTGGGCCGCTAGTTGCTGCCCTACCTTCCATTCCACCTCACTTAATTGGTCCGTGCAGCTCCTTCACTTCATGATTGGCTGGGCCGCTAGTTGCTGCCCTACCTCCTTTCTAGGTTGATGCAGTTCCTCCACTTCATATTCGCCAGCATTTCACTTTCGTTGGGGCTGGGCCGCAAGTTTCTGCCCTACCTTTCGCTCCTTTCCTCGGCCGAGTAGTCAGTACACATACATTGGTCGATGCTCACTTCTTCCCAGTTGGACCACTCTGTCCCTCTCTCTTGGTGCTGTTACCACACGTTTTCCTTCATTTATCTGCTTCCATAGGGCATTTCTAAAGGTTTCAATGGTGGCACTATTCACTACCTCCGAGGTTAGTAGGTTCAAACTTCTTATGCTTCTAGGGAAGAAACTATACTTATAGTTATCCGTGCTCGCTCTGATGTTCGTGTATGAGTACTCGTGCTGATTTCTGGTAGGCACTCTCGCTGGGAATATATATTGTGGGAGCAAGCGTCCAATGCATTGGTCAGACCACATTTGGAGTACGCAAGTGCAGTGTGGGATCCCTATCAGCCACGATGAGCATGCTAAAATGGAATACATTATATGAGAGGAGATTCATAGCACGCCAATCCATGCTGTATAAGGCTGTAAATAATCTAGTAGCAGTGAAAATACCAAATGGTCATAGGGCAGTCATAGAGATTTCTCCTGATGAAGTTTAAGGCTGTGTTTGCCTTGGCGCCAGTGTTCTTGATATGTTTACCCCACGATAGATCCTCACTGAGCTCTACTCCCAGGTATGATTGGGACTTCACTTTTGCGAGTTCGATACCCAACATGCTATATTTGTAAGATGGGGGATCTCTTTTCCGTGTTACCTGGAGGTGGTAACCAGTGGCGTAACTGGGCGGTCTCGAATGGGGGGCACCTGGGGGGGGCACGCTATTCTCTGGGGGGGCACCCACTATACTAATTGTATATTTTAGCCGGAGTTGGAAAGTTCATATGGGGGGGCACCTGGGGGGGCACAGGTCCAATATGGGGGGGCACGTGCCCCCCCGTGCCCCCCCATAGGGATGCCACTGGTGGTAACATTTAACTGGGTTGAACTTCATCTGCCAGATGTTCACCCACTCAACCAGCCCATTTAAGTCCTCTTGAAGCGCATCAGCATCTGCAGGTGTAGAGATTGTTCTATACAGTAGGCAGTCATCAGCAAACAGGCATATCTGTGAAGAGGAGTGGGCCAAGCACTGTTCCCTGAGACACCCAAAACTTTACATGGACTTCTCTCGACCTGGTTCTATCTGTAACAACGGTTTGCTGTCTGTCCGTTAACCATGCCTTGATCCATCTTTGTGTGGTTCCCCTGATACCATAGAACTCCAATTTGCCCAGTAGCCTTTGGTGTGCAATAGTGTCGAATGCTTTGGCGAAATCAAAAATCAGTACATCAGTTTATTCTTGACCATCGAGGTTTCTACTGATATCTTCAATCGTAGTGATTAGTTGAGATTCGCAACTGTGCCTTTTCCTGAAGCCATGTTGATAATCTTTGAGGATTCCGTACTCATCCGAATGCTCCATGATGCTGCTGAATATCACATGTTCAATTACTTTACATGAAACACATGTTAGCCATACTGGCCTATAATTTGCCGGGAGAGTTCGAGCCCCCCTCTTGAAAATAGCTGTTATGTTTGCCTGGCGCCAATCAGTAGGGAGATGTGTTTAAAGTTAAAACTCATCCTGTTAGTTTCCAGTACGATGTGTAGGCGCACACTACTTTTTAAGAGGTAAGCCATGTATTGAAGGATGTATTTAGGTTTTGTTTGTTGTCAATGCATTTAAATTAACAAAGAGATAAGTGGCCAAACTTGGGCATGTCATTTTGTGTACGCTTGTATCCCTTCATATGGACTTATTTGTTGAACTTCCCACACTGATTTTTTTACTCAGGAATACAATATAATGAAGTTAAGGCATACAACGAACTACAAATATTCTGAAGATTTGATATTTGGATGATTTATTGTCATACATACAAAAATATTGTGACAAGGTCTATTCATTCATACCGGACACGAGACTGTGCCACATGTGGGCAACTCTTTGCACTGATCCATATAGCAAAACTTTAGGCCATTCAAAATTACATAACACAAAAAAAACTGAATTTTTGACACCCCCCCCCCCTGTATCAGCGTGTAACACAAGTCCATGCCCCCTCCCTGTTACATAAAAAGGCCTGTACCTCCCCCCCCCGGGAGGGAGTATGAGATAGTGTTATTCTGTGTTACAGGGGGGAGGGGGGATGTAAGACTAGATGTTACGTAACACAATTAAATTTTTTGAAACATGAAAAAAATTTAATCATAGCAATGACGGTCTGGCCGCGGAACACCAGTGCACGTGCGTGACTTCCGAGATTTTTAGGGGGCCCCCCCCCTCCGGCGTTAAGTATTTTTTTAACAGCCCCATAGCTAAAATTACCAAATCTAGGCACTAGCTGAATCAATACCCTGAACCGTGACCTCTCAGCCAACCAGCTGAAGATAATACCACAAACCGCTAAGCGACCCACAGACCGTTAAGCCACAGACAGACAGCTATGTGCGAAAAATAAACACAAACCGAAACAAGAATCCAAGGATTCAAAACCAGCCTTTGGCAATTGTATATTCGGGATTGAAATCAAGAAGAGGGTGATTTAAATATTATTACATGGATTGTTTTGTATATTGAGCAGTGATTGCCAGACTGATAGTGTTTGCTGCAGGCCATAAAAACTTTGTGGGGAACCTCTTAGCAAATGCCTATACCATATTTCAGAACTGTAAGTGAACTACTTAAGTCACAGTGGGCACTTAAAAATATGACGTCCATTTTGTCAGCCATCTTGGAAATTTTCACATAATTAATGAGGGAACCCCTAAGCAAATCCCCAAACCAAATAATAAAGCCGCAGTGGGCAATTCAAAATATGGTGGCCATTTTGGAAGCCATCTTGGATTTTTCCAAATATTTCTGAGGGGTCCCCTAAATGAATCTGTATACCAAATTGCATAAATCTAAGTGAAATACTAAAGTCACAGTGGGCAATTCAAAACATTGGTGGCCATTTTGGCAGCCATCTTGGATTTTTCCAAAAGTTTTTGAGGGGAACCCCTAAGTGAATCCCTGTACCAAATTTTATAAATTTAAGTGAAATACTAAGGTCACAGTGGGCAATTCGAAATATGGCAGCCATTTTGGCAGCTATCTTGGATTTTTCGAAAAAATTTTGAGGGAGACCCCAAAGTGAATCCCTACAACAAATTTCATAAATCCAAGAGAAATACTAACAGCCTTTAAAACTCGCTCTGACCTTTCACAAGGCATGCGGGCCGGTAAAAACTGGTTTACCGGACCGCCAGAATTTTTACAGGTCCGTTTATTTGTGGTGGCAAGCGTCTTTTTGCAACCAGTTCTGCAGACTGCAATTAAAACACCACTTTAGTTTACAATCTGTAAAACTGATATCCAAACTGAGTGGGCTGTTGCACTGTGGAAATGGCACTTTGTGAATCATCATATTGATGATTTGTCACGATAATTTTAAAGATCAGTTACATGACAAATCAAATAGCCTTCTCTTCACCATGACTAATCAAACAGCCTCTATGTTTCCCATGGATGTTAAATTTGGGAAGATGACACTTCATCAGTTATTATGACTCACAGTCACAGAGTGGCAAAATCTGTTGGAAGCAAACACTCATTTTATGCATATCAAATTTACAGGCTGTAAAAATATAAAGTTTGTCAAAGTATACTGTCAGAATGAGAAATGCACTGAGAAAGGCTCTGGTCTCTTGGTGGAGTTTAGTGGATGGGTGTTGATAGACATTGCTTTCAGGAATGGTACATAACCACATCATAGCACTGTACAGAAAGCAAGTGAAGAAGTAGACAATCCCAAGTGTTATGCAAACATAATGATCCACTGAGCAACCATGCCTAATCTAGGCATGAACAATTATTTTAAAACACAAACTTGCACTGAATTGGTTTGACTCTCACAGTACTTTGGAATTATAAGCAATCCTGACACAGGGGCATCTTCTCCAATGAGGCTCACAGGCCCACTGCTGGCTGCAGCTGTTCATTGCACCTGTAACCATGGTAACCCCTTACAGCTACCTGAATCCCCCATTCATAATGGGCAGGTCCATATTTGACATTGGCCCCATTGCTCACTGGGTCGCAGCACTGTGTTCAGAGGGGCAAGGAAAGTGGACAAGGACATGGACAGGACAGGACAGGACACATTTACACATGGACAAGTGGATAAGAGTCCCATTTCACCAAAAGTCCGTTTAAGCCCTCCTCTAATAACCGGCCTTTGGCCGGTTAAAAAGTGAATCATATTCAAAATTCTCACATTAGAGTATCTCCTGAAGTTCAAATTCATTGACAACTGCTTTTTCAATATATAATCAAAATAAAATGAATTTTTATTTTTTGAAAATATGCAATGAAAGACAAAACTTCACCTATCATAATAAATACAGGTCAAAGGAAAGGGAGAAAACATAGCTTCATACCTAACTAGGTGTGAAACTTGTGCCTATATTTTGCCCATGGCAAACAATATTTCAAAAAACATCATCAGGTGCGACTTCTTGAAGAGATTTAATTCTTGTGTCATGAATATTTTTGTTGAAATGTTTTTATTATTTTCAATATCCGAAGGACCCGGATGCTTCGACTTCCGACTTTTGTCTTGGATGACCATTGTGACAAATCTCACCTGAAAACATCAATGGAACATGTATCAATATTGAAATTAAAGAACAAATGCAGCCACAGATGATGTAAAATGTGTGCCAGATTATAACCCACAGGCCAATACATAATTTCATAACCCTAAGCGATATTTCAAGGTTACAATGGGCAGTTCAAGAATGAAGAAACATGGCTGCCAAAATTACCACAATCTTGGATTTATCGACATTTTCCTGATCCATGCCCACAGGCCAATACCTGTACCTAGTTTCATAACTCCAAGCGAAATAGTAAGGTCAAAATGGGCAGTTCAAGGATGTCAGGCATTTGAAGTGGCCATCTTGGTGGCCATCTTGGATTTCTCAACATGTTCCCGATTCATGCCCACAGGCCAATACCTGTAGGGGAGAGCGGGGCACGTTGGACCTCGGGGCACGTTGGACTATTGCCAATATTTTTTTTATAAAACATGCCCAGTTATCCAAATCCCCGATGAAGAGACCTTTAGTAGTATGCCTTTTATCCAAAAAATTTCATGAGCATTGAAGGAAAAGCGCGAGTTCTATTTCAGGTTTCTTGATTTTCGGCATAAAAAGTGACTTTTTCCAAGTCTCGATGGCTAGTTTACCCTTCTTAAAATATGGGGCAGTGTTGGAGTCGAGGCCAGGACTTCCGAGACCGAGACCGAGGCATGAGCATCTGAGACCGAGACCGAGGCATTGACCCTCCGAGACCGAGGCATGAGTATCCGAGACCGAGACTGGCTGGACAAAAATTATGATTCACTGCCAAACTATTTTAGCTTGGTATATTATCAGTGGTAGAAATTTCCTGGCGCTCCGGCGCTTTTGCTCCCGAGAAATGCTAAATGGCTCCAGAGCCTGTGCCTCTCTGGAGCCACCCATGGCTCTTGGAGCTTTGACAGCTATCAGGTAATTGAACAAGTGAAGTTCAATCCAATTGAAGCCAAGAGGTTGATGGCCTTGATTGCAATGACTGCAGAAGTGCCATGCTTCAGTTAATTGCAATTTGACTCCCACATCTACCAGAAAGTCAGTTGCCAAAGGTGTTATCTTTTATGGCAATTTGCAACTGTATACTTCAGTATAAAGATATATGGATACAAGTAATTTGTATAACTTAACTATTTTTACGAATTCGAAAAATTATGGCTCCAGGAACACAATAAATGGCTCCTGAGTCTTCACAGCCCGGAGCCACCTGTGGCTCCGGAGCCATTGAAGTACATTTCTACCACTGTATATTATCGGCATTTAGTCATCGCTTATGATAAGGCTATAACAGTACAATTTACTCAATGACTCAAGCAAAACACTGAAATAAAGACAATAAGGGGGCGACCATTACATTTTTAAAGAACAGGGCATTTAACTCATCTCACTGGGATTTTTCTTTTTACGGAGAGAGTGACAGATTAGATTTGTTTTGAGTGTCTGACAACCTCAATTATGATTAATTATTTACTTCGAAATCAAACATTGCACACTGAGATAGCCCATCCACCAGATATTCATTTCAAGACAGCTGGGAAAGAATTAATTAATCTTTTTCACCATGGCTGGAAAAAAATTGTATAGTTTTAAAAAAGATTCTGAGGCAGCTTATCACTTTCATTATGGGCTTTACTATAACTGCTTTACAAAATTCACTTTCTAGATACATGTACATAGATACTCGGAATTGCTGAATTCCAATTTATTAGGCAGTGACAAATTTGTGTTATATCAAAGTTATTTGGAATATTTTTTGAGGCATGGATGAGATTCAGTCACAAATTTTGTCCCATTCCATTTTGTTGAGTTGTGTTTTAAGTCACAAACTAGGTGTGTGAAGTTAATGATCAGGTACTGACGCATCTTGGCCCAGATATAGACAGTCTTAAAAGACAAGTAGAAAATTATTCTATCAGATTCTAATAATATATAGGATTATAGGTTCCTTATATTAAATAAACTGACAGATAATTATACTTAGCTGACAGGAAAATTTTGTTTGACTGTTCCAGCAAAAGTGAACTTTATTAATTTTCACTGGCCTCGGACGTGCCTCGGTCAAATATCCAAGGCCAGAGGGTCCGAGGCCAAGGCCAAGGCCAAGGATTGGTCATCCGAGACCGAGACCGAGGCCATCAAAAGTGGACTCCAACACTGATATGGGGGATCTAGTCAGACAAGTCTCATAAATTGAAACTATCACCACTTAAGTAAAGTTTGATATAAGTTTCCCGAGTTCACATTCAACCTTGTCAGCAAGACATGCACATTTTCAAAAGAGGTTGGGACGGGGCAGGTTGGACCAGCATGGCCGGGGCACGTTGGACCATTACAAACTGGATTGACTGACAAAAAATTATCGGCAAAATGTCAGCTGCGTAATTTTTAACATTTATAGAGCACCTAAGTCATTCCATTACAATTTGAGGGTAAAATCAATTCAGTTGGCTAATCTGCCAGCCCTTCTACAATGTTCTAGCTGAAACAAGACTTATTAAAATTATCTGGGTAAATATTCCGATATAATCATTCTGCAATGACACAAAAGTGTGTGTTGTGATCTGTGAGAATAAAATGTGGTGTTTGCTCTTTTTCTTCTACTTTCCTAGACTTTTATCCGTGGTCCAACGTTCCCTACATGGCGGTCCAACGTGCCATAAAAAAAAAAAATTTTCAAACTTTTTTTTCTCCACAACTATAGAAGGTAGGTCAACTTGGTTTGGCATAAGGGTAGTGTAGATGTTTAGAAGTCAGTCAGTAAAACAATTTTTTTAATATTTAGAGAAGTTTTTGATTGAGAGCCAAAAAATAAAAAAGCGGACCAACGTGCCCCACTCTCCCTTACCAAATTTCATTACTCTACGAGGAATATTGAGAGCACAATGGGCAGTTGAAGAAATGAAGAAAGATGGCTGCACAGTGGGCAATTGAAGAATGGCTGCCATTTAGTGGCGGCCATTTTGGAAGCCATCTTGGATTTCTCAACATGTCCCCGATCCATACCCACAGTACATACCTGTACCAAATTTCATAACTAAGTTGAAAACTAAGGTCACAGTGGGCAGTTGAAGAATGGCGGCCATTTTGTGGCGGCCATTTTGGAAGCCATCTTGGATTTCTCAACATGTCCCCGATCCATACCCACAGTACCATACCTGTACCAAATTTCATAACTCTAAGTTGAAAACTAAGGTCACAGTGGGCAGTTGAAGAACACCCCCTCCTAGTCATAAATTCTGAACGGTTCCTTATGATACTGTCACCGGATAATGTTATTCTACGGAAATCGATAGCGAGCACAAGAATTGCAAATTTTGGAAGTTTCTACACATACCTTGGCGCCAACTAGCCCAATTCCAAAACGTTTAGTTTCTGTTGGACTGTTGAGATATCCGCGATTGGCCAGGGTCTTCTCGTTGCAGGATCCAAATAGTTCTGCTATCAGCTGCGGCAAAAAACAGCGAACCTGTTTTTTTTCCTTCACCTCCAGGTACCTGAAGAAATAAAAGAAAAGAATTAGTAAAGTAAAGTAAAGTAAAGTAAATAATACTGAACGCAGGTCAAAAGACCTCTATGTTCAGATCTAAATCTAAAAGGTGCGCGAGGACAAACACGCCAGTCTAACATATAACATATTAACAAGTTATGTACATCTATCGATCTATATACATGAGTATTTAGAGGTCTAACCCAGTGGCAAGATTCTTAGCAATTGTAGTATTCCTGAGAAGGTTTGGCTGCTTCATGCAACCACCTTTTACAATGTAATCTACTTATATATATGACACAGTTCAAGCACTGAGTTACATTTATGTGTCATCCGTGTAAAAAAAATCCTGTGCCGCCAAAAATGCAGATATTTGGACGAAACTTGCTTTATCTGATGCAGAAAATAGTTGGCTTCCATAATAGTATCACTTTCGTGGTGTGTATATATACTTTCTAGGTTAGATTCACTAAAATAGGACAAAAAACAGGCAAAAATCGCCAATTTTGGGTGACAAAAAAAATCATACCTTAATGTTTAACGCTTCATAAATTGGATGATAATGGTTTTTTTACCAAATTTTTTTCTTGAGGCTCTCCCTAAGTTTCTTAGCTATCGTATGATATCCACATTATGTCGAATATGGCAATTATTTTGAAGAAAAATATAAAAAAACGATGCAGGGTAGGGTGACAATTTTGTTGTGGTTTTCTCGCCTCTCAAGGAATAGTCTATTTTAATGTGACAATTGTGGCTCTAATTTTAAAGACAGAAAGTTTATATTTAGCAGAAGTATTCTTTATTTTGTAATAGGACTTATGCTAGCTTTGATTGTCTGTATCATGTGTCAAAATGACAAAATAAAATAGCTTACCAATGATGGTCCTGTCAGTTCAGGACATGTCAAAAACATACGTAGCCCCGTAAAAAAAACTTAATCTCAAAAAGTTCTCAAGATAATGCGATGAAAATCAAACTTCGTTTGCCAAACTAAATTGGTTACAAGCAGTTTATATTGGCAGAGCCCAGTTTTGGATAGTTTTTGAGATTAAGTTTTTTTTACGACAAAATTTTATTGGAAATTTTTTAAAAGTTGTATTTTATTTTATAAATTTCGTTTAATTCAGAGTATTGATGAATCGTCTTAACAGATATGGTTGTAGCAGGCACTATGAACAGAAAAGAACATCCAATTATTATGTTTTGATGAAAATAAGGCCCTTAATTCAGAGTATTGATGAATCGTCTTAACAGATATGGTTGTAGCAGGCACTATGAACAGAAAAGAACATCCAATTATTATGTTTTGATGAAAATAAGGCCCTTATTCTTCGGGGTTTTTATATATAGGTTGCAGGTTCTATAAGATCATGTGACTCCCATATACTGGTAAATAACCTGTCTAAAACTACTCAATATAGTAAAATTGACTCACACACCACATTTATTAATAGTTTTGTGCCTATTTGGTCAATAATGCAGTCATATTTAAAGTTACAGTTACTCCTTCCGCCAAGGTGATGCCAAGAATTGGCTCTACAACTTCTGCTGCATAGAAAAAGGCATTCAAAAAATTTTACCAGACGCCCTAACATGCAGGCATTACTTGGAGATTATTGAGAGTAATTATATTTGAATATTTTATTGATTACTGCTGTTGGTTCCAGCAAAAATTGGTTGATGCAACTTGGTGATGTCGGTCTGACCTTTCTTGCACAAATAGTGATTAAATTGGCTTCAACTGACTTAAAAACATGCCAAAGTATGAAATTTATAATATCTGGTGTTAAAGGACTAAAATACTAAAGAAAGTATCTTTTAAGTGATGTGGCTGCAAATTTTTATCAGATTTTTAGGCAAGCATGAGGTCCCTCCCATAAATTGTGAATAACTTTTTAACGGTTAAATATTTTGCATTGATTCTACCATATTATTAATCCTCACATTTTTCCACATATGTCCCATGCACTTTGATAGCGAAATATGATGTTTTATTTTTTAGCCCCTACGACACCCAAATGTAACTCAGACCTCGAACGGTGTCATATATATAATGGATGCAATGTAACATATTATGAAAAACATCTCATTGACACACATAGCACACAATGGACACAAGTAAGCTAAATAGCACAAAGTTTGAGCAACATGTCTGTGTATGTAGAAATAAATGAGTTTCAACTTCCTTCCCCAATACCCCCCAATGATTTATTATGGATTGTGCAGTGCAAAATCCATACCATAGTAAATTTAACACTTTCATTCAAACAAAGGGCAGTGCATACAAAGAGATTATAACAAGAATCCATGGATTCAAAGCTTGAGAATTTGCAATGCCCATAAATGTTGTGATGTGTGAAACGTGCCTCTGGCTTGCTGTTTAGAGTATTTACACGAAACACCATTTTGTAGAAGGTTTCATTGCAATAGACTAAATAGACACTACATATAACATGGTAACGGTGATAAATTGTTTTGCAGCAGACATATTGCTGGGCAGCTAATACATTGGTACTCCATCCACTAGGGGGCCATTTAGACAGTGGCTTGCATTCAGGGGTCAGTCACAGCTAGTGAACCACAATAACGACTATTTCCCTACTGTTGTAAGTAGATTCAAGATCCAGTTAATTTCCATACACATTACATGATAAAACTAGAGGCAACATGGGAAAAAGGTTATCCCAATGCATCTTTAATTCTGTCCCACAGGGACCACCCAGACAACCTACCCCAGGATAACGGTTCTGGGGGCCAGCATCATCATAATATATCCAATTGCCTTGGCCCACTTCCAGAAAATGGTTCTGATTGGCCGAAAGGGACAACACCCACTCTTGAATCATGGGAAATCTTAGAAGTGGGTCACAGGAGATTCCCTTGAATATTGACCGATCGGAATGCACCATTTCATTTAGCCCTTATTCAACAAAGTTGAACAAACATGTGGATCTGATGCAAGGAGCATGTTTGCAAGCTGTTGTATTGCATGTAATTTCGGTGCAAAGGGTTTGTCATGATCAAAACTCCAGTTAAAGTGACAGAAGGTAGTTATGCCTTGAAGGGTCTGGCATGTTTTACCTGCAACATCAATGTTGCCATCTCTGGACGGAAGAAGGATGGTATCAGAAATTCCATCAAAGGTATAGTTGCTTCTAATCTCAGGTATAATATGACAATTTTTATGAACCACTTGTAACACATTGCGCCACAAACCAATGGCAATGCATATAGGCCTTTGTGCAACTTAGCCTCAATTTTAAGCCCTCAAATTGACTAATGTTGATCTTGAGTTGACCTATTTCTTGAGTTGACTTCTCTTCAAATACCAAATAAATAAATTTGTGCATACATGTTATGTATATTATATAGATACATGATAAATTAATTATATGAATCATTGTGCATAGCTGCCTGATTTTCAGGTTACATGATTAAGCTTTGGTTTTTCGGAAAATCAGCCTAACACAAAAAATGGCACAACTTACCCCGGTCTCCCCACACTGGTGACCGTGAACGCATATACACACGTAATGACGCATGCAATTACATGTACACGAGCGTGTATGTGCGCTCACTACCATGCGTGAATGTGTCATATTTGGATAGAAATATATTATGGACTGTGGGAACCCTGTCAGCTTTACTCCTAGCATCTCCAAACAATATGGCCAAGTTAGGGCCTAAAAGACAATCTGAAAAGTCTTATCTAATCCGCGGACCGAGACCATACTGCCAAGCAAAAAATCTGTAATATGCATACCTTATATGTTCCCCAAGCTTTTCCGCCTTGGCAGCCTCTACCTGCGTTTCTTGCTCATCAAATCTGTCATCCATTCGCTGATCTTCAATTTCTTGCTCTGACCTTACACCAGGGAATGAAGCATCCGTATCTTCCTCATCAAATGCCTCATCCATATGCTGATCCATATCATCCATTTCTTCTTCTGAAATGTAATGTAACACTTTTTAGTTAATCTTTAAAAATCTGTTTCATTCTTCAAAAAGAGAGATACAGTGGCGAGCGAGTCACCCCTGAAGTTGGCATTACAGACCAACCATTTGTGGTATCGTGACTGTCCACTAGGTGTCATCCTAATGAACAGCTTCCCGCCAACAGGACTGAAGTGCCAGAGCTGATGTTGACACTGAACTGAAAGGACCTATGTCTAAGTGGTGAGCAATTGTCACCATATTGGCGCAGTTGATTCGAACCTATGGGCTAATATCTGATATATGATGGCCAGGAAGGTTATGAATGGATTCTATTGAAAAATTGGAATTTTTAGACCCATTCTGAGATGTTTGGAGGTGATTTATGGAGTGTAGATAGGGCGCCATGTTGAATAAGAGAGTCTGCCTGGGATTACTATGTGTACTAGAATGTCAAATTTGTTGTTGCAATTGACCATCTACAGCTGCAGGCCGTGGAATCCAGCTGTGATCTCCGTGATTGAAGGATAGAGACGTATTCGGAATTTTTGCTGCTGTGTATTCCATGGGAAGTAGACTTCAAATTGCCGAAATATGACTGTCAGATTGATGTTGTCAAATGCTTGTCGACAGTCAATGATTTTTGTGTGAGTCTATGAGATTCCCTGGATGTGTAAATTACATTTTTGCCCTATTTACTGAATTGTCAGACTGAGTGCAGGAGCTGATAGAGAAACTGTGTGTTTTACTGACTTTGATTATGATGACCTAGAAGCCAATTCGATACCCAATTCGACATGAATTTTGTCAGTCTGCAGCCTCGCTCGCTCGCCTGTTGTACAGCAGACTGTGTTCAGGCAGAGATGACCATGCATCTAGTTGAAGTGCCTGGCTTCAACCCTATTTATCTATATTATAAAATATTGTGGATTTGTCGTTAGAAAGGATCTACGTTACGTATCTTTTGGGGGCAATGGGGGTGGAAATTGGTTCCATCCCTGATGGAGGATTTTTCAAAAGGGGAGGAGAGGGATAGGGGGAAGGACTAGTGCAGTGCGCCTTTCCTCTTATTTTGGATTCCTTCCCTTTCATCATTACGAATTGGATCCATGTCAGCTTTTGGAGATGTCAGCACCTGCAGCCACCGAGGAGCAGACGGAAGTTTCCTCAAGTCTACCATCTGGAGGAGTGAGGTGGAGGCCAAAAAGAATAAAGTCGGGAGGAGTGTGGTATCGTGACTGTCCACTAGGTGTCATCCTAATGAACAGCTTCCCGCCAACAGGACTGAAGTGCCAGAGCTGATGTTGATACTGAACTGAAAGGACCTATGTCTAAGTGGTGAGCAATTGTCACCATATTGGCGCAGTTGATTCGTACCTATGGGCTAATATCTGATATATGATGGCCAGGAAGGTTATGAATGGATTCTATTGAAAAATTGGAATTTTTAGACCAATTCTGAGATGTTTGGAGGTGATTTATGGAGTGTAGATAGGGCGCCATGTTGAATAAGAGAGTCTGCCTGGGATTACTATGTGTACTAGAATGTCAAATTTGTTGTTGCAATTGACCATCTACAGCTGCAGGCCGTGGAATCCAGCTGTGATCTCCGTGATTGAAGGATTGAGACGTATTCGGAATTTTTGCTGCTGTGTATTCCATGGGAAGTAGACTTCAAATTGCCGAAATATGACTGTCAGATTGATGTTGTCAAATGCTTGTCGACAGTCAATGGTTTTTGTGTGAGTCTATGAGATTCCCTGGATGTGTAAATTACATTTTTGCCCTATTTACTGAATTGTCAGACTGAGTGCAGGAGCTGATAGAGAAACTGTGTGTTTTACTGACTTTGATTATGATGACCTAGAAGCCAATTCGATACCCAATTCGACATGAATTTCGTCAGTCTGCAGCCTCGCTCGCTCGCCTGTTGTACAGCAGACTGTGTTCAGGCAGAGATGACCATGCATCTAGTTGAAGTGCCTGGCTTCAACCCTATTTATCTATATTATAAAATATTGTGGATTTGTCGTTAGAAAGGATCTACGTTACGTATCTTTTGGGGCAATGGGGGTGGAAATTGGTTCCATCCCTGATGGAGGATTTTTCAAAAGGGGGAGGAGAGGGATAGGGGGAAGGACTAGTGCAGTGCGCCTTTCCTCTTATTTTGGATTCCTTCCCTTTCATCATTACGAATTGGATCCATGTCAGCTTTTGGAGATGTCAGCACCTGCAGCCACCGAGGAGCAGACGGAAGTTTCCTCAAGTCTACCATCTGGAGGAGTGAGGTGGAGGCCAAAAAGAATAAAGTCGGGAGGAGTGTGGTATCGTGACTGTCCACTAGGTGTCATCCTAATGAACAGCTTCCCGCCAACAGGACTGAAGTGCCAGAGCTGATGTTGATACTGAACTGAAAGGACCTATGTCTAAGTGGTGAGCAATTGTCACCATATTGGCGCAGTTGATTCGAACCTATGGGCTAATATCTGATATATGATGGCCAGGAAGGTTATGAATGGATTCTATTGAAAAATTGGAATTTTTAGACACATTCTGAGATGTTTGGAGGTGATTTATGGAGTGTAGATAGGGCGCCATGTTGAATAAGAGAGTCTGCCTGGGATTACTATGTGTACTAGATTTGTTTGTTTGTTTGTTTGTGTTTTACGCCTCAGCAGCACCTTAGTGGGCTATATCGAGGCAGGCGATCGCCGTATGATGATGAGATGAGAAGACTGTGAGTCTGGTACATACCCTATTAATTCAGGGATGCCCAGGGTCTTTCAGTTGCCCCAGCATAGAACACTGGATACAACCCGCCTCCATTTAATGTCCCATGGGCTCGGACTAAATTGAGTTCCGGGGTGGGATTCGAACCCACGCCCTCAGAGCCAGTGGTTTTGCAAACAAGCACTCTTAACCATTAGGCCACGGAGGAACTCCTATGTGTACTAGAATGTCAAATTTGTTGTTGCAATTGACCATCTACAGCTGCAGGCCGTGGAATCCAGCTGTGATCTCCGTGATTGAAGGATTGAGACGTATTCGGAATTTTTGCTGCTGTGTATTCCATGGGAAGTAGACTTCAAATTGCCGAAATATGACTGTCAGATTGATGTTGTCAAATGCTTGTCGACAGTCAATGATTTTTGTGCGAGTCTATGAGATTCCCTGGATGTGTAAATTACATTTTTGCCCTATTTACTGAATTGTCAGACTGAGTGCAGGAGCTGATAGAGAAACTGTGTGTTTTACTGACTTTGATTATGATGACCTAGAAGCCAATTCGATACCCAATTCGACATGAATTTCGTCAGTCTGCAGCCTCGCTCGCTCGCCTGTTGTACAGCAGACTGTGTTCAGGCAGAGATGACCATGCATCTAGTTGAAGTGCCTGGCTTCAACCCTATTTATCTATATTATAAAATATTGTGGATTTGTCGTTAGAAAGGATCTACGTTACGTATCTTTTGGGGGCAATGGGGGTGGAAATTGGTTCCATCCCTGATGGAGGATTTTTCAAAAGGGGGAGGAGAGGGATAGGGGGAAGGACTAGTGCAGTGCGCCTTTCCTCTTATTTTGGATTCCTTCCCTTTCATCATTACGAATTGGATCCATGTCAGCTTTTGGAGATGTCAGCACCTGCAGCCACCGAGGAGCAGACGGAAGTTTCCTCAAGTCTACCATCTGGAGGAGTGAGGTGGAGGCCAAAAAGAATAAAGTCGGGAGGAGTGTGGTATCGTGACTGTCCACTAGGTGTCATCCTAATGAACAGCTTCCCGCCAACAGGACTGAAGTGCCAGAGCTGATGTTGATACTGAACTGAAAGGACCTATGTCTAAGTGGTGAGCACTTGTCACCATACATAATATGATACATTCATAAAATCTTACCAGTGGTTTTCCATTTTGCAACTTTGATCAGCAGCTGAAAGTTTGTCTGCTTCAAAAACAAACTTTTCCTTCCATGTTTGTTAAACTTGCATATATAATGAGCGACAGGAACATGTGACTACGCATATATAAGATAATTAGCCCGCCAGTTCTCGGCCAATGAGAATGCACCTCAGGGACAGGTGACAATAAGGATGAATAATGAATATTAAGTGATGATTTGATTGACCAATCAGAGGCTCCCTCAACGCTCATGTGTTTGTTGTCAAGCCAAACAGGCTCAAAGCATCGCAATGCTGAGTCAATAAACCATCAAAAATGCTCAAATATATTGACTAATCAATGTCTACTGCAACAAAAAGGTGACCAGGAAGGTCACGGAACCAAGCGCATCTAATTATGCTATAATTTGGTTCAAGAAAGACTTTCTTGCAGCCTCAAAAGGCTATCAAAGCAAGAAACGTCTGGTCTTCTCGACAGCGGAGAACCAAGTGAAGCACGTGACGGCCTACCCCGGATTGATGTGCGCGCATAACATCCGGCGCAAACGAGGACCGCCCTGTTAGGACGATGGGGGGATCAGGTAGTTTGTGGAGTGAAATAAGATCTAGCACAATTCTGCTGAGTTCTGCTTAGCGTGGACCTGAAAGGGAGCTTCCCTACTGCCTCAGATGCCAATTCCCCCGATACCAAATTCGACTTAAATTTCATCAATCTGCATTATTATGGCAGATGAAGTTTTGTCACCCCTATAATTCAATATAAACTTACCATCTTGAGTTGGAAAGGAGGTCTGTGCTGTTTCCAGAACTTCTCCCTGTGCTGCATCCATTTTTCTTTTCCCCAGCATTCTGTGACCTCTGTATAAGGGGAACATCTGCCTGTAATGTGGCTTCACCTGAAAATTTAAAGACATAAAACTATTCAAAAACTTATCCTTTAATATTTTGCTCCACCTAGACTTCTGAACCAGCTTGATTCAGATTGTCAGATTCAGTTTTTTTTTTTTTTTTTCTCAAAGCATTTTAAATAAGTTATATGATGATTTAAACAATTGCTCAAAGGTGGGTGACCCCTTTAAGACATCCCCCCCCCCAAAGATAGGAGAGAATCAATGTTTTCCACATCTGTTTCTCATAAAACTGTACTCAGAATGCAACAAATGGATGACAACTTCCCAGTGACAACTAATCTTTATTTTTGAAAAGTTTCAGCATGGGGAGACTTTTTGATTGATGAAACAAGTCAGCAGCTGAGACCTTGAAGAGGGAGACCACAGGAGGCTGCAAAAATTCTTGCATGGACATTGGACAACCAAACCCCCATTCACCTTGCTATTCCGTAGCTTCTCCAAGCTCCAAACCTCAACCTGCTCCTAAGCATTGATATTTCCCAATTTTAGCTTGGCAAAACACTTAATTCTAATATATCAGTAGGGTGTGTAAATTTTAAAGTCTTATCAGTGAAATAAATTCAAAAGCTTATTTTTGGAGGATTAGACATTCTTCAACACTTTCATTTCTAAAAGGTGCAGGCCAAAGAGCCAACGGGAGGCAAGATATCGTCCTAGACCATTAATGCAAAATGAAGGTCTTTTTGAGAGCTTTCCAACCACGGCAATTAGAATGCTGTATGACTAATACTGACGAAGTTATAGAGAACAGCAGATTGGCGAAAATGGTCGAAAATTTTAAAAAACATTGAAACTTTAAGGCCTTTGGGAGACCCCTTCCTCTTGTTGGATTTCCTTAAAATTTCACCTGCATCAGTTTTATACCTAATCTCATCAAATCAGAGGGTATGCAATGTGAAATTCACAAAATAATTTTTTCCCATCTAAAAATGAACCGCCCCAGTGCAAAGCCAAAAAGGTTCCAAGGCCAATGTGTGCGTCAAAATGAGAACTTAGCAAAGAAAACTATTTAAACTAACAATTCTTACCTCGACAACAGCAGCAACTTGTTGTTTGCAGTTCCGTACAATGAAATCAGGTTCAGTGCACACCGTACCCAATAAACTTGTGGTAAATTTAATATCACTAGATGCCGATTTTCTGAAAATAAAAAAAGGGTACAGTTAACTGAAATATCATTAAACAAGAATCCATGGATTCAAAACCGGCCTTTGGCGATTGTATATTCAGGGTTGAAATCAAGAAGAGGGTGATTTATATATTATTACATGATTGTTTTGTATTAGCACGATACCCGTTAAATGTGGGTGGCGGGGGGGGGGGGGTAGGGTGAAATATGAAATATAAATTTTTAACAGTAAACCGAGCCTAAAACCTTGTAGTGGGTGAAATAAGGTTGTATGCAAGTTTTTGTGGATGGGCAACTTATACTTTGGCTGGGAAAGATGGAGGGGTCCATGAATTAATAGTAGGATAGTAGGATTCACCCAAGTAATGTTTTTATTCAATGACCACTTGACCAGCCAAGCACGTATATTGGCTTGATAGAGATGACATAGATATCAATTTTTAACAGTCAACATCCACCAAAACTTTACTATTCTGTACAATAACACAAGAGGTTTCCTTTCGCAACTTCTTTTGAGGGAAATCTAGGGGTAATTGTCCCTCCACAGTTAGGTATTTCCCTGGGCAGGTTTGGTGTTATTTGGGAAAATACATGGCTGGTCATGTCAACTTGACCCAAATCTGTATGATCAACATCAATGTAATAATAAATAATGTGAATTAACAGCTGCTACCAATTTGTGAAAATTATCAACACTGTCATTCACTTGTCATTTCTCTAAATGCAAGTTAATAAATCTGACAATACACACCTGGAGGTTATGACATGGAACGAATATGAGAAACTGACTAAACAGTTCACAAATTTTATTGGATATCATTTTGTTCACAATATTCCATGTCAAACAGCATAATTATATAATTTTAAGTACATCCATTGCCCAAGCTGTACGTCCCATCAGCACCTAATTGGGACATCAGTTGCTCAACACTTTAAAAATACTGTTATGCATTTTAGAATATCAGACAACTCAATGTTCAGCAATTAGGTTCACTTCACAACTAATTTTAAAAGCTTCAATGGCAAATTGAGCGGCCTATACATTATAAAATATTTGATAATTGATATTCTTACAAGAACCCAGGGGTTCAAAATGGAGGTGGTGTAGGACCGTGTAGCGTCTTAAGTTCACATACCATGAATCCAGCAGATGATTTGTCCTGCACTGCCGTAACTATTCAGATAGATATAGAGATATAGATATATAGACAGATAGATAGATATAGACAGATAGATTGATAGATAGATATCGCTGATATGCACAAGTGCTGCCCTTTAAGAGCAGTGGTTGCTCACAGAAGTTGATCGATGACAGATAGAACGTGAGTCCTCTACATGTTGCACATTAACCCTCTTTAAAATGATCAAAAGGCACACCAATTTAACATCTCATCTGAATGATACCCGTCTGGAATTTTGATTTTGAAATTCCACTGAAAATATTCTAAATTGGCTGCCCCAGGTTTGAACCCAGGCAAGCAAAGACTATCAGGATTTTGGACTGACAACCCTTGGCCACCCAGCTGCCACGAGAAGTAGCTATATTTATCCTTAGTTCCCTACTATCATGTCGATAAAGATCTTACTTACTAACATGCTGTTCTATACACCTGTCAATCCTCCTACCACTGCCAGCTAACTTATAGACTGCCAAATTGACAAACCAGAATTTGAAAAGAGCTGAAATGAGGTGAAATCTTATGTCCGATTGGCATGGATATTTTGGAAAGATGAATAGATGATTGGTCTATACGTCTTGTATTTATGTACGTTTTAAGCTAATTAGGACAGGAGGAAGACATAGCAATGAAGCAAAGGACGATTATTGAAACTTCTGTCCTGGGTGACCCGGCGAGAGCATTATTCAGACCAAGAGGAGCAATGTCTTCAGCCCGACATGACACTCACCCTAGCACTGTCATCACCTTTCATGACCCTCTCAAGTGTCATAGCCCAGCCATGACTTTGGCAGCGCTCAAAATCATCTTTGACAGGCTATTTAAAGATAACTGCAGCTGCTATCACTTCCACACTTGGCATAAAGTCGTATCACAATATCAACTAACTCTATAAATATTGACAAACCTATCCATTACATAATTAGGAAAAGAACCCGAAGGCTCCAGAGAAATTAGGGAACTGTCATCAGCTGCTTACGACTTTGCAGTATTTCACAAAATTGGATAGAATAAGTCTCGCTACTGTCATGCTGCTGTGGGATGAGGATTGCTGCACAGTGCACAGAGAGCAGACTTGCTTCTGATACCCAGCTGACCAACCCCACACAAACAATCATCCCTGTCAGGGCCAGGACTTAGCTGGAATTGCAATTGTCCTCATATGACAGTAATTTCCCAGACTGCAGACCCAGGAGTCCAGGACCCAGCGAGTCAGGCAGCGATTGGCAACCCAGTGTGCTACAACTGAGCTAACTCTACCCAGAAATTTTGGAACATGAAACAAACTATTTCAAGTACCAACAATTTTGCAACCTATTGCCATGGCTTGCCAAACCCTTTTCATAAATCTGTAATCTAACTAATCTGTGTATTCTATTATTTTGATCAATATTATAATCTATCCATATCATTCATGCAATAGATATGTCTAATACTTCAAATGTATCCATGAAATCCACCCTTATCTATCTATCTATCTGCATATAGATCTATCTATCTATCTATCTATCTATCAATCTATCTATCTGTAAACCTATCCATATATCTAACTGAAATGTTTGGGAGATTTATATAACTATTGAAATCTAATCTCTCTTGTGACCAATACACATCCTAATGTCCCCAGGTCAGCTCATTTGCATACACAAAACACAATCCACATAATTTTCAAAATGGTGGACAGCTCATTTGCATACCCAATACACAATACACATTATTTTCAAAATGGTGGAAGGGAAACATGTAAACAGGACAAGCAAACACGAAGCAAAAAAACTGATAAAGAGAGTACTTAGAATTACTTCAGATCAATACAAATAAGCTCAAATAACAGCCCTGCATCTCTAGTTAAACTAGTTTTGGTGAATTTAGCAATTAGGATATAATTTGAAACATGCAAAGAGTAATTTCAGATTTTCTTCTCCAATTTTGAATTTCCCGCCTAAAGTTTACACTCTCTCACCCACTCTCTTACCCCCCTTTCTCACCAACTACATAAATGGCGGTGTGTATACACACCTCCATTAAAAATAGGGGGATACATGTAGAGATTTTGATATATTAGGCCCTGTTATAATACATAAAAGCTCATATTCACATGGCTTCTAGCCTATGTGTATGACATTATCCATTGATTAACTTTCAAATAAATTTTGCAACAATGATTTCCTACCACCTGGTTTAAATGCACAAAAATATGGATGGGTTAAATAAACTTAGATTTTACCCTTCATAAGAAAATGGAAAAAAAAATTTTACATTAGGCCTATAATACATGCACTAGTCTTGGATAGATTATTTGTACTTGATTGAAGTTCACTATATTTACTAAATAAAATGGTTTTGGTTTATGCAAATATAGTGAAAGAAAGTGAGTTTGGGGGGGGGGGGGGTGAAAGAATAGTGAATTTGTGTCTTCAGCTGACTATTATCAGTCAAGGAAATTACCATCTGCTCATGACAACCAATGTCTTCAACCCCACATGACACTCACCCCAGCACTGTCATCTCTCTCCCATGACCTTCTCAAAGTGTCATGGCCAAGCCATGACTTAAGCAGTGCTCAAAATCATCTTTAACAGGCTATTTAAAAATAACTGCTGCTACTATCACTTCCAAACTTGGCATAAAGTTGTATCACAGTATCAACTAACTCTATAAATTTTGGCAGGCTTATCCATTACATAATGAGGAAAAGAACCCGAAGGCTCCAGAGAAATTAGGAAATTGTCATCAGCTGCTGATGACTTTGCGGTATTTCGCGAAATGGGATAGAATAAGTCCTGCTACTGTCATGCTGCTGCGTGATGAGAATGGGTGCACAGAGATCAGACTTCCTTTTTGTAAATCAGGTGTTTTTAATAACACTGTTCGTCTGCCTATAGTATGTGTTTCCCAAATATTAGTTTCAATAAAATACAATAGGTCAGGCTGATTCACTGACTCTGTAATTCCATTCAGATATGATAAAGTAAGGAGCCAAAGGCAGTAGTGTTGTTCAATCAAGTTTCCAATTCAATCTGAAGTTTATTCTGCACATTTCTGGCAGCAACATTCAATCAAGCATGACAGTATTCCAAAATGGTGGCCACACCTACCCCCCTCTGCTCTATGGGCAGTTACAGTCTGTAGGGTGGTCCACCAGCAGTATAATTCCCCTTTAATTAAATGAGGGTCAATAGTTGACCCATACAATTGTGTAAGTTTCAGCCCTTTGTCCCTGGCTGTGGGTGTTTGCCCACAGATTGCCAATCTACATTAAATTGAGGAAATTGGCCAAGCTGGCCAATTTGCACCTAGCTCAGACATTCCAGGTGGGAGCATTTGTGTGATGCTCAATACAATGGTCCAGTAGGACAACAATAGATAAAAGGTGCACCAATTACCCTGTGGGTGTGTTGGATGCAATTAGATAATTCCCAAAGTCATCTGTGCTTTGTGTCAACCCTTATACAAGCCAAGTGGTCCTGTGTGACACTTGAGCTTGTCTACAATTAATTCCATTCCCAATATACAAAAGCCCTCCCTCTTAAGTTAGATTCAAAGCCCCAATACAAATATGCAGTTAAGTAGTAGTACAATAGTTGAGCCTTAATGTGACTGTGTTTGTGATGGGCAATCTGTGGGGCTTGGGAATGAGAGGAGGCATAGTGATGACAATACCCAGTTTAAATGGCTACCTTGGTAGATGATCATAATCAGTTATGATTATGATGTTTATGATTTTAATTATGAGACTAGTTTACATACCTCCCCCCGATAGGGTAGTGTGTTGCTTATATTAGCAATGCACGTGTCATTTCATAATTAATAGTAAAGTAGATGATATAATTACTGAGTGGCCACACAATGACATGTCAAGCACCTCAGACACTGCCTGAGCCAAGTTGGCTAAAGTAAACGCTAGTCTTTTACTCCCATCGTGATTAACATGTGATGTGTGGTATTGTCATTAACTGTGTCTTCTCTTTTGATTGAACTTTGGGAGTCTATAAGAGACGCACTGTTAAAATTTTGATAGCTAAAGGGGCATGTTGACTAAATCAAATGAGTAAACAGCAGTTGTCATGCCCAGGTGTCCCTCCCTGGTATGGGTGCTTGTTCCTTAATTGATAAACTACCCCTGGACATATTCACATAATTATGACTATTAAATTGTTCTACAAACATGTAATGATAAATGCAATAATAAGTAAGGCCTGTGCCTTGACCCGTGGCAGTAAGCATGATTAGCCTAACACACAATGCTTTGACTCCTCTGGTTGATGTTTGATATGCATAGATCTAATTGTTTTGGGGCATACATTGTGCAAACCCTGGGATTAAGGGCCATATCCTCATGTTATTATCAATGGGTGGGAGTGCACGTTGTGGAGGGTGCTGGTATGCAGCTTCTAGTGCAAGCGCCGTGTCATTGTCCACGTTATCTTGTACTGGAGTGGGCGCTAGTGTTGGCACAATGGTTTGGCCTGCCAATTTTCTTTTGATTTTAAGCAAAACGTGTCTACCTTTTAAGCATATAAAGCCAGACATTATCCAGAGGCATGCTATGAGTGCCGTGTTTATCCAGACATTGGTCCATGTGGTCGTCACCAGTGGGGACGGTTTGTGAGGATTTAAAATATAAGCAATGTCTGCTTCAAGTGTGGGTAGACCGGCTTTATCCTGCGAGAGCATTGGCATGGCCATGTTGAGTTGCTCCACATTAATAGATGATGAGAAATTAAAGTTAGCGGGGATTGTTACTCTGGTTTGTGAAACTGTTTGGGTGAGATAAATGCGGTCAATACAGGTGATTGACCAGCCTTGGCCTGTCATGAGGCACAATTTCTTACAGGTGACGTTATAGGTGCCAATTGACAATTCATGGTAGACTGCTGGTCTTGACGGGCATCTAATAGTTAGGGTCTGACACCAGGAAGTGACAGCATATTGATTGACAGTCATGGGTTTTACAATTGGGAGACCGTCAGATTTGTCAATTTTGGCTTTGCATGCCTTGATTAGGTTTTTGCGATTGGTGATGAGACCTCTTGCACATGACATGGTTTCCTGGTTGTGTTCAATAGTAGAAAAACATGCCGCTGGGTTTACTCCGACGCAGACCAATGGCTTAAAAATTGAGTCGGAAACCGTGTCTACTGCATAGGCCTGATCAACTTTCACAGTCACCAATAATTGAGAATTGTTTACAGGAGTGGGGAAGGCATGCAAATGATATAGTGAATAGGGTCTAGTTTCAATAAGAGGTATTTCTACTGTGTAAATCATGCTATGCATATGCTGAGTTAGAGGAGCCACTGCAAGGTATGAATAGAACCAATCAAGCTGACTTACCACATGGTGTTTTGAGCTGGCCTGCCTGAGGACGTCCTTAAGTACAATTTCCGGTAACAAGTCTCTTGTCAGCTTTGTTAAGGCCAGTTGCGTTTGCTGGCGTTTATACAATGCTAGTTGCTCATGGTACTGCGTTGTGGCGAGCATGAGAATGTCAATATAGCGATCGAGTTTCGAGATGACCTCCACTGCAGCTATCCTCTTGGCCTGGGCAGTAACTTCTGTCGCGATCTTGTTGACTGCCGTGTTCAGCTCGGTGACATGTTGGTCGATCAATCCCTGTCTCGTTGCAAGTTCCTTGACATATGACCTCGTGCGATTCAGAATGGTTGCCATGTGATTGTAGGCGTGTACGACGTCGTTGCTGTGGCTGTTGGTCTCCTTCAAGGCATCTGTGAGGCGTTGTACTTGTGCACTAGTAGCTACACCAAATAATGTGTTGAGGATGGAGCCACCGATATCGAGCAATCCACGTCTCAATCTGGACGCTGGTGTGCGTCTCAGTTGGGCCACCATGTGCTGATGTTTCAATCGTTGTGTGGTGAGGTCGACATTGAGTCCTTGTTTGGCTAGCGAGTCAATTGTGTTTATGGAGTCCAGCAGGTCCGCTACCTGCTTAGCCAAGGCCACTGGGTAATAGGGAGGCTCCAGAGTTAAGTAAATCACCCAGGTAGCAGTGATTTTCCTGAGTGGCTCTGGTCCGGTGACGATAACTCCATCTGGTATGCGTGTGATGACCATGGGTTGTGTGTCGTTATACCCAGATGACGTTGCATAAGTCAGGTGTGCTAGCGTGGCTAATGTTAGGACGCTGAACATTGCCAGAGTGCACATATTTCAATTAGCAGAGTTTATCTTCAATGGCCGCAATGTATGACCTGACAAATGAGATGGCTTCTAGTCGCTGCTTCTTCTGTTGTTCTTGGTCTGGCACCAAGTCTTGTGGCAGTGAGCGCTTCACTTGTGGTTGCTTTGCTGAGCGTGGTAAGTATGTCCTGGCTCGCTTTGTAAAGCGTGGTGCTTGCGGCTGGCTTCTGATGATGCCTCTGCGTTTAGGCTGTTTTGACAATTGATTGTCCTCCTGATTGTCAGCTGGCCTCCGTTCTGCTTGTCTGTGCAGACGTTTCGTGTGTAATGAGCGTTGTGGCGCTGGTCTCGCTTGTTGTTGCGAGCGTTGTTCCAAGCCTGCGTGCGCACGTTGCTTCATGGTTGCCTGACGTTTGTCTGGCTGTGGGCGTTGTGGTTGGCTGGGGCGTTTGACACTGGGGGTGGGCTGAGGCAGGGGGGCGAGCTTGGTGATTCTGGCTTGCTTGTCCTTCACGCCTGAGTGGCGCGCACTGGTGCTGCCCTGGTCAAGTGGTCTCTTCACGCTTGGCTGGCGCGCACCCTTGGGTTGCTGTTTGACAGCTGGGTGTTTTGGAGCTGTCAAATCCAATACTCTGGCATTCTGCTTGTTGCGCCTTGGCCTGGGGTTAAGATCATCCCAGGTCAAGTTCGGGTCAACAACCTTGACCTTGTTTATGTTGACAGTTCTTTGTTTGCCAGTTTGTTGGTGTGTAGCCCAGATCACTTTGCCCCTGACTCTTGTCACCAGCCATTGAGGATCCCATTTTGATGTTAAACTGAGGCCTTCGGTCACTTTGATGACGATCCAATCGCCCACCTTGACGACGCCTGTGTTGGCTTGCTTGGCGAGGCGTTCTCGATTGTGGTGCCTGGCCTTTTTGGTCAAGTGAGCTGCTTCTCTCAGTGCGTCGGCCAGATCCTGCAGGCGACTATCCTGGATTGGATTCTGCGGCACCAGACGGGAGATGGGGAGACGTGCTCTGCGTCCATACATTAGAAAGTATGGCGTGTTGTTGGTGACGTCAGATACACTGTTGTTGTAGGCTAGCAGGGCTGCTGGTAGTCTATCTTCCCACGTGCCACGAGCGTTGTTGACCAGCTTGGTGATCATGTGCTTGAGCGTGCCGTTAAAACGCTCGCACTTCCCATTCGCCTGGGGATTGTAAGCCGTTGTAGTGCGATGTTCTATGCCCAACTCCTTCAGGTATGAGTTGAGGGCTGTTGCGCAGAACTCCAGTCCATTGTCCGTTAGGAAAACGTCCATGTAGCCATGCCTGGGGAAGTAGTTGCGGCTGAGCTGTTTCCAGACATCATAGCTCGTCTTGTTGGCTAGGGGAAAGGCTTCTGCCCAGCCTGTAGCATGGTCCAGTACGGTCAGGATGTACTGATTCCCTTCTGACGTTTTGACGAGGGGCCCAATCAAGTCTGCTGCCACAAACTGGAGAGGGGTCGTCGAAATGGGCATGGATCCCATTGGTGCTTTTGGCGCACGTTTGCTGTGTGCAATGCATGTGGTGCAAAGCTTTATATAATCATTGACATCCTTGCTCATCATGGGCCACGCAAATGCTTCTTGGAGTTTTCTGAGCGTCTTGAGTGTTGACATGTGCCCGACTTCTGTATGGGCTGATTCAATGAGCTTGTAACGTTGCTCTGGTGGTATTACCAGCCTGTGGTGCAACGGTGCCTGCTTGTAGGGGCGTTTAGTTGTATACAACAAGCCATTGATGATCTCGTAGTCACTCAAGTCGTCACGGTGCTCAGTCCACTCTGTCATCCTGCGTTGCTGCAAGGGCATGGCTGCGAGGTCCAGGCCATGTGTTGGGATGTCATCTGCGTCTGCTTCAGCGTCTGGTAGATCGTCTCCGAGTTGCCAGTACGAGGTGTCAAAGGTGTCTATCTGTTCTGTCTGTTTGATGCGGGACAGCATGTCAGCACGGACGTTGAGCTTGCCCTTATGGTACTCGATCTTGCAACCATATTCGGCGAGGAGGACTGCCCATCTTTGGATCTTCGTGTTGTTGAAGTCCTTTGTGAATAAAGATTTTAATGGTTTATGGTCACAAAATGTTCTAAATTCACTGCCGAGCAGGTACGGGCGGAGAGATTTTAAAGCGTAAACCACTCCATAAGCTTCACGCTCGATGGTAGCCCAACGTCGTTGCGTGTCTGACAGCTGTTTTGACAGATAGACAATAGGTCTCTCGATCCCTTGATCATCTAATTGACATAATATGGCCCCCACGGCGTATTGGCAGGCATCTGTATAGAGCAAATAAGGTTTATTTGTCTGTGGGTGGGCCATAACATTGTCACTGGTGAGTTCATCTTTGAGCCGATCGAATGCAGCCTGGCGTTCCTCGGTCCATGCGAATTTGGCATTCTTGCGAGTGAGGGCAACCAGCGGTTCCGACAAGCGTGCGTAGTCCTTCATGCAGGTGCGGTAATATGACGTAACGCCAAGGAAGCTACGTACTTGTGACACTGTGGTGGGTGGCTGCATTCGTTTGATGGCTGCGACCTTCTCGGGATCCGCGGACAGCCCCTGTGCACTGACGATGTATCCCAGCAGTTTGACTTTCTCCAGGCCAAAGACACATTTTGCCGGGTTGAGCCTCAAATTGAAGTCGTCAAATCTCTTGAAGACTGCCTTGAGATGTTCCACGTGGTCTTCTTTGGTCTTGCTATGGATTATAATGTCGTCAATGTATAGGAGGCAGATCTTGCCGATGAGGCCCTTGAGGACCACCTCCATTGCCCTTTGAAACTGCTGCGAGCTGTTGGTGAGGCCCATTGGCATTCGTGTCCAGTGATATAGTCCTCGGTGGCACACAAAGGCTGTCTTCTCCTGGTCATCAGGGTGCATTGGGATCTGATGGAAACCTGACTTGAGGTCCAGAGTCGAGAAGATGGTAGCACCATGAAGCTGGTCGAATATGTCTCTTATCAGCGGTATGGGATAAGAGTCCTTTTTGGTTATTTTATTGAGGGCAGTATAGTCCACCGTGAAGCGTAATGCTGCGCCTGGATCCTTCTTAGCCACTAGGACAACTGGCGATGCCCAGGGAGATGATGACGGGACTATCACACCCTGATCCAAAAGTTCGTCCAGTTGTTTGTCCAATGCTTCTCGCTTGGCAAGTGGTATCCTGTATGGCCGTCTCTTGATCGGGCGTCCTTCCGTCTCAATTCGTACCATAAGGTCAGGATGGCAGCCAAGAATTTCGCCCTTGGCTGAGAAAAGGTGTTCGTGCGCTTTGACGCACTGTTCAATGGCAGCTAAGTGCATGACTGGAGGTCGATCCCCAAATGATCCAATCGTGAGCGGTGCGCGCTGTGGCAGCAGCGGCAGCTTGTGGGATCTCCAGTGGAGCACTCCTTCGTCATAGTCAATGATGGCTTTGTCAGCCCTAAGTATATCCCTGCCTAAGATGATCGGGTGTCCTATGTTGCCCACTACGATCAGTTCTACGTTGCCCAGAGGGCCTAAGTTGAATTCTGAGCTGCCCAGAACTGTGAGTTCATGCCCTGTGACTCCTACAAGTTCGACTGTCTTTTTCAGTATGGGCGAGCGTCCGGTAACTTTGCACAATTTCATAAATTCCTTGCGTCTTACGATCGACCTACTAGCGCCTGTATCCAGCAATGCGAGCGCAGATAATCCATGTATTTCAAGTTCGACATAGATCAGGCCACTAGTAGGGATGGCGCCTATTGTTCCCCCTGATTCTGTGCGATCCTTTGCCTGGCCCTGGTGCGACATTCGTTCACCAAGTGGCCTATTCGTTTACAAAAGGAGCAGATGGGAGCGCCCTCTGGGGTGCGTGCGTGAGGAGGGGGGCCTTGTCGAGCAGGGGGCTGCTGCGGGGCTCTCTGATGGCGGGGAGCTTGTTGCCTGGGTTGGCGCCCTCTGTGGCGCGGCAGTGGCGGATCCGAGCTTGGCTTTGGGTAATCCACGGGGTATGAGTAATCTGGATCCGTGAGATACTGGTCCGGTGGTAGCTGACCCAGGTTGTCTTGAGGCTGCATCACTTGCGGCTGAGGCATGGGTGGCTGTTGCTGAGCCATGGTCATCCTGGTCATCATAGCCATCATCTTTGTCATCTGATGTGAGACCCCAGACATCTGTCGTTTGAGTACCCTGACCTCGTCTTCCATTGTGGGCAAGCCCATTGTCTCCATGACGTCTACTTGCATGGCGTTGACGTCCATGGGTTCTTCATGGCGTTCGTTGGGTTGAGACTGTTTGAGCCATCCATTCTGTTTGGCCATGGCGACCCGATGTTGTTTGGTCTCAATTCTGACGACGTGGGCCATGGCTGTCTCATAGTCTTGCGTGCCCCCTGAAGCTATGATTTTCTCCGCTGTGTTGGCGTTCTTGAGACCAGAGAGATATTGTTTCCAGAGCAACTTCTGTTCTGTGTCGTTTCGATTGGCATTGTTGAAGCGTGGATATGCCTCATCTGCCAATTGTTTGAAGCGACGGCCGTAGGCTGCTGTCGATTCGTAAGGACCTTGTTTCATGGCCTCGAGATCTGCAATTTTGCGTTCGTTCTCATCGGGTGAGAGGAAGGCCGTTTTGATGTGGTCCTTTAACTGGTCCCATGTTTTGTGTCTCCTCTGGAATTTGGTACCCAGAAATTGTTCAATCTCCTCTTTGAGGCCACCCCTGGCTGATCTGCAAGCCACGACTAGTGTTCGATCTGTGTATGGCGTGGTTTGTTCCACCTCTTTGAACCAGTCTCTGACACTTTGTTGTGAATCGCCATTGCAGAAAGGAACTGTGTTGGCTATTTCCACTGCTAGCCGTTGGGCTGATTCTTCTTCCTGTCTGTCCAGGCTAGTCTGTTCTTGTTGGATGCGCTCGACATAAAATTCATAGTCCTGTCTGCGAGCGCGCTCCATTTGCGCCAACCAGTCATCTTTATCCTGTTGGCGAAGTTGTCTTTCTTGTGAGAGGTAGCTCACGAATGTCTGTGCGGTAACGGGGGCGTTTTGCAGGTTGGCAGCAGCATTGGGCTGTGCTCCCCCGGCCGCTCCAGCAGGGGCTGCTCCCCCGGCGGGAGGTGCGGCGGGCTGTTGTGGACCGGCAGGTAATCGTGGTGCCTGGCCCTGCCCTGGTGCGTTTCCTCTTAGCTGTAAGTGCGCCATGTTGCGTGCTGGAGGATTGAAACGAGCTTTCTTCATATGATGCATCCAGGGTTAGTGAGAATTGTCCGATTGGAATGAGAACATTGTCACACTTAAATTGTCACTTTGGTAAATCCTTGTTTTGTTGCTTTCAACTCACGTCACGGCCACCAATGTAAATCAGGTGTTTTTAATAACACTGTTCGTCTGCCTATAGTATGTGTTTCCCAAATATTAGTTTCAATAAAATACAATAGGTCAGGCTGATTCACTGACTCTGTAATTCCATTCAGATATGATAAAGTAAGGAGCCAAAGGCAGTAGTGTTGTTCAATCAAGTTTCCAATTCAATCTGAAGTTTATTCTGCACATTTCTGGCAGCAACATTCAATCAAGCATGACAGTATTCCAAAATGGTGGCCACACCTACCCCCTCTGCTCTATGGGCAGTTACAGTCTGTAGGGTGGTCCACCAGCAGTATAATTCCCCTTTAATTAAATGAGGGTCAATAGTTGACCCATACAATTGTGTAAGTTTCAGCCCTTTGTCCCTGGCTGTGGGTGTTTGCCCACAGATTGCCAATCTACATTAAATTGAGGAAATTGGCCAAGCTGGCCAATTTGCACCTAGCTCAGACATTCCAGGTGGGAGCATTTGTGTGATGCTCAATACAATGGTCCAGTAGGACAACAATAGATAAAAGGTGCACCAATTACCCTGTGGGTGTGTTGGATGCAATTAGATAATTCCCAAAGTCATCTGTGCTTTGTGTCAACCCTTATACAAGCCAAGTGGTCCTGTGTGACACTTGAGCTTGTCTACAATTAATTCCATTCCCAATATACAAAAGCCCTCCCTCTTAAGTTAGATTCAAAGCCCCAATACAAATATGCAGTTAAGTAGTAGTACAATAGTTGAGCCTTAATGTGACTGTGTTTGTGATGGGCAATCTGTGGGGCTTGGGAATGAGAGGAGGCATAGTGATGACAATACCCAGTTTAAATGGCTACCTTGGTAGATGATCATAATCAGTTATGATTATGATGTTTATGATTTTAATTA
This sequence comes from Platynereis dumerilii, assembly GCA_026936325.1. Classification (NCBI taxonomy): domain Eukaryota; kingdom Metazoa; phylum Annelida; class Polychaeta; order Phyllodocida; family Nereididae; genus Platynereis; species Platynereis dumerilii. The sequence continues at coordinate 1,147,826 of JAPTHN010000052.1, read as the reverse complement.
TGAGACTAGTTTACATTTTGATACCCAACTGATCAACCCCACACACTCAATCATCCTGTCAGGGCTAGGACTTAGCTGGAATTTCAATTGTCATCACACGATGGTAATTTCCCAGACTGATTATGGTGACTCTAAGAATGGAGGTGTCTTCACAACTCCATTAAATATTAATTTCAGGAAATATTAATTAGTATACTTTGTGCCTTTGTGGTCTCTAAAACTTGACAGAAAAGCATTTTGATGCATTCTCTTTGTTACTAATATAATTACTCTGGAGTTCCTGCCTGAACATTTAAAACAGTTTAGAGAAATCGGGCCATTTCATTTTCAAACACAAAGCATTCTTATTTTGAGTTCATAAGGCCACACATAATTGATTCTTAGCTTCGCGGACCCGCCAAAACACAATAGATTTCCTGCCGATGAAAAAAAAATTTTTTTTTGACATTATAAACAATTTTTTTTTTTTGTTCTACCGACCGACCCTAGAAAAAGTGCCTTGAGAGGATCCGAGAAGCTAAAGATCAACAAGCACTCTTAGAGGTGCAGAACCGGCCATGCTGCACATGTTTTTCATGGCCATAATCAATTCTCCCTTTTGTCAAAAAAGTTAGACACATACTGAATTGCACTTTAAATGGTGACGAGCAATCCAGTGCAGTTAAAGGGGTCCATTTTTAACAGCAATTGACAATATTGATTTGAAAGAGGTAAATACAAAGAAATGGAGTGTTCAATCAACACCCTGTAATTATACACAATTTAGCTTGTTGCATTTGCGGTTTTGGTTCTCTTATACATGTATGCAGTGAGCCAGTGACACTGGGTTCCAATACACAAGAAAATGGCGGCACATAATCAGACTGATCTACCCAGCGCTAGCCGTCAGAGGGGGTGTTTATAAATCTATTAAAATGGAATTTAACTAAAAAAAGACACCATACACACAATCTACATTGTCATCAATGGAAAATAAACATAAAATAAACCATTGGAATGGCCTGGTTGGGCCAGGAGGCTTGTGATTCACACCTGATGGATATCACTGCATTACCGTCCTATGCATAGGATGCATGGCTGGTAATTATGTGTGGCCTAATGCTCGTCGGCGAGTACAGTTTGTATAAGTACTTACCTCAGGTCTGGACCACTACTAGTTAACTTGGACAGGACAATAAACAGCGTTTCCAAGTAGCATTCAAAAAGTTTCTCCTTCAATTTTGCCACTTGTTTTTTCTTTCCTTGGTCCTTTTCCAACTCGTCTTGTTCTTCAGCTTGATAGGAAGTGTAGCTCTCTTCTACATACTCCTTGAAGTCAGTTAAGAAGTGCTTCAGGACAAGCTGCGCTATTCTGTAACAAGATAAATATATAGAACTATGTAGGTTTAATCCTGACCTTTGGAAATTCATATAGTCAATAATTTCAAGCTTTGTAACAAAGGTCTTTTTTTTACTCACAGGGAGCTATCGTCCTTTACTCCTTGTCATATTTGTATATATATATATAATTTATTATATTTAAACACATAAATTCTGAGGAAGAATGTGATAAAATTTGCACTTGGGACAAGTTGCATGGCACTTTGAGCATGTTGAGTAACCAAGATCCAAAATTGACTGAAATGTGACAATTCAAAGGTCTACAGTTGTTTGCCTATTTTTAGCAATTTCTGTCTTTTCATGTTCACTTTAATGAGCCTCTGTCAAAGGATTACCCTCGATCAAAAATTGGATTACCCTCCTTTCTCCAGACAGACACTTTTGGATTACCCTCGGCCTTGTCTTTGTCAAATTTTGGTCATTTTCATGAATTATGCTTATGTTTAATATCAATGAATGGAGCATCCCAGACTCAAACCCATTTGTAGTATCAATTCCAGCCCAAACTCATATATATATGTTATGCATGCACGTTTCACGAAATAATGCCAAAAATCTGAAAAGGTGCACTCTAGATACAGTCATGAAGAGCACGGCCGAGGGTAATCTGGATTACCCTCGGCCGTTAGCCCCCAGTGAAATTACAGCGTATGATGAATAACAGCAGCTGAGCATCCTCGAACTTCATTCTCAGCAGTGTTTTCTGGGTTGCCTTACTAGCCCAACAATTGAGGAGGAAAGTAGCTTTTTCCAGGGTTTTTAGGTTGTCAAAAAAAAGGGTTTTTGCAATAAAATTAGGGTAACGGTTTAGGCTAAACCAGAACCGCAAGCGGTCAGCCATTTTGAAGTGGCCATTTTGATTGCCATCTTGAATTTCTCAACATGTTCTCGATTCATACCCACAGTGCAATACCTGTACCAAATTTCATAACTGTGAGATATTAAGGTCACAATGGGCAGTTCAAAAATGAAGAAAGATGGCTGCCAAAATGGCCACCACAAAATGGCAGCCATCTTGGATTTTTCGACATGTCCCCGATCCATACCCATAGCCCCATACCTTACCAAATTTCATAGTTCTCTAAGTGGAAAAATAAGGTTACAAATTCACACTTACAAAAACCTTAACCGGGACAACGATGACGACGACGCCGGTTGAGTGACGACAATAGCTCTTTCATTTTCAAAGAAAACAGACAAGCTTAAAACGGGGAAAACCCTTTTTTTTAGGATTGGTTGAGAGGACTGCTTTATTCGTCGGTGCAGGGTTACGGTAAAAAATCAAGTTGGGCTGCCTGACTACCCCTACTATATAACGGAACAACGGAACGTCGGATAGTTATTGTCACTTATTGTAATGATGATGAAATTCACTCACTTGACAGCCTCATCTTCTGAATATGTTGCATTTTCTATTTGGAAGTCTAACAATTCAGAAACTTTGGTGAATATTTCTTCATCAAACAACCCGTTGATCATCTTCTCCACTCCTGGAACGAAGAACACTCCAAGGACGTCCTCCAGCTTCTTCTTGACGCTCAACCTGAATAAGTAAAACAGCTCACCTTTAACATTCAAATTCCATCCCAAGTGTAGAAGAGAAAACCCTTCTAATGTTATCATGACAGTTTTCGTGAGTATTAACCTATACCCAGGAAAATTAAGCTGTCTCTTCGTGATTGAGAATCAAAATTTATCTATTTCCTTTTCAGAAAAGAGTTTCCTTTTGAATTCAACCTGAATAAGTAAAACCGCTCACCTTTAACATTCAAATTCTATCCCAAGTGTTGAAGAGAAACCCCTTCTAATGTTAGCATGACAGTTTTCGCGAGTCGATTCATCTATACCCAGGAAAATAAAGCTGTCTCTGCGTGATTGAGAATCAAAATTTATCTATTTCCTTTTCAGAAAAGAGTTTCCTTTCGAATTTGAATTTTTGAACTTCACCAAAAAAAGTCCCATGTCATTGATACCAAGGCAAACCAATTTGCAATTTGCTCTGTTGTTGCAGTGATTGCTGTATAAAGCAATCTGCAGATTCTAATTGCAATTCTGGAAGTTCTTGAACTTTACTTGACACTTCAAGGCCTTGATGACCATTACATGACAGGGTCTAATTGCTATGTCATAGTGTGGATTGCAATTTGAAGTTTGCCTTGTGGACTGTACAGTACACTGTGGTCCTGTTGTCTTTTACATAAACATGATAAGTAATAAGACTTCTAAAGTTCTGGCATTTCACATCTATTTTTTGCCAAGGCTACTTGCCATACATGACAGTGCAGGCCTGCAGTTCTCTAGAATAATTATCTATCTAAATAAAAGTGTAACCCAGTGGCACATTCGTCACTTGGGGTCCCACCTCCGACACCATCAAAATCACCCCATTTGAACGTCCTCCCTATTCACACTACCCAATATCCATCAAAACATTCCTATTTTTCATATCCATGTCATTAACTCCCCACATCACAGTAATTTCTCCTTTCAAACAAACCCAATTTCAGCCCCCTCTTCCCAACCTGGATCAGCCTCTGCTTGCCTGGACTGTGCACTTTTGTCTAAGGTCTTCAACAATCCTGGCAATCCTCACACCATTTATTATACACATTTGCTCTTTTTCCAAACATGCCCTTCAGATGAACCTACATCTGAACCAATTCTTGATGCCCCTTTTCCTTCGATTCAAATGTCCATGGAGTGATACAACAATCTAGCAGGATCCAGCATTTCGCGCCCTTTCGTGTGTATATATAATTCATGGCAAGCAAACTAAAACAAACAAATGTGTCATTCTCTGTCTAATTAGGGCCTGTGTGTCAATCAATGGCCATTACTTTTCTTCTATGATATCTTGCCTTCATTTAACACCTTCTGCATCAAAATTACATTTTGATCAATGTGCATAAATAGGTCATAGGCTTTCAGCCAGGCTCCCCAGGTGATACAGCTTGAATAGTTTCTCTGAAAAAAATTCATGAAAATTCGAGTGTTTTGTCAAATTTTTTAAGTTCAGAAATTCAAAGGTTTGTTACTCAATCAGGCTAAACCTAGAGACTTGCAATTAAGCAACATGTTTTTAGTTTAGCCCAAGTGTTATAAAGCATTGTTTCAGCCACCTCCGTGAATATGCCTCCATTTCACAGGTTGTTGAAAAAATCTGAACATTGCAGTTATTTCACATTTTTGTTGTGAAATTTCTGAGACTGTATTACTTGGGATTTGTGCTTTGTGGTGAAAAATCTTGATTCTGGTAAATTTTCAAGGCATTCTGAATCATGAGGCGTTTTTTGAATTGATACAGAATTACCTTATGGAAGAACAGACAGGCTCCGACATAGGAAGCTGAATTTTTGCTGAGAGTAAAATTTATTTTTTAATGCCAACCAAAAGTTTCAGTAAATTTTTGGTCCAATAACAATTAAACATTGCAATTAGCATGTCAAGTGATCAAATATTTTTAGGGGCAATGTGAAGTATTTCTCAACATTAGGGTGCATCAGTTGCCCCAACTTTCAAGGAGAAACCTTGCCAGTTGCAGGAATGTTCCTTTTATGCTAGAAACACATTGTGTAAAGTTTCAGAAAAATTGGACGACATTTAGGGGTGGCACACTTGCATTGAAGTTTCTGGGATTTTTGCATTTTCTGCCGTTTTATCGGTTCCGCGGTTTGTTATATTTCGTTGGTTATTAATCCAAGAACATTAAAAATGATATCATGTTGCAGCTCTGATCAAGAGCTTCAATTTGAATACCAACATGATGGGTATATGACTAAGAGAACTATTTCATGGTCACTTGCAATTTTGCAAATTGAGGCATGTGCTGATGTAAACATAATAAATTATACAACAAGGTTCCTAAATCTTTGTGGGTTTGTTACAAACTAACAGACACATGAATTTATGCAACAAACATTTGTGTTTTGCTTTTGCAATTATTCTGTATTTTTTATGTGATTGTATTGGAGCATATTCTGTCAAACATGTAAGTCTTGTAAGACTGAAAAAGAAAATCACTGAAATAATATAATATAGATTAGTTGCGTCTAATTTCTGATAACAAAAGAGACACTAGAGGCAGTGCAAATAAACCTGCATGGTGTTTGAAACAGGGGCTCAATGGACAGACCAATCTGCATGTTTACAAAAAAGTAAAAAGGATTGATTCAACAAAAATTTAGCGGGTGAGGAGCCTGGCGGTGTCATATTTAAAAGCCATTTAGTTGGCTTGTTAGACTGTAACAGCTTGGTTGTTTTAAATGGCTTTGAAATTGAGTATGTTATATTGAAGAATCTATATATCTACATATATATGACTGGTAAGACTCTCTCGGCCATTACATGTGTGCATCGGAAGACAAATCAGTACTTTTGACTTTGGCTGTAACTCGGAAAAGTTTTTTTTGGTCGTTTTTCACAACTGAGTAATATGGACAGGGGAGATGCTGCACTGGTGATTCAATTGAACTCAGATCTCCCAACTTATAGCAAAAGATGAAAGACCTGTCTTGTTCAGAATGATTCCTTTGTATCTATTTGGAATGGTTAGTAAATGAACATTGATTTTATAAAAGTTATGAAAACGTAACATATATATATATAAGCCTATATGATTGAAATCTAGGTATAGAGCTCTAAAAAACACCAAAAGTGATCTGGTAAAAGACAATTTTCCTCTAGCAGTTATCATAATCTTTGGATTAGTAAAACAGAAGGGAAAATGTAATTGATCTAATATAATTTAGACTATAAGACAAATCCCATGCCCACGTCACTGTGGATGAGTGTCCTCAATTGGACCATTTCGAAGGTATTGAGCCATTTGCCTATAGACAAAGGTTTAACCTCAGTATTGCAGCACAATACATTTTAACTTATATTTTTATTGTTCAGTACATTCCCATTTTATTTCCCAAAAAATATAAGTTTGGCACACCAAGCCTTTGAAGTTAGCAACAATATTCGATCTTGCGCCCAATTTTCAAATGCAACATATAGTGAGCAAACTTAAATGTTATGGATAAAAAATATACACTTGACTGAGGTGCCCTTTAATGGACTTTGTATCTGAATATCCCACTTGACATAATTATTATTATAATGGTAATGGAATTACATCAATTTATCATTTATTTTTAGGTGCACAACATTTGCTAATGTCAGAATTAAATTTTGCTGTAATGTGTGTATAACTGAAATGGATGTTTTAATTGGGGATATGGCTTCCTGGTACTCAAATTAAAGCTCTCTTTCTCCTCTACATCATGGTACCTGTTATATTGTTCTAGAACAATTAGTAAGTGAATTATTACATACCGCAGATTCTCAAATAGACATTTTTCATCAAAATCAGGACAAACTTTGGGGCATGTGTGCCACCCCTAGGCATGTTCCGATTGTTCTGAAACTTTGCAAGACATGTTCTTTTGGCAAAAGGAACAATATTGGAGAAGGCAAAGGTAATCAGGCAACTTTTTAATTTTTAGGGGGCAACTGATGCACCCTACTCAACATGGGCAAATTTTGTCACAATTTGAATTGATTTGGAATGAAGTGGACAACTAGGCAACCGGCTATGGTTTGTGATACTAAAATCTGCTGTCAAAACAAACTCTCAACATATGCAAAATAAATCACAATTTTGTGTCACATGAAGTTGGGTAGAGGGGTCTTAATTTTTTATATTTTACTGAAGTAGCTGAACTTCAACCCTTTGATCTGTTTAGGTTGCCTAAGAAACAATTACATGGTTGGCTCATGACTATTTTAAAATTCACAAACTGGATGGTCTCTCAATCGCATAGCTTTAGGAGTATGGTTTCAAAGCAGTTGAACCTACTGTCAGTACTGAACCAGAATTAGATAAAAATTTCTGGAGAAAAAATTCCTGCCGCCTCTCAGGCACAAGCATTTTGATCATTTCCCAGCCCTCCCGCTCTATGGCCAGCATGATGTTTACCTCCTTAAACAGCAAAAGGAGAGTGGGTAAGTCTGGGCAATTCCTTTGAATCAACAACCTTGCATGGCTGTACCTCATTGTACAACATTACAGCAGGGCGATCGATTCAGAGGATTTGCCAACCTTGGTGTGTCTGTAGTGGTGATGAGCACCAGTGGCCGTGGTCTAATGCAGTGTTGTGATTAATTGTAATGCCTGTGCTCCGAGGCACTGTTTCAAGATTTTTATATTTGGCAAGAATATATTCTTCTTCTACATCTGAAAAATCGAATGAACGACAAACCAGGACTGTCTTTGAGTTATCAGTTGCCAAAACCATCATCAGGTGGGCAAAAGTATTACATTTGTTGAACATATATTGTGGGGATTATGCAGTTCAACATAATTTAGCACAAAAGGGTGAATTTGATCACTGCACAAATTCAGATTGATCACTGCACATTTCAGATTGATCACTGCACATTTTGGGATCGTTGCACGCTTATTTTATACCCTGCTAAAATGGCTCAAATACCTACTTGCAATGGGTTTTCTAGTTGATATTATCATTACAGAAGGGCCAGTCAAGGACAGTGGCTCATCCTCCCTCTACGTGAGCTGAGGGAAAACCCATACTACTACCACAACACTGCACTTACCATTCACGGCCCTTGTCAGGTCTGGCAAATAGTAGTTTGGTCAGGAGAAGGAAATCCTGGCGAAGAGTTGGATCAAAAATGAAGTTGTTTTCAATAATATATTTCGTGACATTAAACCCTTTATAAACATCAGATCCATGTTTATCGTTCCACGTTGACGGAGGAGGGCCTTTCACCTGTTGAATGCAATGTCTTTGAGTCTTAAAGTCCAGGCAACTCCCATCCGCACACGAATCATTCACGTTCGATTTTTTTTTCTTAGCACCAACTTCATCATCGGGATGTGCGCTGTCGCTGGTATAAAAACCTGTCAATTCATCTCCTCTGGCACTAGCAGCCATTTTTCCTGCAGTCCTCTCCTCTTCCATTGACCTGTTTAGGCTGACGAGCTTGGCTCTTGGCGGGAATATAGCTCGTGCCCGGGGTATTGCGTTATAGCGAACCTGGGCGAATCCTGGCGAACCCGGCCTGAAATCCAGCAATAAACTATTCCAATTAAGTTTCAGAACGTTCCTTTAAATAAAAACCTTGAAACCTTGAGATGTGCAAGAGGTGTTGTCCGAGATAACCCTTACATGAATCTGTACTTTAAAGGCTTCAAAATGGTCAGGTTCGCCAGTTGCAAACCACTGCTTGATCAATCGGGTTCTTAACACCAGGTGTCGCCTGGGCAGGACAAGTTTGACTGAGATGCCTCTGGTGACAAAATTACAAAACAAGTATCAGTGACAATCAGAATGGGTTTAGGGGCCGACCAGATGATCTTTGGGGGGGGGGGGGCTATGGATATTTGGTGAAAAAAAAAGATTGTTTCCCACTTGACACTGAAAAAAAAAGTTTGTTCAGCACATGGAAATAAAAAAAAAAGTTTGTTTCCACCTGTAGCTAGGGTACCGCAATGTTAAAATTCCGATAAAAAAGTTTGTCACGAGTACGTATACGAAAAAAATTGTTTGTCGACGCGCCGCGAACGAAAAAAAAAGTTTGTCCCGGGGATAAAGTCCATAGCCCCCCCCCCAACTATCGTCTGGTCGGCCCCTTATTCAACATGATTCAACAGCATAGGCGTAGGAGGCTGGGGGGAGAAACATTTTTCGGGCAGCAAAATTTAGGTAAATTTATCCTTCTGTCAAGTGAGTGAATTTCAATTTTTAAAAAATATTTACCTGCGCCATTCTCCATAATACAGAGATTTGGGCAATACAGCGCAGCTCACCAAATTAATTTTGCTGCCTGACAAAAAAATTAACTGCATCTTTCCATTGAATTTGGGTCCCATCAGTCACCATTGCCCAAAAATCGTTTGGACAAATGTTTTACGCACAATATATATGCAGTTTGGCGATAAAACCCTTCTTCAACAGCCCAAAAAACTTGCCCAACTTTCGAGTTCCAAAAAGTTTTTAGAAATAATTTTTTGGGCAACAAAAAAATTTAGTAAACTTTACCCTACTGTCAAATGCAGGATTTCAGCAAAACACAATTGAATTATACCTGCCCTATCCCCCAAAGTCGGGTACCCATGTTCCATTGCCTAAAAAATAAAAACATTTGGTGATTAAAGTTTGAGCTATAAATTCAGTCTACATTCAATTTTTACTGCGCCAAATGAGTTACATCTTCTTCTGCCCAATAGTTTTTAGAAGTAATTTTTTCAGCAACAAAATGTTGGTTATCTTGCTCTTCTGTCAAATCCTCAAGTTTCATCAAAAAAGAAAAAATTGGAAAAGATAAATGGAGCCTTCAGTTGGAGAATAATTTTGGTAAACCCACTACTGTCAAACACATGAATTACCTGACCCATTCCCAAAAGTCAGGGTCCAATGCTCCATTGCCCGAAACATTTAGATAGAAAGTTGAGCTATTAAACTCAGCCGACATTTTACTGAATCAATTGAGTTGCACCTTCTGGTACCAACATTTTTGAGCAATCATTTTTTGGGAAACAAAACTAAAGTAATCTTGTCTTAAGGTCAAATGCATTACCGAAAAAAAAAAAAAAATTGGAAAACAGTCTTTAGCTGTAGAATAATTTTAATTAACTTGCCCGACTGTCAAATGCATGAATTAACTGCCCCATTCCCAAAAGTCAGAGTCCAATGTTCCATTGCCCTAAAAATGTATTTTTTGGTCAGTAGAAAGTTAGGCTATTAAACTTCACCTGACTTTTACTGTAACAACTATGTTACCCTATTTTTCAATCCATTTAATTAAATTGATTTAAATAAAGAAAAATCCAAGAAAGTTTTGCATTACTTTATAATACGTGCTAGGTAGATGATTCCGAAAGAAAGTTCTGCAGTAGCAGAACCGATTCTGCAGTGACTTCCTCGCAGAGTTGCAAATGTCTACCCCTCTCTTTACATTGCCATGCATTGCAGAATTTGACACTGAAGTCACCATGATTTCTGTAAACAATGCTTTGAAAGATGAAAAATTATAAATTACTATATATCATATTTACAAAACAGAGAGTCGATCTGCTATATTATTTCGACTTTTTGGTATCTCAAAGACTACTTGATGATATGATAGAGAGAAACCCAGGCTTAGAAAAGAGTGTATGGTCTATGGATGATAAAGAGGAGAGAATTATAGAGCCCACAGTGTGTAACACATTTACCCGATATGTGGGATCTTTTACTTTTCCAGCAAAGAAGGGCTTAGATTGACCGACATTTCCCAATATATTTTTGCTCAACCTAATTTTGTTACTGCATATATATATCACTTTAAAGCATATAATTATACATTTCTGGCAAATCTGACTTAATTATTCAGTGAATCAGTGGAGACCGAAATTTATTTGCATCTGACATAGGCCTACTTTGTATACATTTTCAATTGGCTTCAGCTGTTAAGCCAACTTCTGAGGTCAAAGATAATTCAAAAATCATATTCAAAATCTAAAATTTGCTAAATTGCTTTTAGACTGGCTTGCATTGTTGTGACATTCTTGTAAAATACAATTTGTCTTATATGTACAATGTACACAAGTTACTGATGTACATTTAGATTAATAGAAAGATAGATAGCTTTATGACAGAATCTGATAGAAGATTTTGCATTTATCAATGATGGATTGGAATATAATTGCAAAATAACTAAAATTTAAATTTTGAAATAAAGCATATGTATGCACATGAATCTTTGGATGCTTGTTGGCCATTCCAAATCTCTGATGGCACAATTAATCATAAAATATGTTTATAACTGAAATAATATTTTTTGGGCATTTAAAAGAAAAACAATTTGGGCAGCACTGGTCAGCCCCCCCAAAATTAAGTGACCTCCTACGCCTATGTTCAACAGGATAATTCTATAAAATAAATCAACCATCCACACTAACTGATTTTTAGCTTCAGCGGTTCGTGAAGGTATTGTTATCACTTGGGTAAAATGTTGTCCGTCCGCCGGGCGGGCGGGCGGATAGATCGTTTCCGGGCCTGCACTCGGCCTCTATTGTATGTACATGGATGAAATTTGGTACACATATAGCCTGTATGGTCTAGTTATGCCTTTTGATGGTCTGGTGGATAGATATATCATACTTTTTGAAATAATTAAAAAAATATAAAAATTATTTTTGTTTGTTTCCGGGCCAAGACTCAGTCACTATTGCATGTGCATGGATGAAATTCGGTACATATGTGGCCGATATGGTCTAGTTATCTAGTTGTGCCTTTTGATGGTCTCATTGACATATATTCTATACTTTTTGAAAAAATGAGAAAAAATATAGAGATATATATTTTTTTGTTTTCGGGCTAATATTCGGTCACTATTGCATGTACATGGATGAAGTTTGGTACGCACATGGCCTATATGGTCTAGTTGTGGATTTTGAAAGGTCTGATGGAAAATATATAGCCTACTATTTGAAATATTGACAAAAATTATAATAATTTATTTTTTGTTTCTAGCCCAAGACTCAGTAACTATTGCATGTACATGGATAAAGTTTGGTTCAAATATGGCTTATATGGTCTAAAATTAGTTGTGCCTTTTTAAGTTTTCATGGTCTAACTCATAGATATTCTATACTTTTTGTAATATTGAGAAAAAATATTCAAAATAATTTTTTTCATATTGGAGCCAAAACTTGCCAACTATTGTATATACAGCAATGACGTTTTTCACACATATCATCTATACAATTTAGCAATGCTCTTACTCGTGTATTCAACACTTTTTGAACGACTTGAAAAACTTGAGAAAAAAATGATGTTCAGCATTATATTTTTACCTTCAGCGAACGAAGTTCAAAGAAGGTATTGTTATCACTTTGGTCTAAAGTTGTCGGTCCGCCGGGTGGGCGGTCAGGCGTCCGGCGGCGGGCGGATGTATGGTTTCCGAGCCAGAACTCAGCCCCTATTGCATGTATACGGATGAAATTTGGTACACATATAGCCTGTATGGTCTTGTTGTGCCTTTTGTTGGTCTAATTGATGGATATTTGTACTTTTTCAAATATTGAGAAAAAAAAAATTTTTTTTTTTTTTCGTTTCCGGGCTAGAACTCAGCCCCTATTGCATGCACATGGATGAAATTTGGTACCTATATGATAAAGGTGTGCCTTTTGAGGGTGTGATTCATGGATATTCTATACATTTTGAAATATTGATAAAAAAATATTAAAATTATTATTTTTTGTTTCCAGGCCAAAACTTGGACATCATTGCATGTCCATAGATGAAATTTGATATGCATTACCTATATAATGATGGTCTGCTTGATAGTTATTTCTTATGCTTTTTTTTAAATATTCTGACCCAAAGCTCACAACCTATTCTTTTTTTATTCATGAAACTCCATAATATGTGTAAATTGGTCCAGTAAGGCCTTTCCATCGTTCAACATACCCTGGCAGGCAGGCGGGCATATGGCAGGGAATATAGATGATTTCAGACCAACATCGGGCCACTATTGCAAAATACTACAAGCAATTTGCTTCACATCACTTTTATGGTGTCCTTTAATGGTGTTTTTTTTTTCGCTGAAGGTTTTCTGCTGCGCAGCCTATGTTTACATTAGGCTAATATTTGAATTGATCACAAGTCCTCTTTTCTTCTTTTTGTTAATTTTGTCGTTCTCTCTGTTCTCTTTCTCTTCGTTTGATGTGGTTTCTTTCCTCCGTGTTTAGGCGTCAATGCTGGTCTTTTCCCCTCCGTTGTTCTTGTTACTCTGTTATAGATATCTTTCATGTGGTCCAGGAATTTTTTGAAATGTTTCTGTCTCTTTTCTTGGCTCATGCCACACCAAATGTCTCTGCTCCTGACATATTTTTTGAACTGAGCCTCAAGGACAAAGTCTCCCATGTCCAGGAGACTTCGTTTCACTTCTCGGTATTGTAACTCAACAACATTGTGTATCATTTCGAACAGAGACGCTAGTATTTGGGCCTTCCATTGTGTGGCCTGCTTCAGGACATGATTGAAACTTTCACAATTATTGTTTGTCCAATCCATTTTCAGGTTGACGAAGCCGGTTTTCTGAGTTGTCTTAAAGTTGTCCTGAAGCAGGCCTACAATCCGGTTGTTGAAGTAACAAAGAAAGTCACTCGAAATGTCAGAAATTGTCTCTATTGCCGACTCAATTACACAGTCAGACATTAACTGGTCGGTTGCTTTGGAAACTCAATTTTTCCCGAATATCACCTTCAGGAGTGATCTTGCTACGGTCATCACTTTTTACCCCACATTTGTCCTGTAAATAGTCCATCACATTCTTTTTAAGATGCCTGGTACAGGACATCATGGAGGCTCAAGGAAAGGCCCACTGGAAGGCCAACCTGATAGCTTTTTCTTCGTCGCTTCCCAGCACCGGCTGTGACGGACTGTCATGAAGGATGCCAGCCAGGTGCTGGAAAAAGAGAAAGAAAGTGTCTGTATCGGAATTTCCATGCAGGCAGATCGATCCGGCAACAATGGGGTGATCGTTACTAGATCTCCTCTTCACAGCGAGGTATTTAAAAACGGTGCCAGTCACAGGTTGAAAGTCTTGTCAATGCCCAGCACTGTCGACTGAGCGCTGGGGGCGGAGCAACAAAATCTGCGTATGTCCGCTATCTGTTGCTCAGTGTACAGAATGGCAAATGGGATCTTGCCTGGTCGACGTAGCATGAGCTGTACGTAGCTTGATCCAATCTGTAACTCCTCAAGCTGTGCAACTTGACCAGCGAATGTACCACCAGGAAGGTGCATTTTGTCTTGAACATTTCATTAAGCGATATTGTGCATCGCGCACCTGCTCCTCGTTTCGGGGGCCGTCTATGATATCACAGGCTTGATATACGTCTCTGGGTCGCTTGGTTTTCACCTGTTCTGTGATATCGTCCAAGACAGCCCCCTTCATCCTAACATAGTTTCCCTGATTGAAAGCGTTCCCATGAGGCGCACCTCCAGGAAATTTGCCTCTGTATTCGTACAGGGCCACGGCCAGTTCATTATCCTGAATGTCTACCCACGTCACCCTCCTCTCGTATGAGGTGGACTTGGTAAGTTTAGAGTACGGTGGACCACCATAACTGTCTTTGATGAGGGCTGGGGTGTCAGTGGTACATAAACAGTCTTTTTGTTTTGCTGCCGTTCCCACCAATAGCAGTCATCTTTTAACACTATTCTCGACATTCAGACACCAGGGATGAAAATATAATAGTACTTTGAGGTTGGACCGCCACTTGCCCAAGCCCCACAGTCATCCCAAAACTGATTTTTCTCGCCTTTGCTGCGTCTCTCGAGTTTGATGGATTCTGCACCACAAAGTATCTGGTCTCTTTGATGCCACGTGGCACATACTCGGGTACATTTTCATCAGCATTCACAAGTGGACTGATGACATCCGCTAACGGCAAAAAGTTTGCTATAGTCTTAGCACTAGGTGGTAGCTCTCAACCACCCTTAGCAATCACAGCCACTTGTCCATCACAGCTGCTATCAACTGAGTCATCTGACTTGTCAACAATCGATGCACTAATATTGTTCATGGTACTCTTAACAGTACTTTTATGTTCCTCTTCACTAGCTTCACTAACATTGTTCACATGACTGTTTACAGTACTGCTCTGTGGTGAAACAATGCAACAGACTGTTCCTCTTCACTAGCTTCACTAGCTTCACTAACATTGTTCACATGACTGTTTACAGTACTGCTCTGTGGTGAAACAATGCAACAGACTGTTCCTCTTCACTAGCTTCGTTAGCTTCACTAACATTGTTCACATGACTGTTTACAGTACTGCTCTGTGGTGAAACAATGTAACAGACTGTTCCTCTTCACTAGCTTCACTAGCTTCACTAGCTTCACTAGCTTCACTAGCTTCACTAACATTGTTCACATGACTGTTTACAGTACTGCTCTGTGGTGAAACAATGCAACAGACTGTTCCTCTTCACTAGCTTCACTAGCTTCACTAACATTGTTCACATGACTGTTTACAGTACTGCTCTGTGGTGAAACAATGCAACAGACTGTTCCTCTTCACTAGCTTCACTAGCTTCACTAACATGACTGTTTACAGTACTGCTCTGTGGTGAAACAATGCAACAGACTGTTCCTCTTCACTAGCTTCGTTAGCTTCACTAACATTGTTCACATGACTGTTTACAGTACTGCTCTGTGGTGAAACAATGTAACAGACTGTTCCTCTTCACTAGCTTCACTAGCTTCTCTAGCTTCACTAGCTTCACTAACATTGTTCACATGACTGTTTACAGTACTGCTCTGTGGTGAAACAATGCAACAGACTGTTCCTCTGCACTAGCTTCACTAGCTTCACTAACATTGTTCACATGACTGTTTACAGTACTGCTCTGTGGTGAAACAATGCAACAGACTGTTCCTCTTCACTAGCTTCGTTAGCTTCACTAACATGACTGTTTACAGTACTGCTCTGTGGTGAAACAATGCAACAGACTGTTCCTCTTCACTAGCTTCACTAGCTTCACTAACATTGTTCACATGACTGTTTACAGTACTGCTCTGTGGTGAAACAATGCAACAGACTGTTCCTCTTCACTAGCTTCACTAGCTTCACTAACATGACTGTTTACAGTACTGCTCTGTGGTGAAACAATGCAACAGACTGTTCCTCTTCACTAGCTTCGCTAGCTTCACTAACATTGTTCACATGACTGTTTACAGTACTGCTCTGTGGTGAAACAATGCAACAGACTGTTCCTCTTCACTAGCTTTGCTAGCTTCACTAACATTGTTCACATGACTGTTTACAGTACTGCTCTGTGGTGAAACAATGCAACAGACTGTTCCTCTTCACTAGCTTCACTAGCTTCACTAACATTGTTCATGTGACTGTTTACAGTACTGCTCTGTGGTGAAACAATGCAACAGACTGTTCCTCTTCACCAGCTTCACTAACATTGTCACTAATATCTGTGCACTTGAACGGCCTGCTCATTGGTAAAGAGTCTTCGCATGTCGGGAAGCTAATATCTGACAGTTCATGCAGGTCTGATCTGAGATGTCAGGATTGACTCTTCGGGAGTCGAGGTCTTTATCTTGCGTGGTGGTCTTTTGCAGGGGAGGATCCAGAAAATTCCGGTGGGGGGGGGGGGGTCTATCGGGCTATCGTGTCGCAGAACGCATAATTCGCGACATAATGCGACTGCGTGCATATAAAATTAACATGTAAAAATATATAAATTTTGGTCTCCCCCCCCCTGGCGTCCGTCCCGGGTCTTTTGACGACATTCATAGGTGAATGGAGTAGCCTGGCCAACGGTTGACTTGGCTGCAGGCTTTAGAGTTGGCCATTCCTCATCTTCTGAGACGAGGTCTACGACTGTATCACTTGATGCTGAGCCACCACTTAGAACGACAAAGTGGTTTGGTCGGAAATCACCAACTTTTTTCGGTACAAAAGTGGTGGTCCACATCATCACTATGGCAGGTGACTGAATTGAGCGAACAGCCCGACCAAAGATAGTTCTGGTTAGTGGGCCTGCCAGGAACCCTGCATCCAAAGTTGGTGGACAGTAGGACCGACTGACAGATCGGCACTGGCAGCATACAGCAACATGGTCTCTGCGTAAGCACCAGGAGTTGCTACAGCCTGAACTAGTTTTGCATACGAATCATGCAATAAGCGATTGTCTTTAATTAAGTCAACATAATCAGTGCCCTTTGTATCATAGTACGAGCGGTTCTCAATCAGTTCAATAGCAGTCAAGAGTCTTATCAGCAAGTGGTGGTCCTCCGAATCGTAAAGGCCACGCGATATGGCACGATGCACACAGTTCCCATCGCCGAGTACTGTCAGTGGGATGCGAGATTGCAGAATCATTCACGGGGTGCATCAAGCGCAAGACTCCTGTTGCAGCAGAGTCTTGTGATCCTTCGATACGACGGGACTCAGCAAGCGGGACAGGCAACGTGACCTTGTAGGACTCCAACAGCAGTCTCTCGCTCCGAACAGCCAGCAGCAAATCTTTCTCAGCTGAGCGAACTCTGAAATATATAAAGAAGAAATATTAGTTTAATTTATCTCACAGACTGTAATTAACAGGCCAAAACCCATCATAATTATGCCTAATCACACTCTCATCTAATACATCAAGGACTATCACAAGTCTAATCATTGAAATTCACGTACATATCCAGTATTTGTATTTATGACACATGTATCTTGATGATATTCCGTTGTCCAATAAAAAAATATATAGCCGTATATAGTATATATATAGTATATAGCACAAATCATGTGAATATCGAGTATTTACAATCACAATCAACATTGGGTGACCATTTAATATCAAGGGGGGGGGGCTTGGAGTTTTTTTGTTTTTTAAATAAATTATTCTTGCTCAGTTTTGTTGAAATAAATATATCTGTATTAATATTATACAGTTATCGCACAGCACCGAGTGCAATATCAGTTTTTATGGCAATGCTAAGAAAAGGGCTGGAATTTTGATGTCAAAACTCTTTTTGTGCTTCTTTTGACCTGCATATTTAAAATGTATCTCGTTGAAGATATAAATATTTCACCCACAAATTTTTTTTCACACTTTTGGAATCCATGGATGACATATTTGATGATGGGTCTTCTTTAGTTTTTTTTTCTCATACTTTGTAGCAGACTTAACTTCACTTAAGAGCTAGAGCGAATGGGGGGAAAAAAACTGTTTTTCGGCCTCTTAATGCTTTATTCTGATTCAACAAATAACATAAACATCACAAAAAAGTTAATATCCACTTAGCCCTTGGATATGCGTGTCTTTTTGCCACCACAATCATTTTTGTGGCCGAGGGACCTCGGGCCCCTTGTCGTCATCAATGGTTTTTATGTCAACAAATGGCAACAGGAAATGGAAATATTAAATTGTTGTGGGGACAAAAACGTTTTATGGATAAAATGGCACACCAAAGTGATGACCCCAAATGATCACACAGCTGTTGAAGATTTGCACCTCCTGACTGTACACACCACCTGTGTAACAATTACACTGTAACCAACGAAGTACTTAAATATTACAAAGCAACATTGAACACCTACCTCGCCAAAAACGACTTCACGCGCATGCGCAGGTGAGCACGCTGTAAACAACGTTACTGCAGTGGCAGGCAAGCACACTGTAAAAGGTGTACATGACCAAAGGCAAATCTGGTATTTATGCTGCAGTCACTTGCTAGTTTGTGGTCACAAAAGGTGCAAACTTTGGGCTACTAGATATGATAAACTATTTGTTTATTCACACAGTTCTTCGTGTCAGTGTACATAACAGAGATACTCCTACGTCTTTATATTTGTTTGGTAAGCATAAATCGTTTCTAATACACAAAAATTAAAGAAAACATAATGTCTTGTGCTCAGGTATGTTATAGATGGCGCTGCATGTTCTTTCCCTGGCAGATCCATGAACAATAGTAATAGTGCATTTTAATGATTTTATCTTCATATATATATTGACCTAACAATCACAGTTAAGTTCAGTTGGTACTCCAGTTTACAACTTAAAATAGATATAGATGGACAGATGGGGGAGGGGGTAAAACTGAATTGCCCGAGGCCACGGTGCATGCATTGCATGCTATTTTTCTATCTATTTCCAGTGCTGTGCAGTCACTTTTTTTTTAAACTATTTGAAGCCAACAAACAATCTTGTTGCTGCTGCAAGTCTCAATTTGTTTTTCTTTTGAACCATATATTTAAAATGTATCTCATCAGAAATGGATAACTATTTTGGTTTCCAAAAATGATATACTTGGTGATGAATTTAATTTTCGATTTTTTCTAAAAACTTTATAGCAGACTTTAGACCTCTAAACACTAAAAAATCACCAAAAAATCGGCAAAAATGCCGTTTTTCGGCCACTTAATGCTTTATTATGATAAAACAAATAACATAGTCAACACAAAAAATAACGTGCAAGCACTTTAAGAGATGCTTGCTGATAGACTGCATATTATCTACCCTTCTGCCTGTCTGCTTACATAATTACACGGAACTATCTATCTCTCTATCCATATAAATGCTTTATATTTTGTCTTCTTTCCTTTCTCCATTTTTCTATCCTTCATTCCTTCCTTCTCTTAATCGTTCCTTTAGGCCTATTCCTCTCTTCCTTCCAGATTTGCCGGATTTAATCAATAGAATTTAAATCATTATTTAAATAACGATTTTAATGCATAAAAATCATGATTTATCTGACTTTAATCGAGTTATTTGATTTAAATCATGATTTAAACTAGAGTTTCGATCGGGACCGATGCGAAGGGAGAGTTCTCGCAGGGTGAGTGGGCGTGTTAGATTGATGTTAACTTTTCGTCACTTGAGCCGCTGATCGAAAGAAATAATGTGTATTTTTTATCAGATATTTCAATGTAACAACTGTGACTGTTGCATGTATACAGCACAAGCAACATGGGACTAGTTTGTGCACATTTTTGAGCACATTTTTTTAGAATTTTTCAGAAACTATATTATTCAGACAAGCAAATGGGGAAATTACACCACATGAGGTATCTGTGTAGCAAATGTCCTCCATATACATAGTACATGCACACTAGTGTCTCGGGTGACGGGGGTGTCTCGGGTTACGGGGGTGTCTCGGGTGACGGGGGCGTCTCGGGTGACGGGGGCCACGTCTCGGGTGACCGGGGGCACGTCTCGGGTGACCGGGGGCACGTCTCGGGTGACCGGGGGCACGTCTCGGGTGACAGGGGGCACGTCTCGGGTGACCGGGGGCACGTCTCGGGTGACCGGGGGCACGTCTCGGGTGACGGGGGCGTGTCTCGGGTGACCGGGGGCGCGTCTCGGGTGACGGGGCGCGTCTCGGGTGACGGGGGCGCGTCTCGGGTGACGGGGGGCTCGTCTCGGGTGACCGGGGGCACGTCTCGGGTGACCGGGTGCACGTCTCGGGTGACGTCTCGGGTGACGTCTCGGGTGACTTCTCGGGTGACGTCTCGGGTGACGTCTCGGGTGACGTCTCGGGTGACGTCTCGGGTGACGTCTCGGTTGACGTCTCGGGTGGTGGTGGTGGTGGTGGGGGGGGGGGCCCAACACAAGGTGGTAGTAGTAGTATGACAGATAATCTGCCCAACACAAGGCTACACAAGGCTATGCAGGTAATCTGGCCTTGGGGGATCTATTGCTGACGTCAGCAAACACCACTGGTAGCAATGGCCAGAGAAAAGTTTTTGGAGAAAAAAATTTCACTGTGAACCAACCGTGATTACACATGCCCTACCAACCACAACAACTTGAAATTACATAGCGTGTAGCCCAGACACTTAAGCCACCTGTTCTAGCCGTTCCCAAAGCCAAACAGGTACGTTAATTGCAATTTATCCACCTTAATAAGTGGGGTGTCCCAAATGCTCACGATACCTATCAGCTCTCTGCCAGAGGCGAGAGCTGAATAATTGGATATCTGTGGCAGAAAAATCCAAATGAATGTTTTTATGCATAGGCCTATATGGATGTTAGTAATAACACTGGAGAAAAGTGGACATAATTTGGTTGCCTTCAAAAATGAAGAGAAATACATAGCATTACATTAACATAATCTGTAGAATTATTGTGAATGAAAGATCTATGAGAGTAGACCTGTGGTAAAATTGCACTTGAAAGTGTGAAGTGCAATTCAGTCTTTTTGACATGAGTGTAGGCTTTGATATAGGGGAGACTTGCCTGAGATGGACCACTTAACATCAAACTCTGATCCACCTCAAAGAATGTGTGGTAGGATCATGTCTCAATGTAGAACAGACAATTCTGACACGTAGTTTGCGTTAAAAGCATCAGAATTGTAAAAACATGACTCATTTAGCCAATATAGGGCGTAGGTAAGTGGTCCGTCTCAGGCACAACTGTGGCTGAGATGGACCACCTTATCCATGAGATGGACCACCTGGTCCATCTCACACGAACGACCTGGTCCGTCTTACGCAAACTCAAGCCAGGAAATAATAATGGCATCATTGCAGCTATTATGACCTGCAGCAGCCAGCTGGTCATATAAGCAGGTTATCTGGTTGGTCACACTTTTTAGTGCCAGGGCTAGAAAAACTATGCTCAATGCATAGGCCTTGTCATAAAACCTGCTTTATAGTTCTAACTTAACCTTTAAAAAATCAAGTTACAATAAAAAAAATGACTCTTTCATGTACTACTGTTATTTAGGGTTTTTCGGTGGACACCCTACCTATATTGTTTTTTGATAGGCACCTTGTGACAGTCTTGGGTTTAGAGACAGCCCCCAGAATGTTGGCTTTTGGCTCAGCCATTTGTCACCACTAAGTCTTGATTACCTTGCCTTACACTGCAAGGGGATGTCTCAAAAGTATCATGACAATGGAGAAGACAGCCAGTGGGGTACCCCTCTACTGTTGGGATACCCATCTACTAGTGGGATGCCCATACAATGAGAAGATGGGGGACACCCAGTGCTATTATCATACAATGTGGATACCATCATGACAATGGAGAAGACAGCAAGTGGGGTTCCCACTACTGTTGGGATACCCATCTACTAGTTGGATACCCATTCAATAATGAAAGGACACCCAGAAGGATTCTCAGACAAGAGGGAAACCCCCATCATGACAATGGAGAAGACAGTCAGTGGGATACCCCTCTAACAGTGGGATACTCATCTACGAGTGGGATACCCATACAAGAAGGAGAAGATCAAGGAAACCCAGTGGGATTCTTATACAAGTGGGATATAATATAACCCAATTGTGACAATGGAGAAGACAGCCAGTAGGGTGCCCCTCTACTACTGCAACATCCCTCTATTTATGGGATACCCATAAAAGAATGAGAAGACAGGGGACATCCAGTGGGATTCTCATACAATTGGGATACCCCTATCATGGCAATGAAGAAGACAAACAATGGGGTACCCTCTAGTAGTGGGGGGGGGGGTTACTGGGCCAGATTTTGATGCGGATGTGCGGCACGCACTCTGACATTTGTACCCTACGGTCAGGTTTCCAGAGGCGGACTTTCATACCCTATGGTCACGTTATTATAAAGGCCCTATAGCTGATTATATTGACATAAAAGAGAAAAAGTCACCAGAAAAGGTATGAAAACTTAATTGCAATTAAGAATGATACCAAACTCTTGAAAGTTCAATCCAAATTAGACATTTCATTATTGCAGTTTCATAGGCAAAAACCACTGTGTGATGGCCAATTGAGAAGTGTACCCTACACTGTAAAATTTGAAATTTTGAGTTAGCTCAAATGATTGAGTGAGATGGTTGCACAATTTGTTTGAGCCGTGATAGCTTGTTGTTTTGAGTTATGATAATCTTTATGCTGTTATAACTTACAAACAACAAGCTATCTTGGCTCAAAGGAATTGTGCAACCATCTCACTCAATCAATTAAGCTAACTCAAAATTCAAATTTTACAGTGTATGGCCTCAGAAATAGACCGTATGGTCAGGAAATCCTCTTAAAAACCCTATCTTTTGAGCGGCACATAGGTAGTATTGACTTGACTGACTTGGGTTGTGCTGGTATACCCCGGATCAGCCGGGACAGGTCAACCACCATCTTTTGTGGAGGTAGCTGCACTTTATTTTTGGTGACCGCCGTATGATGATGTTGTAAGACCGACTTGCCTTATGTGACCCCCTTCCTAACGCACTAAGTAGTATTTTTAGTGTATTTTGCACCCTGAGGAGAGACCTTACCTCCACGAGAGACCGCTTCATGACTGCAGAAGGGGCAGTATCATAGCACAAGAATGAGGAGATGGGGGACACCCATTGGGATACTCGTACCGGTGGGATACTTATATCAGTAGGACACCCATTATGGGAATGTGAAGAAGACACCCAGTGGGATACCCTTCAATACTAAAGTTCTACAGTGGGATACCCCTACCCAAACAAGAATGAGGTGTTGGACCCAGTGATCACAGTAGTCAAAACCAAACTAAATTTTTTATTTAAGCTCTTAATTATAAAAAAAGGTTCCCCACCCATCTGCTGGTCATATTGTCATTGCTTGCAATTCTAGTTTTAGTAGGAGAAATGCCAGCCAAAGTTTAATGTTTTAAATTTTCCAAGCAAACATGGCTAATCTTAGAATTGGTATGGGTCAAATTACAGCCGCAGAGAGTGTAGTAGTCCAGGTTCTAAGGTGAACAATTGTTCACTTTGTGGTACAGTTACGAAATTTGGCACAAAGGTAGAGATGGTCAGTCCCTTCAATTTTGGATATGGAGGCATTCTCAAAAATTCCCAGAAATGACAAACGGTTGCCATGGAAACCAAATTTAGCATTTTTTGACATTATTCAATAAATTTCAAATTAAATGTCATAAATTTGGGCAAAAATGGTCAAAATGGCAAGTCAGTGCATAGAAAGTCATTTTTCATTGATTATTTTGCATTTAGAGTGCCATGGAGAGCTATGGAGACCCGATTGATGGGGGTAAAGTATGACCAATTAAGGAAATACAGCTTTTTTCATGACATCTTGGTAAATACATAGTCATTAGGGGTACAACATTCTGGGTATACCCCCATGTGATACATCATTTTAAAGCTCACCAAGAGCACATTCATTTGGTAGATCATTTGTGGTAATCATGGTAACGAGCAACTCACAAGAACAACTTGAACGCAATTTCAAGCTGCATCATTGATTGCCAAATTGATCACTTTAATGAAGATCCTTGTCAATTTGGTGGACCTACTTCAACAATACAAGTATGAAATTAGGTAGAGAGATATTAGAGGTCAGTACCATCAATTTTGGATATATGGAGGCATTCTCAAAAATTACCAAATGGTAAACGGTTGCCATGGGAACCAAATTTGGCATTTTTGACATTATTCATTATATTTTGAGTTAACTGTCATGAAGTCGGACAAAATCTGTCAAAAAGATAAGTTAGGATATGCAAAGTCATTTTTCAGTGATTATTATGCATTTATAAAGTGCCCTGGTGGAGTAAAGAATGACAAAATAAGGTAATATTGCTTTTTTCATAAATATTTGGTTAAACAGAGTCATTAGTGGTGCAACATTCTGGGTATACCTTGATGTGACACATCATTGAAAAGGTTATCTAGAGTTGGTACTTTCTACAGATGGGTCAATTATGGAAAACCATGGTAACTCACAAGAATGACTTGAATGTCATTTAAATCTGTTATAAGTGTCTCAGCTATCGCCAAATCAATCCCTTTAATGAAAACTTTCACCAAATTAATGGACATAATTTTACAGTATATAGGTACGATTATGGAATTTGGCACATAGGTGGAGGAGATCTGTACACTAATTTTGGATGAAGAATCTTTTTCCAAAATTCCCGGAAATGATAAAGAGTGACCATGGAAACGAAATTTTGAGGTTTAGAATATGTTCAATAGTTTTCAAATTCTCTAATTTTTTGCAAAAGTGGTAACGGAGGTAATTCAAGACACAAAATGTCATAAATCATCACCTATCCGTTTGCATAAAAATTGTTCTGAATAGCCCAATCCAGAGGGGGTAAAGCATGACAAAAATAAGCAATTTTTTATCATGAAGATTTGGCAAACTATAGTTAAGAGGAACTCATTACAATATACGTGTAATTTCAATGAATCAAGATTGTCACAGCTTTCTCCAAATCAATACTTTATTGGTCAGGAACTTTTTTTTCAAAATTTACTTTAAATACCAGGCCTATAATGTCTTCCAGAATTGATCTACTCATAGAAATTTCTACAGTGCATGCTGGTGTACCTGCCAATTGTTAACGGCATAATTACCTGTATGGGGTCTCAAGTTGGAGGGTGGTTGGCTTTTGTGAACACGAGTGTGGTGGGGGCATGCATTTTTGGGTCGGAAAAATTAAATTTAGGTTGCAATTTTTACACATTGGTGCTGGGGTGTTCTCCCATATCCCCTTATATTTGAGCCACTGCAGTTTGCATCAGTAAAGATTATGAACTTGCTGACGTAGCACATATGTCAGCCAAACGGTGAGCCTTCTTCAAAGCAGAACGTGTCAAAATTGTTATTAATCAATTTCTTTCCATCCTTGAAATAACCCACTCAACCTTTGCTTAGTTTATCCAAAAAGTTATTCATTGGATGTTTCCGTACAACACAAAGTCACAAAAATTTGAAATTTATGAACTTTTGTTTAAAATTTGGTGCCAATGGTTACTGCCATTTCTGAGATGGTGTTCACATCCACCAGCAAGCTGTTGACCTCCTCTCCCTGGGGCCAAATTCCTTAGATGCAATATTTGTATTTTAAAATCTCTAAGCTCAGCGGTGCCAGAAGGAAATGAGGGCGGCAGGGCGATCGAAAAAAATTATATTATGATATCTGTAATTTTGCATATGTTTACACTATTTTGTGTTAAAATGAGATCTAATAATGTTTTGTCTTCGGTAAAGAGGGCACACCTCCACTGCTCAAGGTCTGATGAGAAGTTTCATGCAGCTCTCGTTCCCATGGATAATATTATAAATATATTAAAGTTTAGTGGCTCCATATATATATAAGATATTCAGTAGTGTTTTTTTCCTGCCTCCATGCAGAAATTAATCGGTCTGGGTTGTTCTGTCATGCGGTAGCAAAGCATGAAAATCAAGCAAATCACCCAGCCATGTTTTCTAAAAAAAATTCAAAATATTGGGTTTCCATGGCAACTTTGTGTCATTGCTGGGAATTTTTGAGAAAGCCTCCATATCCAAAATTGAGGGTACTAAATCTCTCATATCTCTCAACCAAATTTCATACTTGTGTATTGTCCATTAATTTGACAAGGGTCATTAAAGTGATCAATTTGGCGAACAGTGATACAGCCTGAAATTATGTTCAAGTCATTCTTATGAGTTGCTTGTCACCATGGTTACCATAAATGACCTACCAATAGAAAGTATTCTTGATGAGCTTCACAAGGATTTGTCAGTGCATAGCACCACTGATAACTCTACATTTCTCAAAAATTTATGAAAAAAGCAATATTTCCTCATTTGGTCATATTTACTTCTTCAAGCGGGTCGCCAGGGCACCGTAAATGTATAATAATCACTGAAAAATGATTATTTGTGTCAAGACTTACCTTTGTGACTGTTTTTATTTTAATTTATGACTATTTGAAATACATTGAATATTTCAAAAATTTCTTAATTTGGTTCCCGTGATAATCATTTGTCATTTTGGGGAATTTTTGTAAATGTCTCCATATCCAAAATTGAAAGTACTGACCTCTAATATCTGTGTACCAAATTTCATACTTGTATTGATGAATTAAGTCCACTAATTTGACAAGGGTCTTCATTAAAGTGATCAATTTGGCAATCAATGATGCAGCTTGAAATTGCGTTCAAATTGTTCTTGTGTGTTGCTAGTTACCATGGTTACCACAAATGATCTATCAAATGAATATTCTCTTGGTGAGCTTTAAAATGATATATCACATGGGGGTATACCCAGAATGTTGTACCGCTAATGACTCTACATTTTGCAAAAATTTATGAAAAAAGCAATAGTTCCTTATTTGGTCATATTTACTTCCTCATACGGGCCGTCATGGCACCGTCAATGCATAATAATCACTAAAAAATGACTTTTTGTGTCCGGACTTACCTTTGTGACAGATTTTACCTGAATTTATGACAATCAACTTGAAATATATTGAATAATGTCAAAAAATGCCAAATTTGGTTCCCATGGCAACCGTTTACCATTTGGGAATTTTTGCTAATGTCTCTATATCCAAAATTGAAGGAACTGACCTCTAATATCTGTGTACCAAATTTCATACTTGTATTGTTAAATTAAGTCCATTGTTAAATTAAGTCTTCATTAAAGTGATCAATTTTGCGATTGCCGATACAGCTTGAAATTGCATTCAAGTTGTTCCTGTGACTTGCTCGTTACCATGGTTACCACAAATGATCTACCAAATTAATGTGCTCTTGGTGAGCTTTACAATGATATGTCACATGGGTGTATACCCAGAACATAGTACCACTAATGACTATGTATTTACCAAGATTTCATTTCCTTAATTGGTCATACTTTACCCCCATCAATCGGGTCTCCATGGCACTCTAAATGCAAAATAATCAATGAAAAATGACTTCCTATGCACTGACTTACCATTTTGACCATTTTTTGCCCAAATTTATGACAGTTAATTTGAAATTTATTGAATAATGTCAAAAAATGCCAAATTTGGTTTCCATGGAAACCGTTTGTCATTTCTGGGAATTTTTGAGAATGCCTCCATATCAAAAATTGAAGGTACTGACCTCCTCTACCTTTGTGCCAAATTTCATAGCTGTACCACAAAATGAACAATTATGCCCAATATCCAGGCTTAGAACCTGGACTATAGGGTGGTTGTTAGCAGCAGAGAGAAGAGATCCGACAGCAACAGAGAGTGGAGGGTGGACAGCAGGAGAGGCTGGAGGGTGGTCAGCAGCAAAGGGTGGAGGGTGGAAAGGAACAGATAGTGGAGGGCCCATGGGACATAAATTGAGGTGGGTTATATCCAGCATTCTAT
Organism: Platynereis dumerilii; assembly: GCA_026936325.1. Lineage (NCBI taxonomy): Eukaryota > Metazoa > Annelida > Polychaeta > Phyllodocida > Nereididae > Platynereis > Platynereis dumerilii. Next base: position 1,119,845 of record JAPTHN010000052.1, on the reverse strand, counting down.
GCTGGGGCAACTGAAAGACCCTGGACGTCTCTGAATCAATAGGACATGTGCTAGACTCTCAGTCTTCTCATCTCATCATCATATGGTGGTTACCAGAAATAGAAGTGCAGCTTCCTCCGCAAAGATGGAGGTTGAGCTGCCCCGTTGATCCGGGATAGACCAGCACAACATGAGTCAAGTCAAAGTAGAGGGTGGAAGGTGGAAAGCAACAGAGAGTAGGTAGACAGCAGTAGAGGATGGAGAGTGATCAGCAACGGAGAGAGGAAGGCGGTTAGCAGCAGAGAGTGGAGTTCCGACAACAACCGAGAGTGGAGGGTGTACAGCAGTAGCGGGTAGATGGTGTATAGCAAGAGAGAGCAGGCGGACAGTATTGGAGGGTGAAGAATGGACAACAGTAGAGAGTGGAGGGCCGATAGCAGTAGAGACTAGGGGGCAGCAGCAGTAGTAGGGGTGGAGAGCGGACAACAGCAGAAGGGGGAGGGTGGAAAGAAGCAGAGAGTGAACGGTGGTTAGAAGCAAAGAGGGGAGGGTCAGCAGCAGGCATTCAGCAACAGAGAGTGTAGGCCATAGGGTGGATAGCTGTAGAGGGTTGAAGGCGAACAGCAACAGGGAGTGGAGGGTGGTCAGCAGCAGAGATTGGAGGCCGGACAATAGTAGAATGGGGAGGGTGGTCACTGGTCAGCAACAGAGAGTGGAGGCTGGAGGGACATCGGACGCTCAGTGATGAGATGGACCATTGGACCATCTCACCCTGGGGTTGAGATGGACCGGTCCATCTCAGGCATCCAGAGGTGGTCCATCTCACCCACTCCAGGTGGTCCATCTCACCCAAATACACGCTAAATTATAAAATTAATGCTCCCTGCCAAGATGTCATGTTGAGAATTGTGCAGAAAGTGCTGAATGATTGTCAATAATCATAGAAAACAGATAATTCAAAAGAAAAGTGCCTATTGCCAAAAAAATGCAAAGAAATTTTCCAAAAGTCATCCAAACTTGAGTAGATGAGCTCTGTGTTTGTACAGAAAATTCCCAAAAAAATGTTTTAAGGGATATTATAACTATTCATAGTTAATGAGGGTGGTCCATCTCAGCAGGTGGTCCGTCTCATACAAGTCTCCCCTATGATTAAAAGGAAACGGATTGGAATGAAGTAGCTTAATGCAATGATAGATTGATGAATGAACACCATGGAGATAAAAGTGTTAATGTCATACACATAGCAGGCTGCACTATATCCTTTTCCAGGGCCAGTGTGCTGTGAGGGATATAACGGCGGGAATAGTGGATCCTCTGGATCACAACAAAGCACAGAAAGCGGAAGTAGGCTGACGAAGGTGCTGTCAGACAATTAGGCTCAGTTGAGCAATGCTGAAGGATAATTGAATTAAGATCAGTTGACCCTTCAATATCAATTAGGCCCTGATTCAATATACCAATCAGAGAGTAATTGTTGTTAACTATGCGCAAAATTAGGTCACCATGACCTGGTTAACTGCATTGCCATGATTGACCTTTGACCTGAAGAAAGCCAGCCTGTTTGTTTTCTTTATTATTTTTTCCATCTCAGAAAGGCACCAAAAGTTTTTCAACTCGAGTAAAAATTCTGTTGAGGTTGTATGCCAAGTTTTAATGACAGAGGTGAAACAACACGACCAAGGCAGTTGTCATAAGTTTCCAAGCCTTCCAAATTGATATTCGACTAGCCCTTAAATCGATGCATCTTTTGCTGCAAACAGCATCTTCCTATCTGCTTCCGTTGCCGTGCAGTGCAATTTTTAGTATTTTTGAAAAACACAATCTTGTCAGCTTGTGGCAGCAGCATCAAAATATGGCGCTTCCTCTCAGGTCCGTCCAATCTTGGGATTTACTAAAAAGCGGGCTGGGAGTAGCGGGTAGCGGAGTAGCGGGTAGATTCTAATACAACACACAAGCTACTTGATACAACTCCATCCGCTACCCCTCGGTCGTAGCTTCATCCGCTACCTTTCCCCGCTCTCTCTCTGCTCATTTCTAACATTGTCTGAGTGTCTGGCAATCATGTTGGGGCAACCATGCTGCAGTATTAATTACTCTCCATTGAAGTAATTGAACTCCATATTCTTGCACTTCTATCAATGGCAATCAGTGTCTTCATCTTACAGGCAAGTAATTCACTCAATTCCAATTAAACATGGCCTGTCATAAGCAGATTCAGCACTAATCAATCTTCAAATTCTTATTAGGAAAAGTAAAATTATTTAAATTGCTTAAAATATAAATTATTTCCTTCCCTGTATTTAATTTCTCCAGACTGTGCGTGCTCGGGACCTATATTTTGTTTCTATCTATCTATCTATCTATCTATCTATCTATCTATCTATCTATCTATCTATCTATCTATCTATCTATAGCTATATCTATCTGTCTATCTGTCTATCTATTTATTTATCTATATGTCGACGTTGATTTAAAAAAGGACCATGTCAAGAAATAATTTATTACAAGAAGACCGATTTTACTTAAACTGGGAAAGAAATTATTATTCAACACAAAAAAATCAGTGTAATTCAGAATCATTGCTACTCTGGCCAATTGGGGTAGAAGGAAGTTGATGGCGATTAATCAATTAATTACTGAAGGAGTTTTGAACAATTATAAATGTTAAGAAGCTAATTGCTTGATTACCAGCTCATGTTCAGCTAATTGCAAGTAGCGGAGGTAGAGGGGTAAAATAGGAGCTGGGCAGACAGGTATGTTGTACTACTGTCAATTGAATAGGCCTCTGTTTGCTCAGGTTGCTTCCTATTGTTCCCTGTGCTTATTATGCATACACCCGCTACCCGCTACCCGCTTTTTTTCAACCCGCTTTTTAGCAAGTCCCTCCAATCTTTCACATGTTAAAATGAGCGTGCAATATCATGCGTGCAATATCGTAGAATATTGCACGGCTGTCGGCCAATGAGCAGCGAGTATTTTGGCTTGCCATATTGGGAATAATGATGGAACTACAGACAGCCATGTGCTTGCAAGATGGAATCCTTTATTTCCGTAATCAACGCTAGAGGTCGCCAGCAGTACAATACATAAACAGACAGACGGCAGCACGAGCCAGTGCAGTTTATCACATCTTCATTACATCTCCCTTTTTAACGAGTTCCAACTTCGAATACACAACTTAATCAAAACAGCAACTGTTCTAAACTACAACTGCTAAGTTAACTTTATATACCAACTTATAACTAAATATCATCTCTAGACATTACAGAACCATGTATATTAACTTTTATCAAGATGGTATTAAACTTTAAAGTCCGAGCATATTTGAAATTACTATTCTTTAGACCGATATTTATGAATAGCATATCATTAGATTACACAATATCAATTCTGACAATTAAGAATAGCATGAGATCCGATAATACATGTTGTAACCATCCGAGACAATAGAAATTCACAACGGGAATTAAAATACACAAATGAATATTCAGAAATACACAACTTGTATTTAGAACACTTAATGAGGCCTTAAAAGTCTTTGCCTGCTTGACATTTCTCAGTCTTTACTTTAACACATAATCCCTGTATCTTGCAGGAACAGACTTTGCTCTTCGCATTCTGCCAGCTGGTTGTTGTTGTACTGGATTATTGTTCACTTGACGTTGAACATTTCTGTTCACATTCCTGTTCACTTGGTTATTGGTTACGGGCACAAATTTAACCAATCTTGACTGCTTTCGATTGCTTTCAGGACTGAGTCTTTCAGAGTCTTTTCTCTCCTTTCTTTCAGAGTCTTTTCTCTCTTTTCTTTCTGTAGTTAGATCGAGCTTAAGATGTTGTCGGGCTTGTCTCAGTCTTTTACCATTTTCAGTTTCAATGACATACGAGCGAGGCGCAAAACACTGAACAATAAGGGGCCGACCAGATGATCTTTGGGGGGGGGGGGCTATGGATATTTTGCGCATGCAAAAAAAATTGTTCGTCGACGCGTCGCGAACGAAAAAAAAAGTTCGTCCCAAGGGTAAAGTCCATAGCCCCCCCCAACTATCGTCTGGTCGGCCCCTAATTGCTCGCAGCCATATTCCAGATAATCCTTCAGTTTTGTACCACACTTTGTTGCCAACTTGTAGAGGCTTCATAACATGAGCACTCCGATCGTAATATTCCTTTTGCTGGGAACGGGCTTTGTCGACTTGGTTTTGAGCCTTAATGACCTTGGGCACCAGCAACGCTTCTTTCATCGACAATGGGGTACGAAGTCTACGGCTATAAAGTCGTTGGGCCGGAGACGCAATTTCACTTGACCTGGGGGTATTGCGATAAGCCAATAGAGCCAAATATGGATCCCGGTCGTCTTTGAGCGCTTTCTCAATCAACTGTTTTACAGTACCAACTGCCCTTTCAGCTAGGCCATTAGCATGTTGGTTGTATGGACTTGACGTTTTGTGTGTGAACTTGTAGGTCTTAGCGAATTGTCCAAATGTCTCTGAGCTGAATTGAGGTTCATTGTCTGAATGAACTATTTCAGGTATGCCATGGCGCGCAAATTGAGACTTGCATCTCAGAATCACTTGTTGAGCTGACAGGTTTGTCAACAAATCAATTTCTACGAATCCAGAATAATGATCAACTAAGAGCAAATAATGCTTTCCACTGATTTCGAATAAATCCGCAGCAACATGAGACCAAGGTTTGGATGGACACGGAGTACTAACAAGTGGTTCCTTGGCATTGTTGTTGCTCGTAGATTGACACACAGCACAAGTTTTCACAAGGTTCTCAATGTCTCGGCTGAGACCTGGCCAGAAAATAGATTCACGGGCACGAGATTGAGTGAGGGTAACTCCAAGGTGAGGGTAATGCAACTCATCTAAACACTGTTGCTTCAGCGACTTCGGAACAACGATTCTGTCACCTTTGAAGATAATTCCATTGAGAACGGTAAGTTCATCACGAATGTGGAAGTACGCTCGTCCGTCTTCCGAAACTTCTTTGGCACTCGAAGGCCATCCATGCTTGATGAAACTTGTGATTTCAGACAGGACTGCATCTTCGGCAGTTTTCGAGGCTATTTCCTGCAAATCACCTTGGGAATGTGACAATGCAAGAAACACTTTAAACTCATCCGTCAAAAGTTCTTTCTGTGGAGAACGACTTAGGTGATAAGGTATCACCAATTCTTTCCCTGGTTTCCATTTGACTGAGAGGTCGTACTTTCCTAATTTCATCATCATAATTTGCAATCTTGCAGGAATTTGATTCAGCTGCTTCTTGAATATTGCTTCAAGTGGTTTGTGGTCTGATTCAACGATGACTGATTTTCCATAGATGTATTGATGGAACCGTTCGCACCCAAAACAGATTGCCAACATTTCTTTCTCGATTTGGGGGTAGTTTTTCTGTGATTTCGTGAGTGATTTTGACGCATAGGCAATTGGTTTGCCATCTTGTAGGAGTACAGCGCCTACTCCGTAGGAGCTACTATCTACTGACACAACACACTCTTTCTGGACATCGTAGTAAGCTAGCCCAGGAGAATCACAAATCAATTTTTTCAAGCGTTTGAAACTGTCTTGCTGAGGCTTACCCCAGTCAAAGTCTACGTCTTTCTCCAACAACTGACGCATTGGTGCTGTTTCCTGTGACATATTTGGAATGAACTTGGCGAGGTAAGTAGTAACACCAAGAACTCTCTGTAATTCTTCCTTGTTCGTAGGATCCGACATTTCACCAACGGCTTTCACTTTGTTCGGGTCAGCTTTCAAACCGTCACTAGACAACACATGTCCAACATACAAAAGTTCAGTGAGACCAAATGCAAATTTCTTGACATTTAACTTGAGGTTCACTTCACGGCATCGCTCCAAGAATTTTCGAGATAGCATTTCAAGCTCTTCCAGAGAACTTGCTGCTTGTATTACGTCATCCACAATGACGTACGTTTTTTCCAATCCGCATATAACCTGATCCATCACGCGTTGGAAAATTTCCGGTGCTGACTTTATTCCGTAAGGCATGCGTGTGAATCGATATCTGCCAAACGGAGTTGCAAAAGTACAAAGCATACTGCTCTCCTCTGTGAGCGGTATTTGGTAGAATCCTTGAGAAGCATCATATTTCGCAAAATACTTGGCACCAGGAATCTGTCGAACTACCTCCTCGATAGTGTGCATCGGATGTTGTTCTCTCCTTATCGCCCTGTTCAGATGTGTGGGGTCGATACAGAGACGAACCTTCTGTGGCGAAACGACAGCCACCAAGTTTGACACCCACGGAGTGAATTCATCAACCTTCTTTATCACTCCGTCCATTTCCAGTTTATTCAGTTCCGTGTGAACACGATCTTTGATAGCAATCGGGATACTTCGTGCGGGACATACTTTCGGAGGCACATTTGGGTCGGTTTCGATCGCATATTCATAAGGCAATTTCCCTAAACCATGAAACACATCCTTGAACTCGTTTTGCAGCTTGACTGCAGCAGGTGTTTCCGAAATTGCATTCACGGAATTTACTTCCGGTTTGTTGAACGAGATTAAGTTCATTTTCACACAGTCACTTCGTCCCAACAAGGTAGGGCTTTCTCCTTTTACGATCTTGAACAATACATTGTACACAGTTCCCTGATAATGTATCGGGATGACCTGTTCACCAACAGGCTTCAGCTTTGTGTTTGGGTATCCCACCAACACTGACTTACTTGGCTGGAGCGGTGTGTCCATGACCTCTTGATACTGCGCTAAGGACATGACACTACAATCTGCACCTGTGTCTAATTTTAACATCAAGGGCTTGTCCTGAACTGTGACGCCAACGGTCCAAGCACTGTTTTTACTTGACACATTTCCAACAAACAAATTGTCTTCATAACTTTCATCATAACTGTCATCAAAACTATCAAATTGTTCAACAGCATGCACAGATTTCTTCTTGAAGTTTCGTGGGGCGTTGCGATTGAACTTGAACTGCTTGTTGCTTGATTTCGATTGTGACTGCGACTTACTGTTGTTCGTAAATTGCAATTTTCGACAAACTGACTTGAAATGTCCGGGACTCTTGCAATAGTTACAAATTTGCCCTCTCGCTGGGCAGCGACCTTGATCGTGTGACGTTCCACAACCTCAAAATTCGTTTTGGTTCATTATAAATCCCAGTCTGACATCATGGAATAATGATGGAACTACAGACAGACATGTGCTTGCAAGATGGAATCCTTTATTTCCGTAATCAACGCTAGAGGTCGCCAGCAGTACAATACATAAACAGACAGACGGCAGCACGAGCCAGTGCAGTTTATCACATCTTCATTACACATATGATATAATATAATATATAATATAAATTTTATTAGACAATCAAATATCAGAAACTAGAATTACCCAGTGATAAATGAATAAAGGAGGAGGACTGTAATTCTAAATATTTTGTTGTGTTTTTGGGGGAGGGGTGCAGTAATGTGGCTGAGACACACGGTGATGTAGGCAGGAATGTTGCGACATTACTGCTAGATCAGCAGAAAGTTACTGGACTACATTACTGCAGTCTGGCATTGAAGCCAGGGATGAACATTGGAATTGTTAAATATTGGTATGCCCTTCCAGCCAGATCTGTGGGATATCTATCTATCTGGGTATCTATCTATCTATCTATCTATCTATCTATCTATCTATCTATCTATCTATCTATCTATCTATCTATCTATCTATCAGTCTATCTATCAGTCTATCTATCGATCTATCTTTACTATCTATCTATCTATCTATCTATCTATCTATCTATCTGTCTATCTATCTACTATCTATCCATCTATCTATCAATCTATCTATCATGTAAACTCCAAAGACAAAGAAGATAAAATGGATGATTAAATTGGTAATTAGCTGGTTGAGCTGTGGATAGGTTTGAAGGTTAAGTTTGACAAAGTGACACATTTAAAGTGCCATTCAGTTACAGGCGATTTCATTACCATGTGATTCTTGTCATTCACACTTGGCTGTGGGGAATCAATGCTAAACCAGCTCATACTACGTTTGATATATCAAATGTGTGACGTTCTGTTGTTTGTAAACCAATCAGATTAACTAAAAATGGCATGTATTTGGTGGGTCCAGAGCCAAAGAATCTCGTACTAATAAATCACCTGTAATACATTTTCCGTATTTAAACTCTTTGCAGGGAAAGCTAATTTATGTAGGCCTACATTTGTGTTTACGTTAAGACAGAGACATGGGTGTCATTATATTTATCTCGTGTAGGCAATATTTATTTATTTAATTTTTTTTTTCTAAAATTTTACTGAAGAGTAGAGGTTCTCGTAGAGCTTCATATTTCCCTCCAAAGAGCGTTTTTTTAAAAGGTCATGATCAGGTGATATTTATTAGTTGTGAAACAGTAAAAGCACACATAAAGTAATATTAATTCAGAGGATATAATGTAAAGCATCAAAAAGATTCATAAATTGACTTTGAAGCCTGTCTTAATAGCTAGTTTGTGGACAGTTGAAAAAATAAATGAGAATGGTTCTTTTATCAAAGTGCTAATTGCCATCAATGCACAATTCAATCCAATTGAACAAAGCAGCAATTGAAGACACTGAAGACAGATATTTAAGCCTAATATCATGGAAGAAAAGAAATGGTCTTTAATTGGGTAAGACACATAAGTAGACAGAGAATCACAAGTTCATCTGAAAGGCATGTATGAAAAAATAGGGAATGACTATAATAGAAGGGGTGAGGAAGGTCAGTGGTCTTACAGACCTTGGACAACGTATGACAGTGAGGGCAGTCAGAGGCCACTGCTGCTACACTTTTATTTAGATAGATAGATAGATAGATAGATGGACAGATAGATAGATGATACATATGTCTGGCACAAGTGCAATTAAGTACAAAATAGGCTTACTAATAAAAACATGTACATATGTAATACAAACAAATCATAAAATAATTGTAGTTTTAAGTTAATTCAGGTTCCAGCCACCCAGTTAGTCGAATATTTTAACAATTTTAGCCAATGTTTTTCAGATCCTATATTTCATATACATATATTTATGTACAGCATTATACATTTTTGTTTTTTTGGTCAAACCATTAATCATCAGTTAAGATTATTATTAAATATATATTTATTATTAAACAACTTAGGAGAACTATATAGAACATTATAAAAGTAATCAGAGGATATTTGATTTGCTGTTACAAAACCAGTTTCCAGAATAACCAATTCAGGGAGTCACTGCACAAACTGATGTTACTTGTCACATATATACATACAGAGATATGGTAAATTGATAAATAGACATCATAGAACAAAATTGCATGCGTTTAAGCATTCATTTACATCTTTTATATACACCAAAGTACAAAGTTAACAAACATAATCATGTGAATGTAGGAGATATATGTCTTACACATCGGCTAATTGTAAGAACTTCCCTAGACTAATTAACAATTCAGGCTCCTTGCATTTCATCATTTCAACAAATTTATTTTTATTATCCAATGACTGAAAGTTATCTATATATTTAGATGCTGTAAAAAAGAGTTTATGCCGATGACTTGCATTGCTTGGGCATACAGTCAAGCAATGTATTTCATCTTCAGGCATATTCAGAGAACACTTTTCACAATTTCTTTCAGAGGTAATTTTGGCCTCTGATGTCGCCCAGTTTCAATTCTTAAGCTGTTTGAACTAGTTCTAAATCTAGCAATTTTGGTTAACACTTTGCGGCTTATTCTTAAGAGAAGGTAGGGTTCTAATCGGCAATCAGTTTTATAGAGTTTATATGTCCTAAGTTTTGGTTGTTGTACGCTATCATTTATTGAAGCAATTAGTTGTGCTTGCTCAGCATCATAAAGCTTACTTTTAACATTACTAGACAAATTTTCTGGGTTTTCAATATTATTGATGTCATATTCGATCTCACAGCTATTTATTATGTGACATACTCTTCCTAACCAATTCTTTCTGTTACCATTCTTAAGCATGTCTTTTTGGAGGTTTAAGCATCTTTTCAGGATTTTTTCATTGCCCATTCTTTCTAAACGAGACCAATAGTTTACCATTCTCAATTTTTGACGGACATGTAATTGGAATCTACCTGTCTCACCATAAACTGCCAAGGATGGTGTTTGTTTCCTTACACCTAACAAGCACTTCAGGTATCCAAGTTGTAAATTTTCAAGTTCGCTAACAGGTTTTATATCTGTCCATATTTCACTGTTGTATTCACAGGTGGAATGATCACAATGGCTTAGCAGTTCTAGAGATAGAGAGGAAGGTGTATGGCTCAAGTGCCGCCTGGTGGAGTGCAAATATAGAAAATTGATTAAAATTGCTCAAGGAGCAGCCTTTCACAACATTCTTGTTGGTTCTGTGAGATAATAGTCTCTCAGCTACACTTAGAGATGATTTTCACCCACTACACTGCATTTAGACTCACATTAAACCTTGTTTAGCCAATCTTACCTTTGTGTGCACCCATATCAGCATACATCACAAGGGAATTCCCTTTGACAGCCAATCAGAATTTAGGAGACCACAGAGCCATCTCTTGATTAAATTGGAACCTCAGTCTGCCCTTTGGTGAGCATACTATAGCCTGTTTCCCAGCCACCACAAAACAGGCCTGGTGGCCATGGGATATCCCAAGAATACTATTTATGGCAACTTCCGCAAATATGACCGCACACGACGACTGTCATTTTCCCATAGGGGGAGCTTGAGCAATACACCTTGGTATAATATAACAGAATAAGGGCAATGCATGTGAACACTGCCTGTGTTGTATTCCAGAATAGGGAGAACATATGTGTCAAACATTTTCAAAGATAGCTGGGGGTTGATATATCCAAGTGCCTGCTTGGAGTCTCCTTGTAATGCAAAGAGAGCTTTTTGAGCTTGTGTTGCAAGATATTCTGTCATTTTGCCGCGTATATTATGTTTATTTGTTAACATATGACCTAAATATTTAAAGTTATCAACATTTTCAAGTTTTTCACTATTGTAAAATATACTACTAGATGTGCTACAACCAACACTCCAAGATCCTTGTAGGATTTAACGGTTTCCAAGGCTACTAGGCTCTGCTGTCCCACATGGTCCATCTTCTTCAGAAATAAGTTGGTTGCCCTTGTATCAGCAGATCTTCTACGAACAAACAGTCTTTTACATTTGTTTGGGTTGAATCGCAATAGCCACCTGTCGCTCCAGGTCCTTCTGGGTGGAGTCTTCCTCCTGATCTTGGTCGATCGTATTGTACAATTTGGTGTCGTCTGCGAATAGAAAGATACTAGAGTCAATATTGGATGGTAGGTCATTTATAAAGATGACAAAAAGGACTGGGCCCAAGACCGAACCTTGTGGAACTCCTGAAATGACAGGTAATGGTGATGAAATTGACTTGTTTATGACGACTTGTTGGGATCGGTTGCTCAAAAATCTTTTATCCACTCCTAGATTTTACCATTGATAGCCTACCGTAGTGCTGAAGTTTTAACAGGAGACTACCATGTGGGACAGTGTCGAACGTCTTTTGGAAGTCCATGTACACCGCTTCTAGTGCTTTTCCGCTGTCCAACTCTTCTGTCCAGTCGTCCATTATTCTGAGAAGTTGTTGTATTGTGGATCTCTTAGGGAGAAAGCCGTACTGTACAGATGAAAATAATGAGTTGTTTGTCATATAATCCATGATCTTGTCCCGGATGATGCTCTCCATCAGTTTGCAAACTATTGAGGTAAGGCTCACCGGCCTGTAATTGTTGCAATCTTGTCTTGAGCCCTTTTTGTGGATGGCACAGATATTACGGAGTATGAACTGTACTGACATTAGAAAGAAAGCATGCCAAAGACTGTGCTTTTTAAGAACTCTAAATCATTCAATGTGCAGCAATCCATCCTAGTCAATTTCTATTGTGCCATACATGGCCAATTGTGCAGCGTACGTAAAACGTATGATGCTCTTTCTTGCGTATTTCGTACGTAAATCGGTTGTTTTCACGTATGAAATACGTACGAAAATTTACGTATGTATAACATACGTAAAATTTTTGTGTGGATTTCATACATGTTACAGTCCTTGTCATACTTACGTGGAATCTCAAGTTTTTTTCTATGCTGTTGAACTGTGATGTCAGAGATGACTCTATTCTAGCATTGCAATATATTTAAATTAACTTCAAGCTGTGATGTTATTTTAAACTGGGTCAGATTCCCCAGCTTCTAGCCAATGTTGATCCTCCTGAACTGAGCGTCACAGTTTCAACACAGTGTCAGAGTTAGAATTTTATCATGGATAGCCCCTACAACCATGTCATCACAGCTTGATAGCCAATGGGCTGACAGTAAACTAATACATCACAGTTCAAATCGATATATTGAAGGAAGCATTACATTTGTGATCCCAATGATTTATCACAGCAATCACCAGTCTAATCCTACCAAATGGCAGCTTTGTGAGCATTCACAGTAGACAACTGTTATAATCCCCACAGAGTTGTTTGATTAATCTACAAACTTGCTAACTTACAACTTTAAACTTTGATGGAAGTTGGTATAAACAGAAGGCTTTGACAAACATGTGGCTTATGTTATGTATATTTGATCTGGCAGCCCATTGGCTGAGAGGCTGTGATGTCAAACTTGTATGGGTTTTCCCTAACCCAATTTTCACTCTGACACTGTGTTGAAACTGTGATGCTCATTTTGGTGGATTCGCATTTGCTAGAAGCTGGGGAATCTGACCCAGTTTAAAATGACATCACAGCTTGAAGTTAATTTAAATATATTGCAATGCTAGAATAGAGTCATCTCTGACATCACAGTTCAACAGCATAGAAAAAAACTTGAGATTCCACGTAAGTATGACAAGGACTGTAAGTTGGTTTTTTGGGCTTTAATTTGATTTTTTTTGCTGATTTATTTTTTTTGGATAGGCCAATGCAAGGTCTAAACTTAATAACCATATTGCATTAAAATGGCCAAAGTAACTGAAAAGTACCTGTGTGAAATTTTTATGCAGTCGTACGAAATTTGTACGAAAATGTACGTACGTACTACGGATCGGCTCTTTTTTGTGAGTTTCGTACGTAGAATTTACGTACGTAATTCGTATGCTGCACAATTGCTAGTGTAATCTAAAGTATTCTAACAAGATCCATCACAGTCTGCTTCGAAAAAGGATGTAAACAAACTCAATTCTCTGATACGCTCTGCAGTAAAAATTATTGGAACTGGGCGGCCATCTCTACACAGCATCTACAATGATAGAACCAAAAAATAACGTGCAAGCACTTTAAGCAGCACAGAGACTGTGAGAGTGTTTCCAACACAGGCACGACAGTCACGGATATACAAAGGAGAAGAAGAAGAAGGCAAGATTGACCTTTGACCCGTGGAAGCCAGTCCATTTAGTTTCTTGATAATTTTCCATGACAGAAGGGCACTAAAAGTGACTGGTCGAAAGTTAAAAACTTACAGAGAATGTGTAGTAAATATGAATGAGATTGGTGTAAGAGAGCGACCTCCAGAGTGCTAATAACAAGATCTGCATACAATTCTTGGGGTAAGAGCAGCTGTGCTGCTAAAACGAATGCGTGCCATAATGAAAGAAGAGATCTCACCCTGCTAGCACCTTATAAAAAAAGACCTTATCACATTTGTTCAGAATGGCCATTTCCTAGACCAATCAGATGCAAGTAAGTTGCTGAGTATGGTAATTAGAAAACAGAAGAGGCTGGTCTTTGAGACTCTATGACTGCCCAGTTGTTTCCCCTAAACCAGTAGGTTCTTTTGTTCAGAGATAACTCCTCCTGTGGGAATGTCTCAAAAGTGACTGATTACAAGCCATCCAATCAAAATGTGTTGATTTCAAATTTTCCCATGGATTATGAAAATATGTTATTCTTTACAGTCTTGCCTGAGTCTATTTCCCTGAGTGCCTGCTAGTCATCTGTTTACATTTTTACCATCGGGCAGACGTTTAAGAACTTTTATTGGCAACAAACGTTTTATCAATAGTTTTTATCCTTCCGCTGTTCGCATTTCTAATTCATGTAACAATTATAGTTTTTATTGCATTTCTACATTCATCCTTACATTATTGTATTATATATCAATGTATTGACCTGTATATAATTTTATGATGAGCTCTGCAGCAGCTAGACAAATTGTATTGTTATATATTTATTTACTTTACTTGAATAAAATCTGTTCTATTCTATTCTATCAATATTATTCTGTGTGATAAACAAAAAATTATATTATCATTTATGCATGGAGTCTGAGTCCTTCCAAAAACCACCAAAAAGGTTTTTTAAATCTCTTAAAATTATGAAGTTGTAACAGGCATGAAAATGGATGCAATTTTGGAACATATTTCTACAAACCAACCTAAATTTAGTTGGTTAAAAATGGCTGAACAGTTCTAAAACTAAACAGCATTAAAGAAACACTTTTATTGGACAACAATTAGAGCTCTTTGCAGATTGGCGGTCCACTAGAAAAATAATTTTTCTTATACCATTCGACACCTCTGTCAGCCAATCATGAGCCAGTATTTCACTGCAATAAAACCCATATTCTTTGTTGTCCAGTTATCCTCCCATGGGAGAATAATAAGTGAAGCTGTGAAAAACCACAGCAACAAAATGACAAGTTTCAGTTTTGTCTTATGGTATAAGCCAGTTATTCACCGCGGGATCGGCAATATGTGTTTATCACAGCTCGGGCTAACGCCCTCGCTGGATAAATCACATATTGCCTCTCCCTAGGTGAATAACCTATACTTCTTTTCAACTTGCAAACTGGCTGTGCCACGTCATTTACAGTTACCTGTTGGTTTCCTAATCTTCTTATTAGATGAGTACCTTTAGTCATTTAATTAGTTTGATTATTTACACCTGTATACAGCTTGATATGATGTGCACTGAATCAATTGATTAAACCATAACTGCCACAAGCAAATCGTAAAAATATATTTAAGCCAGTGACATCACAAGTCCAAGTTGAAAGTGAATTTTGAAACTGTTTGGGCCGCTTATTCGCAAAGAGCTCTAATGTGAACAGGTCTTGAGCTTGGTTGATTATTTATTTTTGGCTGGTGTGAATATGGATATATCCTGAACCAAGGATACCTTTTAATTCATTTCGTTGAGGATGATAGTCACAATAGTGGAATATAAGATTTTGGAAGTCATTCTTTAAATTTGTAGTTAATTGTTCCCATGGTGATTTGTGAATATTTTAGTTGGACATTTTGGAACTGAACTTGCTTAACTCCAATTAATGCTTCTTTAAATAGTTTTAAATTATATCCATGGATGAGTTTCATGCTATATGTGGACCAATTAGCACATGGCATTAAAATTTCTTTGCGATGTAGATTTTGAGCTTCATGGGAATTATTTTAGCAATAAGCATATAAAGAGGGGGTTGGGGTGGTAGCACTGTACCATTGGGTAACTGAAGTCTCATCATGAAGGTCTTTGTGCTGTCAACTTTGCTGGTTCTTTTTGCTGTAACATGGGCTATGCCAAAATGTAAGTAAATTTTGTATGGATCATCAGAAATTTAGTAAATCTTTTCATTGCAATATTCTCCATGTCTGGCATATTTTGCTACTAGTAACTTTTTGTATCGATGTCTTTTCCTGTAAAAAAACTTACACATAAGTATACTTAACAGTAAATCGATTCATCAAGGTTAGGGAATCTCTCTGGCGTTATTTTTTGCGCGTAAAACGTCACCAAAGATTGTGTACATCATTTTCAAAGCAAAACTTGGCCTAAAAACCTTAATAAACATCCGATTTTAAAAATTTAAAAATCTGCATATCAATTAAACTCTTCCGAATTCAATTCACTTATTCATTTTGCTCTATTTGCAATATTAACTTTGCAAATACGTCTTCGGCGCATTACGCTGCAATGATGCAAATTTCCAGTGGACACAGCAAACCAGTGGCAGATTCATGATTTTTTTGTGAGGGGGGGGGGTATTTTTCAGGTCTGACATCACACACTATTACTATTAGCACTGTAAAAGATGTAGTCATGTACACTATGCATGTAGCAATTAACAAACTAATCCAAACAGGTATTTTTACATAACAGAATCTTTTTTTTTTTTACACATCCTTGTCTATGTAATATTTTCATGAAACAAGGGGAGGGGCTTTGGAGATTTTCTAAGGGTATTTATTTCATAGAAATGGCTACTTTAAGACATTAAATCCTTTTATTACACGCCACATACACAGGTTCATGATAAGATCGATACAGGGTGAGCCAAAAAAAAGTAGACACTTCTGCAAATGAACTTTAGCAATTACAAACTGCCGCTCGAAAGTACACAATCTTCATGGAATTACACACAGAGATGTACCTTCATATTGACAAGACATTGCTGAAGTTGTTTTGTCCTAGTTTGCAAAATTGACCTAACAGTGACCCTTGATATAACCTATATCTTTGAAATTGATGTCCTTTGAAGTTTTTGGCTGTTTCTAGCATAAAAAAATTGTTTCAAAGTCAGCTAAAAGCTTAAATGTCTTATAGGTAATGCCTTCTATATTTGCCATTGTGTTTTAGTCATACGGCAGGTAATCAAGGCTTGGTGAGAAA
This sequence comes from Platynereis dumerilii, assembly GCA_026936325.1. Classification (NCBI taxonomy): domain Eukaryota; kingdom Metazoa; phylum Annelida; class Polychaeta; order Phyllodocida; family Nereididae; genus Platynereis; species Platynereis dumerilii. The sequence continues at coordinate 1,103,244 of JAPTHN010000052.1, read as the reverse complement.
AGATTACTTCTGATCGAATTTTACCTTCATTTTGACTGATCACTTTTGAGATACTGTGCATTGGTTTAATCTGGCCAGAATGTATATTTATATTCAGAACATAGTTTGTTCACCTGTAGCTGTGATTTGGTGTATTATTCATCCAGGTTCACTGTATATTTTATCAGCTCCTTTACGTATAATGAAATATATGGCTGTGTGTCAACCCCCTGGATAGTAATTTCCCAAATTCCATTAATATAATGGACATGGTCCTGAAACAACTTTTTTTTGTGCTTTTAGTATGTCAACTACATTTTCTGTCAGTATCATGACAATACTTGGTTTAAAGCATTGTCAGTGATTATCTACACAAGGAGAGATTGGTGGCACATAATGACCAATCAAGCCCCACATCTCCATTTCATGCGCCACAATTTCAGAGTTAGACATAAAGCAACTCATTCTTAAGGAACGAGGCATATGTTAGGCCTCCATGCTTTATTATAAGACACTTTCTAGCTTTACTTTTCAAATATATCCTGCTAATGGAAATTAATCTCTCCTAGACCTGGAATATTATGCCCTGCATGACCATTTGACATTATTCTAGGGGGTTCTGATGTTTTCAGGACCACAGTTCCCTGTGTCAAGCTTCTTTGCATACCAATCAACGAATTTCAATCAGTTTTTTATATCTCCGACCACTCATATTGACATTTTCAACAGCCTTATTTATGCATCCTCTTCAACTCGGCACAGCAAAAATCAGGGACAACTCACACTTTGTTATAGTAGCAAGGCTATGCAGGTATGTCTGTCGTTTTCGCCTTTCAAACACAATGTAGTGATGATTACCAACAAAATGAGCCATAAATTAAAGTCCTGTGGCAAAAATTGATTATCTTATGACCACTTAAAGAAGTGTCTACTTTTTTTTGGCTCACCCTGTACAGTACCCTTTTTACCTTCAGCGAACGAAGTTCGAAGAAGGTATTGTAATCACTTGGGTAAAAATGCTGTCCGTCCGCCGGGCGGGCGGGCGGGCGGTCGGGCGGCGGGCGGATAGATCGTTTCCGGCCCGGCACTCAGCCTCTATTGAATGTATGTGGATGAAATTTGGTACACATCTAGCCTGTATGGTCTAGTTGTGCCTTTTGATGGTCTGATGAATAGATCTTAAATACTTTTTGAAATAATTAACAAAATATAAAAATAATTTTTTTTTTGTTTCCGGGCCAAGGCTCGGTCACTATTGCATGTGCATGGATGAAATTTGGTACACACGTGGCCTATATGGTCTAGTTGTGCCTTTTGATGGTCTCATTGACAGATATTCTATACTTTCCGAAAAAATAGGAAAAAATATAAAAACATATTTTTTTTGCTTTTTGGGCTAAGACTCGCTCACTATTGCATGTACATGGATAAACTTTGGTACACATATGGTCAATATGGTCTAGTTGTGCCTTTTGAAAGGTCTGATGGAAATATTATATACCTTTTCAAATATTGAAAAAAACATAAAACTTATTATTTTTGTTTCTGGCCCAACATCCTGTCACTATTCCATATACATGGATGAAGTTTGGTACACATATGGGGTAACACCTGGTATAAAAGAGCCAAGGAACTTTTTGCTAATATGGATGACTTTGTGAACTTAGACTTTATAGAAAATGTAAGATCTGTAATTAACAGAATTAATATTAAATTGAGGGACAAACATATATGTGAATGGAAAGACTGTTTGAATAGAGTTGAGAGTGTAAATGGCTCAGGGAGAAATAAATTAAGAACGTATAGAATGTTTAAAAGTGAATTTGGCACAGAATGTTATGTAAAACTTAATATGTCTAGACGCAGCAGAAGTGCTTTGGCAAAATTTAGGTGTGGAGTGGCACCCCTGTGTATTGAAACGGGTCGTTATGTTGGCACTGAAGAGCAAGAGCGATTCTGCCCAAAATGTGAAAATGTAGTTGAGGATGAGATCCATGCCATTACCATGTGTAGCCTATATAACAATATTAGGGAGGACTTATATGATAAAGCTATGCGCATTGTCACTAATTTTACTAGTCTGAATAACTGTGATAAATTTGTGGTGCTTTTTAAGAACTATGATTTAGCTTTCCATGTTGCCAGGGCCTGTGATGATATTTTAACCAAACGTCAATTGTTTTTAACTAAAAAAGGATTTTAATCATATGTTTTTAATTTACTGATATAACATAATGTTTTTAGTATAACTGTGATATTTTACTGTGATATTTAAAATTATAACTTGTCTCTCATAATTCTTTTTAGAATGGATCACCCTGTTTGATTTTATGTGCCATGTTTTTTGTACGATGATGTGAGACATTAATAAACATATCTATCTATCTATCCATATGGCTTGTATGGTCTAGTTGTGCCTTTTCATGGACTGACAGATGGCTATTCTATAGTTTTTGAAATATTGAGAAAAAATATTTAAAATAATTTTTTTTATATCAGAGCCAAAACTTCCCCACTATTGCATATACAGTAATGCATTTTTCTAAACAAATCACCTATGCAATTTAGCAGTGCTTTTTGATGCGTATACCACTTTATGAATCATTGGAAAAATAGAGATAATGGAAGGCCACTACTCGACAGCAATTGCATACCTATAAGCAATTTCGTAAACGCACCAATTTTATGATATTATTGTAATCTTCTAAAGGTATTATTCGCTGAAGGTTTGCTGCTGCGCAGCCTATGTTTTAAGGGTACTTTTCTTGTTATAATACGCACCATAGATGAACTAGTCAATTAATTTCTGTCAACAGGTCTATTTAGTAATTGTGTCAGAGAACAAATAGCCGCCGACACAATAGATTTCCTTCCGATGGAAAAAAAAATAATTTTTTTTTCACCTTTTTGTTTTTCGTCCTATCGACCGACCCTAGAAAAAGTGCCTTGAGAGGATCCGAGAAGCTAAAAATCGATTATGTGTGGCCTAATGTGACTCCATGCTGATATAATGATGTGGGAGCTTTAAAGAAGTACCAGGTCCCTGAACTTCATATGCAAATAAGTCTTGAAAATTGCTCCCCCATAGCGAATAAAATCAGTATTGTTTTCTTGTTTCCTTGACAAAATATTCTTTTTATTTCAGCTCTTTCGAAGAAGAGTTCTGACCTGATCAGTAAGTGCCTTTTCCAATCATGTTAATCCCAATTATCATTTTTTTTAGAGAGTCGACAGTGTTGTTGTTAATCTTTTTGCCCTTTCATTCTATTTCAGCCTGGTCCAGTGTCAGGCAGCATCGAGTCCATCCTGGATAATGACTTTGCTGACTACGTGAACCAAGAAGCGACCAGTGTCTCCAAGACTGTGACCATGTCCTTCTACGCCAAAGTCCTTGAGACCTTTTTCTCTGAGTCTCCGGATTGTCAAGATACCTTCCTCATCGACTACACTACCAGTGAGTTACATTAATTATTATCATTTTCATAGCTACATGTTTTTTAAAAACTTCATTTTGCTTTGCAGTTCAACTATGACATCATCGGGTATCTGTGATTGTGATTGGTCTTATCTTCAACCTGTGACACTCAGTTTAGAGTTTGACATCAAGGTTAATGTGAAAGGAATTTAAAATTGCCCGGCAATGTTATTTTTTTGTGTACAACCATAGCCGAGTTTTACACCTTACCAGAAGAGTTTCAATGTTTTCCAAACAAAGTATGTTATTGTTTCCATACACACAAGACACTAGTCATCATTACTTAAAAACTTTTTAAAATTTGTTGTCAGTCATTGTAACTCTCCTTTGAGGATATGTAGCCTGTTTGATTCAGTTACAATTCATTGAAGCATCTATCAACCATGTGCACTGCTAGGTGTCAAAGCTAAACAAGCTTCACAAATATTATCCATTTTTCGATGCATTTAGTCAGTTTCTTGAAAACTGTACTTGCAATATATACAAAGTTATGCAACTAAATCTGTGACATCACAGTCTTGGGATAAAGCAATGTACAAACTGGAAAAACACATAGCTGTGAAAAGGATTCAATCATCCTCCTCCTGTCATAGTTATAGCATATATATAGATACAGGACGTAAAGCCCCAATCATCCATCCATACATCCTGCAGTCCTGCACTGTATTTTTAATAAATGTGTTTTTGTTTTGGTTTTCAGGCAACTTCTATAACCACCTAATCTCCTACACGGATGGCAACATAGCCCTGACAATTTCCACCACCATCAATAGCTTTGGCATGGGGACGCCCGAAGATTTTGATGATGCTTTGGAAACGCTTGACGAGACCTTGCAAGAACCTGTTTATGATTTATTGGATGTTCTTGATGACCTGGGTGAGTTGACTTGTATACTTTAATGCTTTATGGAAAACCCCTTCTGTTAAAATAATGAGATCCGGGAATTATTTCAAATTACCTTATAATTTTCCCTGTACCTTCCCAAGGAACTCAAGGCTTGGTAATTCATTCATGTTTCCAACTTAGATGAAGTTAGATCGAAAAATTCTATCTTATTCAAGACTACCAAAGGTAGTTTGTTGTTGTCGGTCAGTCTTTGTCGGACTATTTCCAACTAATTCTGCAGGTAGAACGGCCTTATTGATAGTACAAAGTTAAAACACAATTGACAATTATGTGATGGCTGGCCATTGGCTGCCAAGTTTCTTTGCTGTACTTTGTTATGTGTGGGCAAAAGTTCCATTTCACTAACTTGCATGCATCAATATTACCCATAGAAATACATAGAAGGGACATGAGGCTCTGGCAGATGAAGCAACCAAATCCACCATCTTGGAATTGCCCTGAATACTGGCACAATGGATCGTGACATCACCAATAACTGTGATGTCACTTATAACAATGGCATGGCGTCACATCATAATTAGTCTATTGTGACGTCATGTCTCAGGGCAGTTCCAATATGGCAGATTTGGTGACCTCATCTTGAGGTGGCATCATACAGCCTCATGTCCGTTCTATGTATTTCTATGATATTACCCCTTTTTGGTGAGATTAGATAAAGTTAAATTCTCTTCTATCCCATTGCTTTCCTGCAGACCTGTAAGTAACAATGTCCATTTATTTTTATTAGTGATGGTAGTAATACAGCCTGACTGCCGAGACATTGCCATCACTCTTTATGATTTAATTTCTATTAAGTAATATCCAGATTTGTTATTACAATTTCTCTACCTTTTCCCTCCCAGAGTTGCAACCAGCCTGGGAGATGACAAAGGAATTGCGAGGTTTTGTCCATGCATCGGAGAATGCTGGTTTGACGTACAAAGAAGCCATGATGACCGCCACGGAAAGAGTTGTCAACTGGTTTGAGTCGAATGTTGACAAATGCTCGGCCGATGAAAGCACCTACGGACAGATCGATGCTGCTATGGAGGATGGCGTAGAACCGTAAGTAAATGCAAAACTTCTCTTATAATGTTGTCAACTGCTTTGGATTACTAATAACAACACTCGTTACATAACACATTGGGTTGAATCCTAGGGGGGGGGCAGACAGTGGTCCAGAGGCATGTGCCCCCCAGGAAAATCCTGGAAAATAAATTTTTTACATTGTACAATGTACATGTATACAAAATGTACCTTTTTTGGCCAAATTCTAGGGAGGGTGGGTTCTTAAATGAAAGTATCATGTTTGCACCACGTATTTAGCCAAAATTATACTCTGGAGTCTTCGGTGGCGGAAATTTTCCCTTTAAAAAACTTGGAATGGCGTGCTGCTGCCACTCCAACCAAGAGCTCACTCGACAAAAATGTTTCACTTCCATCACTACTATATATATCTAATTAAATCCTCAGTTAAGACAGTTCTATAAATCTTTCGATTTCAGAATGAGCCAAGAAGCTACCCAAACGCAAATAGACAACATCATGGCATCTGATTTTGCCCAGATGGACGCCTCGGATGTGCAATTGGTCGAAGCATCTTTGGTGACGGCTAAAATGATGAGGAACCTGATCTGGACCAAGCTGAAGGCGTCCATGGCTGCTGGGAGGACCACCACTCAGACCTCCGCTTCCAAGTCTATCGGTATGTAACTTCTGCATCTACAGTGCTGCTTTACAGTCCTTGTCATATTATTTACGTGGAATCTCAAGTTTTTTTTCTATGCTGTTGAACTGTGATGTCAGAGATGACTCTATTCTAGCATTGCAATATATGTAAATTAACTACAAGCTGTGATGTCATTTCAAACTGGGTCACAGGGTCAGATACCCCAGCTTCTAGCCAATGTTGATCCTCCTGAACTGAGCGTCACAGTTTCAACACAGTGTCAGAGTAAGAGTTTTATCAGGGATAGCCCCTACAACTACGTCATCACAGCTTGATAGCCAATGGGCTGACAGTAAACTACGCATCACAGTTCAAACCTTGATATATTGAAGGAAGCATTACATTTGTGATCCCAATGATTTATCACATCAATCACCGGTCTAATCCCACCAAATGGCAGCTTTGTGAGCATTCACAGTAGACAACTGTTAAAATCCCCACAGAGTTGTTTGATTAATCTACAAACTTGCTAACTAACAACTTTAAACTTTGATGGAAGTTGGTATAAACAGAAGGCTTTGACAATTTGTTTGTAAACTCATGGCTTATGTCATGTATATTTGTTCTGGCAGCCCATTGGCTGACAGGCTGTGATGTCAAACTTGCATGGGTTTTCCCAGACCCAATTTTCACTCTGACACTGAGTTGAAACTGTGACGCTCATTTTGGTGGATTCGCATTGGTTAGAAACTGGGGAATCTGACCCAGTTTGAAATGACATCACAGCTTGTAGTTAATTTACATATATTGCAATGGTAGAATAGAGTCATCTCTGACATCACAGTTCAACAGCATAGAAAAGAACTTGAGATTCCACGTAAGTATGACAAGGACTGTAATATAAACAGAAACTTGTTAACATCACTGACCCTTGAAGCCCGGTTAAGGGATAATAGTATTACCATCTCTTTACTGACTTTATTAAAATTTGGTCTTGGATTTCATAATCTGCATCTAGATAGGTCAAAGCTCCATCAGCATCAAAATGAGGAGTGGTAAATTAGGTGTACGTGTTGTTTGATCTAGAAACAAATGCTTGAGCTAGTCACGTCCAGTGTTGAAATTCAGTAAGTTCCAGTCAAGGAAAATTCCAAGCTCCCCTTCCCCAGAATATCATTCGCTCACCTCCTTGCTGTCACCCACCGATAATTTTGTTGGTTTTTCTAGGAGCTGTTCTCCACGCTGGAGGCGCAAAGAAAAAGAGGTCCTTCAAGAGACACACCAAGAAATCCCAGGATTCCGACGAAACCAAACTTCTGGGGAAACTCATCAGAGCTTTGCAGCAACTCTAAATCACGAGCCATTCCACAGGTCCAAGCCTAAAAGAGCTTTGTATTTACCAGTGATGGAAATGGGGGGGAGCTCGGGGGAGCTGGGCTCCCTTGACCAAAAAACAGGGGGAGCTGTACCCTGCTACAGCTCCCCCAATGAGCAGTGGTGAAATTAAAATTATCATATTATTTTTTCAGTCCTCATGGTATTTTTAGCCATAATTATGCTCTGATGGAAGAATTCTTTCCCTTTTAAAAATATGGAATGGCGAGCCGATGCCGTGTGCGAGCTGAGAGCTCCCGCGACAAAAATTTTCCATTTCCATCACTGGTATTTACTCCTATATTTGTCCCTAGTATATTCATAGGTAGGGGAGACCGGAGTACATTGTGCCATTCTTTCCATCTTGGTGATTTTCCAATAATCCAAAGCTTTAAAATCATGTATTCCGAAAATTAGATATCAAAATCTAATACCTTGGCCAGAATCAAGACAGATGTCATGACAACCAGACCATTGGGACGATCATCATCATGGCAGGTGTTTGAAAAAAGTAGGTCAAGTGGAACAACTTGCTGCGGTGCACAACTTACCCCATGGCACAACTTACCCCGGTTTCCCCTATGATGTTCTAACAAAGCCTGCTGACTTCCACTGGATAGAAAATAGGTCGCTTTTGAACTGAGCCAATCAGAGAGGTTCTCAACAAAGTTAGAATTTGTAAGACCTTCTCTGATTGGCTGAATTCAAGGATGGCCTACTTTTTGTCCAGAAGAAGTTAGTAGACAGAGTGTGTTATCATTGTACATACTAGAAGTAAGACTAGACTCTACAAGGCTTGCACCTGTGGCTTTTTCGGATAAATCTGTTGCTGATGTATTTTGTTGATGGTTAGGCTTGTTACGGCTGTTGCTGAGGAATTGTTGGATATTGGGTAGTTCTTCTGATTTAACTGACAACCATATGGAAGTGCTATTACTACAGCAATTTGTTTAACTGTTACAGATTTATGTTGGCACTGATTTGAAAAATAAACGCTCAATTTGAAAGGCTGAACTAAGAAGTTGTTTGTCTAATGCACTTTTTTTTTTTTTACTTTTTTGGTTTTTTGAGATTAATTACGCTGATAACCTTGTGCTGTTGACTTAGTGGTATAGCAGTTGTCCCCGTTGACTTAAAACTGTAGGCCATGGCTGTGCAAATGCACAAAACGAACTGCAAATTGTTTTATTTCTTCATATAATATCTCAATACCGAATAAAATTGTGGCGCAATTCAGCGGCGGCATTTGGCTATTGCAGTCTGTCACTTTGATATAGAAAAAATGAGGGCAAGTTCACTGTGAAAAATGCACTTCGTGACTCATAATAGCCGATGAAGTGTCATCTACATTCAACATGGGAAACATGGAGGCTGTTTGATAAGTCATGATCAAGAGAAAGCCATTTGCCCCAACAAATTCTGATTTATCCCCTTCCCGTGCAGGACCCCAGTACACATAGCCTTTAACAATCCAAGGCATACAATCTCAGACTTCATTAATTATTTTGAAATAAAAAAAGTTGATCAGTAAATATCAAAGTTCCTGTGTAACAATAGGAATCTGCACCTGCATCTTTATCAGTCAGTATTTGCATTTTTATCACAAAGTTGGAAAGTTCCTTGAAGTCTCAAATTCGCTTGCTCCACTTTGGAAATAGATGCAAGCCAACAGAATTCTTAAATTGAACACAAACATTTGACACCTGGTTCCATAAAGGTAAAAGTAATGGATATGTTGCGCTGAATTCAAAGTGTAATGGAAATTTGCATGGAATGTCACCATGCCATATGAAAAAGTATATTCACACACAGAACAAAACGACTTTTCCCCAATGCCATCATAGCTAATATGATATTTTCTTGCACCTCATCATTGCTCTTGCTGAGTGAACAACTGATAGAATACATTACCTTGACATCTTCAATAGTTGTTTGTAATCTTTTGAAATTAACACATTTTCTCATTTGGTTGAAATAAATATTTTACCATTGATCTGTAAAACATTTTCTGTGTCAATTTCTGCCACACAATGTTGCAGCAATAACTAAGCTGTATTGTGCTATCACACCTAATGATTATGACAGTCCAACATTTCTGTTACGAAACAGGCCAAAAGTAATATAAATGCTGCAATGAAACCATCGCAACATCTCAATTAATCTTTACCAGTGGCTTATTTGGGGGGGGCGGATATTGGGCCATGCCCCCTCCAGGCCTAAAATTAACATTGAAAAGATAGGAAAATAGAGCAACGACATATTCACAGCATGTTATGCCCCGGCCTCTCTCACGCCATTTCTAGATGCCCCCCTGCTTATGGCTCTGTTGAACCAGGTAAATTAGTTTTTAGCTCGATTCACATCTTGCAATCAGGTTGTTATCGCTGCTGGAAGGCATGCTTGACAGTTCGAGCTTGAAAAGCTTTTTATTCAAATGAGTGTGGTAGCAAAGAAATTATGTAAAAAATACTATTTCGGCTTTCGATCAGTATTAAAGTAAGCTACTGATGCAAGCTATTCAGATTTCTTGTCATGGATGTTCATTGTAATATTTGGACAGTCAGTTTGCAGAGGGCAGCTCTGACTGACAATGGCTTGAAAGGTATTTCACGAAAGAAGAATTTGCAGATACATGTGCAAGAAAATAATCTTTTTCTCTGCACACAAGGGAATTTACTTTTTCAAATGAAATATCGACATTCCGTGCAAATTTCCGTTGTAGGGGAACGAGGGGCAAAATAGAGCGGCAGGGCAAAATGGTTTTTTAAGTTTTCTCGGAACGTTTTGACCTGCCTGCAAATTTTTTGGTTGGAAAATAAAAAAGGATACATGACCAACTTTTCCTGAGAGTTTCGTTGATGAGAACGTTACAGGTATGCAGCTATGTTAATTTGAAGTTTTTGATCGATTTTCGTAAAAAAATCATAATTTTTGGAAATGGTGTAATACCTCCAATGACGTTCCCAGCCAAATAATTCATAGTCAGTGTTATTAGAGGACTACTAAGCTTGCGTATTAAGCAAAAAAATGTAATCTGGTGCTTAGTCATGTGTAAGTATGTCATTATTTATCTACCCTGCATGGTTGGGGCAAGATGGAGTCCTCCTGCGGGGGCAAAATGGGAAGCACAAAAAAGCAATCCCAGCCTAGAAAAGGTTGAAACTTGGTAGTGGGTCAATTCAACCATGGCATTTGAGACATTTGATACACTTTCTGGTCATATAAGCGGCAAAATTTGAAAAAATCACAAGAGATTTGTGGATCTAATCCATGTCATCAGTAATACCTTGAGGATTTAGGCTTAGTGGTGAAACCCCGTATTGTTGAAACTGAAACGAATGTGACTGCCTTTCAAAAAGCATAGTCAAATCCAATACCAGTTTAAATTGTTAAATTATTAAGAAAACTCGGAAATCAGAGTTATGTGAATATTCATAAAACTGTCACATTTCCACAAAATTTTACTAATTTTGTTTCTTTTGTAATCGAATGTTTATGGTTAAATAATTTGTCAAATAATTACATAGAATGAAGAAATACTAGCATCACTTCGCTATAATTGCGTCCTGTATTGAGAAGTTGATTTCATAATTTATTGTATGTTTACTCTTAGTATTCTGCAATATTCTCACATTGCAATGACATGAATTAATGCATTTTTGTTTGTCAACATGCTTTTTAGTTAGGCTATCATCAAAACAGCTGATTTATTGCAGAACTTTTGAAACTTTATTTCTTCCCATTTTGCCCAATATGAAATTCCATTTTGCCCCAAGCATGGGGCAAAACGGGATAAAGTTGCATTTTTTAAGATAGGGAAAAATTTGAATTGGAACTAGTAAAAAAGGACTTTTCTGCGTTTGAGCAAGTGGTACTTGTACTTCTTCATGGATCAGACCTTATTTGGCATTCGCATGTTATACCACCTTCGTGCAGCGAGCCTTCGAAGTTAGGTGGCCCGTTTTGCCCCTCGTTCCCCTACTTTGAATTCAGTGCAGCATTTCAATTACTTTTAGATTTGTAGAACCAAGTGTCATATGTCTGCTCATTTCAAGAATTTTGTTGTCCTGCATCTATTTCAAATGCAACAAAAGTGAAAGCAAGACTTACGAAATGTTCTGACTTTGGGATAAAAATGCTAATACTGATAAATATACATATCTGCAAGCTCCTGTAGATACACTGGAACTTTAATGTTTACAATTACTAAAGTCTGGGATTGCATGCCTTGTAATGGTTAAAGGGAGTATACCATCTAACGTGTACAATTAATTCAAATGTGTACATTATAAGAGGCTCTTCAATTCATAATGTGTGAAGAAATTGTAGACTCAGCGACACATTGGAATTCATCTCAGCATGAATATGTACAAAAACATGTCTTGGATAAGGGACCGTTCAGAATTTTTGACTGGGGGGGGGGGTGGGAGTTTTGGCCGAGGGGGTACTAACTTTTCACACGTGTTTCAAGGGGGGGTATTAATTTTTGACTACACTTCCCAGGGGGGAGTTAGAAATTTTAACAAAGAAAAAATGTCAAAAAACACACATAAACTCATTCTATTTGGACTTTTTTACGCGCAAAAGTCTGTGAAATGACGCGAATCTGTACGCGTGGCAGTGTATAACAGTATATATGTGTACATTGCTTTGTATGTCGATTGGGGGGGGGTACTAAAAATTCGCGTGAAACCTGAGGGTGGGGTACTAAAAATCAGCATGAAACTCAAGGGGGGGGTATCAATTTTTGACGGGAAGTTCCAGCAAAACTCCCACCCCCCCCCCAGTCATAAATTCTGAACGGTCCCTAATGGAAATGTTGCTTCACTTCACACCAGTGTGGTGACGTATACATACAGCAGGCGTTTTGCAATAATGATAATGCAAATGTGTGCGGCACTTGACACCAGTGTAGTGATCTTAACAGCAAGTGTTTGGCTGCTTTTAACATAATATGATAATGAGTAGGTGTGACTGGGAAGACAACCATCATTGATATATTTTGTTCATAATTATTATGATATTAATCAGTCCAGCAGTTGTCAGACATTGGATTTCTGTAGATATAAATACATAAGTCATAGAAGTTTGTTCAACACAAACGCCATCAAAGGAATAATATGGCTTTATCATCGTCATCATCATCACCTGAGACTATTTAAAACATGTCATCATCATCATCATTATTCGTCATCATCATCACCTGAGACTATTTATAACATCTACTCTGAATATACGACCACTGATGTCAGTGAATTTATTAATGAAAAAAATAATAACAGTAGAATTTCGATTGATGTGGATATATATGACGGCTTACAATTAGTGTTGTTAGCAATCGGTATCATTGGTAACATCACGATCCTTGTGGTACTCCACAAAAGTAAAGGGCACTTGCAACCTGTGACGATGACTTTAGTCAAACACCAGTCACTAATTGATGCCATCGTGTGCATCATTCTCATTGGACATATAATACTTGTAAGATATTGGGTGTCAGGGATTTATTTCATTGATGTCTTCTTGTGCCATCTTTTTCATTCTTTTGGTAAGTACTACACTAACTACCCTAAGACAAACTTATATTGAGTATACTACATCTCTTTGTCAGCCGTAAGAAATCCAGGCACCTGAAAATTGTTTTTTAACTAACAAGCAATTAGAGTCAAAAATCAGTGCACCAAGGAAGTCTTGAGTAAGTTTTCTCGAAGCCAAAGGTTTTAAGAATCTGCCAGACAGAGATAAAGAAGGCCTTGAATTCTAGAATTGCAAACTGAAAAGTTTTTAAAATGATACAAATAATTCTTACCTAAACATTGTAGAAATGGGATTGCATGAAATGTTCAAAGTTGCTTTTACTTTCAGTGCTATACATTGTCTGTACCACTATCTCGATTTGGAACTTGGTCCTCATGTCCGCAGAACGCATGCTGGCAGTCCGCTTTCCTTTGAAGTACAAGTTCTATCGACAGAAGCATGTAGTAGCTTCCTTGGTCATTGTCATTGTGACCGCAATTGGATTGAACACAGTTTTGTGCTTCGTATTTGGACTGTCACAGGAGGGTGACTGCATAATAATAATAATAATAATAGGCATTTATATAGCGCTAATTCCAGTAAACTGCTCACTAGCGCTTGTGGATGCTGGATTTATCTGTAGAAACTTTTAAATAGGTAAGTCTTAAGATTTCTCTTGAACCCTTCAAGTGTTTTGGAGACCTTGACTATCTCAGGGAGTTGGTTCCACAGTTTCGGAGCTGCATGCGAAAAGGCTCTGTCTTCATATTTGTTTTTATTGCAGGAGGGTGGTTCATTTAAGAGCATTTTGTTATTGCTTCTCAGATTACAGTTTCGTTCAGATTTTGGCTGAATCATATTTTGAATATACAAGGGAGCTTGCCCGTTTATTGCTTTCCAAGTTGTTAACATGAGTTTGAATTGTATTCTTGCTGGAATGGGCAGCCAATGTAGCTGCTTCCTATGCTGGCTTACACTGTCATGCTTTCTCAATTTTTCAATGAGTCGAACGGCTGAGTTTTGGGCCACTTGAAGTTTATACAGCAAACGATTTGATGTTCCATAAAGAAGACCATTTCCATAGTCTAGGTGGGGTGTGACAAGAGCATTGACCGCTGTTTTACAGGTTTCCTTGTCCAATGACTTCCTGATTTTTGAAATGTTTCTAATATTGAAATAGGCATTCCGACACATTTTGTTGACTTGTTTTTCCATGGTCATGTTTTTGTCAAAGATTACACCCAGATTTCTAACATGATCGACTGCATTGATTTTGACATTGTCGACATGGATTGATGATACTTGGAGTTTATTAAGTTGATGTGGACTGCCAATGAGCAGTAGTTCTGTTTTTTCTCCATTGTTACACAGCTTATTTTCGTGGAGAAATTTTCTGATATCAGCAATGCACTTTTCCATTTTGACTACAGCATTTCCTTGTTCTGAGAAAGTTGGTTTGAAAGAGAGTATAAGTTGCTCGTCATCGGCATACTTTTGGTCTTTGACTTGGTGTTTTTCAGCCACTTCACTTAATGGAGCGATGTATGAATTAAATAGGATTGGTCCTAATTTTGAACCTTGAGGAACTCCAAATTTTAGTGGCAGTCTGGTTGATGTCTTATCGTTAATTATCACCGACTGTGACCTTTCAGAAATGTATGACTTGAACCAGCATAGCGCAGAATCACGAATACCGTATTTGCTTTCTAAACGTTTCAGTAGAATCTTGTGATCAATTGTGTCAAAAGCGGCTGAAAGGATATATTATAAGGAGATATTATTCTCAAACAACAAGATTTGCATCAGTTATTCAAGTTTATGGCTTTGTATATTTTGCCTTGACCTGTGCCACCCCGTTTGTGACACTGATCGTCATGTACTCTGTGATATTGTACAGCTTAAGGAAGAGAATGAACAATCTAGAACTCGGAGAATCTTCTGTAATCTCAACTGCGAATTCCAAAGCAACAAGTTCCTTCATTTATGTAACAATTCTCTTCATCGTATGTTACAGCTTGGACAATGCATACCTCATACTTTATCAAATGGGAAAACGTCAAAATGTTTCCACAATGTTATCATTGTTTTTAATGGCACTGAACTCATCACTAAACCCCCTGATTTATTTCATCAAAATGGACTTCATGAAAACCAATCTATTCAAGATGGCTAGATGTAAGAATTGACGCTTAGGATATTTCACTTGTATGCCAACCACTCAAGACCATATAACCTTCTGGTCTTTAATCAGTATTAGAGTAAGCTACTGAGGAAGGATGCAAGCTTTTCAGATGTCTTTTTATGGATTTTCATGGTAATATTTTGACAGTCAGTGTGCAGGGGAAAGCACTGACAATGACAAGGAAGGTATTTCACAAAGAATAATTTGCAGATACATGTACACAAATATAACCTGTTGTTCTGCACACAAGGGAATTTACTTTTTCATATGGCATGGCGACATTCCATGCAAATTACCATTGTCAAATGTCTGCTCATTTCAAGAATTTTGCTGTCATGCATCTATTTCAAATGAAATTGAGACTTAAGTAAAAGATGTCTGGAATAAGGGAGCAAACAAGCATTTAAAGTTGGGAATCATTGCCTATTTATTCAGGCGACACTATACACAGAAAGACATACATAGGCAATCACACACATACACACGACATCACAATACATTTAAACATGACAGACAAGACAGGACAACACAAATAGATTTAATAATGAACTGGATAGAGAAGAGATCTTGGAGGCAGCCCAAGAAGCAATATTAAGCCCAAGATCAGTTCGTTTGATTAATATTAATGAGATATTAGGATGAAAAAAAAGGAGCAGGATTAACATAGAGGATTAGTAAGAATGAGGATGTGAGAATGTTAATCAGAAGATGGTTGTCACTGATTCATGAGTATAATAAGTAGGTTGTGAGTAAAATAAGTAAGTTGTGAGTAAAATAGGGTGATACCAGTTGACTTTTGAATGTGTCTCTGTGAATTGTGTTTCAATTAGGTAGATTTGTTTAGGTTATTCACCACGGGAGAGGGAATATGTGATTTATCACCTGAGGGCTTTAGCCCGAGGTATGATAAACACATATTCCTGATCCCATGGTGAATAACCGGCTTATACCATGAGACAAACACTTAAGCAGTCAAACATGACAGGATAATGGGAAAACAAAGAATATGGGAATTATTTCCTGAAATACTGGCACTCGATTGGCCAAGAGAGGTGTCGAATGGTATATATAATGTATCTAATTCATTTGTATTACTTCCTGCTTACCGTTTTTGTGTGTGTTTGTATAAGTAATACTCATTTAAATTTGTCTATATCTTTTTGAATTATTGTTTGTCTGACCTATTATGTCATACAAGTATTCACGTTCAGTTTATAACTCCGTTAAATATTTTAGATTATACTGCATTTATTCGTATATAATTATCTGCTCAGCCTTCTTGTAAATGTATCTCCTATATCCTCATGTCTGTTCCTTGTTCCATGAATGTTTAAGTATTTTCTTGTTCAACGTTTGCTTATAATAATGATTAATTCTTAACTATTAATTTAGTTCACACATGTTTACTATATTTTTACAGCTGCTTGCAGCCTGTATTATAGGAGAAATTTTCGGTAAACTTCTGACCATATAGGAGGTCGCACTATTTCACCTATCACTTTGAAACTTAGCATAAAGTCTCATTATAATTTTATCTTGCTTCCATCAACTTTTGGTAAACTTCTGTGACATTGAAAATTTTTATTTACGAAACTAAAATGTTCGTTTTTGGCGCGAATTTCAAATGACCAGCTGCAGTGAAACCAGCATCAACAGCAACATGCAGTCAGACCCAGTGTTTACAGAATCAATAGAAATGAAGGAAGGGATGAAGGAAGGAAGGTTGAAGGAAGAAATGAATGACAGAATGGAGGAAGGCATGAAGGAAGGACAAAAGGAAGAAAAAAGGAAGGAAAGTAGGAAGGAAAAAAGAGAGGGGTGAAAGGGAGGGAGGGAGGATATACATGTAGGATTGTAGATAGATAGATAGATAAATAGATAGATAGATAAATAGATAGATAAATAGATAGATAAATAGATAGATAGATAGATAGATAGATAGATAGATAGATAGATAGATAGATAGACAGATACTAAGTCTATCTACAAGCAGCTGTTAAAGTGCTTGCACATTATTTTTTAATACGTAGTCACTTGACTCTACATACAGTTTACCATTTATCCAGTAAATTTAACAATGTCTTCACTTAGTATTTCACTATCCAGTAAAATTTTCCATATTTTCAGTAAACTTTACCTTGTATCCAGTGAGTTACCAGACATGTACCCAGTAGATTTTGCCTTGTACCCTGTAAAATAAATTTTACCATGTATCCTGTAAAGTTACCATGTACCCAGTTAATTTTACCATGTATCCAGTAGGTGTTATCATGACATTGTATCCAGTAAATTCTACAATTTGTTCTGTAGAAGGTTTATTTTTGTCATTTAAACAGTAAAGTAGGTAAAAAGTGGTAACACCAGTGTTTACATTCGTATTCTGTCATCGCATATTTCTGGGACAGTGTCTGTACTTCCTGTTTGGGAAATAAACCATGCGTTCGTTCCACAGTGATTGTTGAAGTCATCTATTCAGCTATTTCCTTATTACTGGCGTTCTTTATCTGTCATGAAGGGATGCTATTCTAGTTCACTTTCCTTGAACCTCCCATGCCATCTGTGCTGCAGGGCCTCTTAAAAATAAAAATACCAAAGCTTGATTTATCATTACTGCAACACGTCATTACCGGAAAAATTGAGAAAGGAATCATGGCAGTCATTGCCAGATGTTTTTCAGAACCTATTTTGACCTCCACAATGATTAAATCATGTGTTTTACAAACTGTAACATTGCAACCCAAACGGGAACATTTCTGTAGAATGACCCGCTTACTAACACCTGTACAGGTCTTCCCTGGCTCAAAATCCATTTCCTTGTTTGTTCATAGCACACTTTCGGTATTTTGGCTTCTAGAAAGTTTCTTCTAGGGGTCTACACCAGCTAAAAAAGCAGTTTATTGCCGAGGTTCGACAGAAAATATCCATAAAATCATGAACTGATCTTGACCAATCTAGTGCGAGATGAACTTTCTTGGCCAAAAATTCGGTTTTTCGGGAGGCTGATTTCTATAATGCGGATCTACCCGAATTTGCGGACCGACGGTACGAATCGTCTAACGATCAAGTGTATAGATGATACGTATCGTATCGAATGTCGGCAACGATATAGAGCCCTAGTTTCTTCGCTATGTAAACCTTTTTACCACAGGCACAGGTAAAATATACAATGCCTGTAGTGGGTGTCCCTGAGAATGGCCCAAAAAATGTGAGTAAATATCATTGATGACAACCCAACTTTTTTCCTTTGACCATGAGGAGGAAATGTACAAAATCACAGCCAAATTGATTAACATTTAGAGGTGGCTCATCAAGGGTGAAGTTTTGCTTAATTTTGCATTAAAATGCAAGTGTTTAAACAGTAAAAATTGTGTAAAATGACATTTTACTTTCTCTTTAGGACAATTGAGTTACCTTTAGCAATATATTTAATGCTTTATTTTTTTTCATTGTACGTTGGACCACTCCGGTGCACTGCCATTCAGGATATGGCCCCCCCCCACCCGCCCTAACTCTGCTTTAGACCCCTTAATTATGCCATTGGTTGTGACAATGTGACATCGGTACACTTAACAGCCATGTTCGATCCTAAATGGTAGGCTATTATGAAATTCCACTTTTTTTATGTTCTTCCATCGCGAGGTAATTATGCTATGTTTTATTAGCCTAAAAATATGTTTTAGCATTATGAAGGTAAGTAATGCATGCATCATTTAATATTTATGTACTAGAACTAAGCGACTGATGAAGCTAAGTTCAAGGTCTAGTTCAAGTTCAAGTTTATTGACCAATTAATATAAGGTACACATAGGTGATCATCTATTGTTATTGCATTAGTTTTAAAAATGGTAGGCAGATAGTTACAAAATTATATCCCTATCAGCATGCCTCGGCGGCCCAACGTCGGCCCAAAGCCAGTCCAATGCTGCTGACATCGGACCGACGTCGGGCCGACGCCAGACCGCCTAGGCACGCTGACAGGGATGTGCCTGTACCAATATGAAAATTTCAAAGTCAAGAATTTATCCAGTACAAATATTTATAGAAGCAGGCTATAAGTTTAAAGAGTGGATCATTATGATATACTAGGAAAGAATGTTATTTGAAGCAAAAAATAAAGATAAATAAATACAATAAAAACAAAAAAAGTATACTTAGCTAGACAATAGAATAATATAGATCATAGAAAGAAAGGAAGAAATAATATACAAAATATACAAATGAATAATTACAAAACTATGACATATGGTTGAAATGATACATGTTGGATATAAGAAAGGAAGAAGGCTGTAGCAAAAAAGGAAGAAAGAAAATTGTTGGCCAAATACATTTTATGTTCACTGTAAGGTGGTCTATGATTAAAAAAAACAAAAACATTATATATATAAATTCAAGGTTACAATTCATGAACTGACTGGTGACAATATCAGTATACAACAAGGATCAACTTGATGTTTCAGATCACATGATAATGTCACTAAGTATCAATTGCCAAATATATATATTTTAGTCTAATATGGTACCTCGTTTTTAATGCTGTCTGTGATAAGCACTGTTTTAATCTTATTCATGTTTTTATGTTAATGTACTTTTGTACTGTGTAAATAGTGTATATATATGTAATGTTCTCCACTCGCTGGGGGTTGAAATAAACAAATAAATAAAATAACATAATTGTCATTTTACTGTGACTCCCTGGGAGTGCGAATCAATTAACTCTCCTATTTTAGGAGAGACAATTAACTATTGTTTTTGAAGTTGTTGCCATATTTTTATTCAGAGTCGTTTTGTAGTCTTGAATTTTATTAGCCTCACGATTTTAGAAATTAGCATTAATTAGGCTGGTGAACGATTGTTTATGTTCACATGATGTATTAATGTACAGGAGCCTCATTTTGAGTTTAGCTATATATCTGACATCAATCCACACAATGAAATAATTCCTGGAACGATCGAGACTGCCTCTACTGCAAAGAACGGATTTGAATGTCTCGAATTCTTCCTGGTTCCATGTCCACAAGATTTTCTCAGCTGTATTCACAGGTACTTAGGCAAATTTAGCTTATAATGACAATTAGGTAAATTTAACAGTTAGATTAGGTTTTTTATAATCTTTCTTTGGACATAATTTTAATCTTCGTAAATCTAACAGTTAGAATAGGTTTTTCACAATCTTTCCTTTGGACATAAATTTAATTTTGGTAAATTTAACAGTTAAAATAGGTTTTTTACAATCTTTCTTTTAGACATAATTTTAAACTTGCTAAGTTTGACATTTGGAATAGGTTTTTTATAATCTTTCTTTTGCACATAATTTTAATCTTGGTAAATTTAACAGTTACAATACGTTTTTTGCAATCTTTATTTTTGACATGATTTTAATCTTGGTAAATTTAGCAGTTAGAATAGGTTTTTTATAATCTTTCTTTGGACATAATTTTAATGTTGGTAAATGTAACAGTTAGAATAGGCTTTTTACAATCTTTCTTTTGACATAATTTTAGTCTTGGTAAATTTAACAGTCAGAATAGGTTTTTTATAATCTTTCTTATGACATACTTTTAATCTTGGTAAATTTAAAAGTTAGAATAGGTTTTTTTATTAACTTTCTTTTGGACATAATTTTAATCTTGGTAAATTTAACAGTTAGAATAGGTTTTTTCACTATCTTTCTTTTGGACATGATTTTAATCTTGGTAAATTTAACAGTTAGAATCGATTTTTAAAAATCTTTCTTTTGACATGATTTTAACGTTTCTTTTGGACATAATTGTAATCTTGGTAAATTTAACTGAGTTTTATTAGTTTTGGAAAACTGGCCGCTACTACAGGTGACCTGGGATATATGTGAAGAATTATTTTGATGTTTTTGAGATGTTTGGAACGTTTTGTGCTTTTAAGTATGTTTTTTTGCTGACTTGCCTTGGCATTATAAATATGTACCTTGTCACGAAACTTACAAGTAAATTCAGGATTTTATATTATTTATGAATGTGTAAGCTGGCAAGATTTCCATGAGTGTTTGTTTTTATCTTGAATCTGAATCTAAGGGGCCAACTAGATGATCCCTAGTGGGCGGGGGCTGCTATTTTTGGTTAAAAATGTTGGTTTCTACTTGACACTGAAAATAATTGTTTTCTTCCCGTTTAAATAAATAAAACATTTAGTTTTACCCTGTGATTATGCTGTAATGTTTAGTTAAAATTACAAAAAAAAGTTTGTTGTTACTTTGCGCACTAACGTGAATCTGTGTCGCTGACAAAATATAGCCCCCGTTAGTACTATCATCTGGTTGGCCCCAAACAATATATCTTTCCACCAGGTTCATCATCATGGTTGTGCAGACTGTAGTGCTGTTGCTGCTTATATCCTTGATTGACCAAGCTCGAGCATCTGAATACAGAAACGATGACGCTGGCTTGACGGCTGTACCGACTAATATTCCTACAACATCAGACTCTGTGTATCTGACTGGAAACAAATTACCGACCATCACCAACACAGATTTCTCACTCCTGACTCTGCTGGAGAATCTCTACTTGACCACTAACAACATCACGAGCATCTCAGCCAATGCCTTTGACAGTACTCCATTGAAAGTGCTTGATCTCTCCTCCAACCCGATCAAGACAGTTCCGTTCTTTCAGGCGATTGACGCCACGCTGACTGAGCTCTACATGTCAGATTGCCAGATCTCTAGCACATCCTGGGACCTAGTGGTACCATACTCCAACCTGGCTAAACTCAAATTGGAAACCAATCAACTGATGGCCTGTCCTGATGTTACGAAATCTGCTGGAACTCTAAAAATGCTCAGTCTGACATCCAATAGCATAGAAACACTCGATTCTGCAAAACTAGAAGGCTGCAATGAATTGTCATGGATGTCTGTCAAATCCAATGGCTTGAAGCGAGTTAACGGTGTCCTGAAGCTGCCTGCGATGACAAGTCTCTACCTTTCAGGAAATGCTTTGGACCAGTTTCCAGACATTTCTAGACTGCATAATTTGGGGTACCTTAGCCTGACGACCAATCAGATTCAAGTTGTCCCAAATGACAGCTTTGTAAATAACCTGAAGTTGTCAACGTTGATAATGCATGGCATTCAACTGAGTCACATGCCTTACTTAGATGCAACCCAAAACTCACTAAAACAACTTACGATAAGCTCCCCAAAGATCACTTGCGTACCAACCGACTATTTCCGTGGCTTCAGCACGCTTACGTCAGTGGACTTTTCTAGGAACTCCATAGGTTCAATTGCATTCGCCAGATCAATAGGACCTTCTCTTGAAACACTGGATCTAACCAGCAATCAAATCACTAATGTCTCATCCGGGACCTTCATTAATGCAACAGGGTTACTACAAGTAAACTTGGGTTCAAATAAAGTCACTGATTTTGACATGAGCAACCTCCAAAACATGCCTCAGCTGACAAACCTTGATCTTAGTAGTAACCAGCTTACAAGGGCGCGAAACCCCTACACCTATTGCCGTAGTGTCAGCTGCACAGGTTTGACCATCGACTTCAAGGACAACCAAATACCCTGTGGTAGACACCTATGTTGGGCGAAGTTGAACACGACGATCACGGTACAGCATGACAGTTGCTCAGGGACGCTATGGGATGATGTGACAGTGAGTGATCTGGAGTGCCCAGTCAGTATGTATTGCATTCATACAAAATATATAATATATTCTTTTTCCTTTAAAATTACTTGTTGCCTTTGTTGAGGGGACAACCATTTCATAATCAGGGGGGGGGCTTGGAGTTTTCCTTGCTGGGAAATCATTTATTTCATGTTAGTGGAGGCAGTAATTATTTATTTCAAGCGCGCAAAGTCCCCGAATATTCGTTCCTACAGTGCCGCCTGTAAGTAAGTGAAACGTATGAAATGGTGCCATTGCATCACTGCTAAACATCCTCAGCAAAACTGCTTGTGGAAGCATGAATTCTCATCCGATGAGAGTAAAACATGTTGGGTCATAAAGGCAGGTATGTGAGGCATGTGCGATAACAATGGCAGCCAATTTTCGAGGAGTGTATAATTTCTTTCTGCAGTTCTGCAGTTCTGCAGTTCTGCAGAAAAAAACTGCAGAATTCTGCAGTTTCCAAAAAAAGTGCAGAATTCTGCAGTTCTGCAAAAAAACTGCAGAATTCTGCAGTTTCGAAAAAAAAGTGCAGAATTCTGCAGTTCTGCAAAAAACTGCAGAATTCTGCAGTTTCCAAAGAAATTGCAGAATTCTGCAAAAAAATTGCAGAATTCTGCAGTTCTGCAAAAAAAGTGCAGAATTCTGCAGTTTCCAAAGAAATTGCAGAATTCTGCAAAAAAATTGCAGAATTCTGCAGTTCTGCAAAACAAGTGCAGAATTCTGCAGTTTCAAAAAAAAGTGCAGAATTCTGCAGTTTCAGAAAAAAATATGCAAGAAGCTGCAGAATTCTTCAGTTCTCCAGCTCCCTGCATGATTTCTGAACCTCTGTTACTTCCTGTAGTTAATTGCAAAGCATCTTCATAGTTCAGACCTCTTTGACACGGAGCTTGCCGCTACCAAGGAAACATTGGTTTAGGGGGGGTTGTTGTATGGGGGATCAGGGTTTTTGGTAGTCCTCTGTCACTGCAGCATTTCTGAAAAGTTTCTGCCGCAAAATCTGTAATTCTGTAGGAGACATGCAGCCTGGTAGGTTTTATGCAGTTCTGTCGGAAGCTGAAGAATTCTGCAGTTTCAAAAAAAAAAAGTGCAGAATTCTGCAGTTCTGCAAAAAAAAGTGCAGAATTCTGCAGTTCTGCAGTTCTGCAAAAAAAGTGCAGAATTCTGCAGTTCTGCAAAAAAATTGCAGAATTCGGCAGTTTCCAAAAAAAGTGCAGAATTCTGCAGTTCTGCAAAAAGAAGTGCAGAATTCTGCAGTTCAGCAAAAAAAGTGCAGAATTCTGCAGTTTAAAAAAAAAGTGCAGAATTCTGCAGTTTCAAAAAAAAAAATATGCAAGAAGCTGCAGAATTCTTCAGTTCTCCAGCTCCCTGCATGATTTCTGAACCTCTGTTACTTTCTCCAGCTTATTGCAATGCATCTGCAAAGTTCAGACCTCATTGATTTGGGTCTTGCCACTACAAAGGAAATGTCAGAATGCTGGTTTTGGGCGGTTTGGGATGGGTTGGGGGTTTTGGAAAACCCTCTTTCCTGGTTACCTCAGGGGTGAGCCCTTGTAGTGGAATACCGGTATCCCACTGGTACGTATCATTCGGTCCCCCCCCCCAAGGGAGCAGTTCTTTTTTCAAAATGAGGACAGTTGGATACCCTGTACCAGTTATAACATGGATGGACGCAGTATATCCCTGGTATAGTCATGCACCCAAGATCCAGTATATCCCGAGACCTGAAGGAGGTCATGGACGTTTTGCCACTCTACTCGGTCAATTATCAACCAAATTTCACTTTGAAAAAAGTTACGGGTACCCTGCAACCAGGTCTATTGACTGAAGTCAACAGTGTTTGGCCGCCGTTGTTTCTTTTTTCCGTACGACGCGTTTTTCGGGCGATCGGTCGAGGAAAATATGATTTCTTTAGAATGCACCTGCACGTGCAGAATTTGCCCTGCACGTGCAGAATTTCGCACGTGCAGAATTTTCCCTGCACGTGCAGAATTTCGCACATGCAGAATTTCATCTGCACGTGCAGACTTTCGCGCGTGCAGGATTTCAGGATGCACCTGCATGTGCAGCATTCAGAGTGCAACTCCTGCACTAGATCTATTCCTGCATGTGCAGGGGGGTGGAGAGTTAGCTCAGTGATAGCAAGCTGCTGTTGATCATAGGGGCCAGGATTAGAATCCAGTTATTGCCGGATTACCTGGACCTACGTTGGACAGCAGTTTTAATCATCCTTTAGCCTACTTAGTGCATAATTATGGGATTTAAAACCCCGAAGAACATGTTTCTTCAGAATGCACCTGCATGTGCAGAATTTCACCTGCATGTGCAGAATTTTGCACGTGCAGAATTTTGCCTGCACGTGCAGATTTTCGCACGTGCAGAATTTTGCCTGCATGTACAGATTTTCGCACGTGCAGAATTTCATCTGTACGTGCAGAATTTTGCATGTGCAGAATTTCACCTGCACATGCAGGTGCAGCATTTCAGTCGATCTGCACCCCAGCATGTGCAGCATTTCAGAAAGCACCTGCATGTGTGAGGAATATATGATTTCTTCAGAATGCGCCTGCACATGCAAAAATTTCGCACTTGCAGAATTTCAGGATGCTCGTGCATGTGCAGCAGACTGCACCTGTATGTGCAGCACTTATGAGTGCACCTGCATATGCACTTCTGCAGCTATAACTGCAGAATTCTGTCGGAAGCTGCAGAATTCTGCAGTTCTGCAGGAAACTGCAGAATTCTGCAGTTATGCAGCAAATTCTGCAGTTCTGCAGGAAGCTGCAGAAATCTGCAGTTCTACCAGGTAGCAGTTTGTGGAATGACCTCTATCAAAATAAACTTCCATGGACGTTTTGCCTCTCTGCTTGGCCAATTATCAACTGAATTTCATTCAGAAAAAAGTTTCAGGAACCCTACAACCAGGTCTATTGACTACAGTAGTCAGTCTTTGTCCGTCTTTGTTTCTTTTCGCCGTACGGCACTTTTTTTGGCAATCGGTCAGCTCGCAAAAATGTCATTTAATATACTGTTGACATGTGCAGTGATCTGTCAAAATAAACTTCCATGGACGTTTTGCCTCTCTGTTTCGTCAATTCTCAACCAAATTTCACTCAGAAAAAAATTTCAGGTAACATACAACCAGGTCATAGACTGCAGTAGTCAGTCTTTGTCCGTCGTTGTTTCTCTTCGCCGTACGACACTTTTTTCGGCGATCGGTCAGCTGGCAAAAATGTCATTTTACAAGCTGCAGAATTCATTGCAGATAGGCATCAAAACCCAAGACCCCCCACCCGACCCCCAAACCGCAACAAACATTTCCAGGGTAGTCACGTAGTGGCAAGACCCTTGTCAAAGAGGTCTGAACTTAGCAGATGCATTGCAATTAATGATCATGCATTAATAGTACCAGAGGTTGACAAATACTGCATGGAGCGAAAAAAACTGCAGAATTTTTTGCAGAACTGCAGAATTCTGCAGTTTTCTGAATAATTCTGCAGTTTCCTGCAGAATTTATTGCAGAATATGCAGGTGCAGGAAGAAATTTAAGTGTACTGAAAAATCCTTAAAAAATGCTCAGCAGAGTCTGTTCAACACATATGGCCCACTGCGAGGAAATATTGTCTTTACGGTTACTCGTTTGAATCTCAATCATTGCTAATCATGCATGGAAAAACATGGTGTTAACACTCTGTGCATCATGGCGTTAATTTCCTCTCCTGTTCATATGTTAATTTTGTGCCGGGGGGGGGGTATGACCCAATGGCTCCCCCAAATACGACACTAGTTCTACTATATGTGCCAAAAATTTCCATATATGTCACCAGAGCCATCAGTTTCATTTTAAGTTGGTGAGGCAAATCGAGCCACGGCCTTTAAGGAAGATGTAGGATTTTCCTAGTATAAAGCCCCACCAGCCCTCCCTACACTGATGCCACTGTATGTTACTGTATGAAGAAAAAAAAACGATCTTGGCGGTCTTAATTTGCAACTTAGAACATTAAAATGAAATGAGGTTGCTGAAAATGGTTAAATTGGCGTTAAATAGTTATTACCACCAAAAACCCTTTTTATTTAGGAAATTTGCCATTGGAATTGCCCATAGACAGGCAGTTTCACCGAGACAACCTTATCCAGCATTGCCACTTCAGAGAATATTTCTTTTTTTTTTCTGAATAAAACTTCTATACCACTGGATTTGGCAATAAAGATGTTTTTCAATTTCAAGGTGTCTTTACTGATTTTGTACAATTATCAAGGTGCCAGGTACAGGTGGAGGTGCAAAGTGCAAGGTGCAAAGTGCAAGGTGCAGATGCAGGTGCGAGGTGCAGGTGTGAGGTGCAGGTGTGAGGTGCAAGGTGCAGGTGCAGGTGTGAGGTGCAGGTGTGAGGTGCAAGGTGCAGGTGCAGGTGTTAGGTGCAAGGTGCATGTCCAGGTGCGAGATGCGAGGTGCAGGTCCACGTGCGAGGTGCAAGGTGCAGGGTGCAGGACTGGAGCTGAGATGCAGGGCTGATTGCACGTTACATTCAATTTTAAGGAAATGAAATACTGCTGGAGGATTTGGCAAAAACAGACTTTTTTTATGGTGTCTTAGCCGGTTTTGTACAATTGATATGTGAAAATGACCCAGATGCAAGGTGCTGATAAGACACACAGGTGCAAGGTGCAGGTCTAGGTGCAAGGTGCAGGTGCAGGTGCGAGGTGCAGTTCTAGGTGCGAGGTGCAGGTCCCCGTGCGAGGTGCGGGTCTAGGTGCAAGGTGCAGGTCAGGTGCGAGGTGCAGGTGCCATTTTAAGGAAATTAAATACTGCTGGATCGGTCAGCTCGCAAAAATGTCATTTTACAATGTGCTGCTTCAAAATAAACTGCTATGGACGTTTTGCCACTCTGCTCGGTCAATTCTCAACCAAATTTCGCTCTGAAAAAAGTGGTGGGTTCCCTGCAACCAGGTCTATTTACTACAGTCGTTAGTTTTTGTCCCTCGTTTTTTTTTTTTGCCGTACGGCACTTTTTTCGGCAATCGGTCAGCTCGCAAAATACATTTTTGCGAGCTGACCGATCGCCGAAAAACGTGTCGTACGGAAAAAAGAAACAACGACAGATAAACACTGTCAATTTCAGTCAAAAGACCTGGTTGCAGGGTACCCGCAACTTTTTTCAGAGTGAAATTTGATTGAGAATTGGCCGAGCAGAGTGGTAGAACGATGACCAATCCACAAGAAAACAAAACATGCAGCAAGCGCTGCTCCCCACAAGAGTAGCACTAATAATAATTATAGTAGTAACAACTGTAGCACTAGCAAATATAGTACTCGACTAAAATCGGGGTGAGAGGGAACAGTATAGTAAATGTGACTTAATTAATACCCTCCGGTAGGGTTCTCCTGAAAAAAAAGGAGGAATTTACTGAAGAAGAAGAAGAAGAAGAGTTGCGACCTGGTAGAATGGACACCAAAAGAAGAAGAAGAAGAAGAAGAAGAAGTCCATAGCACTTCACCTTGAACTCTGCAGCTGTTGTTGTGTTGAAATTTTATTGCAGAATTGCAGAATCTTCAGTTTCCTACCAAACTGCAGAATTTATTGCAGAATTGCAGAATTCTGCAATTTCCTGCCAAACTGCAGAATTTATTGCAGAACTGCAGAATTCTGCAGTTTCCTCCAAAACTGCAGAATTTATTGCAGAATTGCAGAATTCTGCAGTTTCTTTCCAAACTGCAGAATTTATTGCAGAATTCTGCAGTTTCAATCCCAAACTGCAGAATTCATTGCAGAATTGCAGAATTCTGCAGGTTTATTTGAAACTGCAGAATATGCAGCTTCCTACCTGCAGAAGTGCATAAAACCTCCCAGGCTGCAGAATTCCTACAGAACTACAGATTCTGCTGCAGAAACTTTTCAGAAGGCTGCAGGGACAGATGAGCATCAAAACCCCAGACCTCCCACCCGACCCCCGAACCGCTACTCCTCCTCCCCCCCAACCACCGTTTCCTGGGTAGTGGCAAGACCCTTGTTGAAGAGGTCTGAACTTAACAGATGCATTGCAATTGATAAGCTGGATTAAATACTAGAGGTTCACAAATACTGCATGGAGCCGCAGAACTGCAGAATTTATTGCAGAATTGCAGAATTCTGCAGTTTCCTCCAAAACTGCAGAATTTATTGCAGAATTGCAGAATTTATTGCAGAATTGCAGAATTCTGCAGTTTCCTCCAAAACTGCAGAATTTATTGCAGAATTGCAGAATTCTGCAGTTTCTTTCCAAACTGCAGAATTTATTGCAGAATTGCAGAATTCTGCAGTTTCACTCCCAAACTGCAGAATTTATTGCAGAATTGCAGAATTGCAGGAAGAAATTTAAATGTACTGCAATTTTCTTTGCTGTAGCTAGAGCTAGGTATTGGTCAAAGTCTTTGATAAGTAAGTGAAACACAGGCCCAATGTTATTTGATAGGGAAGGGTGGTTCACTTACTTACCAAAGACTTTGACCCCTAGTACCTAACTCCGTCTAGAGCAGGGAAAATCGGCTGCCATTGAGATCCCACATGGCTAATATATCAGCCTTTATGACCCAATATGTTTTCCCCTCATTGGGTGAGAATTCATGCTTCCACAAGCTGTTTGGTTGAGGATGTTTAGTATTGATGCAATGGCACAATATCATGAGTTTCACTTACTTAAGGGCAGCACTGTAAATAAAAAAACCTCTTGTTGAGAAATGACCCCACCAGAAATTGTTTATTTCAAGACTACCCAAAAGCAAATTAATTTTCACCAAAACTGAGCAAGAAACTATTTATAAAAAAAACTCCAAGCCCCCTTGATATTAAATGGTCGCCCCCTTACAAAGCATTGTCCCCCAGTGCAAGTTTGTATCAATGCTTAACACGGGTTATCTTAAAGTGGATAACTCCTATGTCTTTACTATAACAGGGTTACTGGGAATAATAACTTAGCCCCGGGAATTTAGCCATGTTTTAAGCTGACCTCATGTTATTTAATGACAGAATTATTTTCCCGGTAACCCAGTAGAAAGAGAAGTTAAAGGATTTAACCGCTTTAGGATAGCCCTTGTTAAGCGTTGATACAATCTGGCATAGGTGACTGTCTCCCTTGTCCTTATAGCCCTTTGAAGATTAGCGTCCCATAACAGTTTATAAATGATAACACTGACTTGTTTTAAAGATTTGTTTGTGTCAGTTACTGTTTGTCAGTTTAGTCAACATTTGTCATATAGGGCAAGTTGACCAAACTTCAGCCTACTCTGGTTTTTGATGGCTTGTCAGTGGCTGGCTATTCATGAGAATAACATGTAACTATGGACCTAACCCGAGCCTCCACTCCTCTTCATGACCGTACTGTAAAAAAACAGCCATATGCCTTATAAGGCAGTGCAAAAGTGCTCCAAAGACAAAAGTGGGACATGTACCTAACTTCAGCCGCGTAGTAACTAACTTCAGCCTAGGATGTACCTAACTTCAGCCACCAGTACCTATTGTCATAGAAACAGCAGACTGATTAAATTTGTCCTTAATTACTTACCTTTATATAAAAAATTACAGTCGGAAAAACTCAATCCTCCAAAAATGTATTTCAAAACAGCTGGGAAAAAATTCATCGTTTTCACAGAAAGACGATAAAAAATGTTTTTTTAAACTCCAATTCAGGGAACTAGCCTATTCCATTATCCCAGACCTAAAAATGCTTTAAAGTTACATTTTTAGATAGATAGATTTTAAGGGATGAATAAACCAACTTCTCATATGAGATTGACTTGCTGGAATTTGGGGTAACCTGGGGTTGAAGTTAGGTTGTGTGGGCTGAAGTTAAGACCATGGGGGCTGAAGTTAGGTTAGATTGACATATCTTATACATTACCTAATTCCATGAATAAACAAATTGGAAATATTGAAAAAACCTTAATTTATCGAAATAACTAATTTTTCCTTCCTATGAAACCTTGTTTGGGTTGCTCCTGTTTGGGTGAATTGGTACAGCCATCTCACAGAGTTAACGTTTTGCCAAACTTTTTTTTCGTATTGCATACTATTTGCGTTATAAAATAGGCAAAATGCTGTCCACTACGAAATCATGTAAAATTCCTCTTTCTTGTCTCGTAATTTTCATCAATTTTTCATAATTTATTCTAAACACATTGACAAAGACTTTAAACTAAAAAACTGGTACCTTGGCCACATTGAAATTTAATTACGGGGAGTTTTCTGTAGGGGGCTGATGTTGGATGAGAGGCTGAAGTTAGGTCAACTTACCCTATAGGCCTAGCTATTGGTATCAATCAGCAAACTATCAACTCAGTGAATGATCTGGAATGTCCAACAAGTACGTATGGTCAACATTATAATATTGCACACTGCTCATACAATTTAAGGGAGCAAGGGTTTTTTAAAAATCATATTGCCAGTTATGGCTGTTTCAGTGAGATGTCATGCATCGAAAATATCAGAAAATGGACATGTGCGAAGATCGATAGCAGAAATTTAATGAAAAAACACAGGGTCTACCTGCTTCCTTACTCTCTTACATAGCGTAAGAAGTGTGTTATCTTCTGAATTGCAGCTTATTGGTTTGTTGTGAAAAATGACAGGACTATTTCTTGAAGAAAAACACACTTCGTGAGCTCTTCGTCTCCTTAATAAATCCCTCAACTCCCCTCAGCTACCCTTGGCTTCCCTCATCTTACCTTGGCTTCCCTAAACTCAGGGCTTTGGAGTCGGAGTCGTGGAGTCGGAGTCGGAGTCGTACTTTGATTTTCAGGTGGAGTTGGAGTCGGAGTCGAAAATTAAAATGGTGACTCCTGACTCCTGAAGAAAATTAAAATAATTTACAAAAACACAGTTTCAATAATGTGAAATGAATCCCAAATTTTACATAAAACTTCCTAAGCAAGTATTCATGTACAAAATCCTATGAAACCTTTGTAGAATGACTTTATCTTCTCTGTTAAACATGTAATATTTATGTGCAATAATGCCGATAAGCGGAGTAGGGAGTCGGAGTCGGAGTCGTAATTCAGGAGATCCAAGGAGTCGGAGTTGGAGTCGCTTTACAGAAAGCCAAAGGAGTCGGGAGTCGGAGTCGGTTCACTTATCAACCGACTCCAAAGCCCTGCCTAAACTACCCTCGGCTTTCCTCAAGCACCCTTGGCCCCCTCATTATACCTTGGTTTCCCTCAACTACCCACAACTTCCCTCTACAACCATCGGTTCAAGTCAACTGCCCTCTCATCTTACCTGGGCTTCCCTCAACTACCCTCAGCTCCCCTCAGCTACCCTTAGCCCATCATCTTACCTTGGCTTCCCTCAACTACCCTCAGCTCCCCTCAGCTACCCTTAGCCCCCTCATCTTACCTTTGCTTCCCTCAACTACAATTGGCTCCCCACATCTTACCTGGGCTTCCCTCAACTACCCTCAGCTCCCCTCGACTACCCTTGGCTCCCCACATCTTACCCTGGCTTCCCTCAACTACCCAGTTTTCCTCAAGCAACCTTGGACCCCTCATCTTACCTTGGCTTCCCTCAACTACCCTCAGCTCCCCTTAACTACCCTTGGCTCCCCTCATCTTACCTTGGCTTTCATCAGCTACCCAGTTTTCCTCAAGCACCCTTGGCCCCCTCATCTAACCTGGGTTCCCTCAACTAAACACAACTTTCCTCTACTACCATCGGCTCGAGTCAACTGCCCCCTCATCTTACCTTGGCTTCCCTCAACTACCCACAGCTTTCCTCTACTACCCTTGGCCCCCTTATCTTACCGTGGCTTCCCTCAACTACCATTGGCCCCCTCATCTTACCTTGCTTTCCCTCAACCGCCCTCAGCTTTCCTCAACTACCATTGGCTCTCCTTATCTCACCTTGGGCTTCCTTCAACTACCCTCAGCTTTCCTCAAGCACCCTTGGCCCCCTCAACTACCCTCAGCTCCCCTCAACTACCCTTGCCTTTCCTCATCTCACCTTGGGCTTCCTTCAACTACCCTCAGCATTCCTCAAGCACCCTTGGCCCCCTCATCTTACCTTGGCTTCCCTTAACTACCCTCAGCTCCCCTCAGCTACCCTTGGCTCCCCTTATCTTACCTCTGCTTCCCTCAACCACCCTCAGCTCCCCTCAACTACCCTTGGCTCCCCACATCTTACCTTGGCTTCCCTCAACGACCTTGGCTTTCCTCAAGCACCCTTAGCCCCCTCATCTTACCTTGGCTTCCCTCAACTACCATCAGCTCCCCTCAACTACCCTTGGCTCCCCTCATCTTACCTCGGCTTCCCTCAACTACCCTCAGCTCCCCTCAACTACCCTTAGCCCACAGGTGTCAGCCGCTTTGTTGGGGTTGGGGTATTTCTGGGGGTTGGGGCAATTTCTGGCATGATGCTCAGTTACCTCTTATAATAGTGACAAGGTTGCTCACAAGCCCATCACTCAAATCAACAAGGGTAATTTGTGGGCTTCCCACGACACTATTATGTAGAGAACATAATTAATCTGGCTAGCACAAGTTTCTAACAATATTTGACAACGTTTTGAATCATTACCTGCTCAAATAGTATCCTGAGCATCTTGTTATTCCTGTTGAAAGTGCTGCAGAATGCCAGAACCTGAATGAGAAATTCAGCAGCCCAGAATGACCTACATATGATCCAGTTAAGTCAGTTGACCAAGGGGGCCCTTAAAAAGGATTTCCTTGTCTTTAATTTGAATTGGCTGTCAATTTTTTCTGACACACCCAAATGAACTTGGCTCATTGTTAGAGGCATTGTGATTGGCCAGTTGTTAGCTTTGGGTCAATACAATCAGAAAAAATAATCCAAGGTTAGGAGGATCAAGTACTTCTACCCGAGGAATTTGTGAAGCTGTGAATAACATGCTCAACAGTTTGACAATCAATATACCATTGTTGTCTAAACATTCTAATTGACTAAGTAGAATCAAACTGTCACAAATTCATTGAAATTGAATCATTTTTTGTTTACCCAACATCATTCTATCAAAAAAAAGAAAACAACATATGTTGCTGTTTTAATAGCAACAACTAATATTTGTTTGGTAAAATAAGAAAAAATTAACTAGGAAAAAGGGCTATAAATGGTTTATTAATGGGGTTTTCTTTTCATGAAAATAAATGCCTGGGTCCTGTATTTTTTTCTATTTCAGGGAATAGACGCAGGGCAGTACCATGACGCAAAGCCACTTTTTAGAATATATCCTTCATGCAGCATTTCAAGTTCTGAGCTAAGTTATCTTAGCAACATAACCTTTAAAAAAGCGAATATATTTCACCTCCAACACTGCAATGTGTACGGTTTTTCTTTCTTGAAGAGAAAAGGAAATACATATATGAAGTTAGGAAATTTTCCATTTTAATTATGCACCTGCAGATTTTGATATTTCCATCAAAGCACCCTGCAACATATGGTGTTAAAGAAGTTTCAACAAGTATGCTCTCCAGAAGGTGGTGCCTTCTATGTGAGGATATTTGAATCATTTCAAGTGCTCAGTTGTGCAGTATTTTGCAAAGACAATAGATTTCTTTCTACAAGGCTTTTTTTCTTTGTATTTTAGGACCTGGGCATTCTTCTATCAAAAAAGCAATATTAATACAATACACACTACACAGTGCATCAGTACTACATGTAATTCAATTGCTTGCAGAAAAGTAGATAAAAAAAGGAAGTAATTTCAGGCCAGTGGGTTAGTTGTTAGACACATTTTGAATGCCTAAATTATGATTGTTTCTCAGAGTTGTAGTTACAATGCCAATATGTTCGTTTTAAAAGAAACTCTGTGCAGCTGACTCTCTGGCAGATCAGTATCACAATGATACTTGGAAAGCTTTTAATGGTTTGATAGTTAATATGTTTGTGGCAGTTTCTGTTTTTCACAGCCAACAATCACAATAGGATCAGCAAATGCCTCATCAGTGATATTTATTAAACACTTTGTCAAAGCTGTGCCTGGGTTGATCAAACAGTAAGACACTCAACCATTGGCTGAATGTCTTCATGACCTTTTGTTCCAATATTTCAACCTAGATCTGATCTACCATTTAGATGAGACACTGAGGTCACCCAGGGCTTCTGGCAGGATCACCAGATGGGCTAGTGAGCAACCTTGTCACTATTATAAGAGGAGAGTGAGCATCATGCCACAAATTGCCCCATTCCCCAGAAATTACCCCAACCCCAACAAAGCGGCTGACACCTGTGCCGCAACTACCCACAGCTTTCCTGTACTACCCTTGGCCCCCTTATCTTACCGTGGCTTCCCTCAACTACCCTTGGCCCCCATATCTCACCGTGGCTTCCCTCAACTACCCTTGGCCCCCATATCTCACCTTGGCTTCCCTCAACTACCATTGGCCCCCTCATCTTACCTTGCTTTCCCTCAACCACCCCCAGCTTTCCTCAACTACCATTGGCTCGAGTCAACTGCAATGGCTCCCCCCATCTTACACAGGCTTCCATCAACTATAATGGGGTTCCCCTAATCTTAACTAGGCTTCCCTTAACTACCCTCGGCTTTCCTCAAGCACACTTGCCCCCCTCATCTTACCTGGGCTTCCCTCAACTGCCAACAGCTTTCCTCTTCTACCATCGGCTCTAGTCAACTGCCCCCCCCCCCCCAACTGCCCCCCATCCTACCTTGGCTTCTCTCAACTATCATATTACCTAGGCCTTACTAAACTTCCCTCAGCTTCCCTCAGTGACACTCAGCTTCCCTCAGCTACTCTCAGCCTCTCTCAACATTTAATGAGGATGAATATAATTATTTGTGAAGTATATATTTCAGGAGAACAGGTAATGAAACTGGTAGAGAAACGAGGATTTTCTGGCACTTTTGAGAACTATGAACTCATGGCTTACGACTACAAGAAAACTAAATTGGGTCAGATGGTCTTCATGAAGTGCATTGGAACTTGTCTAACTACAGAAGGCTGCCACTATTTAAAACACGGGAACAGAACACAGGCAAATGGCATCGACCACAAAGACGTACAGGACTGTGCAATATGGACGTTCGATCTGTAGGCCAGATGTAATTAGACAATAATTGATTGTATTTCAGCTTTTCAGACCAGCTGACTCAATTAATTTTGGTACCTGATGAATTGATATCAGATGGGAGAATTTTAATTTTTTTTTTCTCTCTTGCTGTTAGTGATAAACATATGCCATGGTATATCTGGAGACTCAGGAAAAAAAAAATGATGCTTTGAAAAGTTGCGGTTAGAAATATCTAGCGTATGGTTGGCTGTATGATTTCAATTCATATACCATCATTCTTAGAAGAGAATTGTCTTTAATTAGAGTGGTAGAAAGCTATATTTCTGAAAATTTCTTATGCTTAAGTTTTTTGGAAAGCCGAAAGTTTCTGACTGTTATGACAAAACGCTTGGAAAAATCAACTTAAAAGGTCAACTTCTGCCTAACTTTCACGTAATCATTAGCATGAAACATAAGGAACACTTTGCTGAAGAAAGTAGGAAATGTTATATTTTTCCTAGATAGTTATTCATCAAATTCAAATGTGCAAATTTTCATAAATTACATGTAAATATGAGAAATATAACAGTTCATTGAGGCACCGTTGTGCCTCTCTTTTTTCTTCAGACTATATCATAATGCAATCAAGGTTTTATCAGATGATGTAGTAGACCATATCCCCACTTTGTAGACTTCTTTGAGTTCCGAAAGTCATATTAACATCCTTTTTTTGATTTACCACATTTTGCCCGATAAAAAAGAAAATATCTCCACTCAATTTCGCCTTCTACTCAATGGTAACCATTGATGTTGGTAATCAAATTAAAGCTCTCTTTCTATAAGGAATCTAACTGTGCCATCCAAAAATCATTTAAATTAAAATTGACAATATTATTTATACTGCGGAACGCTAAAATATGACTTAATACTGAAATTGCAAGGCTGTTGTGCCACCCTTTGGCATTAGAATTTTTTCCTAAAATTTTGCAGGGCTGTTTTTATGATATAGGGGAACAATCACACAAAAGTGCATGATGTTTTGAAGATACAGGGGCAGACGATGCACCCTACTGGTGATTGGTGTTGTTGACCAAGACAAGGAGTCTGACAACCTCTAACACCAATCCTTCATAATCATGCAATTGAATCAATAAATGACTGATATATATATGAAAAATGCACTTTCACTTTCTAGTTCAGAAGTCCTTGCAGCTCTTTGTCACATTAGCGCCAATGAAAGATAATCCAGGTGGCGTGGTGTGAAGCAACTTAAACCACCTATGGGAAATTTGTAACACTAAGGCGAAAACATGACGTCGTGATGACGTGAAAATGACGTAGTATGCAACACAACGGGATTTCTACCAATTTACAACGTTGAAATCACTTTGTGTGCTGCCTGGTTGGGGAATCCAGTGATTGTAATTGCATAATCAAATAGGTTTCACCAGAAACTGTTCTGTCCCTACAGAATATGGTCCATTTTGCTTTAATTTGCTTGTTAGCATGATACCTTTCTTTGCTCTTTTGATCTGTTTCAGTAACAGGTGAAAGTATTGATTGTTAGATAATTTATGCGTCTTGCTAATACGAGAGACATTGACAGCCTACAGCTTTCAGGACTTCTTACCTCAAGCTTTGTTAAATGTCAAAATCATGGAGCAGTCTTTTCCAAGAACTTCGAGCATACCATCGGCTAGTCATTGACCTGAATTTTCCCAAATCATAATACATTGAACTCTTCAGTATAATGAAAAATTTGCTGCAGGAAGCCTTGTCATCGAATTGCCTGGACAATTTACTGACTAATGATACTGTTACAATCTCTGTCATTAATCTCCTTTGACAAATAGTACTAACACTGTCTGTTGTAGCTAAATGTATTTATATAATTCTACTTCGAAAACGCTTCGTAATAGTTCGGTGTCATTCGGGATCTCGTCGCACGTGACTTGGCGCGAGAACCCCGTGCCCCCTTAGTCGTTTGCTTGGCTCAATGTTTCGGAATGAAATGTTATGCTCACCTGAAGGATGGACTGACGTCTACTACGTCGTTTACTGTGAAGTCAACGAGGACGTTGGGAATGACTTTGAAATGGGACAAAATTGTCCGCACTGTTTGCCGGTGTAGGGTAGCCAACATGGCGGCAGGGGCGGACTGGCCTATGTGGCAGAGTGGCAGTTGCCACGGGTCACAATGTCATGACATGATGAGACATACTACCAGTACTGTAGCCTCTGGATTTCTTTTGGTGAATATTGACATGGGGCCCTTACAGTAGGGTAGGTTGATTTTGCAAAAATTTTGGAATTTCAATCTTGGACAAATTGGGATAGTGACATTTTCATGTCAAAAGGCCATATCCAAAATTTCAGGTCTCTAACTCTAACACTTTTTTGAGGAAATCCATTTAAAGTTTTGAGTTTTTAGACATTTTTCGCGAGGTTTGCCGATTCGGGGTATGGAATAACTTAGTCAATTTAAGAGATAAGACAATGAAACTGGTATGGTTGGACAGGGCTCAATTAGACCTTCATTTTGAGTACCAACATCGATGGTCTAGGCCAAATTTGATGGCGCAAGTAACTTCACAATCTGATAAATTTTCATTTTTTTGCTTGACTTGCCAATCAAAGTATGACTATTGGTGTAAATGTAATTCAATTGGCTGTTAAGATATCTGGCAATATTAGTGATCTTAGGTAAAGCACCCAGAGCTATAATATA
Organism: Platynereis dumerilii; assembly: GCA_026936325.1. Classification (NCBI taxonomy): domain Eukaryota; kingdom Metazoa; phylum Annelida; class Polychaeta; order Phyllodocida; family Nereididae; genus Platynereis; species Platynereis dumerilii. The sequence continues at coordinate 1,064,796 of JAPTHN010000052.1, read as the reverse complement.
GTTGCCTTTGTCAATTCAATTTTGTCACAGGTATCCCATATAGTCTGATATAGAATCACAGAAATTAATAACTTGTAAAAGATTAGGGGGGGGGGTTGGAATCAGAATCAGGTTCAGTATTATAATGTCCTAAAATATAGAGAAAGAAATGGAATCCATGGCATCATTCTAACCAAGAACTTCAAATAGAACAACCACCTGATTGGAAATGGTATATTTCTGTTAGCACTGGTGTGCGGAAGTTGTAACATGAAGCTTCCCTGCTTTGACAATTAAGGTACTATACAAATTATTAAAGCACTTCTTTACAGTTTTTAACAGTTTCATAATGGAACTAAGGTGTTAAAGGGAGGTCTTGATAAATATTAGACAGCTCTTTATGTCATCACTGGAGCCTTACCGAACACGTCATGCCTTTTGGATTGGGAATATCACATTTCCAAAATAATATCAATGCCCAGAGAGAGAAAGAACAAATACGATTTGCTTTTTTTGAGTCCAGTGTCATACAAAGGTCTACATATCAAATTTTAACCTACCTTTATGCTTGATGTTGACTGAGAACTTGTTTTCATCAATACCACATTGAAATTTTACTTCTGACATTCGATTCATTAAAAATTAAGTTGTGCAGCTGGAAAACTCGGCAAAGGTTTTCCAAATGAAACTGTTACTCCCCCGTACCTCCGATATGGCTCATTGTAAGACCTCCAATGCTTGTGAAAGAGTAATCCAGTCGACTGACATAGGGTAGAATGTAACCACGGACTAGTAAAAACACTTTTTTCAAGAAATTTCCTGTTTATTACTGCTTTGAGTCATCAGATCTGACTTTCTTTCTCAAAATTGTGCATTTTATAAGAAGTGCAGATCAAAAATTATCGGAAACCCTTCATGTTTGTATTTGAATTGTAGGTCTTTTTGAGATCTTTTCAAATATGTAGGTTATATTACTGTATGATGAGAAATGACAAAGTTATACGAAACCGCGACTTTGCGAAACAACCGAAAAATGTTCAAAATGTCAAAAATTCAATGCCATTTCCTCAAAAAAGTTTTCAAGTTAGAGCCCTCAAATTTTGGATATAGCCTTTTGATATGAAAATCTCACTATCCCAATTTGTCCAATGGTGAAGTTCCGAAATCAACCTACCCTACCCTTACAGTGTCATGATGAGTCCTGGTTGCGGATAGAGTTCCTAAAGCAATTGGGAGAAGACCTTTGACTGCCCATTACCATTGTTCCTGTAAACTGCATTGAAACTGTTCATAATCGCCCATGACAGCATATGTTCTGATCTGCCAAGGCTGGAAAAGGCAGTGGCAATGAAACAGCGGTTCACTTGTAGTCAGGTTTTACAGTTATTCACTAAACTCCCCAGCTCAGTGACATTCATTCAGTTAATGCATATATTGAGAACAGATATAGGGATCAGATGTTCTCTGTTACATAATCAAATAAAACCTTCCTCTTCTACTTCCAATATTCTTCCAATAAGATTCCAAATCAAGCCACCCTGGCATAACATGGCATGCTTTGAGTATCCAAGTACATGTATGTCATGTATGCCATTGATTACATGATAATGACAGTGGAGCCTTCACAATGTTAATTTAGTACATTTTAAGAGAAACTGCTTTATGTCATGTACCTGACTCCCCCGACCAATGAGAAAAAAAAAAGCCTTACATGACATACGGTTTTTCTACTCACGCCTCAACTGACCAATAGCTATAGTCACCCAGGCTCAGCATGACATCAAGCTTTTAGTCTATAAACAAAGATTGATCATACATAGTTATGGGATGGATAATAATATTTAAAAAAAACCCCAGAAAAATATAAGGAAGAAAATAGAGAATTATTTGATTAACTATAATATTAACATACGAAGAAAACAATAAAAAAAAGTTTAAAAGCACATAAATTTGCGTATAAACTGAGGAAAATGAAGAAATGAATTACATTCACATTGACAAAATCGATATTTATAGATTTTTCTTACTAAAAAAATCAAATGCAACCTGTTGCAATCCCAGACGTATTGGTGACAGGTTTTGCAATTTTGCAGTTCAACACTCATATAGGCCTAAATCAGTCAGGGAAATTACCAGCATATGAGGACAATTGCAATTCCAGCCAAGTCCTGGCCCTGACAGGATGATTGAGTGTGTGGGGTTGATCAGTTGGGTCTCAGAAGAAAGTCTGATCTCTTTGCAGCCATCCTCACCATACAGCAGCATGTCAGTTGCGGGACTTAATTCTATCCAATTTCACGAAATACTGCAAAGTCATCAGCAGTTGATGACAATTTCCTAATTTCTCTGGAGCCTTCGGGTTCTTTTCCTCATTATGTAATGGATAGGTCTGCCAAAATTCATAAAGTTAGTTGACACTGTGATACAACTTTATACCAAGTTTGGAAGTGATAGTTGCAGTAGTTCTTTTTAAATAGCCAGTGAAAAATGATTTTGAGCACTGCCAAAGTCATGGCTAGACCATGACACCGTGAGAGTGTCATGGGAGGGTGATGACAGTGCTAGGGTGATTGTCATGTGGGGCTGAGGACATTGCTTGTAATCAGCTGATGATAATTTCCCTGACTGTAAATTGTCAATATATATAAAAAACCATATGCCTCTATTTCATCAAAAACTTGGCTGTTCATTGATTCCACTCATCACTATTTTGGAAGGTGACATGATGGATGGATGATTGGGGCTTTACATCCTGTATTTATGTACTTGGTGAGCTAATTAGGACAGGAGGAGGACATGACAATGAGGTGAAGGATGATTGAAACAACCGTCCAACATAAGCCCAGGTGACCTGGCAAGAGCTGGATTCGAACCCTGGACCCAGCGATTGGCAGCCCCTCGGAAGGTGGCATGGCAGCAAGAGTAGGGAGATCCATGGTTTCGGTAGAGATCTCTGCCGTTTGGGGACCACCATTTATTCTGAAGGGGGGGGGGGGTGGGTTTGGAGCTTTTTTTTAAAATAAATCATTTCTTGCTCAGTTTTGGTGAAATAAACAAGAGACAGAGATTGTCATTTTGGGCCCAAGGCCCAATGCCAATATGGGCACGAAGCCCCTGTGGCCTAGAATTGTCATTAAAGTTTTACCCAGGTGGCCTTGTTTTTCTTTTCCGAAGATTGGATTTATGGGCCACCTGGGTGAGTTCATAGTCTTTTTCGGGGTGGGGGGGGCACTTGGGAGGAAGGGGTCCAATGGGTCGCCAGCTTTTTCGTTTTCTTGGGTCTTGCGTGAAGCGTCTTCTTTCTTCTGTGTGCGGGGTCAGGAGGGAGGCTGTGATCACCTTGTTCTGATGTTCTTCTTGTTTTTCCTGAAAATAGAAGTGAAAGAGAGAGCAGTATCTGGGCTTTTAAGTGAGACGAACGTTTGTGACAGAGGTGATTTCACATTGGTTTGTATGAGTTGAGCAGAGTATAAGAGTGAGAGTCTGGTACAAGCCCCATTAATTCAGGGATGTCCAGAGTCTTTCAGTTGCCCCAGCATAGGATACTGGATACAACCCGCCTCCATTTAAAGTCCCATGGGCTCCGACTGGATGTGTTGTACACAGCAGTGCGTGCAAAAACCGGCGGACAATCGGCTTTTGCCGATCGTTTTTACGATTGTCCGACCTGTCTCTGTCACAGGTCAGACAAAAAAAGCAGACAGAAGACTGCTGTAGATATTACTAAGACCCAGCTGCAATTTGTAAGTGAGTCAATCTGTGGGTTGCAATTGTTTGTTTTGGCTTCCTTTGTATTGACACCAATTTACCTTATTAACTTAATTGCAATTCTTCATCAGAGGCAGAACATAAAACTTTTTGATGCCCAATGTTAATTACAATCAACAAATTAGAGCAACCCTGTTTTAAGTCAAGTAAATCTTGTTTGAAGTTGGTTTTTTACAGTAAACAGTGAACAAGTGCCAGGCTTTTGGACCGACAAACATATATATTTAGCTCATAAAGTTTCATGTAACATTGCCTATTGCTGTGGGCCAGGTGCTAAATTGACAAAAATTGGGTAGGCCTAAGTATTCAAAAATTAAATAGAGCACCAGAATATTTCTACAGTTTTCCTAAAAACCTGGATGAGCTTTGAAGTTAGGGAGAGTAGTGGGCAGTGAATCAGTGAACTTTTGCAGAAGAAAGGGAGGAGTTTAATTAACAATCATATACATGTGTATTTTTAGCCATGCAATTGAAATATATGCTTGCTACATATCTGCATATATTCAGTGACCAAATGATTTAAAAAAAAAAAAATTTCGCTTTTTAATTGTCTGACCAGAGAAATGTCTGACCAAAGTCAATTTCCTTTTGCGTGCACTGGTACTCAGTGGCTGTGGTGGTGCAGCTGAGCTGTGTATGTGGAAGCAACGGAGTGGGTCAATGCGGGTTGGCAACAGGGCTCCCACCCACAGTCGTTGACGTCGCCCCACCGTACATACTGGCTGAAGGCCAGTAATGATATGTGGGCCTCAGCCTGAGTGTTTTTTGAGCTTTTTGTGATTTGATGGAACAATTTGAATGAGAGTGATATGTAGGGGAGACCGGGGTTAGTTGAATCGCGGGGTTAGTTGAATCTTGGCCTAAAATCAGCTTTATTTTAAATTTTTGGCCAAACTGGTACTTTTGGTAGATACCCTGTTTATTGGCACATGTTATCATACCTTTATTCATTCAAAATTTCAAAATGCTAATTCTGTAGGCAAGAAAGTTTGTTTTTTGTGTGCTCTAGTAACTTGTTTGCTCAGTCTTCGAGGGGGGTAATTGTATAGCTATGATTTTAATCCAGGTGAACTAACCTTATTTCTAAATAAGCAAATCTATGCCTAATCCACACCCAGAAGTTTTTTGTTGTATGACTTAGATAAGGCTGAAAAATAAGACAATATTGTGTTCCAGGTGTGATGGGGTTAGTTGAATCATGCATGGTGGAGTTGGCCGAAACATAGATTTCAAGTTTTCAAATTGCCTTGCAAGTCAATATGGCGCTTCAACTAACCCCGGGGTCGGGGTTAGTTGAATCAAAATTTTTTCTGGAAGTTTGTGCCAGTGACACAAATTTCAATAATCATTTACAATATCTGTTGGGCTGATCATTGAGTTAAACACGCTCACTATCACATGCTTAAATTTGGTGTGAATATCTTGTACCGTTTGCTCTCCAGAGCAAAAAAAAAAATGAGTGTGCCAACTAACCCCGGTCTCCCCTACACTAGGGCCCTGCATGGGACTAGATTTTTGTCTCACTCCCGCCCGTTCTTTCCAAATCTGCTCCCGCTCCCGTCCCGTTCTAGTCATTACAATGATAAAATTTACCGAATTTTGACCCACTCCCGCCAAATTTTGTCAAGTTCAGTCCCGCTCCTGTCCCGTGCAGGGCCCTAATGTACACAGTAGTAGGCTGCGTCTGCGCAGTTTTGGCTGTGTATTTGGGAAGCAAAAGAGTGGGTCTGCGCGGGTTGGCAACAGGGCTCCCACCCACAGTCGTTGGCGTCGCCCCACCGTACATACTGGCTTAGGGCCAGTTATGATATGTGGGCCTGACTGCTTTTTGAGCTTATTTGGGATGTTATGATTGCTTGTGATGAGAGTTTTTAGGTTATTGAATACTGAGTGCGAGGTTTGGTGAAAGGCGGATGGGCCTGAGTGATTCCTGGAGCTCCAGGAGTAGCTCGGAATCTTGGTATCTGACAAGGGCTTTTGCTTTGAGTTCTTCATTGCGACTATTGATATCTGTGATGTTTGCCATTTCATATAGAGCCTTGTTAGTTGTTCTACTTTGACCAGGAATGTAAAATTGTTTGAGCTTGAAGTAACTAGCACAGGAGAAGAAACATCATTAACTGAGATATGACACCACTAATTTTTATGACTTAATAGCTGAAAATGGTATCATATTTAGCCCAGGACCCCTGGAGAGCAGCTCCTCTTTGATGTACCATGTATGTCGCTCTAGCCCTCATTAAGCTGCACCCCTCTAATTGCTGATCTCTGGAAACCCCCAACCCTTATGAGGATCTAACTTCTTGAGGCACAAATTTTGATCAAAATTGTTAACATTATTTTGTGTATTTTGAAATATAAACCATTACTGTCTTTTTTCCAATAAAATATGACCATTTTTCAAAAAGTTACATCAAAACTTCTATTTTAAAAATGAAAAAAACATGACATCTTAATCATCAAATTTGACCAATTTCCCCACATTTGGCAGTGATGACACTTGGCATACTATCTGGTCTCAATGTCATCTTAAACATACCCTAAATTTTATTTTGTTCCAAAATGTTCCAAAGACCTAAAACTGCAGTTAAAAACTGTCTATTTTGGCGAAAATTTCTTCCTGATTCAGTCCCCTAAAAACTGCATTTAGAGTCATATAATCACATGAAAATATGTGAGTGGGATCATTTTAAGGTGTTATAAGTGTACATTGTACAATATTGTCTTCAAAAGTAAAACTTATGCCTTAAGGTGGCTCGCTACTCATGTAAAATGGTTGTTAACGCACATTCACGCGCAGCCAGGCAGGCCCTATCTGTCGTGACGTCACCACAGCAGTAGAGCTCTGCTGACACTTTTTCAGCATCTTTTTTACTTCTGAGAATTTCGTGCGTCGGCCGCTTCGTTTGCGATTTGCGCCACTTCTGTTGGGGTTAGAGACTTCTCGTTTTGAGCAAAAGATGCGCTATGAAGATGACTATAAGCTGCCAGACTTTCAGCTCTCTACTGCTAGTAGAACATTTTTGTAGGCGATTTTCGGAAAGCATGTCTAGTTTCTCAAAAATGACTCTTTAACACAAATAAATGTTTATATCAATTTCCAGGCCCATAGGGCCGTATGTCTGTGTCATTATATTGTTCCTGACTTCATTTGGAAGCAAATGACAAAGAAACAAAAAATCCTATCTCATCATTTTTTTTTGCGCCATTGTTCTTAAAATAAATTTTTTTTTTTCAAAATCATAACTTTTGATCCGAACCCCCAGAAAAGTTCTTTAAACTAAATATATCTTTCTGGAATTTTAATCAGCTTTTCCATAAAACTGTCCTCTTTAATTCCATGCTTCATTTAGAAACATAGGATGAATGGCCACTGAATGGCAGGGAAAACTTCACAGTAAAAAAATTAAGAAAAAAATTGAGTTTTTCAGGTTTGAGTCGACTGACTTTCTTTTACATAACCTCAAATATTTTGAAAGAAAGGCTGGTAGCGACCACTTTTGTTGATATATCCTTGCTATAAACTATATTTTGGATCATTTTAAACTATTTTTAAGAAATCCTATCTTGGAAAGTTCACGAGTATCGAGCCACCTTAAATTAGCATAAAAGTTGAAATTAAAACTCCTCTCAGATATGAACTTCATGGATACTTTTCTTGATGGGGTAAAATTCTTGAGAAGAACAAAGGGAAAGATGACAGAGAATGGGTGGGGTTAAGATGTCATTAGGACCTCATAGTGACGAACATGGAACATCATAAAACTATAGCTTGCGCCTCCTGTGCTAGTTTCTTCAAGGTTTGAGGGCTATTCTAAGGGCTTTACATTCAGCTATAGCAAGTTGATTTTTGGCTGTCTTTGAGGCCGAGACCGTGGCTACATGGCCTGTTTCCAGTACAGGACGAATGAAAGTTTTGTATAGATGGAGAAGGGTTTGAATGTCGGTTCCCTTACGTGCCTTGCAGCCTTCTAAGAAGGTTTATTCTACGGATGGCATTGGCTTTTTTCTCTTTGCAGTGCTGAATTAGGGATAGAGATGGATTGAGTGTTAAGCCTAATAGTTTTGCTGCAGGAGCAGTTTGGATGTGTGTGCCAAAAAGAGTGAAGTTGGAAGCATATTTGTTAATTCTGTTGGTTGGGAAGTGGATAAGTTGGGATTTTGAGGCATTCATTTTAATTCTCCATCATTTGGAGCACCATGCTTCTAGCTCATTGAGTTTTGAAGAGTTTTGCTTGTTGTCTCTCTGGCATTTTTGCCTCCGGCTAATGTCCAGAGAGCAAGATCATCTGCGTATTGTGAGATGTGGAGTTCTGACTCCTCTGAGAAAGGGAGGTCATTGACAAACATGTTGAATAGGATGGGGCTCAGTACAGAGCCTTGAGGTGTTCCAGCTGCCAGGTGTACTTCTTGGGATATGGTGTTTTGAACTCTTACTTTTATGGTTCTGTAATCTAAACATGAAGAGAGAATTTTGATGATTTTAGTGGGAGGTCGAAGGTGAGCAGTTTGAGTTTGAGGCCGTTGTGCCAGACAGAGTCGAAGGCTTTTTCTACATCAAGAAAGATGGCCGAGCCTTTCGAGCCATGGTGGATGGAAGTTTTCATGTGATGGAAGAGTCTGTATACATGTTCATTAGCTTCTTTTTGGGGAGATAGGCTCTTTGCCATTTATTTATGTGTCCTTCTAGAGTGAGATGGTCGATGAGAGGATTGGCAATGGTTTTTTCAAAGAGTTTACCTACAAATTTGAGAAGACTGATGGGACAATAGTTTGAGGGGAATTTAGTGTCTTTGTTTGGTTTTGGAATCATTACGCCGATGGCTGATTTCCAAGGCTCGGGAAAGTAGCCTACACTGATTAGGTAGTGAAAGAGCTTTGTGAGGAACTTGAGGATTGGATCAGGGAGCTGTTTAGGGATTATGTAGCCTACTTTATCTTCCCCAGTGGCGCTATTGGTAGTTCTAGATTAGGTGGCTTTTAAAGTGGCCCAGGTGATGGGCATTGATAGAGGATGATCTTCTACAGATTCATTAGGGTCAGCTGAGAAGTCATGAAGTAAACAAATTCCTATGGACAGTCTTGAAATAAATCATTGCTGGAGGGGGTATTTCTGGTGTGTTGCTTGATATGATGGGAACGAATATTCAGGGACTTTGTGTTCTTGAAATAAATAATTATGGTCGCCGTTATTGTGAAATAAATAATTTCCCGCCAAGGACCTCCAAACCCGCCTTGGAAATTAAATGGTCACCCCCGCTGTTGAATCAGAGCTTCTTTGAGCTTCTTTGATTGACTTGCATAACTTCAAACACAGTTCAACACACACAAATCCTTTATTTGAAACTTGCACTCTGTCTTGGGTGTGTTCTGTGTATGTATACATATGTATGTGGTTAAACAAACAAAGACAATAGTTTAGATTTTAGGAAGAACTAACATGCAAAATATTGCATAAATATATGATACAACAGTAATCACCATAGGAATCAATAACCTCAAAATTATTAGCTACATATTGAAATCTTTATCTTTATGATGAACCATATTATAAAAAAGAATATTGATAAATATTTATACAAAAATAAATTGATAGAGTACTTACAATTACGTGTGTTTGCCATGGGTTAGATATTTCTTGCTATGTTGAAAGATAGCTTCTGAATCCTATATTATAAGTCTGTTGTTTGCCCCCATCTTCTTTTTTTACAAATCGCCAATTCTGCATGGATTTTGCCATGCTTTACATATATTGCAGAGGCCAGCGGCGTCCGTCTGTCTGTCTGTCCGTCTATCTGTGCCTCTGGAGACTCCTCTGTGAGTTGAATGGGGAGTACAGAGCAGTTTTGTGAGGAGAAATGGTCACTTGTGAGCTGAAACTCACAAGTCACCTGCTTCTTGGCCTTTCTTGGACAATTTTAAACTCATAGAAACCAGGTTCAATTTTTCAACTCTCAAGGTGATGATATACTTGTCCAGACGGACATGCCTTAGATATCCATTTCAGGCTTGTCCGTCATTTTGGCCCCTTCACGTGGCCCCCTCTTGAGGCAGAAAAAAATAGGTCAGTTCCCACACAATTTTGACAGATGACCAATGAGAGGAAAGTTCTGACATTGTCACCTGATGGTGAAGGGCCAATCAGGAGTTTGTCAACTCACAAATTTATGCAGACAAGAGAAGCAAGGCAAAGGACTCTCAGGATGGTTGCAAGGTGAGTGCAGTGGTTTTATTTCATATAAAAACATTTTGGGCAATGATGTCAAGCATTCTCGATACAGTTTCCTGTAAATTTCTATGGAGCAACTTTGCAATGTTCAGTAGGAACAGTTGTCAACAATGTCTTAACCCCAGTTGAACTGAGTGCTGAGCAGAGGAAATATATACATGGCAGAACAGGTTGAAGTTTCACCTCACAAATATTCAGACAGGCAGACGTTCACGTTACAAATTTTCTATGGCAAACATTGTATAAAGTAGTTTTTTTTCTCTGGTGGTATTTATCAATTAAATATTCAGGGCAATTTGACAAGAAACAGGTCAAGAAGTCACCTCACAAATATATTTTCTGTGCATGCCAACTCGTAACTTGAATGTATGTAATAATAATGAAGTGAAATTTGACTTCTCTGATTATGCTAATCAACTCACAACATTTCAGAAAACATCAACCCCAGAAATTGACCAATTCAACAAACAGGTCAAGGAGTCACCTCACAAATGTTGTCTGTGCCAACTCACAACTTAAAAGTACATTATATAAAGTGGAATTTGACTTTTCGACTGCTGAGCGCAAAAAGGGACTTAGTGCCACTAAGTCCCTTTTTGAATTATTGCATATTTCAACAGTTCTAGACCTTAGGATTAATGCCTGTGAATATTGGAACAAAGCGCTGAAATTTACTTAACAACGATAGTAAAAATACTAGCACTAAGCTCCTTTTTGCACCGAAACAAGTCGGCGCAAAAAGGAGCTTATGCTCCTTTTTGCCCCACTGATAAGGCTTTTTTTAATTTAATGCAAGAAGAAGCATTGTTCTTATATCATATAAAGTAATAATATTAGCATCATTGTTTTTATATACTTTTGTAGAAAATGTATATATTAATGTTAATAGTAAAAATCATTCAGATCGGACCAGTATTGACTTAGCGAGAACTGAAAACAACTGTTCAAAAGTAAAAGGCCTTTTTCTCAAAATGCCATTTTTCCACTAAGCTCCTTTTTGCGCTGAGCGGTCGTTTTAATAATAATAATAATAATAGTAATTTATATAGCGCCTCTTCCAGTAAACTGCTGTGACGGTGTACAGTGAAGGAGGTGCACATTTCGCAACCCTTCGAAAATACCTCAGGAAAAACAAGCGCCAGTATAAGTGCCAGTTATATCCCGTGTTTCAGTGAATATGTGATATATTCCGAGGCGTAAGCCGAGGATTATATCACATATTCACGAAAACAAGGGATATAACTAACTTATACCTTAAACAAAACAAAATAAAACCAAAAACAAAGAGATTTAAAGAAAAAATTAAAACGAGAAGGATTTGACAGAAGCATATAACAGCTACAAACAATTTGCCAAGTGGGATTAATTTGATAACATGAAGGTATCAGTTGAAGAAAAAAATCCAAAAGACAACAAGGTTGACATATATATGATATGAAATTCTTGAATATTCTGCGAATTTTGTGGATAGATCTATACAAGGCCAATTCATCTGAAAGGTACTGTAAATTATCAATCAAATATTAAAAATACTAAAGAGATTCCCTCCGTATTTTAAGAATCTAGTTATAGAAGCTATGTTCTAAGCAATTATGATTTCAATACTTGTGATAGGCATACCCACTTTAATACGTCCAAATAATATACTTTGCAGCAGAATTATTAGAAACATATTTGGGGTGAATATTAAAAAATAAAAAGTTTGAATTTTTAAAAAATGGAAAGCAAAACCTGGAGAATATAGAATGAAATGTTGCGGAGGAAAAAACCTGATAAAAAAGTGAACGCAAAAATTGGAAAAAAAAAATTCAGAGAAAAAAAAGTTTGGAAGAAGAAATTTGGAGGAGCAATAAATAAATAAATATGTATTTGGTTAAAAGATTCGGGGATGGGGGAGGGGAAATAGGCAAAAGAGAATATTTAAAAAGAAAAATAATCAATAAATCAGGAGAATGCAATCAGATATTAAGGAGGGGGGAGGCTTCAAGTTTTTACTTCATGGTAATAGCAGCAGTAATCAAACTTATGTATTTTGAGTGCGTTTCTAAATCAAAGACTATTATTTATTTTGCCAAAATGAGACAAGAAATTATTTATTTGAAAAATATCCAAGCTTCCTCCCTTCCCGGAGATCTAATATGTTTGACCCCTTAGTCATGATATTTGCATTAAAAATCTAAATTGGACTCAAAGTTAGGGATTTATGGATTTGTCATAGGTATTAGGTTTTATAATACTTTTGTTTGTTTATGTTTAATTTTTGTTGGTAACTCACTCTTTGGTACTGTTTTACTGTTTGTGTTATGAGCTTTGTTAAACAATGAGGCTTTATATACTCCCATGGGCGTATAAGTGAACAACAAAGAATATAGGATATATACCAGCCAAATACAAGCTTCTGATTGGCTGATGGCTCACAGGTATGGTATAAAGACCTTTATGTCGTTTGTGGAACGAATAACTGTGGCAGCAAGAAAGCCCTGAATAAGATCAATTAGGAGTATGTAAATTTCTGTGAAGAAGCCAGAAAAAAATGAGAGTTCACAAAGATCTCATGGGCCGGTTCTTCGTTTGAGCCCTTCGCATCACAATCAGACCAGCTTTCACGGCTTCTTTGGTGACCATGAGTCATAGCCTCAGACATATTCTTCATGAGCCGGAAGGAGGAAGTTTTGTGTCTGGAGGCTGACGTCTTGTTTGTACCATGAGATCTTTGTGAACTCTCATTTTGTGACCATTTATTTGTAGTGCCGGGGCCAAATTTGCATTTGTTTTCAATGAGCCTTTGGACTCCAATAACAGACAAGTGCACACCATCGCTACTGAGCAGTCCTTCGCCACAGGTCTTTTCCTGGTATCTGAAATTTGTGTCATTGTTTATGAAGTGAACATTCTCCTTTTCAGCAGTTGACAGGACATTTACATTAAACTTATAGATTTTCTGTTGCGTTTGATTTTTCTCCTCTTTACTGATATTTGCATCCATTCTTGGTGGGATGCTCGAGACATGAATGTTCGATGCATACAAAAATGCTCTGAGTAACTTTTTTCCGTGCAGCCTCAGTGTGAACGGGGAAAATATGAGAAGTAGTGAGCATGCATATCAGCTACGGAAAACCCGATATGATGAACGACGCAGAGGCAGCGATTGTGCCGAACATCTTGATGGTTCAAATGTTGTTCGAAATGTTGATGCCGAGTTAGGCCACACATAATTGATTCTTAGCTTCGCGGACCCGCCGACACAATAGATTGCCTGCTGATGGAAAAAAAAAATACAGCACTTTTGAATTCCTTTTTTTTGTATCGATGTCTCAACCTATAGAAAACTTACATGTAAGTATTCTTAACAGTACATCGATTCTACAAGATAAGGAATTTCGTTCATGAATTTTTTTCCGTGTAAAACGTCATCAAAGATTGTGTACATTTTCAAGAGGGGCTCAATGCAAAACTTGGCCTAAAATCCTTAATACACGTCCGATTTTCACAATTTAAAAACCTACATGTATCAAGTGAACTCATCTGAATTCAATGCAGTCGTTCGTTTTGCTATATTTGCAGTATTAAGTTCGCAAATTAGCTTTCGTCGCATTAAGCTGCATGAATGCAATGTTGCTCAATCCCAGTGATCAAAACAGACCAGTGGCATATCCAGGATTTTGTAGGTGGGGGGGAGTTATTTAAAGTTTCCCACAATCAAATAATTCTGTTCTTATGATTAATATTTTTTATATGTTGGCAGCTAGGCTAAGCAAGCTGTATTCTAATAACAAAAATGTGGGGAGGGGTGGGGTTGAATTTTTTTCCTGTACATTATTTTATAGAATGCCTACTTTTAGATATTAGAGTCATGAATGTACATGTCATATGCCCTTAGGTCCATATTAAGATCGATACAGTACCCTTTTTTAAGGGTACTTTTCTTGTTAGATTATTGATCATTTAATTTGGGTACAATACCGCGGTACATAATGTAGTAGGCGTAAAACCTCGAGAGGCTTGTTAGCCTAATAAAACAGTTACACACGAGTAAGCACACTTTTACCAAAGAAATACAAACACATTTTAACAATTATTTTAGAAAAAAAAAACAAGTTAGTAACAATAATAAAGGGTACAAACAGTTGTTTCAAATTAATACAGATTAAATGAATAAACAAAAGATGATTAGATGTTCCTATTACTAAAAAAATGATTCTTAATTCATGATGCTAGTAACACTTCTGGTCTATTACAATGTAATGCACATCAGGTTAATACTAACATAGATAGTTCAGAAAAAGATGACTGTGGAGACCCTGTTATGCCCCAACCCGTACTGAATTGTTGCCCCAAGATATGCTTGAAAATACCCATTACGAATGCAAGAAGTATAAAAGCTGTGAATTTGAGTGAAACTGTGAGATTTTTGTCCCAGTACAGTGACCAGTACAGGTATTACCTGAACCACTGTCCCCCTCCCCCTTCAAAGCAAGATGATGCAAAAATACACATATATAGACACACAGGAGCTTGACCTCATGCCCTCTGCTGATTGGTTCGATAACACTCCAGAAGCCACACATATTTTATTACAGGCAGATGCATTGCACAGGCATACTGACAGTCATTACTAAATGATCAGAATTGTGTACACAGTAAAACTCCTGTGACTGTCCATCAATGTTAGCATTTTCCCTCATAAGGATTTTATACAAGCACACAGGAATTAAATGGATACTACTGGGTCAATGAGACGTGCTGATTAAACAATCGCTGATCACAAACTGGGACAGCATACATCGAATATAAAGCAGGGAATGGTTCTTTGCAACAAAGCATTGGAAGCCTCAAATTTCGACTAACATATTGGAAAGCTCCGATCGAAACTAAACTCAGGTTCAAGCTCTCGTAAGATGAGGAACTTATTAATCCTTTTAGCAATCACAGCTATTGTTACCATTGGATATGTCTTTCTAAATGCTGAGTAGCAATCTGAACATCTAATCTATGGTAAAACTCTTCTCAACTCTTCAGCAAAGGAAAATGTTAATTATATTCTCAACCCGGATGTCTCTGTGATGGAAGCAACGGATAATTGGATAACCACGTGCAGACATCAGGAAAAGTATCGGCTGGGCAATCAATTATTTGTTTTTGCCGCAATGTATGGCATAGCTCAGAGGAATAATGTTACTCCAGTGCTCAGTATCCATTACGGAGAGAGGCCCATGACTCTGCCTAAACTGTTTGCCATCTCACTGGAGACTTACCGCGTTCCTTTGAATAAAAAGACAATATTCAAAGAGAAGTCATTCGGCATTTCAGACAATTGAACTGAAACGTTACCAAAAAAGTCGGACACAACTTGCCTGAGGGGTTATTACCAATCTTGGAAGTATTTTAAAAGTTACGAAAACGATTTAAGGACTCAACTGACTCTCTTGCCTCGAGTCAGAACAAAAGCAATGAATTACGTTCGAAGTTTGATACCCGAGAAAGACAATTATGTTAATTACACATACGTTGGAATACATGTACGTCATGGTGATATCATTAGGAACCCGAGACTTATTAAATCTGGTTATCAAGCAGCTCCTGTCTCTTACTTCAACAAAGCCATCAAATTCTTTACAAGAAAATTTCAAAATGTTCGCTTCATTGTTTCAGGTGATGACCCTAAATGGAGTAAAAAACATATCAAAAGTAAAGACCTGTATTCTACGGATATAGAAGACCCTTTGCAGGATTTTGCTATTCAATCCATCATGAATCACACAATAATGTCAGTTGGAACATACCGGTGGTGGGCAGCGTGGATAGCCAATGGTACAACTTTATATTACAAAAACCCGTTTCGAACACACTCTACTTTGTTTAAACGTTTTAAAAACTCAGACCATTTTCTTCCCCAATGGATTCCGATGGATTAATTGTAGCCACTCAGAGCTTGAAGACTATCATACTATGTTTACTATGGTCCTGATTTATAATTTTCATTTCTTCATTCTATTAGATCTCATAAAGCAAAGCTTTATAATGGATTTTGCAAAGCGGTTGGGGGATGGTCTGAACTATGGTCCTAATTTATAAATTTCATTTCTTCATTTTATTAGTCTCATAAGGCCCAGCTTTATGACATCTATTACATTTCTGAAGTTCTCCACGAGATTCCATGTTCAGTTGTCACAGAAATTCGGTCAATTTTCTAAATTTTGCAAAAGGGTAGGGGAATGGTCTGAACTCAAGTCTTATTCTGAGACGGGGGCAAGTTGGTGGACATTCTCACTTAGATGTATCGATACAAGGTCATCACAGCTCTTCATTTCAAAAGCCGGCTAATTTTACTTTCCAACACGACTTGATTGTCATTATCAATAATTTTACTACATTCATTGTGTAAACAATGGGATATAACGGGCGCTGTCAGACTGTAAACAGTGTGCTTTAAAGGCCACACCAGTCCCCTGTTAAACTTTTATCCCCTGAAGAGCTTTGTTTTCGATGGTATCGAATTTGCAACAAGTGAAGCCGCTAATGCGTTTCGGAAAGCGCTATACCACAACGACTATCGCACAGCGGCAACAGTTAAGCGAAGCAGAACAGGAATTCATGCGAAGCGCCTCGGTGCCAAAATTGAAACTGTAGAGAGCTGGCAAGTTGCGAAAGTAGACATCATGGACGACATCATCTGGGCTAAGGTCTCTATCTGTGATGATGCATCAAATGAAAGAGAAGTCGTTGAAGACACACAGAACAAATTCTGAGGAAGAGGAACAAACAACGAAAGTCAAAACATCCTGGGCAAACTTTGGACAATACAGTACAACCCAAAATAAAGTACGATTACCCCAGCAGGAAGGAAGAATCAGCCACTACTTTACCCTTTCACACCTTTTGACTACCCCTGAATCACTTCCTACTTTTACCTACTTGAAACTACCTTTTAAAATTACATTAAAATCACATTTAAACAACAACAATTTAAGCTCTATCACCCTAATTGTATTTGATTTACGGGCGTCTGTATTTAGCGGAACGGAACGGAATTAACAGAATGGAATATCTGTATTCCGCGGAACTGTAAAATGCGGAACTGCAAAACACGGAACTGTAAAAAACGGAACTGTAAAATGCGGAACTGTAAAAGACGGAACTGTAAAATGCGGAAACTCCACTGTGTTCTGCCGTAGCTCACCGGAACAACCCCTCAATTGCATGTATAGGCCTATGACTGATTGGCAGTTGATTTCAATTAGCGAGGGTGTGAATTAACTGTCACCCCCGTCGATCGCCATACACCTCAGTTAGGATATAGTGCTAATTGAAGATCAAACATAATTTCCATTGTAAGAAAACTGTTGACATAAATTTGGCTTTTGATTGATTTAATAAAATAAATAAATAAATTTTATTTTGCCTCAGAAAAAGATTTATTTATTTAAAATCCAATCAAATGTAAAATCAAGATACAAGCAGTAACTAGCTAAAAAGGTGACAAAAACAGTTTTATGAGCTCCTTATTTCGTTTATTAATTAATTAAAAGTAACTTAAAATACTATCAGCCAGTCCGTTCTCGGAAACTTCTGTAGGTTCGCAAAGTTCTTAAGGTAGTTCTTCTTTAAGGCACACTTTTAAAGACAGATAATAATCACTCACTTATATAATAATCACTCACTTATATAATAATCACTCACTTATATAATAATCACTCACTTATATAATAATCACTCACTTATATAATGTTACTGTGATCTGAGGTCCTGCTGCTGCTATTTTGGTACTGTTTTCATTTCACTGAACTAACAGACTCAAAGTGTTGATAATACCAATACATTCTGAAGCTTTGAAGTGACAGTTGCATTCCATAATAAATGATCACATTCTAGGAATGTTGTTATACTTCAATTTTCCATGACATGCTCTCAGAAGTGAACAAACATAAAAGGTTTTGTGATTCAATTTATTTACTTACAAGAATTCGTGTTGAAGTAGACTTTCTGCAATTGAGGATCTATCAGTTTGGCTCTGCGCGCGACGTGTGGTAGAAAGATACTGATGAGTGACCAATTGTCACCGCTGAGCTTTTAGCTTCAGAGGTGTCTTCATTCTTTCCTCTTATAGGAACTTTCCTCAAATCGCCATGAACCTCAAGACCTTAATTCTGTAATATCATTTATATTATTATTATATAGAAGTAATGTGATATATTATATTATTGTGTAATGAGATTCAATGATAGCAACGGGGTAGAACTCACCCCATGTTTCCATGGCAACAGTTACCCTGGTGTTTCTGCGCAGCCGCAGAACACCCTAGTAGCAATCTCTGGGGGCAAGCTTGTTTGCCCAGCCAGAACAGAGCCCGCTTCCTGCTGAGGCAGCAGGAGGGCTACCTGTCTCCCTGACGGGGTGACGATTCGTCAGGTAAGGGTATTGTTGTTAGAGGTATGATCAAGGGTTACTCTTAAAGGAACCTCAGGTCATGGTTGATTGAGATGGCATTAGTTAATGATGTATGTAATTCGTTAAGATCGTTGTTTAATGTATTGATAAGTTGGTTACCATCGGTTCTTCGAATGACTCTTAATGTAACTGTCTATGAATTATGTATTAAATGGATACGTGAATCTAAACTGTTGAGCCTCTGGTATTTCTTGAGTAGGTGTTTCGTGGTGGCAAGTGCTAAGGTGTCTCCCGCAGGATCCCCGGCAATGAGTCCATCTACTCAATTAGCTACCTCTGACAAAGATACGTGCGTTAGCCTTACATGGGGGAGCTAAAAGATGGCATGGTGAGAGAATACCGGTCTGCGGCTTCTTGGCGCTTGTCTGCTGTGTCACACTGTCTCTTGATTTACTACGTCTTTCAAATTTAAGGAATAGCAAACATATTCAGTTCTTGTACCATTGAATGTATTGACTTATCAATGGTAACGTAGGCATCGACAACACACGTCGAACTGTAGAAGTAGAACTCTCTGAAATAGCATAGGAATAATTCTTCATATCTGTAAATGATCATACATAGCAACTCAATGTTTGATGTTCGTACGATGTAAGATTCACATTTAGTGACGTTTCTTCCCGAAACACTAGCCTTGCAATGCTATGGGCTATGGGCCTACGGTTTCTTCGCATGAAGAAAGTCCACTTCCTTGATGTGGAAATTCGATTATGTCACAACTTCATATCATGCATAGCGGGTTCGCCAGCTATGGCTAGAGAGCATTGGTTCAACGCCATGCCATTAGTCGCTGTTTTGGTCTCCTAATTAGCTATTGTTCTGCTATATCGTTAATTACATTGATTAATATGCTCTACTAAACATGCAGAGCCCAAAGCCTAAAATTAAATTCATGAAGTTTTACAGAGCCATGTTATCCCACCTTAATTCACCTACTAGTATAGGGGGCGCAATTTTCTTATCAGGTAGCTCAGGGCTTCGCCCATATCTTTATTTGGTTACCTATTAGCTCATGTTCAGCTTCGATATGCCTGCCTCTCATCTCCCACACTTCTCACAACTTTACCTACACACCTCATCCAGACCCGGACCAGACAGCGCACTCAAGTCTCTGGGGCATCTCTCGCATCATTAGGCCTTCCTGGCAACACAGCACATCTTCCAATACGGTAGGAGCTCATTTTGCAAACATTAATAGGAAAGGCACTTGATTCTTATTCCTTAATTTATAATGTTTTCTTAGGCTATCTGTCATCTCCTCTTATACTTTAATTCTTGCATTTTAAGGTTACATTACCAATATGTCTGTCTGTTTCCAAACACATAGCATACTATTTAGATTTTATATACACGGCACTTAAGGTCTAATAGCCTGGTCTCATGGCCACGCTATTCTGCCTTCTTTTTTCCTCACTCTGCAACTTAAATATGTAACATCTCATTACTTTTAAAATTACAAATTTGCTATTGCCCGTCCAACGAACACTCTAGAGAATTTGATTATCACATACTGATTGTCATCCCATCATTGTTTTCTTGAGTAACAGCATGCTCTTCTTCATTTATGCATGTTTCCATTCATTTATTGCCGTTGTGCGCATTGATCATTGATAGTGTATCGTGTTGTATTTTGTTGTGTCAGGTCTACTGTTCTACTTTTAGCTAGCCAATGTTAGTTATTTTAGTTTCTTATTGACTTGAAGAGACAAGTCGACATTTTTCTCCATGTATGGTGACGTGCTACAGTTAATCCTGCATTTTATATATATATGTATTTAAAGCAAGACAAGTGATTACTTATTTCATTATTACTGATATATGGTTTTCAAGTTATGTCTTCATTCCCTTATTCTTCGGGTCGTCGGTTGATATGTGTTATGAGTTACATCCACGTTTATTGCAAGGAATCGCTGTGGCGCATTTTGTAGCCTTTACCCTTATTTTGATTTTAGGCTCTCTTTTTATACGTAATCTCCCTCAAATTAGTTATATTTTTGCTCTAGTAAGTGCTAGTATCCACGGCACGCTTGCTCTTCTTACATCTATTTTCGCTCTGAATGTCTGTCCCGTTGACACAGCTGACACTTCAGCAGTGGTTACTTAAGTTCCGTTTGGAAGCTCAGACAGCGGTTGATGAGGGATATTTGTCTGCTCGTGCTTCTCGTTATATCAAACATCACACCCCTACTATTCTCTTTAATAAATGGTTATTGTTGGCTGCTAATGATAAGAACACTCAATGGCATGTCTATGAGTCGATACTAGATCAGCTGGGTTATTTGTCTCTTCCCTTACCAGAACTTGCTCTGTTTCGTGAGGCTTCTTTTGCTCGTTATAAAACGTATTTGAGAAAACCTACCAATGTATGGCTTTACCCTCTTACCCTCATGATGTCAGAAACTGACTCATCCTCTGCTAGTACAAGTCAGGGCGATAAGGGACACCTCGATGTAACTGACATTTATACTGACACATCGCTTTCAAGTGAACAGCCTAATACCTCGGGCCAACACATTACCCAACAACCAGATAATTCTTCATTGACTGTTCCTTTACATGTAAAAGTTGGGGATATTATTGACGGGTCCCGTGTTTCCACACCTTCTCATGATAGCTTAAAATCTCGTGAGGAATCACCTGGCCGACACGATTCTGATTCTGACGAAGACAATTCACATCTTGCTCTAAAGATTGCTAGGGATAAGGTTGATAATTCTGATAAAAATATTTCTGCTGGCCATACTTTTGGTAGTGATAACTCTGATAAACAGTCTTTTGGTACAAATAGATCTCCAGCTCTTTCTGATTCTGGAAGTCAGGAACATCCATCTAATATTGCTGGCATTCCTGCAAATTCTCATAACGCTGAAACAGGTGAGGATAATTCTACCTCTCAGGCTGGTCAGTCTGACGCCTCTCTTATACATCAATTAGATTCTCAGCAACCTGGTGCATCATCATTTGATAATAATACTGGTCAACAAACGCCTGTTTCACAGCCTGGTGCTGCTGCACAAACCCCTCCTGTTACGTCTACTGTGAACAGCAGTGAACACCCCCAATTACCTCCTGTTTCTCCTAGTCATTCTTTACACGGCTCTGATAATCATCACCATCGCACCCCAGACGACAGTCCACGATCTTCCCCCCGCCATCAGACCCCTCCACGTGAACCCGGATCAGATTTGAGCGACGACCAAATTCCTTCATTGGGAGGTCTCCGCCAACAGCATCAAGCCCCTTCTCCCGAGGACCCTTCTGTGCTTGATAACGTTTCCAACAACGCCTATCAAAACCAGGAATTCGACCAGTCTCTTAATAACTTTCAATTTAATCACTCTTATCAGGAGCCTCCATCTCAACAACACCCTCCATCGTCTCCCCCGGGCCACGCACAACAACCTTCCCCGCGGACTGGCACGTCGCCCAGTACCACCCGGCCTGCTCCAGGACCCTCTGCTTTCTCTGTACCCCCCGTCCCATCTCATACATCTACTCAGGGAAGCCAGCCCGCATCTTTCACTTCTGCACAGACTTCTCTTACGAATACAGTTCAGTTTGCTACAGTCTCATATACTGTAAATACTGTCACTAGACCACGTACAGCTAATACAACCACTCAAGTACTGTTCCCTTCTCACACTCCTCATTCTAGTCGTAAGCCAGTTATAGGTTACACTGATCCCAGCCATCAAACACTTTTACATCGCCTCTCTGCTCAATCTCCCTCTGGCTCCAATATGGCTTCGAATAATCACAACCCGGGTGTGACCACTCCTTCTAATTACAATGCTACATCGGGCGCTTTTTCTCATACACCTGCAGCTCGCACTGGTGATCAATTATTATTCGAACATGCTAATCAGCCTTCACATTTTTCTCAACAGGTTACCCAGTCTCAAGCCGCTTCAACCAATCAAACTTTTCAAGACCTCCCTAACTTTGATCCTACTTTTAATAATCTTAATTCCCAGGCTCAATCTCAGCCACAAGACCTTACTGGCTTGCGCACATCCCTGCCCTACCCACCTTCCTATCAGGACTCCAGAGATGCGTCTTACCGAGCTACTCAATCTATTCACGGTCCAATTTCTACGTCTCGTTCAGGTTCCCTGCCTTCTTCTTTTTCTGCAGCAGCATTTAATACCCAAATGCCTGAAACACAGCCTAGAACTAAGCCTCTTAATTTTTCAGAGATGAAACCTCCAGTATTTAATGGAGAATCTGATAGTTTGACACCACAGGCATGGATCACCAAATTCAAGGATCATGTCCAATTACATAATCTAAATGACCAGCAGATATTGCATCGCCTGCAGCTGTTCACTGAAGGACACGCTCGCAATTGGTGTAATGCTTTGAAGCCTATGAATTTGGCTAAACTTGAGAAGTTGTTCTTAGATAAATTTTCATTGCTTAGGAGTCGAGCATCTATCCTCGATGCTTTGTCTCAGAAACGTATCACCTATGGTGATAGCGTTGGCAAATACTTGGATGAGATTAAGGAATTGGTGTCACGTTTAGGTCTACCTGAATCGGTTGTGGCTTTATACTTCCGTAAGGGCTTACCCTTGACCTTGCAGCATTCTCTTCAGTTAATTGATGATAACAAACCTCTTGATGAATTAATTCCAATAGTCCAAAGCATTATGGAGCGCGAAGTCATCGCCCAGCACGTTGATGTCACTAAAATCCCTAGTTCAAAATTCGACACAGGTAATTCGCAGTCAACTTTGCTCACTTTACAGGAATCTATGGGCGCTTTGAATCAATCCCTGCAGCAACTGCCTCAAATGCTTGCACCTCGCGATGTTCCCATGGATGACACTCAACCCCAATATGTCTCTCAGCAAATGCCTTATGGTCAATCTTCTTTTTCTGGTCTTACTTGCTTCCGCTGTGGACTCCGAGGTCATATAGCTACTCATTGTCGTAGATTCATTCCCAATCAGCCATATAGTCTACCAACATCTTCTGATTACCAGCCTGCCGGACGTTCATACAATCGTGACAATTCTACAAATGATGCCTTCAATCAACGATATAATCGACCTAGCAGACCCTTTCCTAATAGGTTCGGTAACTCGAACAGGAATCTTCCAGCAAATGGATTTGCTAATTCAAACAGATCTGGTAACAATAGGCCATTCTCCCAGAATAACCAAAACTTCAATAATCGGCAGCATGACAATGCAAATCCCGCGCAACAGCAGTACAACAGTAATACCCCTAATAACTCACGTGTTCAGTACCCTAATGGCATTAGAACTGCTTACCGCTCTCAGAGCGCTGGCCCTTTCCCTCGTAATCAACGACCTCCACCTCAGAATCGTTCACAGGGACCACCACATCAGCAACCACGACATAATGGATCATTCTGACTGTGCACAGACACGGCCATGTCTCGTCCTAACTCAACACCTGCCATTTCTTCAGATTCTCACCACTTGTCTCCTATCGAATCTAATGACCTTACCAACTCTGCTCCTTCCCAAACTTTTAATACTTCTGTACAGACTTCTCCTTTTCATGATTTTTCTCATTCCGATATTATTGTTGGGGATGACTTCCCTGACATCTTATATGCAGTACTTCAGCCTCCTATTCCTCTTACTCCTTTATCTATCAAAATTCATGATTGCAACTTTATTCCATCACTTTTGCCCGATGGCACCAAATTCTTTACCTTGTTTGATACTGGCAGCTCACACAATTTAGTTAGCACGTCTCTCATCAAACGTAGTCCCTTTTTGCAGGGCCTTCCTCGTGTTGATGCAGATCCAATCAAGCTTATGGTCGGCAATGGTTCTTCTATTTCCATTTCTCAATTTATCTATTTTGTCATTCAGTTTGGCGAGTGTAAAGTTCCTATTAAGACCTTTATTATAGATGTGGCTTCACCAATTGATTGTGTTATGGGCTTGGACGCTCAAATTAGATACAAATGTGTTTTTCGCTCAGCAGAATCACGCATGGATATTTCTGTCGACCAAATTTTACTCGTCGTACATAAGTCGACCACTATAACACCTAATACATCCTGCGATGTGCCAGTTCGTGTAAATCATTTGGCACAATACTTTAATGGTCCATTTGAGGTTAACATATCTCGCATTATTTCTGAAAAGAACTACAAGGCACTTGTCGATTTGCGCAGTGGCTTTGGTTCAATCAGAATTAATAATGTAGATTCTGAAGATATACATTTGCCTGCTGATATAATTCTAGGAGCACTAGTTATGGATATCCCATTTACAACAGCACCTTCTGTGGTCCAACAGCCTGATACCAAATCTGTTGATGATAATTTACTTGATAACACTAATTACGTCATCATCGATAATGGCCCTAATGCTATTTCACAGCTTTCATACCCAGATTATGATGCTATGGATCCTGACACTCGTGCTCAAACTAGACTACGCAATTATCCATGGCTTCAACCTGACGATCCAACTATACGCATGACTGAATTCGATATAGTTAATCAGCAATTGAAGCTCGATAAGTGTGCACTTCAGCCTAACGAAGTAGATAAGCTTCGTGAGATAATTTTATCGCACACTCCAGCTTTTAGTTTATATGGTCAGATAGGAACCATCACCCGATACGTTTGTGATATCACCCAACAGCTTATCACTGATTGTTCTTTTAAAGCTCGCCCTTATATCACTTCCCAAGCTGATATCGCCTACGTACGTAAACAGGTACAGAAGCTTTTGCAACTGGGAATTTTCAAAAAGGAACTCACACAAGCTACCAGTGCACTATTCTTAGTCCGCAAATCACGCACGGACGAAAATCCCCGCCTGGTCGGAGATATGCGTTCTGTCAACAAAGCCTTTCAGCTTTTGCAGAGGCCTTGTGCTAATATTGATTCCTTTAAGCAACAAATGGGCAGTCGTCCTTTTCGTTTCGCTACGGCCATTGACTTAAAACAGGCATTTTTTGCATGTCAAGTAACTCCTCAGTCTCGTCAGTACCTCGGCGTCGTTACATTCTATAATGCAGAGTCCATAACCTATACTAGATTACCGATGGGATATATCAATTCGGGGGCGCTATTCGCTGAAATAATGACTTTAATTACTGAAGAATTGCCACGAATTTATGCAGAATGTGTTTACAACTACTATGATGATTATCTGCTTCTTAGTGAATCCTCTGAGGAGCATCTCGCTCTCATTGATGCTGTTCTTGCTCTTTTTCATAAACACGGCCTGGTTCTTAACTTGGCTAAGTGTTCTTTTGCCTCCAATTCTACCTTTCAATTTCTTGGCTTTGATGTTGATTTACAGGGACCTAATGGACCTACTTTGCGTATCAGACAGTCTAGAATTGATGCTATTATGAACTTGCAGATTCCTCAAAATAGGAAACAGATTAAATCATTCTTAGGCTCAATTCAATTCATTTCTTCGTTTATACCATCTTATCAAAAGACAGCTGAACCTTTGACGCGCCTGTTGCGCAAGGCTAACGAATTTCTCTGGACTGATGAACAACAAGTTGCCTGGGATGCCATTAAGAAAATTCTTACATCACCACCTATTTTATCATTCCCAAGACCTGAAGGTGAAATGATTCTGGTGTCTGACGCATCCAGAACCGCCTCCGGTGCAGCTCTTTATCAGTTACAAACTAATGGAATTGATGATACACCTAAAAAAGTTTTGTTAGGTTATGCTAGTCGATTACATGGTAATATTGCTACCCATAATTACAGCATTTCGGAATTGGAAATGATGGCAATTTACTTTGCTGTCCAATCATTTAAATATTTTTTAGCTGGACGTGGTAGGTTTACGATCCTGACGGACCACGCCCCTATTGCTCAAATTCTTAAATCTTCCAGTCATTTTGTAACACCTCGCATAGCAAAATTCTATTGGAAATTACAAGATTACCCTTATCGAATTTATTATGTAAAACCAACCACTACTGAGTTGAAATTGGTTGATATGTTATCTCGTCATCATAACACCCAATGGCCAGCAGATGCTGAACCCATTATTCCAATAGCAGTGGCTGATAAAGATAGGAGCATTAATGACGAAGAGCAACATTCTTATTATAATTTCCTGGATACCAATACTCATCCCCTTTTGACATCTCGTCAAACTTACTATGAAAATCTCTATGCTAACTTTTCGGGTTATTCTCTATTTTGTGTTACAACAAGGGCCCAGGCCAAGGAACACTCAGATAATGGTATCTCCCACCCTACCCCACAGCCCACAAAGCCTATAAAACCGCTGTCACATCTTACCAGTGAATGTACCCATACCACTGGACCAGTCTTACCTATTACCGAAATGAAATACAAGACCATCGATAGTAATCAACCTACTATCTTGACTAAAATGCCTCATCAAGCTGACTTAGAACCAGCTATTCGTAAATACATCACAGATGCATTTCATTACGTCAAGATACCTCATGATAGAGTCCAGCTTATAAAAGCTCAAAAGCAGGATTTGTATTTGGGACCGGTTTATAACTTCATAGCATATAGCACGTTACCAACTAGTAAGCAAGTGGCAAATCAAGCAGTTGTATTATCTAATCATTTTGCTTTAATCGATTCACTTTTATTCTATGTTCAGTCTAGTCCTAAAAGGCATGACGTCATTCTTAAATTGGCCATTCCTAACATCTATATTTTCGACATCATTGAATTCTTTCACTTAAATTTAGGTGCTCATGTAAAGTCTAATAAATTGTATGATGTCATTACATCAAACTTTCACATTAAGAATCTCATGAAATACATTTTGGATTATGCCAGAACATGTTTGATTTGCCAGCGCTCGTCTCAGGTTATTGAAACAAATAAGCAAAGGGAATTCGTTCCTAGACTGCTTACTGACTGTACTCCCTTTGTGCATATACATTTTGATATCAAAACCTTTCCCCATGCTACTGCTCAAATTATCCATTGTCTCATCCTACAAGATGTTTTCTCCCGTTATGTCGTAGCGATTCCGTTACGCAGTAGAAAAGCTGATGAGATTGCTAAGAAATTTATTGAGCATTTTTGTTTACCATACATGATACCTCATAGGGTTACTTGTGATAAAGAAGCTTCTTTCGTTGGTAAAATTATGACAGCAGTGTTTAAATCGTTGAATGTTCAGGTTCACCTTGTCCCTACAATGATACATTCAAGCAATATGGCTGAAAGGGCTATTCAATCTGTTTCCAACCTATTGTTAACTATGATAGAATATAAGTATTCTCAATGGCCTTCCCTTATTCCATATGCTTGTAAAACCTATAATTCGTTGCCTCACGCAGTTACCAAGTATTCCCCTAATTTCCTTGTTTTCCTTAGAGAAGACCGCAATCTCGTGGATATTAATCCCGAGGCACTTTCTGTGGTTGCTACTTCTTATGATCAGTATGTATCTTCGATTAGAGAGAAATTGCGGTTTGTCAGACAACAAGCTGTAGTTTCTCATAACAAAATTAAGATTAGACAGACCCAGCAACACGCAAAACGTATGCCAAAACTACATTCATTTAAAGAAGGAGACCTCGTCTTATTACTGGCACCTAAATATACCGGGGTGCAATATTCTACCAAATTAAGCATTAAGCTTATTGGCCCATTGTATATTGCATCAGAGCCACTTTTGAATCAATTTTTGCTTAAGACAATTGACGACCGTACTTTACCAGGTCTATTTCACATAGGTAGATTGAAGCATTGTATGGTTCGTTCTAAGAATGGTTCACCAATTTATAACCAGCAACAATTGCGCATTCAAATTCTGTCCGAAAATCTCAAGATTGATGATGTGGCTGCAGCCACTATGCAATTACACAGCGACGAATTTTCAGGGCCTCCATTACAAGTCCCTACCCCATCCTCACAGGTCAACCCTGGCTCTTTGTCCCAATCATCGCTTGATTCCCATGACCTTCCACACCCTTCGCATCAATTACCCCAGCCTTCTTATAGTATGTCAATTTCTAACCCTGATGCTCTTCTTTTATATTTTAAAACTCGGCAAGATGATACTCAACCAGGCCCTGGGTCTGCACTTAATGAATGGCCCTGTATTCTCGATGATGACAGTACAGTCACCTCAACGATAACATCAGCCCGTTGGCGTGACGGTCATCTCCAAGTATATATCAACTACCCATCTCAGATATCATGTGTATCTGCTTGGCATTTTGTGTTTCAGGAATATGGTCTGTTTCCATTGTTCGACTGCATTTCGAACTTGCGACCTACAGGCCGACCTTTTTTCCCTATGAACTAAGTTATTTGGCCATTGCGAAGATGAGCTTAAATGGCACCAATACCATGCCACCGATATGCTTTTTCAGTAATTCATAACACCGATGTAGCTGTTCAGTTTTTCACACATATAGGGGAATGTTCTCTTCTCCGTCCTTGGCTAAATGAAGGCTCCACCATACCATCTAAGTGTATGTTTCTCTCACTCTCAGAGGTACTCCTCTCTGATCCCACCTGATACCTCCCCTATTGACCAATTGCTAATTTTATTAAACACGGCAATCATCGTGTTGAATTTTTTCCCCTACACATCCATCTAATATATATATTTTTTCTGTAATACCTTTATGCTGACAATTTATTGCGGTACCATATTGTATAATAATCTCTGAACATTAAGTCTCATTTTCAATATAACCTTTATCCTATTATACCATAGCTCAGATTTATAGCAAAGTCAAAAAATTTCGAGAAGGATAGTGACCTTTCTTCCTTCCTGTAAGTCATGAACATACCTAGAACTACTCTATAACCTTTTAGCAAGGAATTTGCAGACTTTTCAGAATCTGCTTATGTAAGTAAAAACACCTCTCCAGGTAGTGCTCTAAAACGTTTCCATTGCTCTCCTTTCACAGGAACGGCACACCTTAAACAAGTTTATTCACCCCTCCTTCCAAAGTTACTTTCTATTTATCAGATTTAGTAAGCTAAAACGTTTTCCTAGCCAAACCTACTTGAGAAACGCCTTCCCCCATCCCTCATGTTTACTTAAGCTAAACTTACTGTAGTTTCGTTTGTCCATTTGCCAGACGATACTTCATGTCTTGCATTTTACCTCCTCCATGTGTTTATCCCACATGACACATTATTCCTTCCAGAACACATATCGGCTACAGACACACACTTTATAGTGTCTCACCAGTCACCTCCGCGGTATGTGAATAACACACCAGTCAGACTCCTCAGTCAACATTCCTTGCATAGTCAACTATAGTCGTTGTTATCTGCGATGCCACCTTGTGTTGGAATTACACATCCTTAAGAGTAATTGCACAATTACAAACCCTGACTTAGACATTAAAAGTCAAAATATCAAAGTAAGTTTTCAAGATAAAATAACGACTATAAATTGCTTTATGTCTCATCAATGCTAAATGGCTGCAATGATTGTTGTTTCCAGTAAAGTTTTTAATTGCCATTTCTGCATGTTTCCACATGCTGCCACATATGGTCTCATGAACGTCCAACATTTCTTCCATAATTCCTTATCTATAACTTATGTCATGGTCCCCCAGGCTTTCATTTTGCAATAATACCTAAGTAACGCCACGCGGTCTGATGCAACCTCAACTTTGCCTAATGAACAGGCGCTTGCATCACTTTCCTGGTCTGTTTGCAACTGATCTTTCCTTGGGACATATCAAGCCATATGGCGAAGTCAATCACCATAGACGCATATCAATACGCACAGTTGCCACCGCACATGCCTAGGTGCACAAAGTCCATTATGACCACCAAAATATCAGTAACAAGCACTGACTCATATGTAATCCTCCAATGACGATGTCCACCACACTGCACATATACCACTGCCTCCGTCGTCGCTATTAAGCATGATAATTAATAATAATTAGTGATAATTAATGATAATGAATGATAACTTCTTAAGCATCAACGCTGAACAAATGAGTCATTTGCACACAACAACGATCTCCTAAAAGTCGCATCATAAAACCATGGATGCATTGGGCTATTCTTTCTTGTTTTCTCAAGGCTTATACGATGCACTCCTCCTTCCTTGTTTCAGCTTTTGAGTACGTAATGCATTGTCATCGTCTGGATTTCCTTCATCCACGCTTGGCTTGGTCATCGTCCAAAAATTTCTTGTGCACTACTAACAAGACCTCAGCCTCCAAGCCTCATCAAGTAAAATATCCTCTTCATAAAGCTTCACTATAGCATTCTTCCATAGTTTTCCATTTAGAGATCTCTGACAATGATTTCCTTTTGGACCTGCCAGACAGGGCGGCAGTCATCCTACAGTACTTTCATCTTGTCTTTTGCCAATTTGATAATAGTAGTGAGATTGGAACCGACTATGTTCAATCAGTGATTGGAGTGCCTGACGAGTCCTTTGGGCAATCACACCGTTTCATCCTTTTCGGTATTGTCCTTGTTCTGATTGGAATACAGATTCACTCTCCTTTTGAATCGAATGCTTCCAAGTTCCCAACAAAACAAGTATACAGCTCTCCACCGATATAATTCAAGATCATGTTTAGGATCTTCAATTCTACCTTCGAAGAGAAATTAATTGAAATATAGTACTCAATATACGGACAATGCTATATCGACAAAATGATAACAGAACTGTACAATAGCAGTGTTAACTTAACCTTCATGGTCTTACTCTGGAATCTATGCATGGTACAACAAATGTATAGCAGTAACAGTGCAGTCTCCACGTAAGCACTTTCCCTCAAATTTCACAAGTTTTCTTTTGTGCTGACCATTCACAAATGTTCATGGTTACCAGCATACAAGAACAATATTCAGGTATTCTTTCCTTTCATTACAAAGCTGACCATCGTGTTACCATTGATAAAGCGATATTCTATTACTCTTAAATATTTAACTGATGGAGGACAAAATTGACCCACGGGGAATTAATAGCAAGTTACATAAGCTTACTTTACATACACTATGCTGAAAATATAGTGCAGTACATCTTATCTCTTACCATTCAATAAATACATTATATTCCAATTCCAATTACAAGTCATTCTTTATATGAAGTTCATTGCAGTGTCCCTGCGATTCGAACTCGCGACCTCGCACATACCTTTTCTTCCTACAAAATCAAAATCTTAACGTTACTGTCCGGACGCGCTACCAATGTCGCCACCGAGTCCACTGATTTGTAGCTCTTATAATCGCATCACATTAATTTCATCTTTTCTTCCACATTCAGTGTTGTCATAAGCTGACAAATGCACAAGTTTATTGTATCTTCTTAGCTCTTTTAATATCATATCGTCCAACCTGATTGCATTAATTTCCTCTCTTTCCATACAAATTTAATAATTAGATTGTTACAGCACATTTATTTTGGCCACGTGCATGAATCATTACTCGCTATCTTCAGTGTCTATTTTTAGATCACTCTCTCAATCTGAAATGAAAACGAGGCTCTCCGCCAGCTCAGCAGCATACATCGGTCACTAGAAGTCTTAAAAATATGCTGTTGGCCGGTTCGGCCTTGGTCTAGGGGTAAAGTCTTCGCGTCTTAATTGACCAGCCAGCTCTCTCGCAAGACGAAGTTGAACTTCGTTGCTTCGAATCCCGTCCGGGACAAGTTCCCAACTTAACAACCACATCTTCAGACACGGAAAGAAATCCGTTCCAGATACTTAGTCAGGTTCTGTATAGCTAATTTCCAGAGCTCTTCTGGAATATCAGACATAAAGAAAATTACATCCACATTCACACAAGCAATGGCTCAGTGAGTTACGCTTGAAGATAAACACCTCCTATCCTCCAAAGTCCGAACCAGGCTTTTGTGTTCATTACTGTGTCTTGTTTATTTCAGTGACAATATGACAGAAGGTTTCCTTCTTTCATTTCCTTCACTTTCTCTCGTGTAACACAATTGTTTTGCATTTAGGCTTCTTCCATTATAAAAGTAAAGCAGTTCCATAGAGAAGAATATTCTCTTGCAAATAATAAAGATACAGGGGAATCTACAGGAAAACCTCCTGGCTCTTTTGTTGTTAAGTGTTGTAGCTCTGGCTATGAGTTGTCACTTTGGCAATTATGTCCATTTGCATATGGTATATCCACATGCATATCTTCAATAGTTCGATTGGAATTTCAGTTATTATAGACATGTCAATAAATCGGTAGACACAAGACTCAATTTAATTTTCCTTGAGTTACTTCAAGATGATCTTAGGTACTCCAAATACCATTGGAACACAATCCTATGACATCAGTGTCTTATTTTGGTACTCTTGTAAGCATTAATGTTGCATTAGGCGAAACGAAATTATTTCAAATCTAAACCATTTCAAATTTAACCAACATATGTAGTACTGAAGTTGTCATAGGCATACTTCGTGCTTTAATTTCCAACAAATGTGCATTAAAACAATGTCCTAATGGTGTTTCCACAGCAATGAGATATTCACCTTGGGTCTATTAACATATCTATAGACAAACTTATTTGGATAAATAATTGGATAAATATATAGATAGGAACAGTTTGCAATGACAGCTGTGTAAATCGAAAAATCTTTTAAGTCAACCTGTGTATAGTGCATACCTGTATGTCAGCAAAATCATGCATAGGTTGCTTATTATCGCCAAATAACAATTGAAGGGATCACCTGCTCGTGGTCTATTTCCACCTCACTGGAAAGTATCATCAGTAAGTGTCATAGTGATAGTGTCTTGCTTCAATAGTCCTAACCTTTATATTTTGTCCATACACAATTTAAAGGGTCGTCCGCACTTAGCATATTGGCTGTACCAAAATGCCTAGTCTCTCGATTTCATATTTACATGTATTCCATGATAATCTTTTATACACAATATACCGAGTGTTCTATATAAATGTCATTACAAATAATGCTAAGTTTCCTTGCTCCAAGCCTTCCTCTTGAGACGCACATATCTCTCAAAGATCTCTCAGAGATTGTCTCCTATCATAGGATCATCTCCTTCCTTTAGGACATGTTTTCCTCAAAAATCTCTTCCGTCAAGAAGTATCGGAGTGTGTCGTTACTGGCATTGTCTTAACCTGCTACATTACTAAATTCGATTGTGGCTCAGCATTCTGTGCATCTTTTCGACGTTTGGTTCCTTTGCAATGTCCTGTTTCGTCGACATCCTGTCTCACGACGACATCCTGCCTCACAACTCATCTCAAATAAATAACAGATATTTAATTTAATATCCCACATAATTTCACAAGCTTTTCTGTCCAAAAATAGTTGGACTTATTTCAGTTGACTGTGGACTGATAACTTCCGTTCTCGTTGAATGAATGTCTCTTTAACATCTAAACGTTATCATTTCAGTACATTAGCTAGCACCCATGAACCCATGGGAGCCCAACCTCAGTTTCCCGCACCTTATCAGTCTTCTCTTAAGCTAATAATTAGTTTAATAATCACTTATGAATAACCTTCTCCTTATGCCGTATTCCTCTTTCGCACATATTCATGCCACATGTGTCTGTGTGATACTTCATGCGTTTCTCATGGACAAAATTGGTTATCATTCTCCTCTGTTATGCAGACTTGTACTTGCCTTTAAGATTTCATATGGCTTAATGAGACACATGAATTCTTGACATATGAATTCATCACTCCAACCGAGCTGCCAGCAAGCAGTGACACACAAAGGTGAAAAACACAGAGTTCCAACAACATTCAAGCAGTTTCATCCTGATTACATAATCCGAACACATGTGTAATCACTTACACCTAAATTAGTCAGACCTATCTTCACACCATCTGCGATTCCTCACTTATACCCCCCCCTCCCCTCAGTGATACTCTACCCCTTGTTTATGGCTCCCCCATCATTTGGTATTTGTCTTCCGTTGACTCAACTACTGTTCCTCAGTGTATTTGCAACAATGCATCGAAGGCGAATGTCGTATCCTCCTTCACACAGTAATATGGAATGGTCTACAGCAACTCGTGTGAATGTTGCTCAGCTGCAGCAAGTTCCTCAGTTCCAGGGACCTAAGCAGACGGTTTCTGTTGCTACTCAGACCGAGGCTACATGCATCTTTCATTCACCTCCAACCCTCGATATTGATGCTTTTAACTCTGCAGCCAATTATGTGGCTTGCACTCATGCTCAACAGAAACCTCTGGTCAATGGATGGGACTCGGATTGTCCTAGTCCTACACCGACACCGGACTCATCATGGTCAACAGATGAAGATCTCCCGGGCTATACCATGTCAGCCGAAGCAGCTGCTCAGCCTACACATTTTTTGCCACCATTGCGTCCAAAGCCTTTTCACCATCGTCATTTCTTTGACAATGAACAGGAAGTACGCATGGTTCCATCACTGCCGATGTATACGTCAACTCCGGTGTCATCACCCCCACTGTTGATGCTTTCTCAGCGTCTCCATTACATACAGGAATTACCCGAAGATTTCAATGACGCAGAGGAACAACAAACCGAATTGAAGTCGACTCTACAGCAACAGTAATCAGGTTTTCTTTTAACCTTACGAACTAATGGACTCATTCAAATCCATTTACTTCTTTAAAAATATAGACTTCAATGTACCAAGAAACAGTTTGACCCATCGAATGCCTTTCTCCCTGTTAATCGAACAATTATGGTATATAATGTGAATGCTATATCACTGACTTTTGTGTTACCTACAATGCTGATTTATACACCTATTCATTAAATTTACAGATTATTACCGAATTATATTCTTCGTCCATTCTTCATAACCAAATAGTCTTCAAATATTTGCATTAGCACACCTTAACAGGCCTTAAACCTCAACAAGAGTTCTCGACCCGCACATTTCAGTAACGTGCGATGATATCTTGCATTTGTTGCGTCGCCAACTTGTTGCTTACATGCCACCAGGAGGGTGTAGTCCCTTCATTTCGTTCCCAGACCAATACGGTTATCCACCGTTAAGTCTTTTCTGTAGCTCACAAGCATTCAGCCGGATTATTCATCTGCTTTGAGCCCACCAACAACGCTCTTAAACCTTGCCATTCTTCGTTGAGAATTGTTTTCCATCTCTTATCACTGTGTTCCTTGTGACCAATCGATAGTATTTCCATACGTTGGCCACTGTCTCCTCGCAGCATTGACCACGTATTCCCTTGTTCTTTGCATTTGATTGCCTTATTCAACTGAAAATGGGGCAATGCTCTTGCAATTCACAAATGTTCTTGGATACTCTCCACAGAGATCCATCACGATCCTTTCTTAGTAAATCTGATTGCCATTCTGCCTTCAATTGCCTTTTATAACCTCTTGTAACTGTTTAAGACTTGTTTCTTACCTATCTTTTAGTTCTGAAACTATTTTTATGATGAGATTATTGCATGCCACCGATAAGGTTTTTGTCTATTGATTGCACCCCTCGAATAGTACTTGATACACGTGAGGGGAGTCTTCTCCTCTTCTCATCCAATAGCTTACCGCGTTTGTATCATTAGCATTTTGTACATATTCCATTCTGCATTTTGTAGATAGTCAGTAATATTCAAAAATGGAATATGTTTCTTTTCTGCATTTTCTGCTCATGTTGTGAGTGTCGTTTATTGCAGATATTAGCCGTCAAATATCTTGCCAATTGAGAAGTGATTATATGCCATTGTTGATGGACTGTTTTTCTTACAAATTATCCACTACTTTTCCATCGTGACATGTAGGTACTACTTTGATTGAGCATTACTATAACTGCTCTGATACAGTATTATCTTTGAGCATCCTTTCTTATAATTATTGTGCAACATATTACGTTGAGTAAGTATCTCAGTATGTTGCAAGTTCTCTGCCTGTCGGACTGGGAGCCCGACCATAATTTGGGGATATCTTGTGCTATTTCATGTGTTCCGGCTCATGCCGATGTAGTTATGTTAATATGTTCCGACAATGTGGTCGTGAGTTTAACCTTAGCACATAATTTTAAATGCGTTTCTGTGGATTTTGCTCACCCAGTGATTGTAGCATCGCTTCGCATTTTGGGGAAAGAGAAACCTTTTTTTTTGTAAATGACCAACTCATTATACACAAATTATAGCTAGCTAGCTAATTCCTTTTCCATAGTTCATTATATGGTATGGCATCACAACATAGCCCGGCAGGGGGCGCTTTCTGTGTTGCCATGGCTTCACCGAGACTGCCGTGGGAAGCAGTTTCTTGTTGCTTTGGTAGCACCCTTGCACCTTATATGGCACGCTACCTGCTGTAAAATTTTCGGCTCAGCCCACAGGGCCCAGCTCTTGCGGAGCCAGTAAAACCTTAGCTTACCTGCTCTAATCTTTACACCTGTAGAGAGGCAGCAGTCCTACATACAGCTTGCAACATTATGTAAGTACACCCTTTTCAAAGAGTCATTTACCGGTCATTTAGGACCACTAACCTGCATATACGTTTACTAATTAGTAAACCGGGAATTTCTATAGGCATTGAGTATTGTTGATGAAGTTTCAAGTTGTGTTATATTGAGATAAGTTCACAGTAATTATACTCCCAATTTTTCTTACACGCGTGTAATCGAGGGAAGGTACTTTATTAACTTACATTTCTTTGACGACAATTGTTATATTTTCAGGTCTGGTCGAGACTCTCGATTTCAGTAATTCAGTATGATCTTAGACTACATCTCTTGCATTTTCTGTCGACATACACAGCATTCTTTCATATGATAGGCAAAGTAGTTGGAAAACTCGTCTTGCCTAACTGTTATGAATACTTATTTCCGTTGATAATTATTTGTGTATTGATAGTCGTATTCGTTTTACATAGGATATGTCGACCTGATTGATGAATTTTGCACGCTTAGTATGCTAATCGTTACCATTATGTCTCTTTGTGGATGAACTTCTTTTACCTGTTATCTTTGTTTATGTGCA
Source organism: Platynereis dumerilii (assembly GCA_026936325.1). Classification (NCBI taxonomy): domain Eukaryota; kingdom Metazoa; phylum Annelida; class Polychaeta; order Phyllodocida; family Nereididae; genus Platynereis; species Platynereis dumerilii. The sequence continues at coordinate 1,027,490 of JAPTHN010000052.1, read as the reverse complement.
TGTCTACATTCATTTAACCATGTCTTTCTCACCACCTTACTGGTTAATAGTTATAGTAATACCTGATTTTACTAGTGATGCTAAAACCTTTTAGCCAACTATATACCTTGCTACCTCATTATAAACATTACAATGACGCTAATTGTCCTTTTTCCCTTCCTCCTCCTTCCCTTGGTTCCAGCTCAATCACCACCTCCATCTGATTTGCAACGAATTGCTGAGCAAGACGCTTTTCTTTATAAGAATTTTGGATTTACCATTAATCCAAACACGGCCGCCGTTTGGGCCAAGCGTACTTTACTTCAAACACCAGACCAACCTATGGCTTCTTGTAGAGTTTCTATGTTTGGTGAATGGTGTTCTCGCAAACGAGACATATTTACATGTGATTTGGGAGCCAATTTTTCTACACCTCCATGTGTATGGCCTCCCGATTCACCTCGTATCACAAAACTGATTCTTTCTTCTGGCGCACTTACTAAGGACATTATCTCTTTTTTCACCACTATGCCTTTCATGAGATATCTCACTTTACAAAATCTTACTTCTGCAGTAAGGTTTCCTGACGTTATTGACTCATTTCCCGAGATCAATTTTTTAGATCTGCCAAACACTCAAGTTACTCATGTACAGTACGTCCAAGCACGTTCACAGTTACATGCTATTACTAATTTAGTCCTTGATGACGCCTCAGTCTTCGCTCCATGGTCTTCCCTTTATCGTTTAAGACGCATACAACTTACCTTACTTAGGGATTTATCGTCTCCTGCCTTACCTCTATTACCACAAGCTCAATTAACTCATTTAGACCTTACCATACACGGTTCAACATCCTTTCAGTGGAACCATCTCGGCGTTTCACAAAGTAAGCTGATATCTCTTAGACTCCATCTACCAGATATGACCCGCCTCCCATCTTCTATGCCTTTCAATAATATACAACAATTAAAATTACAAGCTTCTAATGTTCCTTTCGAAGTTTCCAACCTTTTGCCCAATCTATCAGCACATCAATCTTTTAATTTTACAAGACCAAAACCATTTCTTCAAACGCTTATTCTTCAGGGCTTCTATTTTCAGAAAACGCAACAATTTAATGTCTTAAATTTAGCTAAAATAGTTATACTAGATTGTATTGGCGGAATACAGAATCTTCATTATCCAACATCTCTTAGAGTACTTAGACTCAGAAATATTACTACTTCAAGATCATTAAGAGATCCGTTAACAAACACACCAAATCTGCGCACTTTCGAACTAACTCATTCTAAGCTAACACTTATTTCCAGAGCATATTTTAGATATGTCGATCAACTTTATTACTTAAATTTATCCTATAATAACCTTCATACCTTTGAAATTAGACATAGAGATATCCGTCAGTTAGCTGTAATAGATCTTAGTTACAACTCCCTGTATAGAATTTCTGGTCCTTTCTTTATTAGAGACCATCTGGAATATATATTTTTGCAACGTAACAATCTGCAGTATCTAGATGGCGTTAACAAACAAATTTACTTTCCTTCACCCGAAATGAAAGAACTTGACCTAACATCTAACCCCCTTAATTGTAGTTGCGATTTGGCAGTCTTCCTGAAAACGTTGCCTGATACCACTAGGATTTCTGGTACTTGTCAAAGTAACGTGTCTTTCCCAATTCAATATATGACGTTCGAAGCATGTGATTCCATTCCCTTACTCCGTTCATCCCGTTCCCTTAGAGACCAATTACGCCATATGCAGCTTCTCGCATCTGTCAATCACAAGGATGCTCGCCCACTCACAAGCAGCTCTGGCCTTTTTCCACCAGACGCAGCTTCACGTTGGAGCTCTGCACCCGCACAGCTTCTCCGCCCAGACTATGGCGTTGGCTATAGTTATCGAGGACAAATTTTTCCCAGTGTTGAATTCTTTATCATCAATGCTAATATTTTCTATCCCGATTTCCATATTCCCACATTCACTTGGGACCTCACAATGTTCGAAGACATGTGTCAATCCCCTGATGATTTAATCGCTGCAATATGTTCTGATTTCGCTCCACTCTTAAAGAATACTATCGATAAAGTTGATTCTTATAAAACAGCTTTAAAGGCTAAACTAGCACACATATCGACTATCTTCACTCAACAACATTTTGAAGAATATCGTCGGCCTCCTCCAACTCATTCTACCCCCATTGCCCCCCCTCCTCTTTCAGCAGTCCACCATCATGCTAAGAGGGCAGCTCCCGATCCACCTTTTGTGCATCCCACATTCTCGTATTCCCCTCCACCTACCATGCCCCCCTTCTTTGATCAATACTCGCCACCCAGTCGTCCTAAACGAGCGGGTCGTACACCAACACCTCGAGATCCCCTCGCCTTACCTAATACCGATGATACATCTAATACAACTAAACAATTAATGCAATCTACTAATGAAACTTTTCGTGTCAATATTAATACCCAGGATTGGCAATCCGAAGACAGTACCGCTTTCTGGCTTTCAGTTACTATCCCACAAGCCGGAGCAGGTATGTCTGCTAATATTAGACGACAGAGAGATCAAATTTTTGTAAATACTATTGAGTCTATGTCTGCACGTCAGAATCTTATGAGGGACGCTTTCCTTGAAATGCGTTCTGATTTAGTTCTCACCATTGACGTCATAGCCAGTACCTTCACCAACACCTCCAGAAACATTAAACTAATTCATACACTTTTAAACGAAACCAATCAGGAAATTATTTCCCAATTTGCTGTGGTTAGTAACGCTATCAACGCATTACAACGTAAGATTCAAGCCACAAGGATCCTTAGCTTGCTGACCTCTAAATATCTCAGGCTTTGGTCCCAACAAATACAGCAACTTCATATCCTCTTAAATGAAGCTGATAAATTAATTACAGCCTTCCACGACCTGGCTGCAGGTAAAATCTCCCCACATGTTCTTCCAGCCTCATATGTCCATAAATTAGTTCACAAAGTATCAACGGTATTATATTCATGGCACAATAGTTATCAATTAGCTTTTACGGATTTGGCTCATATCTATCAGAAATCACAACCAATCTTTATGCCTACTAGACATGGTTTCTTACTCCAACTCCTATGGCCAATCCAACCTAAGAATTCAAAACCTTACACTTTGTATCACACAGAGTCACTCCATGTACCTGTGGTAGCTACTCCTGCTTTCCAAGACCGCGAGTCTAACCATGATTACACTCGTATCTCTATCCCAAAACCTTTTCTAGGAGTGCAGCACGATTCCTTCTTGGAACTCAGTCTTGAAGAGCTCCAGGAATGTCTCAACATTGACGATCAATTTCTTTGCACAGAATCAACAATCCAAATCGATAGCTCGCAATTATCCTGCAACACTGCAATATACACGAATGCTACCGCAGACGTCATTTCTGAACTCTGTCAGGTCGATTACTTCTTTGAACCCTTTCGTGCAGCACCTCGTGTAATAGACGCAGGTAACCAGCTTTTAGTTACTGGCTTATCACTCCCATGGACTCGACGTTGCTCCAATGATCGTGTGGCACGTCCCGTTCCTGGTAGCCTCTACGCTGTGCTTCAGCGTGGCCAGTTTTGTTTTTGCGAATTCTCCTCCCCTTCAGGTTTCATTCCCAGGCGTATTACAGGATGCCCCGCATCCGAAAATAATCAATATAAACCCTTCTTAATCAACTATACTATTAACGCAATTGCGATGCATTCTTTTGAACGTGAATTCAACTTCACAAGTCTACCACCATATGAATCTTATGGCATGCCAAATTTCACCTTGCCTAAATTTGCAGTGGCTGCCAGAATAGCAAATACCTCACTTGCAAATATGACACATGGCATCATCAAGCTTAAGGAACTTAGTCGCCTTATTCAACAAAAGGGTGACGATTTTCTGCTTAAATGGGCCGAGCTGGAAGCTTCTTTCTATCTTTCAGCTTGGTTCAGCCTTCGCCATTGGATCCGTGGATTTGCCTTCATCGGTTCCATAGCTGGATATTTGTCTCTAATTTTGGTAATATTTATGTATTGTCGTGGTAGATACCTTAGTGGCCTTTTATCCTCTATGGTTATGGCTACTCATTTTAAACCATCCCACGCCAACCTAGTCATTCCAGGACGTCCTCTGAATTGTGATTCAGTCAACTATGTAATTTACCCTGTTTCTATAAGTCCTGTCAGTCTTATACATATCACTACCCTTCACCTTCTTACTATTTGTGTCTTTTACATGGTAGTGAGCTTGGCTAAGCGTTGTCTTCATAAATGTTGTAGGGATTTCAGAGTGATGCATCGCTCACCTGAAACCCGCAAATTTCCACAGATCGAAATATTCATGGAATTGAATAGTGGACACCAGCGCTTACTTCTATATGTTCTTACTATTAAGTCCCACCTTTCTTCACTTTCTCTTAAAGGTGTCATTTGTCCTAATAGTTTCAAGTGCGACCATCATAGATTATACAGTATCCTCAAACCCAACTGGGATACTGCACTATGCTCTTTGCAGATTGATTCACTTAACGTAGAACTCCCTAGACTCATTAATGTTCCATTATACAAGCAGAAAAAGTTACAGCAAATTATGCAAGGACAGTTTGCGGTGACCATGCTCGCATCTGACTCAGTTCACCTTTACAAATTGGGTCATAACATGCAAGAAGTTATTAATACTCAAGAGCTTAATCCTTACTCAGCTCTAATTAGAGAACTTCGTCAAAGGGAGATGGAATTTCGGTCCACCAATGTTATGGAACCGGATACTACCCATTCAGTACAGATAAAACCTTATGCCACCACTTCTGGCCTGGCTGCATCAAAGAAAATGACCCCCCCTACTCGCATACCGACCCGTACAACCCCACCAAGGCGGACTACCCCGCCTCGCCGGTCCACCTCACCCCGGCAACCATCGGCCCCTCGCATGGGTACCAGAGTTGATACCCCCCCTAATCGCTCAGTAGTTGATATCGAGTTGGAACCACGCCCCACTCGTCCTACGTCACTGTTGCTCCGCCCAACTTTCCCGCCTCCCCTTCCACCACCCCCCTCTCCTAACGATACCAGTACCAGCGTCTGATTGATCCTACTGCATGTTTATGATTAATTCCCTTTGCACTGCACTTTTGTGCAATAACTTTTCCTGTACAACTGCATTCTAACTGCATTTCTTTTTCCCTTTTCTATCTGTATGTGTATTGTTGCATTTTAACCCTTTCATACCCACGCTTGCATGCCCTTATATTTTAGTCAGTCTGTGAAGAATCACACCTTGTTGGTTCGATTGTATGGGTAACATTTTACTGACATATGCTTGAAGGTGTGCATATATTCTGTGCATACGCCTTACGCAACACTTTCTCATCCTAAAATTTCATAATCTTATACTCACGTTGCAGAGTGATCTTCTTCCTTTATTGATGTGATTCATTTTGATCTTGGGGAGCTGATCACCATGATGCTGCATCAAATTTTGCCGTGATTTGCTACCTTTCTATCTACATTTAAACATCTCTTTTTACCTTTTAATTATACACACTTAACGACCAGCATCTTGCTGGGATTCAGATTATTTATCTAAACCAATTATGATATTCCTTTTATTATCTCTTATTTAAGTTATTTATATTTTATATATATATCACGTGCCTTTTCTTACATGTTGTTTGCAGCAACCTTATTGGTTGAGCTCCTAGCCTGTTTCTTAAAGTAATTTCAGTATGACTATTGCATACCATTTTAATGCTGTGTCGTCACATAATTTGCGGGAATGTCTCTTTGATCACGAGTTGCTGGTCGGGCTGGTCGTCAAACATCAGTGCAAGACTTGCTGTGGGCACCTATGATCAGAGACACATTCGATGCATATGTTCTTTAATCTTTGATCTGAGACAGTCGTTACAGAGCCTGTGCTTCCACTGTGACTTCTACTGTTACGGGCACCCTATCAAGAGACACGTCCGATTCAACATCCGGAAGTCAGTCAATTGGGGCACCACCTCCTTGGGCACCATGCTTGCGTATGGGATCACGTTCCGACAGCACATGCGACTACTTCGAGTCGGCCGTATTCCTGTCGTCATCCCATGGCAATATGAAGAGGGCACCATTTCGGGGCGACCACTAGTGTGAACATTCCGTTTCACTCCATTTCCGTCGTAACCACGGCAAGCATATGGTTGCCTTGACCTGGTTCCAACATGGGGCTACATTACTGCAGAACTTTCTTTGAACTTTTGTGTCTGGCTTGGCATTGTGCAGTCTTCGTCGCACATGTCACCATTCACAACCGAGCTCACATTGTATGATGATACGGTGATGTCATCTCCTGCTTGGCTTCTTAACAGTCGGCTAATCTGGATTGCCTCTGTTTCTACAGCAAGCATCAACGAACAATCGTGCTTGAAGAGCATGGCCTCATTTTTAGTTGGTGACTAATATGGATTGTCTCAACTACCTTCCGGCCTGCATCTTCTTAATGACACTCTTTTCCTCTGGGTAACTACCTTATTCAGGTGGCTAACACGGATTGCCCCTGCTATCAGTTACCGTCGACAGACACTAATATGGATTGTGTCTAGTTCAGAAGAGTCTCCTCACCACGCATTCCCCAGCGTTCTCGCACAAAGTTGTGCTCGCACATAACACATAATAAACATTGTGATCTCAGAAAGTGCATACACGAAAGACTCATGACGACGTCTTCTTCTCCATGACCCATCAAGGTCCACCTGATATTGGGATCGTCTGAATAAAAACATGAAGGTCGTGTCAAACGAGTCACGTCCTCCTTCGCCAGACCCCAACATAAAGTGTGAGAAACAGTTCAAGGTGACGATCAGTCCACCTCCTCCTCCGCCTGACCCTAACCTGGGTTAGTCACGCAACGAGGCCGGACTGGCAAATCTTCGCAATACTGCAGCTATATCAGTCCCTCGAGTCTTCAGCATAATCACCACAATACCAGTTACTCGCTCAGAACATTTCCTGTCCCCGCTAAAGTTGTCGTGCCTATGGCACCACATCAAGCTATTTCCACCACTCCGGTTCGCACCTCGCCTGTGCTCCATTCACAGAGACAATATTCCTCCGAAATGACATTGACCGACGTGTAATGGTAGTCTCTCATGGCTTCCATTCACTTCGCCACTTCGGTACAGCTGAGAATGGTGGAAGGACCACTCATCCAGGTTGACATTGTTGTTCTGTATCTGTTAGAACAGTAACAACCCCCTCATCGTTTTGGGTGGATGGTAATAGGACCTTGAACTCTCGCAGCTCGTCCGTTAGGTCCACGACGTCCGGCATCTTTCAAGTTGCCAGGTCGAACACCCCGTTCGACCCTGAGAAACACATCGCTGTCGACACCTCGTTTGCCCTTGACAAACACATCTCATGTGAACTTGACAAGCCAATCGCTGACAACGTCTCACCCTCTGCACCACGCACCGAGCGTCGGTGTTGCCTCCTTCGCCCTATATCAATGACTTATATAACTGACTCCTCCAATCAATGATTCTTCCAATCTTCTCGTCTACACGTATACAGATCATGTTATCTTTGACATCATGTATTGACTCTTGACTAGTATTGTGTAAAGCGCATCGCTGATTAGACATTTATGCATCAACCAACAAATTACAATTAACTTAGATGATATAATCCACATTTTCATTGAAATTGTTCAATTCAGTACGCAAACCTTTGCCACTAGGTTATGTCTCAACGTGTCCACGAACTGTTATCACAAGTCAACTCTTGCACTGAACTTTCTCTGTAAACATCTGATCTCATTTCTTATAAACTTAACATCAAATAGATTTATGCTTTAATCTCATTTGCTAATTATTCTGGTCTATGCATTATGCATGCCAGCCTTCTTATACAAGTTTCCTCAGGTGTATTAGTATGTACCTATGTTTTCAATATTGCTCCACTGCACCAGTATACTGTTTACCTATTTTCGCATTGTTTTAATTCACTGTACGCCTTATGCCTACAGTTCACTCGGATTGTTTAGAGTGTACGTAACAAGTTCTACGAAACCATAGTCCACTATTGACTTCTTTATCTCCATACTGGACTGTTGTTTCATCATTTTGATTATTATTCTGCTCCTTGTCGCTTTTAAATTAATAATTGTTGCTTTAATCCATGTTATTGTTGATATTCGTGATTCGACTATATTTCGTTTATGATTTAATTGTTGCTTTTAAAATCGCTTATCGCTTATATGTCATTTTACTTGCTTACTTTTGTAGTTTAGGGTATCGGACATACCAGCCCATTTAAAATTATAAGGCTGTCCTGTCTTAATGCACTTCATGCTTTTGGTTTAGCTCTAATGCATATCCAATGACACGCAAGGGATGATACCCGTAACTGCCCTTGATAAAAGCGGCTACTTGACTCGCCTGGTGCTTGAGTCTCTTTTGCTGAGGAGCCATGTAATTAGCGGCTCTATTTCCAAAAATAACGTTGGCCGACGAACCAACGATTCATAAAAAATTGAAAAATTTGGCAAATAGGTCATAAGAATAACTTGTCCTTTTCTGTCAATCATTAAAATTTAGATTTCACTTTCCTATCTGAGCTCCCCTTTCAGCATCTCATTGACACCATTAAAAGGACTGTCATTCAGTTCCTCTCCTTTCACGGATGCAAGTCATATTCTTGCTTCCCTTTCAAAATTTTTCCTTTTTCCGAATTGTCTTTCATGGGCATATTGCACACGCCCGATTTTATCTTAAAATTTTTCCCCCCTTCCGCCTGCCCGGTGGTAGTGGTTACATCATCCTGATGTCACCACAACTTTCATTAAAGCACTCACAAAATTCAGGTGCAATGAGACGCGTTTCCTCTGTCCGTACCTAAATTGGTATCATGTACAAAGTCGATTAACAATCCTCTCAATAGTTACACAAATCTATTTACAAGTCTTTACATCGTTCTGTTAATCAGCATGAAGCATTCAGGCTTCTATCCTTGAAAGGAAATACCTTTGCTTTTCAATGAATAGTTACGTTATTAGTCACAGTGTATATTAATTCATTATTACGTGAATGTAATCCGTATTCGATTGTAAGTTTAAAATAATGTTTTCTTCAAACCGGAGAAAAACCATCTTATAAAATAATCCTCGATCGGTCGGGATGTCACCGCTGAGCTTTTAGCTTCAGAGGTGTCTTCATTCTTTCCTCTTATAGGAACTTTCCTCAAATCGCCATGAACCTCAAGACCTTAATTCTGTAATATCATTTATATTATTATTATATAGAAGTAATGTGATATATTATATTATTGTGTAATGAGATTCAATGATAGCAACGGGGTAGAACTCACCCCATGTTTCCATGGCAACAGTTACCCTGGTGTTTCTGCGCAGCCGCAGAACACCCTAGTAGCAATCTCTGGGGGCAAGCTTGTTTGCCCAGCCAGAACAGAGCCCGCTTCCTGCTGAGGCAGCAGGAGGGCTACCTGTCTCCCTGACGGGGTGACGATTCGTCAGGTAAGGGTATTGTTGTTAGAGGTATGATCAAGGGTTACTCTTAAAGGAACCTCAGGTCATGGTTGATTGAGATGGCATTAGTTAATGATGTATGTAATTCGTTAAGATCGTTGTTTAATGTATTGATAAGTTGGTTACCATCGGTTCTTCGAATGACTCTTAATGTAACTGTCTATGAATTATGTATTAAATGGATACGTGAATCTAAACTGTTGAGCCTCTGGTATTTCTTGAGTAGGTGTTTCGTGGTGGCAAGTGCTAAGGTGTCTCCCGCAGGATCCCCGGCAATGAGTCCATCTACTCAATTAGCTACCTCTGACAAAGATACGTGCGTTAGCCTTACATGGGGGAGCTAAAAGATGGCACAATCTCCAATCAATTTTGTACACAAAAAGAAACTGTGCCATGAGGTTAAAACATATTTTGTCAGTTTGTCTGTTTATTTCAGTAGCAGCAGCTTGCAAACCTAAATAATCTTACAGAGTGTGAACTAGATTAATATCTGTGTATAGCAGCTGAGATTCAAGCAAGTTCAATTCAGTAGCACCTGGCTATTATTGAGGGCACTCTGTGCTTCATGGCGCATCTTCTCCTTCACAACAGAATACTTTAAATTTTGCAGGGCCAAATCCCCGGTACAATAAATTAATTGCCTAGTCTTGCCAGAAACTGTCATGTAGCACTAAAAAACATTTAACATAGAGAATGTGCATATATATATGTGGTTTGTTTAAAATAATATAACTCTGTAGTCTTCTGAGCATATTATAGGCCTAATGGTGACATTGCATGACAATTCTAAGGATATATAGGCCTAATGTCATGAAAGTGTTTAATTATGTTGCACGAATTCTTTGATTAGAAACCATAACAAACAACACAACACCATGGACTCATACAATCTGATTTGATTGAAGAGTGTTTTGATAAGTTGAGTTGGCTAATGTCAGTAGGCCTACTAAATTGTCATGCAAAAACCGACTGCACTTTCTTATGGCTCCATCTGAGAACATTTTATTGTATAACATTGTCCACTCACTCAAGCAAACTTTGAAGGGACCGTCTCATCTTCTCCCCCCCCCTCCATGGAATTAGATTTCATCTGTTTATGATTGACATATTTTTACAGATCTTCCTGTGGCAGGTCGTTTGGTCACATTTAGTAAACTCAATAATTCCGATCAAATGGCATACTGCTTCATGAATCACGAATGCCAGCCTGATGATTTAAGAAATTAGCTGCATGGCTTCTTGCTGATGGACATCTCAGCCATGAATTTAGTCCCTGGCACAGGGCAATTTATAATTGAAAATTGTTGAATAAAACATCCTAACATTTAAAGTAATATCAAGCGTTTTAGGTTTACATGCATGTCATCAAAGAAAAAAATTATTTTATGGTAAGTTCTTCAAAGCAAGTCCCACTTCGAATATCTGAACCATTAATTGCACTTCAAGAATGTTCACAAGAGTGACACTTCAATCCGATTATCATAACCTGACACTTCAATGACAATAGAATAGACAATGGCACTTCAATTCCAATTAGACAGTGATACTGTAAGAAGGGTACCAATGGAATTGTGTACTATGTGTAGGCCCAAGTATACAGCCCAACTCTATTGCATTATCTGGCTATTAATTTCGGCGGCGATTGGTTTAATTACGGCGGCGGCCAGATTCCGCATTTTACAGATTCCGTTCCGCCGATTCCGCATTTTACAGATTCCGTTCCGCAATTTACAGATTCCGCTTTTTACAATTCCGTTCCGCAAATTACAGATTCCGTTCCGTTCCGTGTTTTACAGACGCCCTTTGATTTACTTTATATTTTTCACCTATGCCAATTGCAGTTACATTGGTAGCTGTCTAAATAGAGTTCTTAATGTGGGCTAAGGTTGTTGTAAGGAGTCAAAGGGAGTTGTAAGGAGATTTGGGGTGCAGAGGAGAAAAGAGGGCGAAATAGGTAAACAGAGGACTTCTGACAGAAAATTTTCTTACTTTATTTTGGGTTGCACTGTACATGGCAAAAAAAAACTGAAAATGAACAGTCTCTCAAGACGCAGACAATGGGCTACTCGATTCAGTCAGCCCAAATGTCTCTGATGCAGAGAGCGCGGTCATATTCTGGAGAACTGACGTAACACTGAGAATGTCCAATGCTGGAACTGTGGCAAACTTGGTCACAAGCAGAGACATTGTCATCGCCCCGCACGCCAGGTCAGGACATAATACTAAGTCTTAGCCTCTTAGGCCATGAAAACGAGGCCAAGACAGTCGCTGTGCAAGCTGATAACAAAACAAACAATTTAGATGAAAACAATGTGTTGAGTGAAACAATGATGAATGAAAGTGACATTGGTGCAACACACAGAAAAAAACTAGGTTTTTTGGGGTTTTCTACATAATCATTAATTTGAATGTATAAACAATCAAATGGATAAAAGGGGTTAATTATGGTTTTAAAAAAATCAAATGAATCATTCAAAAACTTGTTTGATTAAAATTGGTTTATTGGGGTTTTATAAAAAATTACTTGACTTGACTTGTTTACATGCGTGCTAAGGTCACATTCATGCTCCCAATCATCAAAGTAAACCGTCAAATGCGACCAGTTCTAGGGAACTGGCTCTCCACTAGGGCGGGCGGACTGGCCTATGTGGCAAAGTGGCAGCTGCCACGGGCCCATCCACTCAAGGGGGCCCATTCAAGATGCCAAAAAATAAAGATTTCGAGAAAAAGAGTGCGATTTAGTTATAAGGTTCATGATTGTGGGTCGCAACTATACAAACTATTAAAGACAGCATCTTTTCATGTGGGGGGCTTGGGGCCTCAAACTACTTCTAACTACTTAGAAAATTAGGCCTGTACTAGGGGCGTTCAGAGAGTTCGAGGCTTTTTTTAATTTTATATGGACACTTATTTTCAATCTAGAACTATGAATTTTTCACAGGATAAAATTCAGCATATTGGGAATGGCTTTCCAAAATTTTAGACAATTTGGAAATTTTTAAGTCATTCAGTGGTTGCCATGGAAACTGAAAGTTCAGCTTCCTGGGGCAGATGATACTGAAACCACTAAAGCCAATGAAATTTGGCTGTGAGAGACCTCTCTCTATCACTTGCATTAGTGAGATTGACAATATTTTGGCACAAGAAATATTATATTAGCCTTAAAAAATACTCCCAAGCTCACCAAAAGCATTGATTCATACACCTGACCCATTGAAGTAAATGTTCCTTGAAGTCCTCCAAACAAAGTTCTTTGAAAGAATTTCGATCTTCCAAAGCCTTTTCTGCTCCAGCGCCTGAAACTATAGCCCCCATGGACTGTAGTAAGGGAAAACCAGGACTTATGTAAAGCAACATGTCACAGGAATAGCTAGGATGGATAACGCTGTCCATTTTAGTCTCTTGTTCATACTAGTGAATCTATGCTTTCACAAGTCATTATGTAGTCAGGGAAACACACCTTTGCCTCCTGAAATTCCCATTGCCAAATCTGGCATGCAGGAGTGCTTTCCTACATGGGTTCAGTGTAAAAATACACACATTCATTTTGTGTGTGTTTGAAAGCATATTTAGAAGCTAATACCATATTTTTTGTGTCAAATATTGTCAATATCACTAATACAAGTGACAGGGAGAAGTCTCTCACAGTCACAAATTCTTGCCATTCTTGGTTTCAATGTTACCTGCCCCAAGAAGCTGAACTTTCAGTTTCCATGGCAACCACAAAATTACTTAAACATGTCCAAATTGTCCAAAATTCTGGAAATCCATTCGAAATATGCTGAATTTTATTCTGTGAAAAATGCATAGTTCTAGATTGAAAATAAGTACCCATATGAAAAAAAGCCTAGAACTTTCTGAACGCCCCTCGTAGTTTTGCTTTTCTATTTATAAATGTCGCCGATGATAGGGAAGTAAGGGCCCATTGACTTATTTTTTTCACGGGGCCCGAAATGCCGCCAGTCCTCCCTGCACTAGGGCGAGTATAAACAAATAGTCTAAAAACAGCATTTCCAACATCAAAATCTTTATTGATTTCACAACAACATACCTTGCTCACACTGACATTGTATGTGCACAGAAACAAAAACAAATGGGGAGATATTAACAATATCTAAAAGTATTCATGATTTATCATTTATATTTTCAGCAGTCGCTTTGCCTGATTTGTCAATTCCTCTCATGTCAATATAATCAGCTGAAAGAAATGAACAAAAGATTGAATAAAAAGAAGAAAAATACACTAGTATAAGTATAAGTATAAGTATAAGTGGTACTGGACGCAGGATGGCTCCTCTATATCCAGATCTTCGTAAATTTGTAGTGGTGCGCAAGACTGACGATAAAATCCCAAATTAAAAATGTAGGAGGGGCCGCTACTGCTGCCTCCTCCATTAATAAAATTTGGGATCTACAAAAAGGTGAGTTAAATCTGACAGCACAGATCTTTAGATTTTGTTAGATTTTTCAAAAATTTGATTTAATATTCTAATCGATATCTTTTATTATTTCATTGTATTTCGCCCATTACAAAATCAATTTATTATTATTATCATTATCTTCTTTGTATTATTTTTCTAATGAACTTACACTTGGTGCTCTCCACCTGCGGAACAACGCTTCCATCACTAGGACTAGATGATGCACATGATTGAGCTACTTCACTATTGGGAGTTTCCAAGTTGTTCTGTAGAAATAACACAAAACATTAATTGAGTACTTTCACATGATTTCTTAATTTTAGACACTGACACTAAAATTGAATTTTTTGCCAGGACATGTATTCCCCAGGGGAAACTGACATCAGAAAACTTGCAAAATCACTTTTCCAAATAGAATGTCACGACCCAGAAAAAGTTCACATTTTGTCTCTGGGTCCACAAATATGAAATCATCTGTAAAGCACTTAAGCAAATTCAACAAGTATGAGTTTCTCCATAAGGATAGCAAAATGTATAATGTTGCGAATGTACCCCTTTTCATTGGTTGAGGCAGGGCCGTGCAGAGCCTGTAGTAGGCCCAGGCCAACTTGAAAAAGTAGGCCCCTCTTCAGAATGACCAATTTTGAACATGTATGAAAAAAAAAGCGAAACGTACAAAAACCAAGCGTATTTGTTCGATAAACGGTTGATTTATTCGCAGAAGACTTGTCGAAATTTACTCACTGTGGGTTAAAATTCAAATTTCAAATGCTTTTTCATGCTTATCAACTAACGTTCTGTTTATAAAATCAAGGTGACAACTGACACGGTACAGACATAATGAAGCATCAATGGATTTTTGATTTAGTGACCTAATCTGACTATTGCAAATTTAAATTACTAATGAATGCTTAATATAAGAAGTTTAATACTACTAAAGACTCAATGAAGAATTTACCTAATTAAGTAACACAAAAGTGCAATTAATGATTTCATGAGTCATAAAAACTGTATAGTACAAAATATTTGATATAAAAACGCAACGTTTTAGTAAAGACTGAGATTCTAATTTCTGTGATGCTTTTGGGGCTTCCAACCTTTCACAAATCACAAGAAAAAAACAAATTAGACTATTCTTCCCTAACAGTAAACCAAAGTTCTACGTTGCAAGCTACTCAGGCTATCTCAAAAACTACATTGTGAAAGCCTTTCTTGCTTCATCAGAGGCCAAACAGTTCTTCATGAAAACTTCACAGAATACCCACTTAAAAAAATTGCAGAGAAAGATATGGATTTACACAGCATGCGAAATGACTCGAGTTACCTTTTGTTTGAGTAAACAACAATACACTAAAAAAGTGATCAATGCAATTCTTTACCTTATACAGTAATCATGAAAAAATTCATAATTACATAAATTTATTGGGCCTATTGGCAAGAGTAGGCATCTGGGAGCCTACTAAATTATATTGCTGTCGAGTCAAAATTGCCACCAGTCTAACCTTGCTCTAATCGTGTTTAATTTCATTTTCGCAACACGCGGTTTACTTTACTTTGGAAGTAGGCCCCCTGAAATTTGGGGGCCCCTGCCATTTGGCCCCCCTGGCCCCCCCTCTGCTCAGGCCTGGGTTGAGGCACTGAATAACACGGCATAAATCTAATTTACATACCTTGAAAAGGTCTATCAAGGCCACTGACGCGTTTGGCGGTGATAGTTAACATCAGTGTTTCCCTGCTTACGATAAATTGATAGACATTCTATAACATTAGAAGAAAGAGAAATAGTTTTTCACAGTTTTAATTACCTTTTCTCCACCAACTGTGACGTTCTTCATTTCCACATATTCCCCTAAAATAAATAGTTTTATTGTCATAACAAGTAGCACTGCCACTGCCATTACAGTGGCTTACAATTTAGCTGACTTAAGAAGTAAAGCAAAATTTGCTGACAAAGTTTGCTGTTATCAAGATCATTATGATGGAGGATGTGGTCCATCTTTATTGAAATTTGTCATATGAGTGGAGAGCTGGCTCTCACCAAAAGTTTTATTTCTAAATGCAGGAATTGGAGAAATATTTCAAGTACAATTATAAATTATATGGCATTATGACATTGTTGATTCTTCAAGAAGTGTGTTGATAGACGTCTGTAAACTTGACCTCCTATCACATTATTTAACAGGCACAAGACCAACCCTCCCTCCTTTATGAAGTCAAAAGAGATGATGCAGACCAATTTGCAAGTGGAATCTGATGAACGGACTGATAGACAGATGCATGGATACATGCCAATGAAAACATACACTCTTCGCTAACGGCAGGACTAAATGATTTAATAAGTATATTTTACCTGGTGTTGTTGGTGCTTCTGATGCACCTGGTTTCTTTGGACTGGTGCTATATTCTTTGCAGTGCTCCAGGATATTTTCTAATGAATCTGTAGATATGAAATGTCGGAAAAAATAGGTTGTGAACATTATGAAAAATGTTGCTAATTATATCTACAAGGCTTCTTTCACAATAATGCCGTGCTGTAGATATAATAGATTTTAGTTTCTTTTGTAAGGTCAGTCAATGGGACAAAATAACTGTAATTTAAATTTGAGTGATCAATCAATTATGTACAATAGTATTAAGTGTTTAATTATTAGCTAAGACGCTAAAAGTGAATTATGTCGGGCTAATAAAAATGTGAACAATGCCAACCAGTCTTAGTAATGCTGAAGCTTGGTTTCTTTGGGATGGCAGCCATGATTGCTGTTCGATTCTTGTAGTGTTGGTCGGTCTCAGGACAGTCTTCCAGCAGTTTGAGTCCAGTCAGGTCTCTCTCTGGCAGAGGTGGTGGGGCAGGAGGACAGGGCCTCTGTCCTGAAAAATCCATTAGACATCACCAAGATACTTATACCATTGCAAAAACCGGTATCTAACGATAATATGTATTAGACACTGATTTTGAGGGTTCAAAAATGCATGTTAGAACCCGACAAAGAAGTGTCTAACTGGCTTAGATATGATGTGCTTCTTCTATTATTTGTTTACCTTATAATTTTAACAAAATAAACCATAATCTGATTGTTTGCTTGCTGTTGTCAACAATGTTAATCCATAGCACGGCGCTAACATGCATTAGAGTCAATTACAATAAATCTGTCTATCATACTTCAACATCATTTTGTTGGCCCAAAACTGGGTTGCGAATTTGGCGCTTTACTACATACTGCAAAATTGAATATTTGAGTATAGTCCGGCAGAAAAATGGAGATTTTCCGCCAGACCCAAAAGTCCCTGATTCAGTTTTTAAAAATTTGGTTATTGTTCTATAAGATCCAGGCTTTTCTTGAGTGATGTGAAACTCTAACCCTTTGCAATTAGCACAATCCAAGATGGCTTCACAATAGCCACCGTTACGAAAATGTCCATATCTCAGCCCCTAATTACAGTACAAAGATAAACAAAACATCCTTTTTAGGGTTTTCAGGGCCAAGGAATTCAACTAAAGGCATTATAAAGTGATTGGATTGATTTTCACAAAAAACTGGAAAGATTGATGTATTAGCCCAAATCACAATGCGAATATGAGAACTCACCTTCAATGTCCATGCAAAGCAGATCACTGTCTTCGTAAATTTCAGAAAATGTCTCCCCACGATCATCTGGAGTACTCTGCTTGAAAACGAAGAAGAATATGACACAGCATGGCTAAAGAGTTTTACATCTGGTTAGTAACACAGAAAAGCTTTTTGACTAGAGCGCTTAATCAAAATGTCTAACCAACTTGCAGGGGCGTATCTAGAAATAGCCTAAGGGGGAGGGGCCATAACATGGGGCAAATAGGCGGCGCTCTGTGGCACTTCCTATCTGTTCCATGTTAGTTTTTGGCCTGGGGGGCATGGCACCATGGCCCCCCCTAAATATGCCACTGCAAAGTTGAAAGATTGAACCCATGCAGACAAAGACCTTCAGCAGAGCAGGAACGAACCCAGTGGCGTCCCTATGGGGGGCACGGGGGGGGTATGTATCCCCTCATACTTGACCTGTGTCCCCCCTCAGTACCTCCCCCCCCAATATGAACTTTTCAACCTTGGCTAAAATATGCAATTAGTATTGTGGCTTCCGCCCCTGAGACTCATATGCCCCCAGGTGCCCCCCCCCTCTCGAGACCCCCTAGTTACGCCTATGCACGAACCACAACCATAGTCACCCAGCGGCCTGATCTGACCCATAGAAGATTTGTACTACACAAAACATTTTGGCGATGTTTTTGACTCTTTTCTTTGGCAATTTATTTCATACCACTCTTATTTCTTGCATACTACCGTCTTTACTTTGCTTGACTGAAGTTGACTGTTAGTTTTGGGCAGTTCTGATACATTTGATACGGTTCGGTTTTCAATAATTTCTGAACGGTTTCAGTCCCGGTTTCGGTCTGCAATGTGTGCAACACTGTCAAGATTGCGATCTGCTTGTGCGGAGTCCAGGGAGAACAATTACAATAATCAATAGCTCTTGGGAGGAGAGAACAGGGAACCATTTTGCTTAATAATTTGTCATTTCTATACCGAAAGACATGGTTGTTTGATTGAACATCGAGTCGAGTTGTGAAGATTTATTTGGTTATTGTTAAATTTTCTATCTTTACTGTGTTTGAGATTTTTCTTTGACTCCCTGTGCTGCCTCCCACTCTGCCTCTCTAACATTTTCCCTTTAGGGTGGCTCTAAGCCAGCGGCCATTTAGGCTTTATTAGAGTCTCCTTCCAGACATGCTTAGTATTTATCATTTTATGTTTAACTATGTGTATTTTTTTGGTAAATAAATGATATGAATCTTAATCTGAATCTCAGTTTTGGTTGCAATGGTACAATTGAAGTGGACTCGAAATTTCAGAAACCGGCACAACACTATTGACTGTACATGGTCTATTTCATCTCTCACCTCATTCTTCTCTCTTCTCCTCAACATGCGCAAGCCTTGGTAATGATGACCTGAAATATTTAATACATGCAACATTCAGCTCCGACAAATGCTCCTGGGAGACATTTCTATTTTGTTGCAGCCAAACAAATTTCCCCTAAACATAATTCAGGTGCTTGTTATTTATCTTTTTAATCTTGGAATCATTAAAGTACTTTCTATTCTGGTGCGGCTATTTTTGACAATCAACAAACCAGCTGTGATATTGTTTTGTAAATGAACAATTCACGATAAGTATGTGTGACATATTCTTTGACAGACTTTAAGACGTTTCAGGGTATTGTCAATCACATTTCAGATACATGCATTTATTTGTATTTTAAACTGGTTGATTCGATTTGATGTTCAGTCGTCATACAGGAAAAAGTAGATTGAATTATTATCGTTTTCATAGCTATGTGTTTTTTTGAAAACTTCGTTTTGCAGTTAAACCGTGACATCATTGGGTATGTGTCAATGTGATTGGTCTAATCTTCAATCTGTGACATATCAGTTTAGAGTTTGACATCACAGATAATGACAAAAGAATTTAAGACTGCCAGGCAATGTTACTGTATGTGTACAACCACAACAAACAACGCAGGTCTAAGCTGAGTGGGGACCACACCAAAAGAATATCATTGCTTTCCAAACAAAATGTGTTGCTGTTTTTCACAAGACACCAGTCATCACAATTTCAAAGAACTTTTGTTTTCAGTAATTGCAACTCTCCTTTGCAGCTGAGTAGTCTGTTTGGTTCAGTTACAGTTCATTGAAGCATCGTTCAGCCAGGGCACGCTGAACAAGTAAAAATACATCATCCATGTGTCAATACATTTCGTCAGTTTCCTGAAATCTGTGCTTATAATAAATGAAATTATTCAATTAAATCTCTGACATCACAGTTTTGGAATGAAGCAAATTGCAAACTTGAAAAACACGTAGGTATGAAAATGACAATAACATTTTGAAATATTTCTAATCTAGGGTATATAATGGTAGTTTAATTGACTAAAACTGTTACTAAATGAAAGTTCAGATGGTGACATTACATACCTTCATAAATTGGGACACTTTGACTTTTTCTGAAATATTTGTAATTATTTAAAAACATGCAGTTAATATAAAATACATGCAAGGACCAATGTCAAAATAGAGAAGAAACAAAATGTATTATTTAAATTAATAAAGTTGTAATGAGTAATCTTATTGTCAATTTACCTGCTTTTCTTATGTCCTGAAAATACATAGGAAATATGTGAAAACTTGACAATGCATTGAAAGCACAAAATGTATAAATTTCATCGAAAGTGAAGAAATAAATTTTGAATGCTGTTCAGGAAGTACCACTCAACTTACTTGCCCAAACTGCCCAAACGATAATGCCAATGAAAGCTGCCAATCCTGCACAACCAAGTACACTGTATCCAGCAATGGCTGCTGTGCTAACTGTGGTGCTAATTGTGGTGCTGACAGTGGTGCTGACAGTGGTGCTAACCATGGTGACAACATTTGCAGCAGTTTTGGTCGTTGTACTTGCTGAAATAAGTTATGTTCTTCGTCTTCAGTAACATCTTCAGTAACATCTTCAGTAACATCTTCAGCAACATTCAGACTACAGTTTTTTACATTCATAACTGTAAAACTTTCCCCTTAAAGGTCCACTATCTAGCCATTCGAGCCAAAGGGCCTGTCTCCAAGCCAAGTACTTAGGAGCAACCTAATATACCCAACCCACTATACTGTAGTAAGTTCCAGTAGTCTGCCCAAGGGGGCTCTTGTGTGAATGTAACTGAATTTGCAAATTGGGTCAACTGACTCTAAAACGAGCTGTACAACAATAAAAATTCATTGGTAACCTGAGGTTCAGGCACAGTTCAACATACAATTTATCTACAGTACAACCCAATAAATTTTCCGAGCTGATGCTCACTCTTGCACTCACTTGTACACCCTGGCACATCCACTACTTTGCCCTCCCTTGCTGGCCCTTACTTTCGTGAGCAAACAAACCACTGTACCCCTGCCTGGTGTTCCCATCTGTTGCAATATACTGGTACTACCTGATTTCTTTGCAATCCACATTTCATGACACCCAGTATATTTATAATGATATATATAAACAATTGTGTTTTTTAGAGAAATATTGCTGGCATGATTAGTTGACAATCAAGCAAACACTGTTTTGGGCGGAATCCTAGCTTTGTAAATTTTATATACATAAAGGTATTGAGTATATAATTTTAGAATAGGTTCTTGCTGAAAACTTGAAATAAAATGAAATGTCACATTAGAGTGGTCCACATTCCAATGGGAAAATCGAATCTTGCAAAACCCCCAATTTGAAAATAGAAATTGATGACCACATAAGTAAAACAAACACACGCAAAATTTCCTGCAAATCGGTTAATATTTAGAGGTGGCACAAAGTCTTTTAATTTTATCATGTAATTCCCCATTGGCGCAACTGAAAAAATGTTCAATTTCCCAGATCTTTCTCCGAAGTGAATTTATTTTTGCGTTTTTTTAGTATATGATAAAGTTGGCATGGCAAAGTAATATCTGGAGGTTATTTTTCATTTATTATTCATAGTAAGTGAAATATTTACTTGTTTTTATGAAAAAATGCTTGATAATTGACCTCTGTAATATCTATGCTGACCTTCTACAACACTTTGTAAGCCATACAGAATATCAGGACTAGATTGGGCATCCTTGACATACCAAAAAAAAGGTTATTTGATCAAAATAATTGATCATGTTTGCAACATTTGCAAATACCCATGATTTTGAGGTCTGCTGCTGGGGAATCGCATGTTAAACTTCAACGGCTTTGTACCACCTCTAAATATTAATTGATTTTGCTGAAATTTTTACTCAATACCTTTTATAGATATAAGATCACAATGCAAGATTCAAATCAGAGAAATTTAGAAGAAAGTGTTTTTGGACCACCCTATGTCACATGCATACACAATTTCGGCCATAAGCCTTAAGTCAGATGTAGTCATCGGAACAGAGCCATGGCTCGATCCAGCAATATCATCTGCTGAAATATTCCCCCCTTGCTACAATGTCTACAGGAAAGACAGAACAAGAGCAAGAGGAGGCGGAGTATTTATTCTTGTTTCCAACAAGTTCATAAGCAGTGAACCAGAAGAACTTAAGGTAACAGAGGAATGCGAACTCCTGTTCACCAAGATCAAGGTGCAAGGATCCAAGGATCTCTATGTAGCATCGTACTACAGAGCCCCAGATAAAACATCAGAAGAAGAACTGAACACCCTCAACAAGTACCTAACTAGGGTGCCCCGAGGAAACGGAACACACTTATGGCTAGGAGGTGATTTCAACCTGCCGGATATAGACTGGGATATGCTAAGTGTCAAACCCTATCCAAATTTACCATCTCTGTGTCGATTATTAATTAACATATCTGATGATAATTTTTTGCAGCAAATGGTACTACAACCCACAAGAATCACAGACAACACAGAAAATGTGCTCGACCTATTCTTCACCAACAATGAAAGCTTAGTGAACCAGGTTAAGATCATCCCCGGAATTGGAGATCACGAGGCTGTTTTTATCGAATCTAGCCTAAAGCCCTTCAGCAAAAGGCCAGCACCACGGATCATCTACAAATATCACAAGGCTGATCTAACCTCCATCAGTGCTGCACTAGCGAACTTCAAAGAGGAATTTAGGAACAAGCTGAGTGCTATGACGATTGAGGAAGCTTGGACAGACATCAAGCAGAAGTTACTGGAAGTGGAGAGAAGATTTGTCCCGAGCAATAAACCACACAAACCATGGATAAATAGGAAAGTGAAGGCCCTTATTAGGAAAAGGGAAAAGCTTTTCACGAAGATGAGGCGTACAAACGACCCACAAGATAAGGCCAAATATAGGTCAATTAAAGCAGTCATACAGAAGACTACAAGATCCGAGTTTTTCAAGTACATAAACAATGTCATCGAAGTTGGAGAAGAAGACCTGGAAGTTAAGCCAGGCAAGCAGAAGAGGTTCTGGAACTACATCAAATCCCTCAGGAAGGATAACAATGGTATATCCCCTTTGAAGTCTGACGGGAGAATCTACTCGGAGCCAAAAGCAAAAGCAGACATACTGAATGATCAGTATCAGTCTGTATTCACCAGAGAAGATACATCAAACATCCCAGAGATCAATGGTGAAAAATTCCCACCCATGCCAAACATCAACATCACAGAAAATGGGGTGAGGAAGCTGTTACAAAAAATCAACCCAAACAAGGCTTGTGGGCCTGACCAATTAACAGCAAGATTCCTCAAGGACATAGCCACAGATCTAGCACCCAGCTTGACAGACTTCTATCAAGCCACCCTGGATAGAGGAGAAGTTCCGTCGGAGTGGAGAAGAGCAAACGTAACTGCCATCTTCAAGAAAGGTGATAGATTCAAGGCATCAAACTACAGACCAGTCTCCTTAACTTGCCTGTGCTGTAAGTTCATGGAGCACATCCTCGTCAGTAATATCCTGGACCACCTAGACCGCTAAAACATCCTCGTAGACTGCCAGCACGGATTTCGGGCTCGGCGTAGCTGTGAAACCCAGCTACTGACCCTAGCACATGAACTTGCTTTGGGCCTCGACTGAGGCTCGACAATGGTAAGCGCTTTGACCTTGCCATATTAGATTTTTCCAAGGCCTTCGACCGTGTTCAGCATGGACGTTTGCTAAGGAAGTTGGAAAACTACGGAATACGAGGACATGCCCTGGCGTGGATAAGATCTTTCCTCACAGAAAGGACCCAGCGTGTAGTGGTAGAAGGAGCCATCTCGGACGAAGGGCAGGTGGTGAGTGGCGTCCCTCAGGGGTCGGTGCTAGGACCACTGCTCTTCTTGGTCTTTATCAATGACCTACCCGAATGTGTCAGCAGCAAAGTCAGGCTCTTCGCAGATGACTGCATCGTTTATCAAGAGATCCGCAGCACCGAAGATATCAACATACTACAGCGAGACCTGGACGAGCTCGAGAAATGGGAGATCAAATGGGGTATGGATTTTCATCCGGACAAGAGCAAAATACTGCATGTCACAAAGAAAAGGACGACCATCGACGACAAATGCCAGCTGAAGGGCCACACATTAGAGACATTGAGCAGTGCGAAGTATCTTGGGGTAGACATCCACCATCAACTTAACTGGGACGACCATATTGATCGGATAGTGAAAAAGGCCAACAGTATGCTCGGTTTTGTTAAGAGGAACCTCCAGGTCAGCAACATCGACACAAAGGCGAATGCCTACAAAACTCTAGTGAGGTCCAACCTAGAGTACTGTGCAGCCATATGGAGTCCACACACCATCAAGGCCACAAAGAAGATCGAAGCTGTACAACGCAGGGCAGCCCGTTTCTGCACAATTAGATATAGAAATCAATCCATTGTTACTGATATGCTACATAAATTAGAATGGGACACGTTAGAAAATAGACGTGTCAAAATTCAATTAACAACCTTTTACAAAATAGTCCACAACCTCATAGATGTTAGTTCCTCTGATTATCTGATACCACAAAATAGAAATACCAGGTCAAATCATAAATACAAATACTAACTACCATCTTCCAAAACCAACACTTACAAATTCAGCTTTTTCCCTCGCACCATCCGCTCCTGGAACAACTTACCAGCTAGCCTTGCTGAGAGCCCCACCTTACCATCATTCAAACAGGGGCTCAGAAAACTTAAAAGCATACCCTAATAAACTTCCCTTTTTTTTAATTATTTTTTTAAAATTTATTTATTAATTATTATTTTTTTTTTTTTCATTGTTTTTATCTTGTCACCTTACTCTATCCTCTCACTGTATTCTTTTTCTTATCTCACCAGCACTCAAGCGAGCTCCAGGGAGGCATAATGGTCAAGCATGACCGCGCCCCCTATACAACATAGACATAGACATAGACAAGTGCTTTGGATGTAGTTTTCCCACAGACAGAATTATCGTAGAGAGCAAAACTTTACATCAAATTGTAGACAATTAAATTTCCGAAACACTGGTATAAATGAGAAGATGATGCGCCAGATATTCACGGCGCTACAGCGCGTAACAGCATTGACATAGTAATTTCTAAGACAAAAATGTAGGATGGGTACACTGATGCATAACATAAATTGACATGTGAGGATATTGGTTGCAGAGATTAAATTAAAAAGCACAGTGTCTGCCTAAACTCAAACCCTCACCCTACCCTGATTGTAACCCTAGTTTTAAACCTGACCTTTAAGTCTGTTTTAACATCTGAGTGTTGACCCTGTCCTTTGTCATTAAATTTATTTTACAGACATCCTTACATTTTCATTTCATTAATATTTAGTTGAAACAGCCATAACTGGGACTGACTGTGATTGCTGCCCTACTCCCTTAAATTATGTGAGTTTAATAAACATTTAATTTAGTCTGATGAGCAAAATTGCAATGAATATAAAGTGATTTACTTACAAATTAGAGGAACAACATCCAAGACAAATGCCTGGGCAGCGTACATGGGAGTTTGGATGGCTCGGCTGTTAGTGATGAGGCATTGGTAAGATCCGGTGTCAACATCAGTAACATTCCTATGAAGTAAACCAAAGCTGGGACTGAACAATTTGATGTGAGATAAATGGCCAAGGGACTGTTCAGAATTTATGCTAACTTCTCCGTCACAAGCTAGTGTGTTCATCAGGATGGTAATTCTGAAGTGTTTGTTATGATATAATCATTACACGTATATTGAACTCATACAAGTGTTGACAACTTACTCATGTACTGCTTTTAATTTTGTGTGAACTGTATAGCCATCAAACATCATAATTGTGTACATTTCATTTCAAAATATAAAAAAAAAAAACTTCTTGAGTATTAAAGTATTGATAGAGCCTGAAAATTCTTGGTTTGTCCAGAGAATGGTTCGAACTGAATCTCTTTGAATTTAGTAGAGCAGTGTAGGAAAACAAACTTGTTCTCACCAAACCTCTACATACAAAGGACAGAAATATCTGGATGGGAATTCACAAAATACAGTGACGTCATTAAAACATAGATTTTGTCCGAAACAATGTGACCCTGGTTCCCCAACTCATTTTAATGACACATTTGAGGAGTAACATAATTTTAGCAAAAGAAAAATGTCATAAAACACAAATCAGGGGTACCGGAAGGAAACGCGACAGCACGGGCGGTCGAACGAAAAAGGGCAAAACCATTTTGCCAGCAAAATTATATTATAGCGTTAAAATGTTGAAAATTGTGCATTTATATTCTCCTTTGCACTTCAAATAAGGCATAATAATGTCTTGTCTTTCAGGTCAAAAAGACACACCTTGCCGCCTTGCCTCCCTGATCCCCCTGCTCAACAGCAGGAGGATCTCTACCCCAACTGTTCCGGCACCGTTGACACACATACACTCAGTTTGTCCATGCCTCCTTATGTGCAAATATATAAAGATTACCTTTGGATATGGCTGGTAGTGGAGTTTGAACCCACATCCTCATGTATTGCTTTGTGTGTCTAAGGGGTATACTAAATTCCACATGATACTCAAGGCGGTATCACTTTTGACAGAAAGTTCTGACAATCCTAGCCCCCCCATCATAAATTCTGAACAGTCCCTTATAATATATTCTGGAAATATTTCGATGACAAATATAGCTCATTCTCGTTTGCAAATCACAAAGCGATGGATTATTTAAAACTGTTGCCAAACCCCAAATGAAGCACTTGTCCGTTTGTCATCTCACGTCCGTCTTTCAACCAGGTGTATCCTGTTATTTCTTTTGGATTTCCTTCTCTTGTGACTTCACAGGTCATGGTGACATTAGTGGATTCCAGGGGTTGCTCAGGCACAGATGAGATCACTTGAGTGTGGTACGAATCTGGAAATCAACAAGAATTTCTTCTATAATTGCAAACCAGCTAGAGCTATTCAATTTGTTTCTGTAAGATAACCCTTTGGCAACTTCTGGCTAATTCGAACACTAGCGATGATTGATATTTCCAGAACAATTTTGAGCTGCACTGAGTTAGCATCAAAATCAGCTGTAAGTCAGAATGACTGCTGCACACAGTCTGATACAATCGATAATGCTGGTCCTGAAGTCTCTAACAGTAAAAAGTATTATAAAAAGGTCAACTTATTATTTATATATCACAATTGTCACATGCCATTTTGAATGGCCCTGCAAACTTGCATAATTAATGGAAAAGCAGTGTGCCCAAAAACACTCAAATTGCATATGGCAAAAGTGCAGCATTTACTTAGGCTGTTACACTTGTGGGATACTTTGGGAGATTGGTGTATACTCAGTGGTGGAACCACACAGGGCCATCTTTGGGGGCCCAGATAAGATTCAGCATTCACAGGCCCGCGTCGCAGTGTATTTTCTTCAAAATACTATTGTACATATCAGTGGTCTAGGGAGGGCCAGGTCCCCTAGCCCCCCCCCTGTATCCGCCACTGTGATCTTTTTTGATATAGGCTACTGCACCTTGTAAAATTGGATCAGAAGTTGACCAATTTTACACATTTTTAGCTTTTCAGACTATACATCTTATACTGTACGCATGTGTAGAAGTCCTAGCAAAGATCCTGTGATTATAATATTAAATCTTCACTTGTACTGTGTGAGAAATTTGAGGATGAAAGAAAATATGAATAAAATTCATTTCTTAGATTTTTTGACAACCCGTGAAATAGAGGCAAATGCACTGGGGTGGTTGAAACAATGCGCTATAACACTTGGGCTAAATTAAAAATACATGTATGTCAGTTGCAAGTGTATGGATTATGCAGTGATTGCGTTAGGCGCCTTCATGTATCTAGACTGACAAATTTTTGACAAAAATCTCAAGCTGTTAATACTGATTTTACTCACAGAGGATGTTGACCTGAACTGAAGTAGAAAGGCGATTCACCACACCGGAGACATTTTGGACGGCTGTGCAAGTCAAGTTGGTGCCACCTGGTTCAGCTTTTCCTGATATTGGAATGGCAACAGGTCCTTCAACCAAGTCCCAGGTTGTGATCAATTTGCCATCCTGCATCACTTCTATGAAACCTGTATCATAACAATGCCCTGTTCATGCTGTTGGTGAAACCTTGTCAAGATATATAACAGTTTCAACACGTACAGTAAAACCCAAAATAAAGTAAGAAAATTTTCTGTCAGAAGTCCTCTGTTTACCTATTTTGCCCTCCTTTCTCCTCTCCATCCCAAATCTCCTTACAACTACCTTTGACTCCCTACAACAACCTTAGCTCATATTAAAAAACTCTATTAAGACAGCTACAAATACAATTGAAATTAGCAAAGGGGCACAATATCAAAGAAATCAAACACAAATTGGGTGATGGAGTTTGAATAGGTGTTGTTTAAATGTGATTTTAATGTAATTTTAAAAGGTTGTTCCAAGGAGGTAAAGGCAGGAAGTGATTCAGAGGTAGCCGAAAGGTGTGGAAGGGTAAAGTAGTGGCTGATTCTTCCTTCCTGCTAGTGTAGTCGTACTTTATTTTGGGTTGTACTGTATAGATCTAATTATGTATAATAAACATATTCTGGAATGAATTGAGTGCTGAGTATTCAAAAAATGTAAGACGTGAAGCAGGCACAATCAACATCCAGGAAATAATTTATTATTAAATTGTTGGTATTGACAAACAAACCTGTGGCTGGATGCATCCTTGGCACAATGCATTTGGCATACCGGACTTCATTCTCAAATATGGAATCTGGCAAATCGATGAAAACAGGTGGCTCAAATTCTGCAATTGAAGATTAAATCGGTGAAAACAGGTGGCTCAAATTCTGCAATTGAAAATTATCTCAGTGAAAACAGGCGGCTCAAATTCTTCAATTGAAAATTAAATTGGTGAAAACAGGTGTCTCAAATTCTGCAATTGAAAATTAAGGTGGCTCGCTACTCGTGCCAAGTGGTAGTTTACGCACATCCATGCGCAGCCAGGCAGGCCCTATCTATCGTAACGTCACCACAGCAGCTGAGCTCTGCTGACACTGTTTCAGGATCTTTTTAAATTCTGATAATTTCATGCGGCGGCCGCTTCGTTTGGCCTTTTTTGCCACTTCTCTTGGGGCTAGAGACTTCTGGTTTCAAGCATTAGATACGCCATGTAGAGGACTACATTCGTACAGGATTTCAGCTTTCTACTCGAAATAAAAAATTTTTACAGGCGATTTTAATTCGTCAAGCAAGTCTAATTTCTCAAAAATGACTTGGAGATATAAATAAATTTTTATATCAAAATCCATCGTGGTAGGAAACCTTCTCTTATGCATTTTATTGTTCCTCACAATATTTTTAAATAAATGACAAAGAAATGAGAAATCCTATCTAGCCAAATTTTTTTAGCACCATGGTTTATGAAAAAAAGTTAAAATTGTCAAAATCAATATTTTTGTTCCGAGCCCTTGGAACGCCCTTTAAACTAAATATATCTCTTTGAAATTATGATCAGCTTTTCCATTTAAGGGTCTTCTTTAATTTCATGCTTCATTGCATAATATGGGATGCATGACCACTGAATTGCAGGGAAAACTTCACAGTTAAAAAGTTAAGAAAAAAAATTGAGTTTTTCAGGTTTGTGTGGAATGACTTTCTTGTGCATAACCTGAAATATTTTGAAAAAAGGCTGGTTGTGACATCTTTTTTTACATATCCTTGCTATAAACTATATTTTGGATCATTCTAAACTATTTTTAAGAAATCCTATCTTGGAAAGTTCACGAGTATCGAGCCACCTTAAATCGGTGAAAACAGGTGGCTCAAATTCTGCAATTGAAAATTAAATCGATGAAAAGAGGTGGCTCAAATGCTGCAATTGAAAATTAAATCGATGAAAACAGGTGGCTTAAATTCTGCAATTGAAAATTAATTCGGTTAAAACAGGTGGCTTAAATTCTGCAATTGAAAATTAAATCTGTCAAAACAGGTGACTCAAATTCTGTAATTGTCAATCAAATTGATTTGCTTTAATGTTTTGCACAATAGTTGTTGCCAAATGAATTTTTCATCAATAAAATCAACTTGTAAGGAATAATTTCTAAGTACAGAGTATATAATTGTGGGGTGTAAATTTCAAAGTTGATTATTTCAGTGTAGATAACTGCAGCTTATATAATTGCAGTATGGTTAACTGCGGTACAGATACTATAGCTAATTTTTAAATAGTTGTTGCGCAGCAGTGAAGCAACAAACTTGAGCACCAACTTGCTCCCCACACCTGGGTTTTTACATCACCATGCATTGCTTAACCCTTACCGGAATAAAAGGGACATTTATGTGCATTCCCAGCTTACTGCCTGATGGGCCATTTATGTCCCTAAAATCTGCTGTTGTCCCTGATGACGTCACAACCAAAGGATTGTTTTTTTGGGACTGATCAGTCCAGTAAGGGTTAAGTGAGCGGGGCAGGTGTGTAAATGAGTGGGGTAGAAGTTAGCAGAAGTGGGACATATCTGCAGCCACTTCGAGGTGGCCGGGAAAGACCGTGTTCAGGTTGATCTTTTTGCTTCAGGGGCATAGTCAGGTCTCTATCTAGAAGCTCTAGTTATTAGATTTCCTTTCCATGAACCTGTGTGGGAGATGGTAGGTTGGACGTCCTTAAAGGCCTTAACATCACATGTGAGTCCAAAGTCTCACACCTCCTTACACCTGACTCTGGTTTGTTTTGGCTTACTTCTTCGGCCCTTTTGCCATGTCAGGTTCTGGGATGTCAACACTTTGTAATGGACCAGACAATTTGTCATCTTTTCTCTTGTAATTTTATACGTAATATAGAAAAATTTATTGGTGCAGCAAGATTTTTCTATCCCGCCCATCAAAAAAGACAGACTTCTGCGGTTGCTATGCAAAGATTCAACGTATTGAATCTTTTTTGACATATGCGTCCTGCTGCACCTGATTTCTAAGAACCATGTAGATGCTATGAAAGTTATGGCGCAGGACAGAAAATGTGCAACAAAGTGTCTTTAAAGCTTTGCTCCTTCAAAACTAACCATTGAAGGAACTTTTTGCTACAGCCAAAAGTAATGAACATTCCCAGAAAATGGCTATACGCCGTGGTAATAAACCCTTCCATATTGAGATCGCTAGGCATAAAACATTGCAGTGCAGATAATTGTAAATACGTACCTTTTATCTTTATATGCACAGTAGCGATGTAGTCCTGTGAACCTGAAAACAGACAAGTCAAAGTGTGTCCATCCTCAACCGTCAAGTTCCTGACGGTCACTGCGCCCGAATATTTGTCAACTGTCATTCTCTTTGCTGGCTCCTCGCTTTCGCTCCCTGCTTCTCCTTCAATAAAAAGAGTATCATGCAAATTATTATCCATCCAATAACTATGTGTCCTTTAACCCTCAACATTTATCTGCATCCCTAACTTACTGTCTGCTTGGTCATTTATGCTTCTGTGTTGATGTCACAAAGACAGATTGTAGTCCTGGTAACAATTATTGTTTTATTGGAACTGCCAAGTCTAGTAAGTGTTAAATTTGCCGAATATATAAGACTATTATAATATTCTCTGAAAATTTAATGTATGATGAAATGCAGAGGATGATTTATGCGGTATTGCACAAATAACTAGAGTTTCGATCGGGACCGATGCGAAGGGAGAGCTCTCGCACGTCACGTGGGCGTGGTGTAGTTAGGTTGATGTCAACTTTTCGTCACTAGGAATGAGTATTAAAAGAAATAGTGTGTATCTTTCATTATATATATTTCAATGTAGAGAACTGTGACTCTGTTGCATATATGCAGCATCAGTAACAAAGCACCCGGGACTAGTTTTTGCACTGTATTTGGCATTTTTCCGAAAGAATATATATAGAATGGTCTGCATTTGGTCAGCATTTGGTCAGCATTTGGCCTGCATGATTTTTGGTCTGCATTCTCCTAATCTCCTAGAAAAATTCTTGGTTATTTATGCTCATTACCTTTTTTTTTAACTACCACTTAAAAGACTGGATTTTATTATTTTAAGGAAGGGTCTTGTAATCAACTGTGGATTACAGAGAGTGGAAATCATTGATGATGGCTTAAATGCAATTAATAGAAACAACCTCGATTGGATAAAATTCTAGATTATACAGGCTGCAAAAACAAAATTTGTATAGCCTTCTTGAAATAAACTTTGTTGATAGGGGTTTACATGGGTCTCAAAAACAGATGGAGTGTCAAATGTTGGAATTTAAAGGAAAAATAGATGTCTCATGTCCCAAAGGCAGGGTCTTGTAATCAACTGTGGATTACAGAGAGTGGAAATCATTGATGATGGCTTAAATGCAATTAATAGAAACAACCTCGATTGGATGAAATTCCAGATTATACAGCCTGCAAAAACAAAATTTGTATAGCCTTCTTGAAACTAGAGGTAGTGTGGAGATTGAATGGATCGCCTATGCTGTCCCACAGGGACTAAATGATCGCCTGTGTTACATAATTAAATTTAATGGATCAAAGAGTAAGCTCTTTATATTTAAAGGTATTGATTGTAAAGTTAATAACCCCGCTGGTGTCAAAGTATGTAATGAGGTTGTTATACCTAGTAATTCGGTGGTACACCTAGGTCACAAGATTTGTACTGTTAATAAGGAAAGTATTGTTAAAGGTGCTAATTCTGATTTTTGGCGTAGTTTTAATATATTTTTGGCCAATTTCGGCCACTTGTATTCATATTTAAAAAATAAGCTGTTTGTACAGTATTGTTGTTACTTTTATGGTGCTCCATTATGGAACTTAAATGGTAGTGGTGTAAAGGATTTATGTATCTCATGGCGTAAAGCTCTTAGAAGTATATGGGGTGTACCACACCACACTCATTGTGACACAATCACTGCTTTAGCTGGGCAAAAGCCACTTATTTTAAACTTGCAGACCCGTTTTTGTCGGTTTATTAATAAATGTGCTAGTACTGATAACTCAATTGTGAAAGGTGTGTACCAGTTAGCTATTAAAAATCCATATTCCAACTGTGGTAAAAATTTTATAAACCTATATTGTAGGCGTACTGATTGTCTTAGTGTCAATACATGTGAATGACAAGAGAGCCTAACTGTGATAAACCCTGAGATAGCTTGTATCAAGGAATTGATTGGTGCCAAAGAGGGTTTTAATGAATTGACTGTTTTTAATGATGATGAGGTAGTAATGCTACTCAACTTTTTATGTACAAACTAGTCTTTTAATTGTTATATTTTGTTTTTATCATTGTTTTTTTAGCTTGTAATTGTACTGTTTATAAAACAGTGAATAAAGATATTTAAAAAAAAATAATACGCAAGCCAAAACCTAAGTCTCCATGTCCGAGGGGGTAAGTCCCCATGTCCGAGGGGGTAAGTCCCCATGTCCGAGGGGGTAAGTCTCCATGTCCGAGGGGGTAAGTCCCAATGTCCGAGGGGGTAAGTCTCCATGTCCTAGGGGGTAGTCCCCATGTCCGTGGGGGTAAGTCCCCATGTCCGAGGGGGTAAGTCCCCATGTCCGAGGGGGTAAGTCCCCATGTCCGAGGGGGTAAGTCCCCATGTCCGAGGGGGTAAGTCCCCATGTCCGCGGGGCTAAGTCCCCATGTCCGAGGGGGTTAGTAGATATTAAATGGGTGCCCCCTTGGTTCATTCATGCATGTACTTTTTTTATCTTAGCAACTTAGTAGATATTAAATGGTTGCCCCCTTATTCTTAGTAATATTAAATGGTC
Organism: Platynereis dumerilii; assembly: GCA_026936325.1. Classification (NCBI taxonomy): domain Eukaryota; kingdom Metazoa; phylum Annelida; class Polychaeta; order Phyllodocida; family Nereididae; genus Platynereis; species Platynereis dumerilii. Next base: position 993,860 of record JAPTHN010000052.1, on the reverse strand, counting down.
GCCCCTCCTTAGTAGATATTAAATGGTCGCCCCCTTATCCTATCTATCTATATATGTATCTATGTATCTATCTATCATCATTGCTTAGTAGATATTAAATGGTTGCCCCCTTGGTTCATTCATGCATGTGTTCCGCTTGCGACACAAGTTCTATAGTCAAGTCATTTTTTTTTGGCAGTAAGTTTTTGGCTGATAATTAAAAACATACCTTACTCTTGAAAAAAATACTTGTCTCCTCCTGTTCCTGACACCTTGACCAAACAGTTTCATAAACATTTGGAAGCATTGGCATGTTGTATCCCTGGTTTTGAGGTAATCCCATTGGAATAACATTGCTGTCAGCACAGCTCAAGGAGCCATTTTCTTCTACTGCTTCTATTGCTGCAGTTGTGACGTCACCATTGTTTCAGTGATGTCGTACAGCCAACAATGCTGATGACGTCACAACAGAAGTCTAAAAATAGCTCTAAATGTGCTGAAGAGCAGCAGTAATTTAGCATTGTGAGTGCCTGCACCATGGAGCTGGGGGGTCAGAGGACATAAATTTAGTCCAAATCATGCTTGGTCATGGTGTACTCACCCTGATAAACCAAAAATTGAACCTCAGACTTAATCATGTATTCTATTATGGGCTAAAAACTCACTGCCAAAATAAAATGTCTTGACTTTAGTTGTGTTTTCAATATGCTGCATCAAGGTCACGTGGTGCAGTCCCCCCCCGCTGTCCTCAGCCACTCTGACCATTATTTGTAATGTCGGAGAAACTTTTCTTGGACAAGAGGAGTGACCAGTGGTCAGGCTTTCATTGCACATGCCACATTAACAATAACCACGTAGAAATGCAACCATTGGTTAGGCAAGATCCTTGTGCCTAAATTGACAGCAGTTCAATAGTCCAAATAGGTATGTAGTGCAAGTTTAATTGACTAGAAAACAACCTGTCAATTTTCAGCGCGATCATGATGGTAGAGCGATCGCTCTCCCAATAAATGTTTGAAAATAGAAATGGGTTTGTGGCGGAGTGGGGACACTTAATTATTAACTTGGGCAGGCCCTCCCTCATGCCTATGTAGTGGCACTACATTCAACTCTGGCAGCTTCTTTTATATCTGAAATAGCTTCATAACCAGTAGCAATGAGACCCAACACACTAGCGACCTTTCTAATTCATATTTTTCAAACACACGGAGAGAGTAATACAATTCAATATACATGTACACTATAGTTTGATTTCATGCACCCACTCAAAGTTGCGCGAAATTCCAAAAATACATCAAACAATATAATATCCTCTGGAAATTTAATGTAGGCCCACCACATATTAATATGTGATCAATTTAGTTTGAAATATATCAGTGAATCAGATAATTTTGGTATGAGGAAACAAATTCCAAACTTTTTTTATAAGTCAAAATCCGGGACCAAGTAAGTTAGACCTGTTCAGAATATGCTGTTGAGACAACTGCATGGCCTTATGCCCTGAGTCTTATACTTTTACATATAAGAAAGCCAAAAATCACACAACCATATTGATCTATGATCATGGGAAACTTTGCCTCAAGAGCCTTGAAGTTATAATGTTGATTTGGAGTATGGCGGTGACTATTAAATTTCCGGGGGGGGGCATTGGGAAATCATTTATTTCATTGTCGGCAGCAGTGGTAATTTATTTCGAGCACAAAAAGTCGCGAATATTTGGTCTAAAATCAGGCAACACCTTGTTAAGAAATAGCCTAGCAGGAATTATTTATTTCACTAAAAAGTCTTCATTTAAAAAAAACTAGCTTCAACCCAACCCCATAATTAATGGTACTCCTGTAACCTTATGAACTTTTTTCATTAGTCACTTGACCATTTTTGTTGTATTGACGTTGTAGAACATACACGAGAAAACTTATCATGATTTTCAGTTTTAAAGAAATACCCACCATCTTTGGCCAATTAATAGAGGAACAAAATGCAGTATCAGGATATGCCATCAATTACAGATAATTTCATATTTGTAGACATTTCTAAAAAAAAAAAAAAATTCGCAAAGTTTCTGGTCTGACATTAGAAAATCCTGCCAGGTGATTGGTCAAATTGCCAATTGCATGTCACTTTTTTTCAACTTGCTTTAAGCAAGTGATGTTTGCTCGAAAAAAATGATGTCATAATTTTGACCAATAGTATTCAGCAAAGGCCAACTTGGTTTAGTGGCAGTTGTTCACACATGTCAAACCGCAATCCACATGAACTCTTTCACTTCCTCATGAACAGTTGTATTTCACACTCCTGTGTACAACTGTTGATTGTTTCAATTGATATTAAATCAGTTTCAAGCTGACTCTGAATGCCTTCACATCTATTTACACTAAATTATCATGCCTTGATCAAACGCCACGAGCACTGTCTATGACATCAGCAAGGGACTATTCAGAGTTTATGACTGGGTTGAGGGAAAGATGGGAGTTGTACCTGAGCAGTTGCTACATGCTTCAAATGGGACAGTATTAATTTTTACCTTTTGTCCAGAATCCATGTGCCTTACAGGCCAAATAGAATTTATTACTTGAGGAGAATAGGAGTTTTGCCTGACAGAGCACCAATTTTTCACACATGTTTCAAGGGGGGTACTTATTACTCACAACATGCTTAAGGGACAGTTCAGAATTTATGACTGGGGGGGTGGGAGTTTTGCTGGAACTTCCCGTCAAAAATTGATACCCCCCCCCCCTTGAGTTTCATGCGGATTTTTAGTACCCCACCCCTAGGTTTCACGCGTATTTTTAGTACCCCCCCTCGACACACAAAGCAATACACACATATGTATACTGTTATACATGGTCACGCGTAGAGATTCGCGTCTTTCCGCGGACTTTTGCATGTAAAAAAGTCCAAATAAAATGAGTTTATGCGTGTTTTAAAACATTTTTTCTTTGTTAAAATTTCTTACCCCCCCTTGGAAGTGTTGTCAAAAATTAATACCCCCCCTTGAAACACGTGTGAAAAGTTAGTACCCCCTCGGCCAAAACTCCCACCCCCCCAGTCATAAATTCTGAACGGTCCCTAAGGGGGTATGAAATTTCGATATAAGAAAAGGGGCCATACTAAAAATCCACATGGGATGTATGACAGGCGAGTTACAAATAAGCATCAAACCAAAGGGGGTATAAAATTTTGGACAGAAAGTTCCAACAAAACTCCCAACCCACCCCCCCCCCCCCGAATAATAAATTCTGAATGATCCTCAGGACAGGATGGTGGACCAGTGATGTGGTCAACATTCATTTAAGAAAATCACATCAAGGACCCCTTGATTGGTAGCCCATTGTCCTGCCACTTGAGCGGAGCCCCTTTTCTGAGAAAATGTTACATTCACAATTATACATGTTTATTTTCATTACATGAATCACCTGATCCTAATCAACCAAATGCACAGCATTGGACTTGCAGTATTTACTGAAAATGTGTGAAACACAAACTAAAACTCTCACTTGAAACTGCTAAAGGGTACATTCGTTTCGCTGCTCCAAAGTGCTCCCTGGAGTAGAGCAGTAACTGTAAAATGCGGAACAGACGTTTCGGCAGCGGGGCAGCCAGTCTGTTTGTTCAAGTCTTGGGAAAACACTATTCAGTCCAAGTGCAGACCATGTGGACCAACTGGATAACAGGTCCATAGTGATTTTGCAATAAATTATCAGATAAATTTATAAATTAAGGAAAAAGACAACTTTTTTTTTCAATAAATACGGTAGACTGCTGTGTCCTGGTCTGTAGACTGTATCCAAAGAGAATTATTAATTGGGACATGCATACATTTATTTCAATTTATATAAACTATATAGGCCTATAATGGAATGATTTGTCAGCATCCTGGTCTTCTTCTTCTTCCTCTTGGAGGTTCCTCCTCTTGCTTTCAGGAGCACCCTTGCATGTCAAGGTTTGTTTAGCACATGATAACAGTTACTGTTCAATTAAGTATTAATAAAAGTGAACTGAGCCATACTTAGCTGGTCTTAATTTTAGGCTGCATTCTGGCCTGCACTTAATTTATTCTGGTCTGCCTTTGGTCTGCATTTGGTCTGCACTCTGGTCTGCCAGTCTTCTGGTCTACACTTTATTCTACACTTTATTCTACACTTTAAATAATTATTCTACACTTTATTCTACACTTTTTTCTACAATTTATTCTACACTTTATTCTACAATTTATTCTACACTTTATTCTACACTTTATTCTGCACTTTATTCTACGCTTTATTCTGCACTTTAAATGATTATTCTACACTTTATTCTACACTTTAAATAATTATTCTACACTTTCTTCTACACTTTCTTCTACACTTTCTTCTACACTTTCTTCTACACTTTATTCTGCACTTTATTCTGCACTTTATTCTGCACTTTATTCTGCACTCTGGTCTGTACTCTGGTCTACATGCTATTTCCCTTCTCTGAAACAATCTTCAACAATACATTATAACTTCGGAAATTTCAGCATTTTTTCACTCAGAAATCATGTAGGTTGCAAATGCGTCCATTTTTGTTGAGTTTTATATTGCAGAGACTTTAAAAAAAGTCCTTAAATAGTGTGGAATGTATCTTGTGCTCTTTATGCTGTCTAGAATGGTACCTAAACCATTTCTGTGAGTTGAAAATAGTTATGCTCCTATAACTTGACTTTAGCTGACTCAACTCTGACTTGACTGGACTGAACAATAACTTGCTGCTTGGAAAGCTGAGGCTCTGGATGGGGGAATATGGGGGACAGGGACATTGGCATATTTAGGGGGGCCCTCAGGCCAAAAATTAACATGGAATAGATGAGAAAAGTCGCGGAGCGCCCCATATTCACCCCATGTAATGCCCCCTCAGGCCATTTCTAGATACGCCCCTGGACAGGGAACTCAAAAGTAAAATGATCAAGAGCTATCAAGGGACAGGAAATTCAAAAGTAAATTTGGTTAAGCAAAATCGCCGTTTTGGTAATGTCAAATAGCACATGGAACGGTTTCCTAGAATGTCTGTCATTCGAGCCTGACCAGAAGGACCCAGAGCCTCATTCAATGACTCACATCACCGTTAACACTGAATAGGCTCCAATGTACTTATGCAGCAAATTATGGAAAGACATGAGTCACCCCCCCCCCTTCTCTTTGCACTCTACAGAGTGCCAACCTCTTGTTAAATAGATCTATATAATTGTCATGTAGCTAACGCTATTAAAATTGAAGCTATGGAATACCAAATATGATTGAAATATCTGTGTAATGGGAGCTTTCAAAACCACTTGTAACGTAACCCAGTTGTGTTATATTTCATTCTGAACAGTTCAATTTTGAAGATATTGTAAAAAACAAAAAAGTTTGTCCGATCAAATTTAATGTCTCTTGAAAAACCACATTTAGCCCAGAGCTAGCCGTCAGTTATGCAGAAAACTGGCTTGCAAATGAGCTGGACTTTCTAAAATGTGGTCTGCCATTTCTGTAGCATCAGTGGTTGCTTAACTGTGGCGTATTCATCGATTTATTGCTTTCAAGTAAGTCCTCTCACGTCAATTAGTACGTCCCGCCATCCCGCGCCTCAGTTAACCATTTTACAGCGACCCCAGAGCAGAAACGTCACTTCCGGAGTAGTTGGAGCAGAGCGAATCGAATGTACCCAAAGTCAGCCCCTGTTTGGAGATCAATGGCTTAAAATGCCATGGTCTCCCTTGTAAAACGCTATGTCACTTTTCAGGAGAGAGTGGTGTCATACCTTCTCGCGACCAATGAAAATTGCAAGAAAAATGACGTATTTTCTACCTCAAATGTCTACAAATATGAAATCATCTGTAAGTTGGTTCTCAGCTGTGATGAGAGATTTTGACATTTAATTCATAGGGTTTTGCATGTATGCACTTATAAATAAAGCATTGTCACCCATGCATTTTCGGAATGTATGACAAATATCAGTGGGTCATAAAAATCTTTTCAACATGATATTATTCTAAGGTCATTCGGAGCTGGTCCATTTATCGTCAAACAGTTAGTCCACAAGGGAATGAGGTTGCCTACTATTGCTCGAGGGCGCAACCACACTCCATAGGGCCAAATAGTTTGCACTAGTGTCCGAATAAAACCAGTCAATAATTTATTTAGTACCCCTCCAATGTTCATCGTGTGAAACTTCAAATTTTCTGTGCCAGAAAAGTGCTATTTTTTGTGTTAAGAATAGTCTCAGTCATAATATGAAAAGCTTAGAAACATTCAGTGTTGACTGAAATACCTCCCAAATTTCGAGATTGTACTATCAGTAGTTACAGAGTATCATGTCTTCAAAGTTGGCATGTATTGGGGAAAAAACAATCAACTCAGGAAGTCATGGCATCACCATTCGGCCTGCCCTGCTTGTGACATCATGGCAACCATCACAAGTTTTAAAAGTCTGCCAAGTCAGTTTGTGGGTAGTGACCTGTCAGTCCACGCAGTGCTTTCAGTGGCGTATTTAGGGGGGGGGGTATGGTGCCATGGCCCCCCCTTCAGGCCCAAAATTAACATTGAACAGATAGGAAGTGCTGCGGAGCGCCGCCTATTTGCCCCATGGTGTGCCCCCCTCTCAAGCCATTTCTAGATAGGCCCCTGAGTGCTTTCTAATCTTAGTCAGGTGACCCTGGTTTAGCCAATCACAGCAGGGAATGAATGTGGGAGGTGTACAAATAATTTATATCATACTTCCAGGAGGAGTGTAGTATGCGATAATGCTGGAAGTGGCCATCCCCTCACAGGTGTAGTCTTGTCTGAACCAGGAATACTCAACAGATTGATTCTCGAATGAATTATTTTTGTATCCTGGGCAGTTTAACGTCACATCTTCCCCTTTGTCTCTCCAGACGGTTTCAGTCGCAAATGGTTTTCTTGCTGCAAGAAAAATGATGAATTGATAATCATATAGTAATAAGATGAATTATTTCTGTATCCTGGGCAGTTTAATATCACAGCTTGTCCTTTGTCTTTCAGACGGTTTCAGTCGCAAATGTTTTTCTTGCTTAAAAAAAAAAGATCAATTGATAATTATATAGTACTGAGATGAATCATTATTGTATCCTGGGTTGTTGTTGTTGTTGTTTTCTGTAACGACCCTATTACGTGGTCTGAGGAGTCCCCCTGAAAAAATTTGCAATTGTTCTCTCCATGAAACCATTAAATGTCACATTTGTATACTCACTATACTGTTCACAATGATAATAACATCCGGTTCATGGTTAGTGACATAAACCTTAAGAATATCAGCATCCAGGGAGCTGATAGAGGAAGCCAAGAGCATACTAATTGCAACTCTTGTGCTTTGGTCCTTTTGTTTTGGCATTGTAAAATTGTTAACTCCAATGAAACATGAATGCAAAGGGGTTTCGTGTTTGAAATAAATAGCATCTAGACCCATGTGTAGTTGTTCCAGTTTGTCAAATAAATCCGGGCAGTCAGTCATGATATGGTCTGAAATTGTTTGTAAATATCACAATATCATCAATATCCTTGATATAGCATCACTTTAATCATATTTTGGGAAGGATTTTCAAAATAGGTACTTGTTGCCATGGAAACCAATTTAAATGGATTTCCCCAGGTTTGTTTTTTTGGAGCTTAGGCAATTCTTGTGCGGCAAGTCCCAAAGTACACATGTCGAAAATTTCACGTCTTTGTCCGGCTCGTACCTATTTTGGCCATTATTTGCGCGAAGCTGCTCTACTATAAGGCCTTGTTGCATGCACACAAGGGAGAGTCAAAAAATTTCATCTTGAACATGTTTTCATTTAATCTTGTTTGACCAGTGCCAAGTCTAATGATTTTAATCTCCAGATTACGTTTGGGAATCTTCAGGAGACGGAATTTGCCAACTTCAGTAATCCAAGAGTGGAGCTTTCTGCTTTGTGGCAAGATTCCATATTATGTTTTGCCATATACTTTTGGCCTGACTTTTTTAAATGTGAATAAGGATACTACAGCTTTATCAGCAATGAGTTAGCTGACTCAGCAGCCAAGGCAGCTGCTGATGAAGCCACGAGTGTAACATTTAGGTAATCTGGACATAAACCTGAATAACTCATACCACTAGTCATAAAAATAAACTCGAAAACTCTCCATCGGCTACCTGAAAATTACACTTGAGGACAAACTTATTAGCCCCCTCTGGTTTCCCCCTTTAATACCATTTTCCTCCAAATTGAGATGTCACAGACCAACCATATTTCTACCTAAAACTGAATTTCTATGACATCTATTACAAAGGTTAATTCTTCCAATTCCAAAAATATCAAAATTAATTGAGATAAATAATTGAAACTAAAATTTCTCTAGGATAAAATCACTGGTCCTCTCATGCTTACCATCTCTGGGAGTCACCTGCCTCCATTTAGGTTTGTGCTTGGCAAGTAAAAGATCCCTCACATGGGATAAATGTGTAACATGTTGAGGACTCCTGCTCTCTCTCTCATCTCATCAATCAACTCTCATGAGCGCCCAGAACTGGGCTTAGAGGGCTGCACTTACCATATCTATCTATCTATCTATCTATCTATCTATCTATCTATCTATCTATCTATCTATCTATCTATCTATCTATCTATCTATCTATCTATCTATCTATCCATTTAAATGCTTTATAACACTCCAGGTTATCATAAACTATCCTGCATGGTTGGCATTGGCTGCGGTCATCAATGTAAGTTACTCATAGTGCTTTTTCTATAAATTTGTTCACAAAGCATGGCAACAAACTATGTCTCAATTCACTGTGGCCTGTGTACATATTGTGTGCGGTTCCAGGTCATTCAGTTTACTTGGACACCTACATTCTGCCATATAGTGCGTACCAATGTGCCCCGTTTTCAGTGTCCCAATAAACACTGACTGTTACACCAAAATGCTAATTTCTCAGGCACCAGTGAGTGTATTTATCAGGATAACAATTCAAAACTGTTCATTACAATGTATTGAACTCACACAAGCATTGGGAAAGCCTGATTGCTCTTGGCTTGTCCAGAGAATGGTTCGAATTGAACCCCTTACAAGTAAGTTGCTTACAAGTAAGTTGACTGGAACGAAAACAAACTTTTTCTCACCAAAGCTGTGCATGTGGCTGTAAGTTGCCGATAAGTGAATATAAACATCAGGATGGGAATAAACAAGATTTGATGGCACCACCATATCATATACTTTGTCCGGAAGCAAAAAACCCTCCATCCCATTGTGCCCCGTGTCCCAATGTTCTCCGGTTCCCCTTACTAAAAGTCTGCTTCCTAGACCAAATCAAAACTTTTATGGGACATACTCAGTAACTAACTGTCCATTGAGAAAAAAACAAGAACAATTTTGGCTGTTATAAACGACAATAATTATAAGGAAAGTACATACCATAACCACATCTGTTTCCTGCGGTCAGAGCAAAGATTGAAAATGCAATAACCGCAAGGAGGGTCTGTCCAAGTGAGCAAATCTTCTTGGCCATATTTTGTCATTCGGATGTCATTTCGTGACTACATCATACCGAATTATTTTAAAAACATCCATCATTTATCATAATATATTTGTGACTAGAGCATGTCAACTTCCATCGTATATTATAATATTACTTCTAAGTCCTGCAGATAAATTAATTAAGGAAGTCAATTATTATCAAATCATGCATGTATGTATGTCATTTTATTTTGATACAATTGTAAATGATTACAGAATTTTTTGATGTTACATCTGACGAATACTATTAGCTTGTTCAGAAACCACATCCCTGAAATGACAGATACCTAACTCCCTACAATCAGGTCCAGCGAACAGTGGGGAGTATGGGGGTATGAGGCCCCAATGTCGGCCTCTACCCAGGCGGATAGATCCTTTCCGGGCCAGGACTCGACCTCTATTGTATGTACATGGATGAAATTTGGTACACATATAGCCAATATGGTGTAGTTGTGTCTTGTGATAGTAAATTAATGGAACTTCTATACCTATTGAAAAGTTAAAAAAAAAAAATTGAACTTTTTTTTTTTTCGTTTCCGGGCCAATACTCGGTCACTATTGCCTGTTTGTGGGAGAAATTTGGTACAGATATGGCCTATATGGTCTAGTTGTGCCTTTTGATGGTTTCATTGATAGATATTCTAGAATTTTTTTAAAAATTAGAAAAAAAACAACAACTTTTTCGGCCTAAGACTCGCTCACTTTTGCATGTACATGTACATGGATAAAGTTTGGTACACAATACGGCCTGTATGGTCTAGTTGTGCCCTTTGCAAGGTCTGGAGGATAAATATTCTATGCTTTTTGAAATATTGAAAAATAACGCGCAAGCACTTTAAGCACGCTTGTACAATTTCTCACTGATGGACTGGGTATGTCAAGATAGAGTCATAGAAAGCAGGGGACAGCTGCCCCCCTGAAAATCTGGCAGTATTGTCAATTAAAATGTGGGCAAAGGGGCCAGAAAAATGTTGGGCATAGAGCCGCATTGCAACAATGCATTCCTGGGTTGAATTGAAAAAAAAAAGTAACCTGTTTATCTATTTTCTTTCTATCTATCTACCTATCTACGTCGGACTACTATGTCAAAGTTGCAAGTTCTGCATCAAATGTTTTAAATTTTCCAAAATGTATCTGTGATTTTTTTTAAATTACGTAAATATTTTTTTCTTACTCAGGTCATGTCATCAAAATTGCCATCCCAGAACCACCAGGTTCTAGTTTCGAAAGTCACAATGAGGTGTCCATATGATATACATGTACGACTCCCTCATCTTTCTCTGGCCCTGCTGTGGCATCTAGCAGACATTTTGGATAATAAAATAAATGTATTTATTAGTTTGATATCATTCTCTGTTAGCATAGAATTATTATTCAACAAAAAGAAATATTGAAATACTTTTTATAGCCCAATGTGATTGCTGTCATGCAGCTGTATGCTACATGTACTTTTATTTCATTACTTTCTATTAACCATTGTGAATTGGTGGGCTGGGCCCTGAACAAAGCAGATTAAAGTATAACAATGGCTTATAACTACTACGACTGTAGTAACCCAGTTTCTACAATAATTACTTGGGAAAACCTTCAATACACAAATACACATGTTGACTCTCCAATGGGCTCACTCCCACTGGGAGAGAGAGTGATGTGCATGGCAGTGAGACCAGCAGCACTAGCCACGTGGCCCAGCCAATGGACCACGTGAGCCTAGCATACGTGAGCCTAGCATACTGTAAACATTAGCTGACCCTTGACCCCGCGAAACAAAGCTGATTTATTTTCTTTATTAATTATTTGGTAAAAGTCGAGCACCGAAAGTTTTTCCTGCCTACATAAGCTCCAGATGAGGTTGCATGCTTAGTTTCAATGAGATTGGTGAGAAGGGATGCCCTCGGAAGTGTTGACAAGATTGACAAAATTTCTTCAGTAAGTGCTGCTTCGCGCGCTAAAAACAAAGAAAAAATTATTTTTTGTTTCTGGGCCAAGGCTCGGTAACTATAGCATGTACATGAATAAAGTTGGGTACACATATGGCTTACATGGTCTAGTTGTGCCTTTTCACAGTCTGAGTGATAGATATTCTATATTTATCGTAATATTGAGAAAAAATATCCGAGCAAAAACTTCATATCCGAGCAAAAACTTAGCCACTATTGTACACATATCACCTATACAATGTAGCAGTGTCCTTTGATATGTATTTAACACCTTATGAACTATTGAAAACACCACGGAAGTTTATCATGGACAAAACTTAAGAAAAATATGAATAAATATGATATTTGGTTTCCAACTGACAGCTCATAACGTATACTTTGTACATGCATGAAACTGCACCGTATTACCAATGTAGGAATGCTTATATCCACATCAGAAGTTTATGCGGAAATCAGCAGTTCCTTTCTCAAGATTGTCTAGAAACCCCATTTCATGCCTTCATCTGTCTTTCAATTGTCTGTTTCATATGTAGCAATTTTACAGACTTTTACCAAAGACTTTGATTTTATATTTTACATAATTTATATTTTTTATTATTTCATTGCATAGCATTTTGAGCAGGTATCTGGATTTTACGCTTTAAAAAATAAATAAATTTATTATTGAGAATTTACAATATATGGTAGATTCTTATTGTTTTTGCTGATATTCTAGATTCAGATTCTGATTCAGTCATTTTATTCACATAAAGCATGATAAAAAATTATACAAATGGTACTAATCATTATTAATCAATATTGTAAGATATTGCTTTATGTTGGTTGACCCCTTTATGACACTGCCAGTATCGCTACCAAGGGGTCAACCAGACAGTTCTATAATTATTATGCACTAAAAAAAAGTAATTCCCACAGCCACCAAGAAGGTCATATCACAGTGGTAATCTTGTTTTTGTATTTGTTTTTTTTTTATCTATCCAGATACTGAGTATGGAAGAAAATAATTTCAAGGTTATTCTTATATTTATAATATGCTGAGTACTGAAACAACTAACACTAGCTAACCTACTCTATTGCAAATGTAACAATTTTCGATTTCACATTCAAAATTATAAGAATTAAGGAAAATTGATATAATTTTTAAAACCATTCAAACAATGACTATATATTTTACTCCTAATATTTTCACTCATTTCATTAAAGGTTTTTGGAAATTTATATGAAATGCTATTCCTTGCATATTCGTGGCTCACAGCAGGCAGTGCACACAAGTCATGTATTTTCAGCATTCTAAGTTGTCCAAATAGCTTACTAGTATGTGCATTATATCTACTTTTCATTATTATCCGAATTGCCTTTTTTAGAAGTTTGAAAATTTTGTTGACATTCCCACCCCAGATGGTAATTCCATAATTTAGATGGGGCCCAATTAGCGCATGATAAATGTTTAGCAAAGCCCGCGAAGGTAAATAATTTTTAACTCTTGCCATAATTCCTATTGCTTTTGAAACTTTCTTTGTAATCAAATCAATGTGAGTGTTCCATTTTAGATTTTGATTTAAATGTATCCCTAAAAAATTGAAATTTTCTACAAATGCTATTTGAACATTGTCAATTGTTAGCAATGGGAATTCGACTTTTCGATGCGAAGAATGAAACAGAATAGCTTTTGTCTTTGCTTTATTTAAAGAAAGTTTATTTAGCTTCATCCAGTTTGAAATTTCATAGAGTTCTCTATTTAAATGTAAGCAATCATTTTGGTTCCATAAGTGATTCAGAGTAGAACATAAAGTTGTGTCATCCGCATACATAATAGGATGAAAGTATTTAGTTGCAGAAGTGATATCATTCACATAGATTAAAAACAGTAAAGGGCCTAAAGTTGAGCCCTGTGGGACTCCACAATTGATTTCTAGACTATCTGAAAGAATATCGTTATACTCCACTTGTTGTGTCCTGCTATGAAGGTAATCTCTTAAAGAATTTAATGAACTGTTGTTGAAACCATAATATCTCAATTTATAAATCAGTATATATTCTAATTATTGTTTCGTAAAAAGTTACTTCGATTTTCCTGAATATTTTTGTGAGGATAGGTGTACACTGGTATACTACTCCATTCCGGTCAAAAGTTTCAATTTTTAAGGTTTATATGACCTTTTTAGTGTGAATTGCAGTATATTTTAAAGCACTATATCTCAATAAATATATAAACTAGTGTAATTTGCTTTTATTGGTGTCCATAAATTGTAAAGAGGGCTTGTTGCGCTGCGATAATTTTTACCCTTGCATTGCCCCAAAAATGCTGTGAAAGGTGGGCACCCCCGGCTCAGACCCTGGCCCCACCCCCTGGCCCTCCCACTCCTGGATTTCTAGCTGCACCACTGTAGATGGATAGACAGACAGCTAGACAGCTAGACATATAGATAGATCGATAGATAGACATATAGATAGATAGATAGATAGATATGATTATATTAAGTCTATGTTAGATTGTTGATATTTCAAAACAGTATAATAGTAATGAAAAAAAAACAATAACATGATATGCATGTAGGTTAATTGCTCACAGTTACATAATCACCAGTTTATAAAGATTATTTTACTTTAATTTTGTTATTTTTTCGGTCTATTTTTATTATTTATTTTACTTTAATTTTGTTATGCTCCACTGTCTGGAGGTGTTCATCTACCTATAGAGGCTACAGAGCAGAGCGATGAGAGCAATTCTGAAGGCTCATAGGAGCATTGATGCTATTTTCTTCTGGCGAACACTCGCTGCAATTACTGTTCAATTTAGATATGGTACAAAAGCCCCCAGATATCCTTTTTCAATATGATCCTGGCACTTTTTTCTCATCACGCGTGACTACCGTAAATGTTCGAAAAAAAAAAAAAATTACCAAAAATGTTCGAAAAAATTTTTTTTTTAAATTTTCGAAAAAAAACAAAAAATTACCGTAAATGTTCGAAAAAATAATAAATTACCGAATATGTTCGAAAAAAAATTTTTTCCAAAAAAAAAATGTTCGAAAAAAAAAAAAAATTACCGTAAAGTGTTAGAAAAAAAAAATTTACCGTGAAGTGTTCGAAAAAAAAAATAAATTAGCAAAAATGTTCGAAAAAAATTTTTTCAAAAAAAAAACAAACCAAAACTGCTCAAATTTTCCAAAATATAAAAAATTACATGTTCTACAAAATATGTTTGAAAAAAACAAAACTAAAATGTTCGAAAAAAAAAAAGAGTTTGAAAAAAAAATTATCGTAGAATGTTCGAAAAAAAAAATTACCGTAGAATGTTCGAAAAAAAAAAAACAATTCCTAAAATGTTTGAAAAAAAAATTAAAAATCACCGTTACAAAATGTTTGAAACAAAAAAAATTACCAAAAATGTTCAAAAAAAAAAAAAATTAAGGCTGTCCCGTCTTCATGCTTTGGCATTTAAATATTAGAGAAATTACTTTCTATTAAAACCAGTAGGACAAAGTTCAGAATGTTTATTTCAGCTGTTCAATTTGTTGCTCACACAGAATGAGAAAGGGGCATTACTTTCATTTTAAAGTGGTGGGGTAAATTTGTCCAAAGCCTTCACGGAAGTGTGTCCCGGGGAAAGGCTCAAAATTTATCCTCAAACAATACCCCTTTTTTGGCTAAAAAGTGGTGCTGCAAATGCCCCTCCAGCCCCACCTACACTGACGCCTGGAAGGAGAGGACAGTTTGTTGCGAAAATAGCACTTACTGATTCATAATGCTGATGACCCTCATGATCATCTTGGGGTTGGGTTGCTCTTACTTTTGAAAGAGCACGGCCCATATCTGGATAAAAATTCCCTGATACGACGTCAATTACCATGCTTGTACATAAAGAAGAAAACCTCAAGGATGCATACAATAATATGATCTTACAATCATTGCCAGGATACAAGTTTAACATGAACTTGAGTGGTCTCAAGAAATTAATTATTTCTTTATCTGGTCAAATAGGCTTAAATGGTGATAGCGATTGATGGAAATGACACAAATTCCAAAAATATTGGTAAATTCCATGCAACACATGAAAAACTGAGCAGTCAGTACTAAAAATCACACTGGTTAATCTGTCCAGTCCAGAAATATTCCAAAGGCGCAATATTTCTTTGGCTCAACAATGGCAAGGGAAAGATTTCCTCGAATCACATATTTTTTTAATTTGCATGGTACTGAAATAGTCACATAGAACTGAGCTTAGAGGGCTGTACTTACCAAATCTATCTATCTTATCTATCTATCATAGGCATACCGAAGGGAGGGGGAGGTTAAATTTGGGAAACACTAAGATTCCAGGCAAAAAGGCAAAAACAATTTAGGTAGATTATTAAATAAACATATTTAAAAACTAATGATTTCCATAAGATTTCTTTTGAAATAGTATTAAATCTGGATCTTGAAAATTAGGCCTAATGTCACAAGGCCGCACTTAAAAGTTTGGATGCAGGTATGCCTATTGCCAGATAATTTCAAAGAAAATAAAAAATTGTCAGATGCCTTAGAACTTTTTAAAGGGCAACTGTCATTTTGGTGAGAATCCGTTATAGCGAGCGTCGACTCAGGTCACAACGACCGAAGTGCTCTGCTCAAATAATTATGACCGCGCCAGCAGGCTGGCCGGTCATTTTACTATTGGCACAGGTTGGCCGATTCAACGCACATTTTTGCGGCAGGATCAGAACAACTTCCACTCAATACACAGACATGAAAGTTGCTGTATACACGTAACTTTACACCCTTTACTCGCGCTTCACAAGGCAAAGTGGCATCAGGCAGTCTTTAATATAGTTCTCACATTCACGATTTTATAGTCAAAACCCCCACCTTATTGTTTTTTGTCCATATTTTCACGTTTCCAAACTACTTAAGTCAATCCTCGGCCTGCGAGGGTGCTGCTTAACACACCGCTACATCTCTCTCTCCGCCATGCGGCGCTGTCAACAAGTGCGCCCTACTCTGCAGCAGGCTGAGCTTCACTTGGCCAGTTGAATCCACGTGCGTGCTGCAGTGTGGCTGCTGGGAATGTTTATGTTGTGTTTTTGTTGTTAAAATTCGTCTTTCTTGGCAATTGAAGAGGAAGATATTTTGGACTATGCCTTATAGGCCATAAAGACTTTGATAGAAGAGTTGGGAAAACGAAAATAACAAGGATTCAGGACGAAAACAGCTTGTTCAAAGTTGTTGACAGCTTGACAGGCAAGTGCACAACAAACCAGTTTGCCAGTTTCGTGGAGATAGGCCTCCCCCTCCCAATAATATATTAAGTATCACTAAAGATCTGAGCCTGGGGTATTTATATACACACATAGGCCTACTTTAAGTTTGAACAAGCAAGGCAAGATTAATTTTTTTTTTCTTGTGTACAGGCTCAATTAACATAAAGAAATTGTTAGGCCTATTCCATTTGACACTCCTGGGGGGGGGGGGGGCTTCTTGCTATATGTTGGTCTACACCTATGCTCGGCTGAAAAGGGCTCTTCAAGGGGTCATTTTCCCTAGCTAAGGGTCCTAAAATGAGGTCTGAAATTCCCTAGACCTGGTCCATCATTTCTAGAATCCAAAATTTCACAATAAAATTCCTTTTGGAAGCCGTACATGGCAATAAAATAAATATTAATTTGTAGAAATTATTGAAAAAATTACTTTTAAATGAACTTCAATTAAGTAATAGAAAATTTATGCCTCTTCGAGGGTGAATTTTCCCTAGTTCAGGGTCCTCTTTTTGGATTCACGGCACTCCGTAACGGATACTGGGTCTGGGTGCGAGACGTTCAGCTGAGCACCCCCGTAGGTTTTTGCGATGAGAACCCCCCCCAGGTTGACACTATCAATTAAAAAGAGAAGAATAGGTAAGATCTCGAGGCGGGGAGGGGGCAGGGGTGGGGATCCAGAAAATACTGATGGGGGTGGGTCTTCTGGGTTATCGCCCGGGTTATCTCGTCGCAGACTCACGGAACTCATTTCCGAACATAAAGCGACTAAAATTGCTGCCATCCCCCTTGCATCCCCCTGGGTCTTATCTGTAGAGGCCTCTATTTCAAACATTTAATAAATGTAATGAACATAATTTAAATTTTTTTTCTAGAAATTAGTAGAATCAAGGAGCTAGAGTCCAATAAGAGTCAAAGACTAATAGGATTTTCTTATTTTTGAATTTGTTCGTATTTCGAATGTTTTCTATCAATAATTAAATTTCCTGTTCATTACAGGTTCTTCAGAAGTTTTACGGGAATGATGAGACTCAAGTGGTCCAATGAAATGCAAATGACCTCATCAACATATATCTGGTCTATGACATGCCTCCAAGATCAGATGAAAATCTTGAAGTCTGAAGTCTCTGGGTAAATTATCAGGTACATCAAGTTGTCTCCACGTGTAATTTGTACATAATTCCAAAATTACTCCATACAATAGTATTCGAAAAAATGCTTTTTCATGATTTCTTTTGCAGGGCAACAAATTTGGATCCGAAATTTCTGCCAGTCCTACCGACCATTCTGCCAGTATTGTACCTTGTACCATGACCGTGATAACCAAGACATGTCACCAGAGCCTGAGTTCCTAAAATCTTAGAGGGTACTAATAAAGGACATCAATTTGTTTCAGTGTCATCACATCATTAGACAAGCAAGACTTGATGCAAAGCTGTATTGATTTTCGCTTATAATTGCGCGCTTAAGATTTGATGAACAATCTTCAACTAACTGTGAATAAAGTATTAAATCTGTAATTAGGCAAATTAAATGAGCTTAGGCTGTACAATGTAAACTTCCACCATTTTTTTATCGTTCTGATGAGTTATAAGTTCGCATCCTGAAACGTGACTCAGACTCCTAACTCCTTGGGTCTTTCGAAATTTTGATCAAGACTTCCGACTCCTCTTATCGTAAAACACGATGTCATGTGGTTAGCACAAACAAAATTCCACTATTTTTCCCTAGGTTTTTAGGCCTATACAAGAATTATTGTTTAGGAAATTTGGTACCGCAGTGTACCAGGCAGGTATATTCGCTCTTTTAAATTGCTAGTTTAGTTCACATTGTTCATAACCTGTTTCAGCTAATTTAAATTATTTGGTGGAGTCAGGAGTCACCAACACTGCCTGCAAGCCGACTCTCCCTGGAAACCTCCAGCCCCCGAACTCTAAAGCCCTATCTTGCACAAGCACTAGTGAGCAATTAACTGGCGGTAATACATATTAACTTCAATTTGTTTTGTGTTAACTTCTGTAAATGCTAGGCCAATTTGTTGCAAATAAATAATGTGAAGTCCACTAATTTTCCATTGAAGTCTCATGATTGGAATTCATTGTTTTATTGTATTTGACTGTTCGCTGTTGGAAAGAATTTTGTATAGGTTATTCACCTAGGGAGAGGCAATATGTGATTTATCCAGCGAGGGCGTTAGCCCGAGCTGTGATAAACACATATTGCCGATCCCGCGGTGAATAACCGGCTTATACCATAAGACAAAACTGAAACTTGTGATTTGTTGCTGTGGGTTTTTCACAGCTTCACTTATTATTCTCCCATGGGAGGATAACTGGACAACAAAGAATATGGGTTTTATTGCAGTGAAATACTGGCTCATGATTGGCTCACAGAGGTGTCGAATGGTATAACTATAATAATGGATTACTCCAGTTCACAGTGTCTGACACGGTTCTGAACAATTCAAGTTCAGCTCAGTATTTCGAGTTGCTGACTAACCTAATGGCTAAGGTTCCGATCAGGCTCAGTTTCTTTGAAATTCCTGGGAGCTTTTAGTCCTGGTCTCTAATTTGGAAACGGGAATCCTTCCAGGCAAGCATACTGTATACTAAGCGCTGCAGCCTGCATGTCCGGAGGCCTGTGCAACCCGGAAAAACCCGGAAAATGTGAAATTTTTACATGTAATGCAGCTTCCTTGGCGAAATTTTAGGATGAGATGTTAACTTGGTGACCTCTTGTATCAGTGTCTGTGCTTGACAAGTAGAGCCAAGAAAGGTGCATTACGTGTAAAATATTTTAGTTTTCCAGGGTTTTCTGGGTTGCACAGGCCTCCGGACATGTCTCTGCCCCTCCCCCACCACCCTAGGATTCAGCCCAGCCTATATGGCCCTGATACTACTGGGTATTTCTCAGGACTGAAACTCTTTGCTAATCTGGTTGGCACAGTGGTTAAGGTGCCTGCCTGCTCCATTGGAGGTCTCTGCCTGCATGGGTTAGAAGTTTGAACCCCAGTTGGGGAAAGCAAAATTTTCAGTGAACCTTCATGAGCAAAATCCCACCTGGATGTCGTTCAGGTGAAATGTTAAGTAATAAATTGGTGGCCCCTTGTATCAGTATCTGTGCTTAATTGGCAAGTAAAGATCCTTCATATGGGGTAAATGTGTAACATGATGAGGACTCCTGCTCTCTCTCACAATCCCATCGATCAACCCTGTGGGCGCCCGGAACTGGGCTGAGATGGCTTCACTTACCATATCTGTCTGTCTAATTGGACTAAACCGGTAGAAGGGTGGCCTATTGGCAAAGGCACTGACCAGGATTTGTGTTGCCCAAAATTCTGTCGTTAGGCTATACCTAGACGATTTTTTTAATAATGAATGTTTCCCTATCACAATTTAATTTATTGCTTAAATTAGTGCTCACGAAGGCCGTGCACGTACAGATGGGCGGACACACAGAGATGGGCCTACACACACAGATAGGTGTACAGGTCGGCTTGCGCACAAAGCTGGGCGTGCACTCACAGATGAGTGTTCCAACACAGATGGGCATACACTCACAGATGGGCATATAGGTGGCCCGCGCAGGGGCGTATCTAGAAATGGCTTGAGGGGAGGGGACCATTACATGGGCTAAATACTTCAAAAGAGCCCATCTATTGAGGCCCGCTTGAGTAGAGACCTTTCTCGCATATGCGCCTCCCTTGAATAGAGGCTTCTTGTCGGAGTCCTTGAATATAGGCCCCTCAAATAAAAGCCCCCTTAAATAGAGGCCCCACTATGCCATGGACAAACAACAACCGTATATATCTTTTTATTATTATTATACAATTGAGTTTTTTTACGCCAGGGCTAAACAAGCTCCATTCAATACACAAAAATTGTTCTTCATCTTCTCTGGATCGACACAATCACACTTGATTGCACGTCGCAACCAAAAGGCGTCCAGCACTGCCCGCGGTCATATTATCATCGCTTGCGATTCTAGTTTTTCCAATTTCTGAAATCTGAAATGGGGGGGGGGGTGACGGGGCCATTTATCCATTTGCGGGGGGGGGGGCCTGGCTCCCTAAGCCCCCCCACTGTCCATCTATCTATTCTATTCTATTCTTTATCTATTTTATTTTTCTAGTGTACATTTCTCTCAATTTTTATGTATATTTGTCGTTCAATTTTTTCGAAACAGTTACATAACCGCCTTTCATACATTGAGTATGAATAAAAATGAAAGGTAGCAACATTAGTTCTACAAAAACTTTTAAGTGTTGTGCAAAATTTCATGGCTGTGCCATTTACATATTACACTCCTAGTTTAAATGTATCAAATGAATCAAATATGTGTTTGATCTATCATCAAACAGTAACGAACGAAGACCAAAGTGTATTCATTACTGATGTTTCCTTGTTGTTAAATCCAAGATAAGCATTTTAAAATGGTTATTTTAATGTTTATGATAGTGTACAGGATGGGTATATATGTGCATTTTGGGGAAACATCCTTGAAGATATAAATAGGCCATGCCGCTTGTGCAGCTGATTATGATGCTGGGATGCAATATAGAATAGAATAATTATCAATCATACTGATTCATGTACATCTATAGATCTAGGCCTATGATGGTTGTTAGAGCAGATAAGAGAGGTTTCCCCCACTCAACTGTAGTTTCATTTCCTGCAGTGCCATGCTGGACCCAGACATGCAGGACAATATTGGTGGACAAACTACAGTTAACGATTGATCAACAGACACCTCTTGTCATTGGATTGCGCTGTTTAGGCACAATGGGTATGTAATTCATCCTATTTTAACATGCATGCTTCAAGTTACTGCCAAAGAAATTAGGAAGCAACAACCTTGTGATAAAAATTAATGAGAAGCCACTAAGCAGAGAAACTTCTTCAACATTTTTGAGGATCCAGATACACTGCTCACACTTAAAAATGCACACCTTTTTACACGGCTTAAAATCCAACTTAGGGACCGTTCAGAATTTATGACTGGGGGGGTGGGAGTTTTGCCAGAACTTCCCGTCAAAAATTGATACCCCCCCTTGAGATTTATGCGGATTTTTAGTACCCCACCCCTAGGTTTCCTGCATACTTTTAGTACCCCCCCCCTCGACATATAAACAAATTTACATATATTTACTGTTATACATGGTCACGCATACAGATTCACGCCATTTCGCTGACTTTTGCATGTAAAAAAGCGAGGATAAAGTTAGTTTACCGTGGTTTTATAACATTTTTTAGTTGTTAAAATTTCTTACCCCCCCTTAGATGTGTTTCAAAAATTAATACCCCCCCTTGAAACACGTGTGAAAAGTTAGTACCCCCTCGGGCAAAACTCCCACCCCCCCCAGTCATAAATTCTGAACGGTCCCTTATAATTGAGGTATGGTTATGAAAATTTGCACTGATGCTAGTAAATATCATATCATAGAGACCTGAAACTTTCACTGAAAAAAATGATCTGCTGCATCAAGCCACATTTATTAGCAAGACAGCTTCAAAAATCAAATTCACAACCAATGCAAATCGAGCCAGAAACAGTTTTGCATTAAGTCCATCAGAGTCAGATTTTTGGAGATCACGGATAATGAAAGTTGTTCCCCTGACCCCTTCAAGCATCTTCTACAGCATTTGTTGATTTGGGTAGAATTTTAGGCCAAGTTGGTGTTTTTCACATTTTGTTGTCACATCTTTTTCTTCAAAAAAGTTGTGTCTTAAGCTTGGACAATTACCCCAATGTGACTTTTTTGCAATGCAATCTTGCTGAACTTCTTTGTTGACAATTTGAAATCATGAACATGTGGATAGGGTGCGTATTTTCCCCTTACAGCCTAATTCGACTTTGCTAATCCCAAATTTGAAACATCCTTACAAAATTATGTCTGGTCCTTTGAAAACCCAATGGATTTTCTTCAAACTTTAAATCCTTGACCAAGTTATCAATAAGAAATCTTAGAAGTTACAAAGAATTCACTTAGTAGTTTTTAAGTTCTGTCTCTTTTAATAGGTGTGCGTTTTTAAGTGTGAGCAGTTTAGATGAAAATCTTAGTTGGCTTAAACATATTGATGTGGTATCATCAAAGGTACTGAAGGTAATCGGAATTCTTTATAGACTCAAAAATAAATTGCCCTCAAAATTGCTTCGGACAATCTATCACTCTCTTATTCTACCACACCTAACATACTGCATTACAGTATGGGGAAACTGTGGATCAAAGTCTCAGACACGTCTAGAAACACTCCAAAAGAAAGCCATCCGTCTTGCCTCAAAAGTCATGTACAAGAGTCATTGCGGACCCCTGTTTAAAAAGTACAATAGACTCAGACTCAGACTCAGACATATTTATTTTCAATAGAGAATAAGTTATGAAAAAGATAAATAAACTATTGATATGTTATACAGTATTTTTTGTTTGACAATTCTCTATTGAGGGTGACCCCTTTAAGGCTAGTAGGCCGCTATCAAGGGGCCACCCATAAAATGAAATATTGTTTTTAAGTCTGAAAAAAAAAGAACAAACTAAAGTCCCATGAGTCCCATAGCATAACATAAATATATGGTTGACTAATTACCAGTTATAAGTAGATGTATTGTCATAAGCTTTACTCTTAAATAATATATTCATTTCTATAATAATAGTGTGATGAAAGAAGAATGACAGTCTGTTACGTAATTAATAAGAAAATACAGCACCAGAGCCTGGTATTAAATAATAAGTAGATCACATCAAAGTTTTACAATGTAAATTAACGGACTAGGAAGAGGATAGATTTATATACACAATAAGATGAAGACAGTAACATAATAATATTTGCAGTGCCATAATGGAGCTGCCCAGGGTGACCTCACATTGCAGGGCTGCCAAATCACTTTACCACCCCTTAGGGTGGATGGGGAAATCTGACAAGACAGCCCAGCAAGGCCCCCCTGTGGCAGCTGTGTAGCATCTGTTCTTTGGTAGATTTTATCTATAATATTTGTATGTATACTCAACTCCTGCCTGTTACATGTAAACAATACAAAAACCGAGTACAACCGAGAAAAAAAAAAAAAATATATATATATAATAACAATAATAGTAAAAAGCATGAAGTACTGATTATTGTCTCTGACAAATATAGCAGTTAGAGATTGAACATTCGTATGCATAGGTATTAATCATATGATTCTTTGCATATGCAGTAAAACCCTGATAGCTATGAGTATATATTTTTGTTCTTATAATAGAGGGACAGTTATTGTATGCTTGAGGTATTGTACATTGGATTCCTAACTTAGCAGATTCATGTTTTACTCTAGGGATATGGAAAAGGTCTGAAGTTCTAGTGTTGTGATTATGTACATTTGAGTTTCTTCTGTAGAGATTTGATTGAAAATAATATGGTAAAGCTGTATTCTCTAATTTGTAACAGAATTGGTACTCTCTAAGTAGACACAAGTCAGTCACTTTTAGGAGTTTCAGAGTCTTAAACAATGGTTCGGTATGATCATTATACCTAGCACCTGATACAATTCGAATCACCTTTTTTTGCAATTTGACGATGTCTTTTAAACGAGACTTCCAACAGAGTATTCCATAATGTCCAAAAGAATTCAAAGTTGCAGTTAAGCAGGTGTCATCTGCGTAAATAATTGGATGGAAAATGTTACACGCTTCATGAAGATCATTAAGATATACAATAAATAATAAGGGTCCAAGGATTGAACCTTGGGGAACTATACTTTCTTCAACTGACTTATTTAGCTTAAACTGCTGCAAGATGTACATAAATCATCAGAAGAAAACCTTACCACAATATTTCCATGACCAGCTGAACCTGGCATCCGATATTCATAGCTATGCCACCCGCCAACAAAGTAATGCACACATCCCTCATGTCAAACTCCAGATTCAGGGCCAGAATTTTAATCAGAAAATATCTAAAGCATGGAACAAAATTCCAATCCCAGTAAGACCTTCCTCAAACATTTCTACAAAATCCTCTGTCAAGGAATTAAAAAGATACTATGTTTCATTGTATTCCATATCATGTCAAAAACTGAACTGTTAGACATTGTATCTTGAACAGACATTGAAAGTGATGTTCACTCCATTCTTGACATCATATCATCTGCAACTCAATCCATACTTCATTGGTCTTTTATTTTTATTTGTCTTATATTTCATTATTATTACTTTTCATTATATAGGTATCTATTTTATTTTGTTCTATTATAATTTTTTTTGTCTTTTCAAATGCTAAAATGACTTACTTTGCTTTACAATTGCTAAATATATATAATGCATGTACCTTCTTTTTTTCTTTTTTTTTGTGCAACAACTATGAGGTAATTACGTCACGGGCTAACTAGTCCTTGTAATTTTCCGCAAGTATGTAAACACGATCTGATACTTGAAAATCTTACTGCTTTTCACTTTACAGTTTCGTTATCCTCAAAAACTGTGAGTGCCTCACAGCCAGTACATACCAGGTAATAGCAAACGAGTGTACAATAAGCCTGCTCGTGCTTGGGCAGTGCATTTTTTAACATATTAAAAAACAAAGTCTCAAAAATTTCAGTTCTACTATTATTAGGGGGGGGGGGTGTTATTTTAAAAATTTTAGAAAATCATACCTTTGTGGATGGAATATGAAAATATAGGTCAAAAGAAACCCAATGGCACCTCAATTGCATTATTTGGTTTTAAAAACCCATATGGACGGAGGCTTTGAAGATAACGCCTTTTGCGTTGACTGCAAAATTACCCAAAAATGCCATATCTCGAGAACCAATGCACATACAGACTTCAAAATAGGCTCAAATCATTCGCTATCCCTAAGTTTATATTCATCTTTCATAGTAAATATACGCCTATCTGCCTTATTTTTTAAGATATAGCCAAAAAACCTTGATTTTGTGCAAAAACCTTATATTTTCGATTTTTTAGGAACGTTATAGGCCTAATTAGAAGAATGTTATCTTTAAAAATTTCTGTTCCACTTGTTTTAGCATCCAAAAATTAAAGTATCATCCTAAACATTGAAGATTGATATTGCAGTTTTAGCCAAATCAGTCTTTCTATGTAACAGTGTCTATCTTTGTCTTAGGTGATGCATGTGTTCTAGTTTTATCCTCTTCAGCACTATAATGACTTGGGATTTATTTGTCTTCAGTCATTTCCTCATATTTTAAAGTAAGTGTGTGTTTGGTGAAGAAATGTAGGCCTGATTTTGTTTACCAATTTTCATGTAAGAAAATGCAAGGAGTCTGATAGGGACAGCACATTTCAGTATATTTGATTTTTGTTTTGTTTCTTTTTTTATCGAAAGGACACTGACAGGTTTTACAAACTGAAGCAGCATTATCAAGTTGAAGCTGTGAATGTGTAAGTCTTAAGTGTTCAATGAGACATTTGTGTGACTTCTTATGGTGGTGATGGATCAGATATTCAGATATACAAAGGTGATCTTGAATATTCAACATTATATTGGTAAGCAGAAATATGTAGTTCCCGGTCACAAAAAAGGCTTATATGTTTATTCCACCTTCAGCAGAAACATTTCACAAATTTTAGGAGTTGAGAAATTTTGTATTTCTGGCATGTTGTATCTCCAATTTTACAATCTGTCTATGATTCTATACAAATGTGTAACATTTTTCTCTTTACTGTGCAGCCACATCCACTTTAAAGTGTATAGCCATTTTTCAAACAGACTTGATTTGACTAAATAAATAACAAAATTTAACCTGACAAATAAAACCTTTTTTTTTAAATTTTTAGTTTTCGCTACTTTACAGAGATTTTTAACATCTCTATTTTTCAACAATACATACTTTTCCTACTTAGCTTCGGCATTAGACCACTCAGAGACCAAATTGTGCATCTTGTTCAACAAAATAACTGATTTAGCATTACATGTGTGCTTCTCTGGCTGTGTTCTTGCTGGTTACTGGCTTTCTCCAGTTAATCATTGATGGAGAGCACAGACCTTTCAGCATCTAGGTCCTTTTTCATTATATTTTCAGACACAGTTCCCTTTTACCCTACGGTTAGAGTTATGAGAGCTTGGATAACTCTAGAGTCTTGACTTGCATGGCTAATTTGTTAAAGAAGAAAGATTCTCAACATCCAAGTTTCATGCCAGAAAATGTTTCTGAACAAGAAATTGATTGACTTGTTCTCAGGAAGTACTTGCTGGTCATCTTTTGTCACATGTTGTCTGTTAGTCAGGGAGCAGAGGAGCCAAAAGTAGGCTTAGGTCTTACTCATGAGAGCACCACTTGAATTTGGTACCGATTGAAAGAGGACACTTTGGAGTTTCAGAAACCATGGTTTTCACTTTCCTAAGGTGGTAGGTTTTCTTTCTGGGAGGGGTAAAAGGTCAACGACCTCTTGATTTTACAGTCATTTAATGAAAAAATTATTTTATTCATGTTTTCAGCATAACTTTTCAAGTGTTTTACATATTAATTTCAAATTCACCAAAAGTGAAGATGATTCCATGTTATTTGGGTCACTAATTCAAAAAATGCACTTTGACCTATTTTTGGGGTCAAATGGGGTCAACAAAGTTGATAAATATAGAAAATTTCACTCAAAAGAGCTATATTTACTTGAATATGTTATTGTCATGCCCAAAATATTAAATGAATCAAGTTAATTTCTCATATACCAGGAAGTCGCATGGGATAGCATTACATATGTTGGGGAATTTTGATTGCTATGGATACATGTTACCTACAGGGCGGGGTAAAGCTCAAAACTGCACCCTCCATTCTTGGGTAAAATTTATATTCATTTATGGGACAATTTCCATATCATTTGTTTCTTCTGTTCATGGATATGCCTCATTATGAACAAATTCCATTCCAAATTATTGGTCAAACAAATATTCTATGAATAAATATTAAAATATTGGTTGCTGTAGATACCTGTTAGCCATAGAAGGTGTGAAATCTGAAACCTAGGTCTTTGTGTTTGGGCAAAATTTACCTTCATTTACAGCAAAATTTCCAAATCATTTGTTTCTCTTGTCTATGTATGTAATATTATTAGGAGATACCATCCTTATTTACTGCTCTCTCAAATATTTGATAAATATATATTTCAAAATATTGGTTGCTATGGATACCTGCCAACCATAAAAGGAGTAAATCTCTAAACATCACCCACCATTTTCGGCAAAATTCACCTTGATTTACAGCATTATTTCCACATTATTTGCTTTTCTGTTTATGAATGTGCCCTATTATGTAGAAATACTATTTCAAATCATAAATCAAACAAATAGTCAACAAATATATAGCAAAATATGGGTTGCTATGGATATTTTTAAGCCAAAGAAGGGAAGAAATCTGAAACCTCGCCCTCTGTTTATGGGCAAAATTTACCTTCATTAATGGCAGAATTTCCATATCATTTGTTCTTCTGTTTATTGATATGCTATGTTATGGGGAAATACCATCCTTATTTACTGCTCAGACAAATATTCAATTAATACTATTAATATATCATTAAAATATTGGTTGCTATGGATACCTGTTATCCATAGGATAGGTGAAAACCGAAACCTTGCCCTCTGTTTTTGGGCAAAATTAATCTTCGTTTATAACACATGTAACTTCCACATTATTTATTATTCTGTTTATGGATATGCCATGCTTTGAGGAAATACCCTTATTTACTGCTCACTAATAAATATTGGTTCCTGTGGATACCTGTGGATACCTGTTACCAATAGGAGGGGTTAAAATCGAAACCTCGCCCTGTATTTTAGGGCCAAATTTATGTTCATTATTGACACAATTTCAACAGCATTTGTGTCTTCTGTTTAAGGATATGCCATTTACCTACATTTATAGTTCAATATCCATATCATTTGTTTCTTCTGTACATGGGTATCCCATGTTATGAGAAAATACCATTCCTATTTACTGCTCACATAAATCTTCAATAAATAAAATATTTAAATATTGGTTGTTATGGATACCTGTCACCCATAGGAGGGGTGTAACTGACATCTCATCCTCAGTTTTCACTCAGAAATTGCCTTAATCTGCAGCACAATTTCCACATCATTTGTTCTTCTCTTTATTAATATACCATGCTTTTAGGAAATGCCCCTTATGTAGTGCTCACAAATATATTCAATAAATATATATATCCGAATATGGGTTGCTATGGATACCTGTTACCAACAGGAGGGGTGGTGAAAACTCAAAAATTCACTCTCTGTGTGAGCAAAATTTACTATCATTTATGGCAAAATTTCCGCATAATGCACTTACAATATCTATCTATATTGGCATATATACGTTGTGATTTCGCCCAAACACTGAGGGCAAGCTTTCAATTTAAATCTCCACCTGTGAGTGACAGGTTTCCATTGCAACCAAAAATTTTTATATTCACTGAATATTTTGGGTGACCTGTATTCACTAATTATGTGAAATGTCTAGGAACAAAAGAGGCAAAAATTAAATCATAAATGAAGGTAAATTTCACCGAAAAATTTAAGGCAAAGTTTCAACTTTTACTCCTCCTATGGGTGGCAAGTGTCCAAAGCAAACAAAATTTAGAAATATATATTGATTGAATATTTGTGTAACAACAATCAATGATGGTATTTCCTCAGAATGTGGCATATATGTGAGAGGAAGAGCAAGAGATGTGGAAATTGTGCCTTAAATGAAGGAAAATTTTCCCCAAAAATGGAGGGTGAGACTTCAGTTTTCACCCATCCTATGGGTAATGCCCACTGCAACAGGTGTCAATAGCAACCAGGATTTTGGTATATTTATTGAATAGTTGTGTAAGCAGTAAATATGAATGGCATTCCCTCATAATGAGGCATATCAATAAAGAGAATAAACAAATGATGTGGAAATTGTGACACTGGCAAATAAGGATACATTTTGCCCAAATACAGAGGATGATGTTTCATATTTCACCCTTCTCTGGCTAACTGGTGTCCAAGGCAACCAATATTTTGATATATATATATATTTATATTTATTTATTAAATATTTGTGAGAGCAGTAAATAAGATGGTATTTCCTAATAATATGAAACACCATGAACAGGTGAAACTAATAATACGGAAATTGTGCTATAAATGAAGGTAAATTTTGCCCAAAACCAGAGACCGAGGTTTCAGATTTAACACCTTCTATTGCAAACAGGTATCTACAGCAAACAATGTATATTCATAGAATATTTGAAGGAAACCATATTTATTTGTGAGCAGTAAATGAGGGGTATTTCCTCAAAACATGGCATATCCATAAACAGATTAATAAATTATGTGGAAGTTGTGTTATAAACTAAGACTGATTTTGCCCAAAAACAGAGCGCAAGGTTTCGGTTTTCACCTGTCCTGTGGATAACAGGTATCCATAGCAACCAATAATAATATATTAATTGAATATTTGTCTGAGCAGTAAATAACAATGGTACTTCCCCATAACATAGCATATCACTAAACAGAAGGACAAATGATATGAAAATTCTACCATTAATAAAGGTAAATTTCGGCCTTAAAGAGAGGGCAAGGTTTCAGATTTCTTCCCTTCTTTGGCTTAAAAATATCCATAACAACCCATATATTGCTATATATTAGTTGACTATTTGTTTGATTTGTAATTTGAAATAGTATTTCTACATAATAGGGCATATTCATAAACAGAAAAGCAAATGATGTGGACACGATGCTGTAAATCAAGGTGAATTTTGCCGAAAATGGTGGGTGACGTTTAGAGATTTACCCCTTTTATTGCTAGTAGGTATCCATAGCAACCAATATTTTAAAATATATATTTATCAAATATTTGTGAGAGCAGTAAATAAGGATGGTATCTCCTAATAATATTACATATATAGACAAGAAAAACAAATGATTTGGAAATTTTGCTATAAATGAAGGTAAATTTTGTCCAAAACAAGGGGGCGAGGTTTCAGATATCACACCTTCAATGGCTAACAGGTATCTACAGCAACCAATATTTTAATATTTATTCATAGAATATTTGTTTGATCAATAATTTGGAATGGTATTTGTTCATAATGAGGCATATCCATGAACAGAAGAAACAAATGATATGGAAATTGTCCCATAAATGAATATAAATTTTGCCCAAAAATGGAGGGTGCAGTTTTGAGCTTTACCCCGCCCTGTAGGCTACATGTATCCATACCAATCAAAATTCCCCAACATACGTAATGCTAGCTTATGTGACTTCCTGGTGCATGAGAAATTATCTTGATTCATTTAATATTTTGGGCATGACAATAACATATTGAAGTACATATAGCTATTTTGAGTGAAATTTTCTATATTTATCAACTTTGTTGACCCCATTTGACCCCAAAAATAGGTCAAAGTGCATTTTTTGAATTAGTGACCCAAATAACATGGAATCGTCTTCAGTTTTGGTGAATTTGAAATTAATATGTAGACACTTGAAAAGTTGTACTGAAAACATGAAGAAAATGCATTTTTCATTAAATGACTGTAAAATCAAGAGGTCGTTGACCTTTTACCCCTCCCAGAAAGAAAACCTACCACCTTAGGAAAGTGAAAACCATGGTTTCTGAAACTCCAAAGTGTCCTCGTTCAATCGGTACCAAATTCAAGTGGTGCTCTCATGAGTAAGACCTGTACAAGAAATAAGCCTCTTTTTTGAGATATCTCCCTGACTATGTGTAACTTTTGCTTTCTTTGGTTGACTGTTCATTGTTCAAAAGTCAGTTGGCTCAATCAGATAAAGAGTGCTAAAAACAAAGCAGTCACAAGATGCTGGAGAATTCAATGTCACTGAAGCCATGCACCACAGAATTAAGCAAGGGGATGTTGGAGGAAAAAACTATTTTTTAAGAAGTCCCTGGGATTAGCACAAGGTCACTTGGCGGAGGTAGATGTTTCAGCGTAATCTTTCTCTCCTCAGAGAAACATCTCACTCTATTTTCAGAGCTGTATGCAAACCCAATCTTTGAGGATATTGACCACTATTCCTGATACAAATTTTGTGCATAAGATGTCAGGCACAGTCAATACATTGTAAATTGTTTTGTTCAGTCATACTATTGTTAAAATGATTAGATCCTGTCTCATCTTCTTGTTTCTCTTCTTGAAAAATCCACTATTCTTATAAGAAAATTAATATATCATTACTGCAAGATGAGCATACAATTTGAGACTTACTTGTCCATCCAGGACATAATTTTCCAGTATTGGACTTTTAGTATTAATAAAATCATTATTTATGCTATACTCATCAAGTTAATTTCATGCCATTACTGGCATTGGTGCTGTCTCACATGTGAAATAGAATTATTATGGTGATGTGGATGTTACTTGTTTTATAAGCTTGTCAAAGATCTTGTCAGTGAATCTCAAGACTTTTAAGATAGCTCCACATAGAGTACCATGCAGTCATATGAAACTAATTTTATTAATGTTATTGTCATAAGTAAATCAAGTATCTCGCTGATCAAATCAATTTAGGCATAATCTATGCACGGTATACAACAACTTGGTGTAGTATGATTCAGTAATTAATAATGTGGAATAGAACTGTCAACTGCATATATATATATATATATCAAATGTAAACAAAGATTGAGCAATTTTTGCAAATATTTAGACTCTAACACTACACACAGTCTGCAACTCGAGTTTACGCTTGTGTACTAACGGAAAAGAGCAAAAAAAACAGTTTTTGTCCAATAACAAAAAAAGTATTGCACTTAGGCCTATAGTTACTATGAAACACTGATATAAAAGTGAGGATTCCGGTTAATTTGAGCCTATTCACAAGTCTCTAAGACCAACAGTTCTCGAGATATGATTTTTTGGGTAATTTTCGACATTATTTCTTCGCGTCAACCTTCAAAGGCTCCGTCCATATGGGTTTTCGGCTTATATTGACAAACGGGGGCAACCGTGTTGCCCAACTAGGTCCAGGTCAACCAAAAAACGCCACAAAGTAACATTTTGGAATTATCACCCCCCCCCTACGAGTATTATACCCATAATCAGTATGACATGCAGGATTAGAACCGCAGATTAGAACTATTGTTTCTGATCTTTCACAAAAGAAACATAAATCAGAAAGATGAATCGGACTGTCATATTCTCGTGTTTTGTTATATCCTTGTGTCGTGTATCATCCAAATATAAAGAATATAAAGTAAAAGAGAGCCATTCAGTTTTAGAGCTTGGGTGGAAGTCAATGCAACATCCCATAATTTATTATGACGTCATACAAATACCAGAGGTCGCCACAGCACCTTGCACCATGTTATGTCCATGTGTTATGTTTGTGTCCTTGTAATAAGTTGTATCATGTTGTGTCCTTGTGTAATGATGTGTCCTTTTATTCTGTTACATACTGTGTTGTGTTCTTGTGCAATGGTCTGTCCTTATGTTACAATATATCCTTGTGTCATGTTTGTGTCCTTGTATCATGTTGTGTCCTTGTGTAATGATGTGTCCTTTTGTTTTGTTATATACTGTGTTATGTTCTAGTTTAATAGTCTGTCCTTGTGTTACAATATAACCTTGTGTCATGTTTTGTCCTTATGTCATGTTTTGTCCTTGCATTATGTTACAGGTCATCCACTTGCAGCATGGCTCCTCCTTTTGCTGGTTCCACTGGTGGCAGTCGCTGAGGATGTTGTCCATATGAAGGTGGAGTCTTACAACTCTTCGGTGGTGGAACTCTCTTGCTCATCCAAGAGGAAAGGGGTGAGTTTTTGTATATATGCTAGTACTTATCAATGTTTTAAATTTATTAATAATTATTAATATTAATTTTTATTTCCTATATATATTCCTTCATTGTTACACAAAGATTAAGAAATTATACTGTGAAATTGCTAGAGAACATAATTATACACATTCATTGTGACAGTTCCGATTTTCTATTGGTATTTTAATTCTGCTATTTGTCATCTTGAAGTGTAATTGTGGTTTGTTTACCAATAAATTCCACTGATAAATTCTAATTCAATAATTCTAAAAAAGAACCAAGCGTTCAATCTTCACAATGTGACACCAGTTTCGCTGTGCTTGCAAGGGGAGGAATAACGCAAAAATGTATAGAGACATCTTGAAGCTTTATCAGATTCTTGATTGTAGTTAACTACAATAAATGAAAAGGACTCCATAAGTTACAACAACAACCCAATTGGAATAATCAAAATAATTATAGTCACACATTACAGCTCTAGCAATTGATCTGAAGAAATCTTTTTTTTTTCTCAGTGCCAGAGTGGACCTATGATGTCATAGGTGGATACTCAATTGGCTAGCACTGGAGGATATGCAAAATTGGTGCAATCAATGATGCCATAGGTCAAACTGGCCAATAGCAGCCGTTGTGGACAGTTTCATCATAGCCTTGCAGTTACATCATTGCCAGAGTGACCAATAATATCACAACAACTCAGGTGCAAGCTTTGACAATTTCAGGGGAGGGGGCACTCTGTTTAAAAGCTGTCAATTGATCCTTATGTCTGCATACTCACTCCCTTGAACTGTGGTAACCAATAAAACAATATAGAATTAAAGTAATTGTTGGTAGTTTTACACTGAAAGCAGGGCCAACAAAACTGCAAACAGTAAACAAAATGCTTGACTTGACAGCTCCCATTTCAAATCCAGATTAGATCACAAGCATGTTGGTGAAAAACTGTGATTAATTTCCAGTTATTCTATTAACCATGCTTGGTTGAATTTCAGGCACTTTTAGTATCACCAAATAACCATCCCTCCCCCCTCCCGCTCAACACCTGAGTTTGCAGTGGCATCATTGGCTCATCTGGCCATGACATAATTGCGAGGCTATGATGAAGTTGTCTACATGAAATGCTATTGGCCAGTTTGACCTATGGCATCATAGCTTGCACCAGAGTTGTATAGGTTCCAATGGAGTCTACAGCTTTGACATCATAGGTCCACACTATGAAAAAAATTGATTTCTTCAGAGCAATTGCGAGAGCTGTAAAGATACAGTATTTATATATATTCAGATACAAAATGTACATACGACAGGCTTCAATATCTTAGTCATGAGTTACTGCCACAAGTGTGAAAAAAATCTTGATGCCAAAAAAACGTATCAAAGGTTCTAAAATAATAATAATAATAATATGGATTTATAGCGCTAATTTCAGTAAACTGCTCATCAGCGCTTTTTCAGATCAAATCACTTATAGGAATTTTGAAACAAATGGGTTTTTAGATTCTTCTTGAAGATTTCCAAGGTTTTTGCCGTTCTAACTTCTTCAGGCAAACTGTTCCAGAGTTTTGGTCCTGTATAGAAAAATGCCCGATCCTCAAACTTTTTTTCCTCAAATTTTTGTTGCATGGAGCAGGTTCTGCTAACAGCAGCTTGTGGTTGCTTCTCAGGTTATGTTTCTGTTGTGATTTGTCTTGAAGAAGATTTTGGATGTATTGAGGCGCCTGATTGTTGATTGGCTTCCATGTAGTTGTCATCAATTTGAATTTAATTCTTGCTGTGATTGGTAACCAGTGCAGTTTCCTACTATGGCTGACACTGTCATGTTTTTCCAATCTCTCAATTAGTCGAACTGCCTAGTTTTGAGCAACCTGAAGTTTATTTTAACAATCGAGTGGCAGTGCCATACAACGGCCCATTTCCGTAGGCCAAATGAGGGGTGACAAGTGCATTGACAGCAGTTTTAACAAATTCCTTGTCATGGTTTTTTCGGAGTTTCGATAAGTTTCTCAAATTGAAATATACGTTACGATACATTTTATTTATCTGCTTCTCCATGGTCATATTTTTGTCAAAGAGCACACCTAAGTTGCGGACATGGTTGGCAGTCTTGATTTCAAAATTGTCTACACTGATAGATGTCATTTGAAGTTTCTTCAATTGGTTTGGTGCTCCAATCAGAATAAGTTCTGTTTTATCTCCATTATTGCAAAGCTTGTTGTCATGCAAGAAATTTTGGATTTCAGCAATGCAATTTTCCATTTTCTCTTTTGCATGTTTTTCACCCAAAAAGGTTGGTTTAAATGAGAGGATAAGTTACTCATCATCAGCGTACTTCTGATCATGAACTTGATTTCTTCGTGCTACTTCACTGACTGGAGCAACATAGGAGTTAAATGAGGTTGGTCCAAGTTTGGAACCTTGAGGAACCCCAAAATTGAGTGGAAGTTTGCTTGATGTTTTGTCATTTATTATCACAGACTGTGATCTTTCAGAAAATGTAAGATTTGAACCATCTCAAGGCTGCACTGTGCACACCATACCTGTTGCGCAGTCTTTCTAGCAACATGCCACGATCAATTTTGTCGAATGCACCAGACAAGTCTAATATTACTAGCATTGTCACCTCACCGTTGCTCAGATTCAGCATATCTAATATCATTATGGATTTTTGTTAAAGAGAGTTTCTGTGCTGCGAAATTGCTTGTAGGCTGATTGTTTTCATCCTCAAGATTGTTCTGATTTAAATGTTCAACATACTGTTTGATTACAGCACTCTCAATGATTTTACTCAGAAAAGAAAGGGTTGATGCTGGCCGATAATTCTTTTTGATCATCTCAAGACCCTCTTTCTTCAAAAGTGATTTGACAAGTGCATGCTTCAGTTCAAGGGACATTTCTCCAAGTGCTAATGACATCTTTTAAAACAATTTTCGTTATGATTGGCAGAAATTCATCAGCACATTCAAGCAGTAGCCATGTTGGCATTGGATTAAGTTGGCAGTGTTTGACAGGCATTTCAGTGATAAGTTTCTTAACTTCTTTTTCTGACAGAGCCTTAAACTGATGTAAATTGTGGCTGAGGTTGGTTAGCGAGTCATCAGTTGTGTTCTTGATTCCTGAATCTAATTTAGATCTGATAATTTTGATGTTCTCATCATAGAATTTGTTGAAGTCATTTGCCAGTTCTGTTTCACTTGTGTGATGGGGAAGAGGCAGATCTTGTTCCTGTTGAGGCGAGAGTTTATAAGTTTGAACATCGCCTTAGAATTTCCCTTTGCTGCTTGAATTTTACACCTAAGATCATCTGATTTAAGTTGATTAAGCTTATCATTTAGAGCATTTCGTTTTTCTTTGAATATATTCCAGTCTTTTTCTAGACCTGTTCTTTTCCATAATTTTTTCTGCTTTTCTCTTTTCCTTTGTAAGTTGCTTTATGTCTTGATTTGTGAATGGGTTAGGTTTGCGCACAGTTACAAGTTTAGTCTTAACTGGGGCGTGTTTGTCAAAAATCTTTTCAGTTGATCTGTAGAGTGCCACAAGTCTGTTCAAGTAGATTGATCGATTATGGTTTTGTACCTTTTGTGACAGATGCAGCTTAATGTCTTTCTTAAATTAGGATATATTTATGCTGCGGGTTTTCCAGAAGGCAATCGTCTTCTGTGGATTCTTGCCTTTGTTAATGTCAATATTAAAGAGGATACAGTTATGGTCTGACAGTAGAACACCAACAGAACAGTCTCTGAGAGCTGTTATTTTGTAGGTTATTACCAAATCAAGTGTGTTTCCATCTTTGTGTGTTGGAGAAGACACATGTTGAACAAGGTCAAACATTTCAAGAATGTTGTTAAATTGGATAACTTTGGGACCATCTGGTTTATTCGCAAGGAAGTTGAAGTCTCCAATTACTACAATTTCATTGTGATAAGTCTGATAGTGGGATAAGAAGTTTGTGAATTCGCTAACGAATTCAGATAAACTGTTCTTTTTGGAAGGTTCGGGCCTGTATACCACAAGAATTGTGACAATTCTTCAATTTAATTGTAACTGAATTTCCATTGCTCTAATGCCAGTTTTTACAATGCATCCTACTCCACCTCCTGGTCTGCTCTCACAAGATGAACCCAAGTAAAAACATTCACCATTTCTTTCCAGTTCTCCAATTTCAACTCTGTCATCTGCTTTTTAGGTCTCAGTGAAAAGAAAAACATCAAATAAATTCTTTCTTGTATAAAAAAATTGTGCTCTTTCTGATGGTGACCATTTTTAAGTGTCTTTATAATGATCTCAAGTCGCTGCCTTTCCTTTTGAATGGAAAAACATGCGAAAATGCTAATTTTTGGTGACACATTTTTCAGACATCAAAGTTTGACTGTCTCTTTCTTGATAGGTTTCATGGTAATTGAAGGTACCATGACATTCCCCATAGTTTAGAGTTCAAAATGGCATACAGTTTTAATAATTTGCACATATATGCTGCTCTGTGAACAGAATATTGAAACAAAGTCAAGTGACAAAAGTAAAAACAATTTATTAAAATGGTGTGAAGTTCCTATTTGATTACTATTTTTTCAATGTCAACTTAGATATTTACACACCAAAGTGTTCAGAAGGACCAGATTAAGCCGATAGACTACATAAAAATGTCCTTGCTTTGCCTATTTAGGATCACACATACAAAACATGAAACCGCTGCTTTTCACTTCTGGATATGTGAAAAAAATATGTCATTTTTCTAAATAAATTGCATTTCGTCAATTTTTGTAAAACAGGTCTGGAAGTCAAACGCATTATGCCCATATAGCTATATTAAAACTACTTAGTGCCAGTTATTCGATATCTGCCTCCACAAAAAGTTTTTTAGAATTTTATTTCTGAAAGGCGCAATTCCTTGGTTTCGGTTAAACTTATAGGAACTATAGGTTGCTGGTACTCAAATTGAAGCTTATTTTCTACTGGGGATGATGGTGTAAAAATTATGGCTGTGCAGTGAAAATTTTGCGAAATATGAGAAACCGTGATTTAGCAGCACAAAATGTTTGTCATTTCATCAAAAAATGCATACCCATGTAGTAAGCTTAGCTTTTGATGGACCATTTTAGAATTCAAGTATATTTATTGAAGTTTTTCAGGATAAGGGAACTAAGGGACCGTTCAGAATTTATGACTGGGGGGGTGGGAGTTTTGGCCGAGGGGGTACTAACTTTTCACACGCGTTTCAAGGGGGGGGGTACTACTTTTTGACAACACTTCCAAGGGGGGGGTAAGAAATTTTAACGAAGAAAAAATGTTAACAAACACGCATAAACTCATTTTATTTGGACTTTTTACGCGCAAAAGTCTGCGAAATGACGCGAATCTGTATACGCATGGCCGTGTGTAACAGTATATATGTGTGTATTGCTTTGTATGTCAAGGGGGGGTACTAAAAATATGCATGAAACCTAAGGGTGGGGTACTAAAAATCCGCATGAAACTCAAGGGGGGGTAACAATTTTTGACGGGAAGTTCCAGCAAAACTCCCACCCCCCCCAGTCATAAATTCTGAACGGTCCCTAAGGTGGTGACTAAGACATGAAACACCCACTTATGAGTCACTAAGGTACCAAAATTAGTAGACATTGCCCCTTAAATGTAGGGGGGGATGTTAAAGTGGCTTTTTCGCTGGGCCCATGCGGGGACGCCTTCAAATCAATCTTAATTGTTTTAAAAGTCCATCCATACTGAAATTTCTGGATTTCGGATCTGCTACTAGCTGCTACTTGCACTTTCGTATAACAGGAAAAACGACGTTTTTGTGCACTTTCGCCTATTAGCGATCTTTGATAATTTTAACATATTAAAAGATAGGAAGTTGAAAATAACACCATTAAACTGAGTGTAAAGAGAGCTTTCATTCGATACCAACACTTATAGTCTGTGACAACCACAAAGATCCGTTAATATTTATTTTATTCTTTTGAATTATAATGATTACGCAACTATCGAAGACATAGTGTGGAAATAAATTATGACTAATCATTTTCAAGAATCAATGACATTGTGTAGACTGTAGAATCATGTTAAATAAAGCCTCAGTACATTCATATGAATGTTTTACTGATGATCCAATAGACCGAAAAATGCTGTCGTGATTCAAGCAGCCGCTTCGTTTTGAGTCAGATTTTGTCGGACTAAACTTCGTTTTGAGTCAGATTTTGTCGGACTAATGATCCAACTGAAATAATCGAGCTAAATCAGGATATTATAGTAAACCTTGCACTTTAATGAATTTCTGTTATTTGCGATTAATGTGCACTTAAATATTTCTAATTGGTAAATAATGAATTGCAAAAGTGCTGAAAATAAATGACTAAACCCTGAAGTTAAAGTTCTCTTGTAGCCTGCATGCATGGCAAGGTGGTATTCCTGATAAACGTGTGTGCATCAATATTAAATGATATTAGTCTGTGCTTCTGAGAAGTACAAAAAAATCACAAATTGTACTGACACTGACCACTTGGAATTGAAATTTTAGAGGAGTAACTTCATAATAGCATCACAAATACAAGAACTAACTGAAAATTTGCAGAAAAATCAATAGTTAATATTTATGGAGCAGAAAAATTGGAGCATGCATGGGTAGGACGAATCCATAGATTCTGAAGTAGTAGTGCGACAAAATAAAAATGTCAATATTGGAAATTAATCCAGGTCCATTTGGAAATGGTATTTATTCAAGGAAGTGCCTAAATCCATCAGGACACGTTAAAAAAATCGAACAACTCAATTTTCAAACAATCCAAAGATCAGACATATTATATTGTTCAACTATTTTCTGATATCAGACAGTCATTTTTTTTCACAGTGCACTGGTATAATGTAACATTCAACATTGACAAATGTATAATAAATATGTTGTGTGTCATAAGCGAGTGAAGGTGGGCCACAATATTTTGTAACTATTTGCAAAATGGTAATCACAATCATATATTATGTATCTATGTGATATTCCACAGTCAGACAAAAGTCTATATTAAGACTTGGGGAAATATAAAGTCAGCAGTAACAGTGACACTATTATAATGTTGATCAAAATTTGGCTCCGACATACCTAATGACAAATTATCCAAGCCAGAGCAAAATCACCAAGCACTGCACCCATTCCAAGACCTAATATTTGTCACTGTGAATCCCATGTGGTGGTTTACAATGAATGCCATGAATATTGGAAAAGCATTCATTTTGATTTTCATCGATTTGCAGTGCAA
The DNA here is from genome assembly GCA_026936325.1 of Platynereis dumerilii. Lineage (NCBI taxonomy): Eukaryota > Metazoa > Annelida > Polychaeta > Phyllodocida > Nereididae > Platynereis > Platynereis dumerilii. Next base: position 953,223 of record JAPTHN010000052.1, on the reverse strand, counting down.
TTTATCTTAACAAAATTATTGCATTTTATGCGCATCTGCCATTCAGAGCAATGCCACTCTGCATGGTGGCATATTGTGAGAATGAATATATATAAATCTGAAACAAATTAAAAATCATTAGATTAATGCTAAAAATTCTCCTCAAGCTACCTTTTCTATAACTCCCAGTGATTGACAGCCTATTTTGTCATAGCTAATGACAAATTATCAAAGCCAGAGCAAAATCACCCAGCACTGCACCCATTCCCAGTCACAATTTAAGCCATTGTCTCAAAAACCACTGCACCCAGAAAATTAAAATACCCCAAAATGTTCGGAATGCCCTATTTCCTATTCAATGTCATGACATTTATATGACTAAGCCTAATATCAATACTTTTCAATTCTGATCACCAGGGCCGTGCAGAGCCTGTAGTAGGCCCAGGCCAACTTGAAAAAGTAGGCCCCTCTTCAGAATGACCAATTTTGAACATGTATGAAAAAAAAAGCGAAACGTACAAAAACCAAGCGTATTTGTTCGATAAACGGTTGATTTATTCGCAGAAGACTTGTCGAAATTTACTCACTCTGGGTTAAAATTCAAATTTCAAATGCTTTTTCATGCTTATCAACTAACGTTCTGTTTATAAAATCAAGGTGACAACTGACAAGGTACAGACATAATGAAGCATCAATGGATTTTTGATTTAGTGACCTAATCTGACTATTGCAAATTTAAATTGCTAATGAATGCTTAATATAAGAAGTTTAATACTACTAAAGACTCAATGAAGAATTTACCTAATTAAGTAACACAAAAGTGCAATTAATGATTTCATGAGTCATAAAAACTGTATAGTACAAAATATTTGATATAAAAACGCAACGTTTTAGTAAAGACTGAGATTCTAATTTCTGTGATGCTTTTGGGGCTTCCAACCTTTCACAAATCACAAGAAAAAAACAAATTAGACTATTCTTCCCTAACAGTAAACCAAAGTTCTACGTTGCAAGCTACTCAGGCTATCTCAAAAACTACATTGTGAAAGCCTTTCTTGCTTCATCAGAGGCCAAACAGTTCTTCATGAAAACTTCACAGAATACCCACTTAAAAAAATTGCAGGGAAAGATATGGATTTACACAGCATGCGAAATGACTCGAGTTACCTTTTGTTTGAGTAAACAGCAATACACTAAAAAAGTGATCAATGCAATTCTTTACCTTATACAGTAATCATGAAAAAATTCATAATTACATAAATTTATTGGGCCTATTGGCAAGAGTAGGCATCTGGGAGCCTACTAAATTATATTGCTGTCGAGTCAAAATTGCCACCAGTCTAACCTTGCTCTAATCGTGTTTAATTTCATTTTCGCAACACGCGGTTTACTTTACTTTGGAAGTAGGCCCCCTGAAATTTGGGGGCCCCTGCCATTTGGCCCCCCTGGCCCCCCCTCTGCTCAGGCCTGACAATTGCCAGCCCTCCAAATGCAAACTAAATGTATGTCTTGGTAAAAACAATCTGGTCAGAAACACAAAAATTTCCCTTGTATTTTAATTTCCACCTATCTTACTCACCATATAACTCATTCCTAACCAATCCAATGGATGTTGATGGATGGCCCTTGATGTCAGCTGTCATTTGACACCTTGGTTTCCTTGTCACTAGAACTGTCAATCCTCCAAAAGCAAAATTAATGTTTCTGTCTGAGTCAAACATCTCCTTGGAAACAAAAAATACTCCCATGTTTTTTGATTTTCACCTATCCTAACCTCCGGAAAACTCGTCCCTAACCAACCAAACACATAACACTTGATATCAACTTTCAGGGGCTATCCATACTCATCCATTTGGTTGGTTAGGAATGAGTGATCTATTGATTACTAATGATTAGCATAGGTAGAACTGAAGATAAATGGGAGGATTCTGGGTTTCCATGGAGAATTTTAAAACAAATAGCAGCATTGATTTAGCTTTGTAGGGAGGGTTGACATTTGTAGCGAGCAGGAAACCAAGGTGCTAGATGAAAGCAGACATCAAGGGCTATCCATCCTCAGCCACTTGGCTGGAGAGGAATAAGTTATCTAGTAATTAGGATAGGTAGAAATTAAAAGAGACGGGATTATTTTGTGTTTCCGAGGAGATTTTTTAGAACAGGACATAACATTTATTTTGCTTTTGGAGGGCTGGCAATTGTATTAACAAGAAAACCAAGGCGCCACATTAAAGCTGCTATCAAGAGCAATCCAACCACATCCATTTGGATGGTTCATTATAAGTTGCCTGGTGATTAGGGCATGTGGAAATTAAAAGACAGGGGACATTTTGTGTTTCCGATTAGATTTTTTTGACCAGGACATAACATTTATTTTACTTTTGAAGGGCTGGACATTGTATTAACAAGGAAACCAAGGTGCCAAATGAAAGCTTCCATCAAGGGCAATCATCCAGGTCCATTTGGATGGTTCATTATAAGTTATCTGGTGATAAGGATAAGTGGAAATTAAAATACAAGTGAGGATTTTGTGTTTCCAATGAGATTTTTATTACCAAGACATAACATTTAGTTTGCTTTTGGAGGGCTGGCAATTGTAACAAGGAAACCAAGGTGCCAAATAAAAGCTGACATTAAGGGCTATCCATTCTCATTCATTTGGTTGGTTAGGAATAAGTCAACTACTGATCAGGATAGGTACAATTAAAAATAAATGGAAGGATTTGGCATTTTTGGGGGAGATTATTGATACTGACGGCAACATTTATTTAGCTTTGGGAGGGTTGACAGTTCTGGTTACAAGGAAACCAAGTAGTCAAATGAAAGCTGGCATAAAGTGATGTCCATCCAAATCTATTTAATTGGTTAGGAATGAGTTATCAGGTGATTAGGATAGGTGGAAATGAAAATCTGTGTGAGATTTTGGTGTTTCACAGGAGATTTTCGACCAGGACAGCAACATTTATTTTGCTTTGGGAGGGTAGACAATTGTAGTAACAAGGAAACCAAGATGCCAAGAGAAAGGTGACATCAAGGGCTATCCATTTGGTAGGCTAGGGATGAGTCATCTAGTGATTAGGATAGGTAAAATTGCAAATAAATGGGAGGATTTTATGTTTCTGAGGAGATTTATGACACCGACAGCAACATTTATTTAGTTTTGGAAGTGTTGACGATTGTAGTAACAAGAAAATAATTATGCCAGATGGTAGGTGACATCAAGGGCTATCCATCTTTGGGTTTGAGATGTTTTTCTAGGGCTACTCATTAAAAAAAATGAAATTAAATGAATTATGAGACACGTTTATGCTCACGATGAAATTTGCTACCCAGGGAGCGAGAGTTTAATTATTTTTATGACATCCAGCACAAGCACCTTACAAGCATACTATTTACACCATAAATTTGAAAAAGTAACTCCTTAGCTTTTAAAGATTAATTTGGTATTTAATTTTCTTCTCTGGCATAAACTATGATAGAGCAATGGCTGCTTTAACACAGAAAGCGACAATGATGCTAAAACCACACTTTTACAAATTTTAGAGGTTAATCCAAAATAGCCACCAGAAAAACCCCTTGGAACAATAATGGGCTATGGGAGCATCTAAAATATGTTTCCAGACAATATTTGGCAGTCAAAAAATTGGGTGCCATTAACTATACCAGAGGGTGCAAGCCAACCTCTCTTGCAACCTGACTAGGAGTTCTACCTCGCCCATGCTGCTAAATGATCGCAGAATCACAAATGAAAATCTTCGAAATACCACAGCTCATCAAATAATCATCCCTTTTGGACATTTTATACCTCATTTGAAAGCTTATATTCAGTGCTTGTCAAATATTATCATCACACAGAGCTATTGGTTAACTGGCTGATGTAGAATAAACTGAACAAAGGCGAAACATTTAATAAATGTGATTTTTTGTAAATATTTGGCCATAGTGGGGTTATATGTACAATTTAGAAAGAAATTAATGTCATTTTCAGACTCTGCATGTCCAAAAACATATAAATAGATGTGCCATTTGTGAATGTAGCTTGAATAGTTCCTGAGATAATTCAACTTGTAATTTCTAAGAGACGGATTTCTGCCGTCAACTTCAATTCAAAATGGCCGCCGTAAAAACCCCATGGGACATTGATAGTCCTGTTAACATTGGCTTTTTGTTGAAAGGACATTATTAGGGTACCAAAAAACTTGGTCCCGTTAAATATTCAGACGGGTGCAGGAGGACCCCTCTGATCTGCCCGACTATGTCTTACAATCCTTTTGCCCTGATACATGCACATGTCAGTTGCTGCTACACAGGTAATTAAATGAGATTGAGATTGTTAGAATTAAAATGAGTGCAACTTTATGAAAAAACAGTCATTTCTTGAAGCAGGAAAAAAAAAACGTATTAAGATGTTGGATGTGTGGATGTTGAAAAATTGCATTCTGCAAAAAGATAAATAAAACTTTTAGGAATTTTCCCCCAAATCCCTTCAAATTGTGTTTAGGCCAACATGTATATCAAATTTGGTCAAATTCTGATAATAATTGATCAATTAACAGCCAAAAATGTGATTTTCACAGTTTTTCCCCAAAAATGTAAGTCTTGATATTCTATCTCACCAGAGTCCGCGAAAAGTGCCGGTTTGCCGGTCAAAACCGGCAAAAATAGTGTGTGACCGGCAAAATTAGAGTAGTTACCTGCCCAAATGTCCGATGGTTGTGTTGCAGAGTCAATGAGCTGACACAGCAGTCAATACAATTAGCACAGGCCTTTGAAATCTCCAGTGCAATTGACAAAAATCAATGACAAAAATTTGAGTCAGAAGCACTTTTCGCGGACTCTGTATCTCACACTCTGATATTATGTGATTGGTGCGAGCTTGCCACCCTTAAAAAATGGAATCTTCAGACTCCCAGCTTCGAAACGAGCCAAAAATTGTCAACAACAGTCGGGTGCCAAAAACTCTAAATTTTAGGGGGTTGGCTCCTTGACTAATGATTTATCATGCCATTTTTCTATTGGAAAAAAAATATTAGTGCAAAAATATTTTAGGCCATCATGCCAAAGATATGTACAAATACATTGATATTGTTACTGATGAGATACATTTTCTAGCTGATTTGTCACTGAGTATTTTCTTTTCTCTATTTCAGCTTTTTTTTGTGCAGAACGGTGGTTACAAATGCTTCAACTATGACTCGAATTGCTCTTATTATGACGAAAACAAAGATTACTGCAATAATTTTTCCTGTAAAGAATCAGAAGACCCAGATGTGCTGTTTTTTCAAGTCGAACTAAATGGAAGCTGTCAAGAAGAAATAGGCGTCATATGTAAAAAAGAGCAGCATGAAAGTGACCTTCAACTGAAAGCTCAAAGTAAGTTGTAAATAAGTTGCCATGTTGAAAGTAAGTTGGCATTGTTCGAAGTTAGTTCTCATTGTCTAGAGTATAATTTGACGTTGCTCAAAGTAAGTTGCCATTGTCAAATATAATTTTTCGTTCCTCAGTGTCAGTGGGTTTAGTCAAAAGCAAAGCCCAAAGTAGGCTTTTATTGCCTAAAAATAGTTTAATATATTGCACATAGTAACTTGAAATTGCTCAAAGTAAACTGCCAATGTCAGAAATGAGCGGCATTGTCCAAAGCATTGTCCAAAGTAAGTTTTCATTTGGGAAGTAAGTTTCCATCGTTTAAAGTACATTGTTATTGTTCAAAGACAGTTCTCCCGTGGCCTAATTGGTAAGTGCACTTGTCAACTGGCTTTGAGGGCGTGGGTTCAAATCTCACCCCGGCATCTCACTTTAGTCCGAGCCCATGGAACATTAAATGGAGGAGGGTCGTATCTAGTATTCTATGGTGGGGCAACTGAAAGACCCTGGGCATCCCTGAATTAATAGGGTATGTGCCAGACTCACAGTCTTCTCATCTCATCATACGGCAATCACCTGCCTCGATATAGCCCACTTAGGTGCTGCAGAGGCGTAAAACACAAACAAAAAAATTATTGTTCAAACAAATGTCATTGTGAAAAATATGTTGCCCTTCTCAAAATAGATTAGCATCACCTAAAAGTGTTTACATATTTCTAGGGTAAGTTGTTATTTTCTTTGTCCCAGTGAGAGAGGGTATTGGGTATGTTTAGTTTCTCAGCAATTACAGAAATTATTTTAAGAAGTTGATTTATTCCATTGGTATTTGCCAGTTGTCTCTAATGTCTGAATTGCCTTTTCAGGTGACCCTCCAGTTATTGCCATTAATAATGGAAAGTCAGTGGAGGCAACGATTCCTGTGCCAATTGTAGTCACAGTAACCAACAGATGCAGTAATGAATCAGATGTAAGTTTGAGCTTTCCAAATTATTTGTTCCTATGCTTATTCTAAGTTTTTTAGATTTTTATTTTGGAAAGAAATGCTATTCTTTAAAGTTTTCAAGGTATCTTATGCAGGTTTTTTTTTCTTCTATACAAAGTTCTGGGCATTATTATTATGTACACTTTGTTTATAAACTTGTCTTTTAACTATATTCATTGATTTATATAATTTCCCCGTTTTATTTGCGATACAAATACTTTGTGAAGTCATGTGTTTTGCCGTTACTTTAAATAGACTTTTCTTCATTTATTTCGCTTTTAGACACATATTTTTTTTACTTATGTCAAGTTTAACCACACATTCTTTCCCTCATATCGATTTTTAGTACACTTTTTTTTCTCATATCAATCTTTACCACACGGTCACCAACACTTGAGGGTGTTACGGCATGGGAACCTTGGGAAATGTTCCTGTTTCCTCTGCCCATCGGCGCTGCTCTGTGGCGGCCCTGAGCTGTATTCAGTTGAAGGCTCACCACAAATTTCCCCACACCATGGGACCAATAATATATACATAATTTGTATACAAATACGAAATTCTTGAATGCGATATTAAGTTTTTCGGCTAATGATGGAAGTTGAACGTTTTACCCTTGAATAATTTCCTTGGTCTTTCCTGGTCTCCCCTAATTTTTTTTCCCTGCAGTAATTTTTCAGAATGATTACCAAAATTCCTTGATGTATCAATGCACATTGAAATCTCTCAGAGTTCCGTAGACCGAAACATTGCTTTCTCATAATTTAGGATTTTTAAGATTGCCACTAAAGTCTAGACTGAAAACTTTGTTTTGAGTCGAATTTTGTGGCATTGAGACTAGGGTAGATTTGTGTGGATTTAAAAATCTCCTGAATCATTGCAGATTGAAATCTCTGCACCGCAGGGGGTAGGATCACCTCCAGCCGTCTCAAATCACACGAAGCATGGCAACCGATTTACTACAATTGCCGAAACTAAATCGACGTTTTATGTGAAAGGGAACTACACAATCACAATCAAAGAAAAAGGAAAGATTGTGAAGAATCTCACCATTGAAGTTCATGAAACAGAACCCAAACAAGAATCCAAAGGTAGGTGTAGCTGGGATTAGATTTCACCTTGGTGACTAATGGGACATTCTAATCCTGTGTGAACCAGTTGGAGTCAAGGGTGGGGGGGGGATCTTTATAACCTATGTAAATGATATCTTTTGTGCGGCACATTAGGCCCGGTGATGGAGTGCCATAAGCCTAGAAACTAACCCAATTTGTAACTGAGGAAACCCTCCCTTCGGAAAGGTCAGAAAGGCATAATTATCTGAGAAAAGGGCTGTAGAGTGTGATGCTTTAGTCATACACATACAGAATCACAATAGATCATATACTGAACCAGAATATATCAATGCTTAACACAAGTTATCCTAAAGTGGTTCAGTAATTTTAATGACATAGAATCTAGCTGAAAGCAAGCCAAGTAACTAGTTTTGAGTGACTGAGCTCCTGTTATATGGATGATTTCATATTTGTACACATAAGTGGTAGAAAATACATCATTTTTCGTGCAATTTTCATTGGTTGAGAGAAGGTATGACACTACTCTCTCCTGAAAGGTGACATAGTGTTTTACATGAGTGACAAATACTGACCATGGCATTCTAATCCATTGATCTGCTCAATGAAACTAACTCTATTTCGTTCTACTCACAGATATGTGACACTAATTTGCCACAGTAAATTAGTGGGATATCCCTCCCGAAGTGTGCTGATTGGCCGAGATTTTAATGTATTCAGTGATGACGTCACCCATGGTGTCTGTTCGTCCGCCATTTCAATTTCTCGGCCATCGTGCTGTAGACCTCTCCAAAATAAGACTTTTATGCATTTCAATGCCTGTCTGTAACTTTTCCCATGCTTTTCAACATGGGAAAGCCAAATATGTCAACCATTTTGGTCTGAGATGATGGGAAGCATTGCCGCATGAACCTTGAAGTTTTATCATATTTTATGTTAGAAATTTGTCCAAATCGCCAACTTTTTAGGCACATTTTTGACCATATCTTTTTACCTAATGAAGATAGAGCCACACAAATGGTACCAAATGGAAGCTACTAAAGTGGGCTGTATGATATAGTAACATTCATATTCACTTAACATGATTTTGAGGTTATAAAAAGCCAAAATATGCTAAAATCTTGAAAAAAAAAGTCTCGCAACTTGGCATGCTTTGGCCATAGATATACATAGAATTTCACAAACTCAGCTAACACCGGGTTTTATGTAAGTCTGGTCATTAGTATATTTCCTACTGCATATTACTGGCATTCTGTCACTGAAATTGGGTATTTCTAGACCAGGGCTAATGCATTCACTGGTCTACACTCTGTTGGTGAATTCTGGCCGATGGTAATGTTGCTGAACCAAATCTGTTAAACATATTAAACAGAATTGATGTCTCATGTTTAGTTGAAGGACTTTCACATTATACAGCATGATCAGAAAGACTACAGTTGTGAAATAAGGGATTAATTAGGATCATAAGGATATCATAACAACATACATCTTACATTTGATGATACACATTTATGCAAACTTACACCTTTTTCCATTGCTAAGAGCTTGACAGCACTAAGAGCACATAAGGTATTGACCAGCAGCAAAATTAAATTGTGCATATTAATATTGAGTTTAAAAACTGTTTTGCTGTCTGTCACAAGTAGCATTACCCATCCATATGTAATGAACTGACAGAAGAATAGGAACTCTTATCAAAATAATAGATCAGAGCAATTTGATACACAATACCATTACATAGGAAGAAGTGAAAGGTTGTTCCAACATGTTCATTGCATTGAATGCCCATGAATGATAAATGTATTAATAGGCCTAAATAAAATCAAATAATTCAAGTAGATAAAACTGTCCTACGAAAAACTTGGGCTGGTTGCAAACCTGGTAAAGTGGCAAACCTCACTGAGTTACCCACCAGTTGGTTATGTTCCTTGTAGTACGAAGCCAGAAGGAGATCACAGTATGTATAACAATCATTGGCAATAGAAACCTTCATTCAAGAAATATGAGTAAATTCATGGCTAATAAATGGAAATGAGTGCTCCTAGCAGCTCATGAAAACAACGAACTTGATGTAGTCCTTTTACTCCTTTGTGTTTATAAGCCTCACTTTTCTGAAATGTGCATTCTCCTTTTCCAGTCAGTTGTACCATCCACTGCTTGGGCAGACCAAAAAACCAAGTCAAATAGGTGATGCCTCCTGTGTGTTCACACTATACACCAATATTGATGCACCATTACAAGAGAGCCAGTTATCCTCAGTGAAAGGCTTCTTCCAAACTTGAATTTGTTGCATCTTAGTTGCGAAACACTTACAGTTTGCAAATTTGTTATGCAAAATTTTTTGATGTGACTCATGGTAGCCGATGATGTGTCCTCATCATTCATTTAACATGGGAGCCATGGAAGTCTCTTGATTAATCATGATCAAGAAGACTAGAAGAGGCAATTGTATTCAAATGTCATGGTATTAGCCAGAACCCGACAATAAGGTGTCTGACTGACTCAGACGTTCTACTCATCTTATGAACTTATCATTTTCACAAAATAAACAATCTGATTGTTTGTTTGCTGTCCACAACAAGCAGTATCAGTCTCCTTAGATCAAATTAACATTGAAAGTAGTGGGTATGATCATGATAAATCATCAATATGATGACTCACAAAGTGCCATTTTCACAACGCAACAGTTCACTCTTTTTGCATAACAAATTACTGACTGCATTGGCTCTAACATCCATGTGTGCTTTTCTAAAGAATGCTGTCAACATTCTGAGACAGATAGCAACCCAACTAACTGAAAACTAATGCACATTTACTTTTGGGTTGCCAATCTATATTATTTTGTGTCCTTGGAAAAATTCATTTTTACGCTAAATGTGTATCTATCTAAGAATGTCTGCATGACATATTTATGATCTTAATTAATTCTTTATTTCACAACTGTAGTCATAAATGAGATCCTGACAATTCTGCATCTTGTAAATTTCTGTAAACCAAAAAATAAAATATTAAGTCTGTTCAACAGATTTGGTTCAGCAACATTGTCATACACCCATTTTCACTGACAGCATGTAGGCAGTGTAAGGCTTAGACCTGGTCTAACAATACCCAATTTCTGTGACAGAATGGCAACACTATGCAGTAGAAAATGTTCTTTAGACCAGGTTTAATATAAAAACTGGTTCTAGCTCACTTGGTGGTATTTTATACCTATTTATAGCCTAAGCATGCTTAATAACAAACTTTTTTTTCATGATTTTAGCATATTTTGGCTTTTCAAAGCCTAAACTGTCATATAAAAGAATAAAAATGTTACTTTATCAAATAGCCCACTTCAGCAGCTTCCATTTGGTACCTTTTCTGTGGTTCTATCTTAATTGGGTAAAAAGATATGGTCAAAAATGTGACTTAAAAGGGGGCGATTTTGACAAATTTCGAACATAAAATATGATAAAACTTCAGGGCTCATGCGGCAATGCTTCCCATCATCTCAGACAAAAATGGTTGTCATATTTGGCTTTCCCGTGTCCAAAAGAATGGGAAAAGGTACAGACAGGCATTGAAATCCGAAAAAGTCTAATTCTGGAGAGGTCTAATCGTGCTGGTCAGACGTGTTTGCTGTTTGCTCTTCAAACAGCCTATTTCTTGCTGAGATAATGTTTTATTTACTTTCAAATCACTTCTGGATTATATCTATTTTACCTTGCTCTGGCTTGGCTTGGTTCATATGGATGATTTTATCAATTTTCGGGCCAATTTAAGCGAAATCCCCGATTATCGCCCATCGCCATGTGCTTTTAAATGGCCCTGACGATCTTTTTCTCTGCTTTCATGGTCTCTCACAGGCTGTGGAAATGTACTTCAGGTATGGTTGCTGCTAGTTTCCATCAGTTATACTGTTTTGGGTGCGTTTGCACTTTGTTTTTGGCATTTTTTGACTTTGCCCTTCAAAATTACCTGTAGTGGTAGTAGTTGTAGTAATGGTTCTCCCTCAGTTCACGTAGAGGGAGTGATGGGCCACTGTCCTTGACTTCCAATTTTCAGTATGATAGTCATGGTGTATGTTCCCTAAAATTTATTCATTCAGATAATTACAACCATAATTCGTTTTCTGGATTGATAATACCCCTTTCATTTAGTGGTTTTGTTTTGCTCACAAATTCACCCCACTTAGTCAAGTTCACAGGCATTACAAATCATTTTGAGAAAAAAGCTTGTCACTGCACTTATTGAATTTATATACAAGGTTGGCAACTCCCGGTTTGAGAATTCATGCTCTTGCTTGAGACAGCATTACAGCAGGAATTCTCAACTTTCTCAGGAAACTTGAGGGAGTTGCCAACCTTGTATGTATTGTATACAGGATAGGGCCCTGCATGGGATGGGACGGGAGTCACGGGACTATGGGTCCCGCCTCCCATGGGACCCACGGGAGTCCGTAACTGTTTTGGAACCGGGAGCGGGAAGGGAGCGGGATCAGAGATGACGGGATAGGACGGGAGTGGGATCCTTTTTCATCTTTGAAACAACAGACGACTGTCTGAAGAAAATCAGAGAACTGTTTGAGAATAGACTTGAGATTGAAAATGCAAAAACTCTTCCAATCGTAAGATGCTACCGGCTGGGGGCTCCACCTAGTACCAATGCTGGCTCTGGTGCACCTAACCGTCCGAGGACTGTCTTCTGCAAATTCCACTGGTATGGTGACAGACAGGCTGTGTGGAAGGCAAAGGCCAAACTGAAGAACACACAATATGTGATACAAGAAGACTTTCCGAAGGAAATCGTGGAAAGAAGGAAGATTCTTTTGCCTATAATGTTCGCTGCTAAACGTCTTAAGCACAATGCGTACGTCGTGGTGGATAAGTTACATATTGACTTTAAAGAAAATGGAAAGACTGTGCACAATGTGTATGATGTCAAGACACTCGACAAACTGCCTCCATCTCTTGATCCGGTGAATGTTTGCACATATAAGAAGGGTGATACGCTTGCATTCTTTGGATCTCATTCTCCACTCTCTAATTTCCACCCTGCTCCCTTTGTGAGTGAGGGTCAGAACTACCGACATGTTGAGGAATACCTCTTCATAAAAAAGGCCGAATTTGCAGGAGATGACGTGTCAAAACAGAAGATTTTTGCTGCAGAGACACCTGCTCAGTGCAAAGGCATTGGGCGGCACATCAAAGTTGACAATAAATCATGGAACAAACGAGAGGTTGATGTGATGAAGGCCGCACTATATGAGAAGTTCCATCAGAACCAACAACTTAAAGACTACCTGATGAACACAGGGGATCTGACATTAGCAGAGGCCAGTCCCTCGGATCGGTTTTGGGGCATCGGAGTTGGTTTGGGAAAGGTGGCCTCCAGCAAGGATCTCAACTTCAGTGGAAAGAATAAGCTTGGAGAGCTCCTGATGAACCTCAGGAAACAATTCAAATAATAAACAAAATTTTTTAAATTCTAAATGAAATGCTCAGTTATCGTGTGATATTGCCCTATGCACATAATGTCTCAAACTTATATTATGCTTCTTCCCTACATTTATGTACACATGTATATAGTTTTACTTACTTTTTCTTTTGATATATTGTTGTTCAAATGCACGCTACTTACGAAAATGTCACACAAATTCTATTGGTCTTATGGTATAATCCTTATCTATTATAGTCCCAGGACATGCTCATGCTGCCTTTCAACAAACTGCAACTTTCAACTTGTATTGCTCTCGACTATGAAATTTAATTTACGTATTCAGTACATGAGTGCAATGCTGTCTGACACTGTAATACCTCTCCCATTCCATGATGTTAAGGCCAGTCTTATGTCTTCCACGCTTGGCCAAGATGCCTGTAAACTGTTATTCTTGTCATAACAGGGTGCTTAGCCACTCTAGACAATTGAAGTGTACTACATGTAAAAGATGTGTTCACCTCAAATGCTTACCTGGTATTGGAGAAAACGATTCTTTGTATTTAGATAGGGAATCTAACAGATGGCTATGTACCTTATGTACTCAGTCAGTGTTCCCTTTTAATCATTTTACTGAGGATAGTGACTTTTTGAATGCTCTATCTGGGTCATGGAGTAATCTGAACAATTTCAATTTTTCAAATATTGCACATTACAATTTCAACCCATTGGAATTAAATGAAGATGGTTCAAACATACATGGGCCCCTTTATGAAACAGATCCTGACTTGCAATTTTACAATGACAGTACTTTTATTGATAATATAAATCATTGTGATTATTACCTGGAGGATTCATTTCTGAAGAAATGCAATCAACTGAAGATTACTGATGAATTTTACTCTGTCCTACATCTCAATATACGAAGTGTGCCAAAAAACTTAAGTAAACTTGAAAAGTTCATTGAGAATCTTAATTTTAATTTTACTGCCATTGGCATTCCTGAGACGTGGTTGAATAGTGACAATGCAGATTGTTATGGCCTCCCTGGTTACAGTCACTACTATCTTTGCAGAGAGAATAAGAGAGGGGGAGGAGTGTCCTTGTTTATTAATGGTAATTTCTCGGTTAAATCTAGAGATGACTTGAGAATGATGAATACTAATACTGAGGCACTTTTTGTGGAAATTTCAAAAGATGACTCTGGCCTTCAGAAAGACTTAGTACTTGGCATTGTTTACAGGCCTCCGAACCAAGATTTGAATGTTTTCAATGGCAATATGACAAACATTCTTTCAAAATTAAAAGCAGAAAGAAAATTCATTCAAATAATGAGTGATTTCAATGTCAATATTCTCAATGTTAATGAACATGTTCCAAGTTCTGAATTCCTAGATGTAATATACTCCAATTCACTGATTCCATTAATCACAAAACCAACACGAACTAGCAACAATGCTTCAACATTAATTGACAATATCCTTTTCAATGATGTCACTAACTTAAGAACCTTCAATGGCTTGTTCTATACAGATATCTCTGACCATCTCCCAATATTTTCTATAAATTATGCAAACAAAAGAAATGATAAGGAAATGACTTTCAAAACTAGAGTGCTAAGTGACAGAAACATTGGCAACTTCACCCAGGGAGGTTGTAACTGGGATCCTATACTACAAAGCTTTGATGGGCGAGAAACATTTGACAAGTTTTATGATAAATTCAAAAATATTTACAATGATTCATTTCCCGTTAAAACAATTACAACTAAGTATAGCAATAGAAAGCCATGGTTAACTTTGGGATTGAAGAACTCTATCAAATTGAAGAATCGTCTCTATGTAGAACAATTGAAGAGACCAAATATAGATAGCATCACACAGTACAAGAAGTATAAAAATCACTTGAATAAACTGATTAAGGTTGCTGAAAGACAGCATTACAGTGATCTAATTGAACAGAATCGCCAAAATGCTAAAAAACTTTGGGGCATCATCAAACAAGTTATTAATAAGAAAAAAACTGCTGTAATTCCAAGTCAGTTCAGGTTTGGTGACAAGATCGAAAGTAATAAACTTATCACTGCAGATAAGTTAAAAAATTATTTTAGTAGTATTGGAGCATCTCTTGACCGAAATATACCCCAAACAAATATTAGCCCTTTATCTTATATTAATGAGAGCAATCCCAACTCTATATATTTAAAAGAGGTTGATTCTGGGGAAGTTGAGAAAATCATCAAACAGCTGAAAAATGCCAGTGCAGACTTTGATGGAATTCACTCAAGAGTTATAAAGACCAGTTACAAACAGTATTTGTCTCCTCTGACACATGTTCTTAATCTGTCTATTCAAAAGGGCTTCTTTCCAGACTCCATGAAACTTTCAAAAGTCGTGCCAATATATAAAGCAGGTGATCCGATGGCTATTAGCAATTATCGCCCTCTGTCAATTTTACCTTTGTTTTCTAAAATACTTGAACGTCTGATGTACAACAGAATGATATCTTTCATAAATGACAATCATCTTCTCTATAAATATCAGTTCGGGTTCCGAAAAGGTCACAGTACCAACATGGCACTTATAACACTCATTGATAAAATACTTTCTGCCATTGATAGAGGAGATTCTGTAATTGGAGTGTTTCTTGACTTTAAAAAGGCATTTGACACTGTGAATCATGACATATTGCTTAGAAAATTGTACAAGTATTGTATTAGAGGTGTAGCTTATGACTGGATCAATGACTATCTGTCCAATAGAAAACAATACGTTTCTTTTAACTTTACAGACTCTGGCAAAAAAACAATCAGTTGTGGTGTCCCTCAGGGTTCCATTCTTGGACCTCTGCTCTTCCTGTTATATATTGATGACATTGTAAATATATCTGACAAAATACTGCCAATTATCTTTGCAGATGACACAAATGTATTTATGACTGGAAAGTCAGTTCAAGAAATATCAGAACAAATGAATGTGGAACTTAGTAAGATAGTTACTTGGCTGAATACTAATAGACTCTCTCTCAATGTCACAAAAACCCACTTCATCTTATTTAAGTCTAAAAACTATAACAGGGGTGACCCACCTTTGATACATATAAATGGAGAAGAAATTGATTTTGTTAAAAAAACTAAATTCATTTGTGTCATTCTGGACTCTAACTTAAGATGGGATCATCATATAAATTATATGAAAACAAAGATAGCCAAAGGAATGGGCATTATCTGTAAAGCTAGAAAGTTACTCAGCATGAATACATTAACTACACTTTACTACAGTATAGTGTATCCTTATCTGACATACATGTATTGTATAGAGGTTTGGGGAAATACTAGTCAAGTCTACTTATCATCTTTGTTCAAGCTACAGAAAAAAGTTCTGCGAATAATTTCATCTGCTGGGTACTATTCAGAAACAGACCCGTTATTTAAGAAATTGAAGATACTGAAACTATCACAAATCTATATCAATTCAGTGGCAGTGCTGATGTTTAAATTTTCAAAAGGGATGCTGCCAGGAATGCTTAATAGCTTATTCACAAAGAACTGTGATGTAGTAACCCGTAGTACACGTAATTCAAATAAGTTAATGATACCTCTTTGCAGAACTGAAATTTACAAGAAATCGCTGAAATATCAAGGTTCCATAATTTGGAATAAGTATGAAAGTGTCATTGATCACTACTGTAGTTTACATGCTTTTAAAAAGCGATTGAAAAATTATATACTGCTGGAATAGCTACGTAATATAAGGGAAAATATCATCAATAAATACATTAAATAACAATGGACCAAGACATGAGCCCTGGGGGATACCCTTTGTAGTTCCTGCCCAAGAACTCAGAATATTATTTAGCTTCACTCTTTGCTGTCTGCCATTCAAATAGCTACTCATGAATTTACAAGCATTCTCAGAAAAACCGTATGCTTTAAGTTTTGTCACAAGGAGTTCATGTGGTATTGAGTCAAATGCCCTGGATAGGTCCATAAACAATGTTGCAACATGATTGTTTCTATCCAGGGCCTTTTTCCATGTATCAACAGCATATGTTAAAACCTGACTGCACCCATGTCCTTTCCTATATGCACCAAGCAGATCATTGAAGTACATTTGCATATACTTGTCTATTTGTTCAGCTATTTTACATTTTCAAAAACCTTTGAGAATACACTTACTATATTAATTGGCCTGTAATTGTCTTTTGTCATTGAACATTTCTTTTTGAAAATTGGGCAAACTTCTGCTTTTTTCCTGTCATGTGGGAAAGTGCATGAGGTGAATGAGCTGTTGATAATGAAGGCAATTGGTTTTGACAGTTCAACATAACACAATTTCACAGTTTTTGGAGGAATACCATCAAAACCTGTTGATTTGTTACACTTAATATTCTTCAGCTTGCTCCTAACATAGTCATCAGAAACACAAACAAAGTCAAACTGTGAATCATTATTGTTGTCTCTTACAGACCTCTGAATTGTGGAGACACTGCTGTGAGAGTCATTTTGATCTGATCCTTGATCAATACCAATGTCATCAGCCATTGTCACAAAATAATCATTCAAGACATTACAGACTTTTACAGGCTCACAAATTATATTTTCTCCTTCTTTCAAAATTATGTTTCCAGACCCCTGATTGAATTTGTTAGAAAAGAATGGCTTTACACAGTTCCAGAAGTCTTTAGGAGATACATTAGGTTTTTTACATTTGCTTGTGAAATAATCTTTGATAGCACATCGCCTCAAATTGGTAACTTTGTTTCTTTGCTTTCTATAAGCCTCCCAGTTGTGGTTACATTTTCTTTTGTAGAAAATGTTCTTTAATCGGTTTCTTAAATATATTTCTTTCCTTAAGTTTGAGGTCATGTATGGTACTTTGCTAGATTTTACCACTTTACTTTTCATCGGTGCATGGTCATTCAAAACTTCACTGTACATATGAGTGAAAGCCCAATATTGATCGTCAGTGTCATCAAAAATTTCACAAACTGAAAGGGGTATCATATCTATTGCCTTTTGGAACTTTACTTCATCAAAGTCTTTGTAGGACCTGTAATTCAGTCTGAATGGCTTTGGCCTTGAGAATGAAGTTCTGGTGACACAACCCACCATATTATGGAAATCACTCATCCCACAAGCAACATTAAATGGCCTGTAAAATTTTTGTTTGTTTGAAACTATGATCGGATCAAGCAAAGTACCACTCATGCAAACATGCACATTTACTTCTTTGAATTCGTAACATTGCATTCTTGTGTGAGGTATATCATCTCTTATGAAAACCATGATGCCCCCTGACCTAGAGGTTCGATCTTTACGATAACTTTTAAAACCTTTACAGCAAAACAGGTTGGCAGAATAGGTGTCATCAAGTTTAGTCTCTGTAACACACAGTATATCAAGGATACCCTCAGAGAGAATTTCATGAAAATAGTCAAATTTGTGCTTAAGACTGTTTATGTTAACATGAGATAGTATGACATTATCATGATTATCCTTTCGGATCTTTCTAAGTGAGTCTGTCAAGGGATCTGTAACATCAACTGTAACATCAACTATTGCATTATGACAGACTTCAATGTCAGTTGCAACATTATCACAAGCTTCAGCAGCACATGAAACATTATCCAGTATGTCAACATCAGAGGCAAAAAGTCACACAAAATATCACAGTCTGAGACACATAAATCATGGTTACACAAATCATCAGATGAGTTAAAGCTGTGGACATGAAGATCATTCCTATCAGTGTTTGTTGTACAATCACTAGTCACATTTTCAGGTGATGATGAGTCAACAACATTTAAGATCAAGTCACCATCAGTGTGAGGTGAGTTTAAAACAACAGAGTCATTTAAAGAAAGCAATACAGTGTCATTCAGCACTTCTTCAGTTGCTGTAGAATCGGCCGTCTCTTCTTGGCCAGTCACCTATTGTGTTTTACTGAAACTTTTCCAGCAAAACTTTTGCTTGTGTCCATAGCTGTTACACGAGTAACATCGGAGGGGCGATGGGTGTCGACACGTACTAATGTTATAGGATTTCTCTCCACAGTTAAAGCACTTTGGTTGTGGGTCACTTCTTCTTGGGTATCGTGTATATTCAGAGCGCTGTCGAAATTGGACCGGATGCATTTGGACAGTTTGGGAGGAGTCAGGAATGTTCTCTCGGAGTGTTTCAAGGAGACGACCCAACATGTTGAGCCCTTTGCCTGACTTAGAACATAACAGAATAGAACATAACAGAATAGAACATAACAGAATAGAATAGAACTAGACATGTACTAATCGCTAGGCGATGAGTGTTGCGCTGCCCTTACTTAGCAAATCAAACACAAATTTTAAGCCATTGTTAACATACATACAATAATAACAGAGTCGTAATATTATATGTAGTGATTCTATTGTGGCACAAGTGATGTTGTAAGTTAGACCCAGAAGCTAGACTGTTGAAAGGGGATATATGTGGAGTCATAAATAAAATGAGCAGTTCCCATTATAATTAAATTTTATTAAAATCTGTACCTTCTAATATGAGCTCCTCCTCCTGACAGCACAGCGGGAGAGATTGGCAGAGCAGGCAAACAAACAGCCAGGGGAATTTCCTGCCTGATGTTACTTTAATGTCTATCTTCTTCTTCAATAAAAATCAAAAAATGCACGTCTTTCCGCTACTGCAATATAACATCAAATGCACTTGTGTTGTTACATTAATTATTGTATTGATTAATGTACCGTATCTTTCAGGATTAAAATGTTCAAAGCTATCACTTCCTCGACGGGATGTCAGCAACCCCCACATCCAGTAGACTGCATGATTATCCTGACACAGCCCCCCCCCCCAACATCAACTGGCAATGTCTTGCGGGTCCCTATATTCACCCCATATTACGGTATATGCATTGTGAAATTAACTTATTGGTAATACACTGAATTAAAATGGACACAACTTGATCATTTGGAACTGCTGAATAGTGGAAAATTGCCACCCAAAAGGCTGGAAAACATTTCTCATTGAATTGAAAGAGAGTGCCCCCCTCAAATCTGACAGTTATATGCCAG
Source organism: Platynereis dumerilii (assembly GCA_026936325.1). Taxonomy (NCBI): domain Eukaryota; kingdom Metazoa; phylum Annelida; class Polychaeta; order Phyllodocida; family Nereididae; genus Platynereis; species Platynereis dumerilii. Next base: position 933,357 of record JAPTHN010000052.1, on the reverse strand, counting down.
GCATGCAGTCTATCTTGCAGCCATATCCACGCTGGGAGAGCGTGTGTGAAGACATTGGTGAGAGTACTGGAGGAGAAATTGTTCATAAATGACACAATAAGGACACTAAATGCAAAAATAAAGACTTTCGGACAACCTTTATGACATGAATGAACATACATGTGAAGAAGGGCATTGGAAGTGGTGGCTGTTGCCCAGTAGCTTTTACATAAAATTAGGTCTAGAATGTGACATTTCAGTGTGTGCAAAAAAACCTCCTTACGAAACCAAGACCTGCCCAAGGGGGGGGGGAACCCCTAAGGCAGCTAATAAAAAGATATGAGATTATATGAGAGGATAGGACTGTGTGTATGTGGTGTATTCCCTGGCTCTGCAGGAAAAAACATGAAATTTTCAGGGTCCGGCGATCTTTTAAACCGTCATAGCTACGACAAAATGTTCACAAGAGAAAAACTAGGGGAGAATTTGGCCTTTCCAAATCTGTTTACAGATTCTCTGTATCTTAATTAGGACTGGAGTTATCGCAGATTGAAATTATGGCACAATTCAGGAATATGATCTTTATAGAAATACCTGAAAAAATGTAGTTTTTAACTTAAAATCGCTGTATAACCAAAACGGTTCAATGAAAACATACATAATTTGCCAGGATTATGTAAACAGATGTTAGAAATAGGTCCAGACAGGTTGATAAAAAAAGGATGATTTTGTCCTTGTCAAAATATTGATATATTGTGAAAATTTGACAAAAAACATGAAATTTTCAGGGTCCATCAATCTTTTTAACCGTCGGAGCTACAACAAAATGTTCAGAAAAAAAGGAAAACTAGAGGAGAATTTTTCCTTTCCAAATCGGTTTTCAGATTCTCTGTATCTTAATTAGGACCGGAGCTACTGCCGTTTGAAATGACGCTATCGTTGAGAAATGTGAAAAAAAATCATACATTTTTCGCTCGTTTTTCGACCTTTTGACCTTTACAGTGCAACGTAGGTCAATCCGAGGACCTTGAAAATTTACAAGAAGCCTCTAGAGTATTGTAGCAAGTATGTCTACCATTTTTGTAACAATATCTTGATTCCTTCTCTGTTAAAAAATATGAAATGTCAAAAATGTAAAAATTTTTGTCATGTTTGACCTTGAGTTTGACCTTGAAAAACATGTTGTAGGTCAAAATAAATATGATTTTCATAATGGCATTGCGTGAAAAAGGGGGGGTCAGCCATGCATTGTAACCCCGTACAATCAATATTTCCTTTTCAAGAACGGGGAAATGTGTCATTTTTTAACATTTGTCGGTTAGCAATATTTGAAAAATTTTCATAAATCCGGGGACGGAGGTAGTTAAAATATGATTAGATATTATGAATAAAGAGGCCAATGTTCCTCTGTCACCTGTGAATCACGCTGATATCTTAAAAATAACATGGTAAAAAAAATTGCTGAAAATGGCACCTTTTCAAACTTTTTCGGGTCAAATGACCTTGAAAAATGAGGTCGAGGTCAAATTTAAAGGTCAGTTTGGGCTTATTAGGTGTATGTTTGGGGGGGTTTACTATGACATGTTATGAGTTAACATCAATATTTCAAGGTAAAATTCTCAAGGTCACTGGTTTTGGTGAAGCGGTATGACTTTAAAGTTCTGTAACTCAAGAACCGGAATTTGTACAATGTGACCTTGACCTACTTTCATGAAAGTAGGTCAAACTGTGAAGAAAGTGTCTGGGACCTTTCAATGTACAGGAAAATGAAAACCAGCAATAACCGGATGAGGTACATGCATTTCAAATATTGCAAAATCCAACTTTGAAAGGCTCTGTGACCTTGGAAAATAGGTCAAGGTCACTCATATTCAGAATTTGTAGTAAGTTCATTGTAGGCTATATATATGCATTTTTTGAAAACTCTCCGATGAGTTTGAATAAATAATAAATGATAAATACTACCGATTACAAGAAACTTCACCTATGTGTAGGTGAAGTTTAATAATAATACCGATTACAAGAAACTTCACCTATGTGTAAATGAAGTTTAATGAGATCGTAGGCTGAAGCAGATGATTGACAGGTCGCATGTGCTGTGATCCTTGGGAGCGGCCCGTGCCGGCCTGCTATTATTATCGTTTTCATAGCTGTGTGTTTTTCAACTTTGTGCTTTGCTTTATCCCAAAACTGTGATGTCACAGATTAAGTTGCATAACTTGGTATATCACAAACGCAGATTTAGAGAAACTGACTATATGCATTGACGCATGGATTGTGTATCTTTATCTTTAACAAATGCAGTGGTTGATGCTTCAATGAACTGTAACTGAATCAAACAGACTACTTATCCTCAAAGGAAAGTTAGGGGGTGACCATTTAATATTGAGGGGGAGGGGGAGGGTTGGAGTTTCTTAAATAAACAATTTCTTGCTCAGTTTTGGTGAAATAACAATAACAATTTTTTGTTCAGTTTTAATGAAATAAATAAATCATTTCTGGGCAGTCTTGAATTAAATCATTTCTGGTGGGGTATTTCTGAACGAGGTGTCGCTTGATTTTCGAATGAATATTTGGGGAGCCCTTGAAATGAATAATTACTGCCGTTATCGTGATATAAATAATTTTCCACCATGGAAAACTCCAAGTCCCCCATGTTCGCCCCTAATAATAAGTGACAACAGAATTTATTTGAAATTTTTATGTCAAGTGTCTGTGAAAAACCATAACTTCCTTTGTTACCCTGTACCCCAGCATACCTACACAAGAATGAGGACAGTGAGGATAGCAGTGGGATACCCCTGTACCGGTGGGATACCCGAGCATAGCCATATAAGAATGAGGACAGTGAGGAAACCGTTGGGATACCCCGTAACAGTGGGATACCCATAGAAGAATGAAGACAGTGAGGAAACCAGGGAAATACCCTTGTACAAGCGGGATACCCCAGCATCGCAACACAAGAATGAGGACAGTGAGGAAACCGTTGGGATGCCCCGTAACAGTGGGATACCCATAGAAGAATGAAGACAGTGAGGAAACCAGGGGGATACCCTTGTACAAGCGGGATACCCCAGCATAGCAACACAAGAATGAGGACAGTGAGGAAACTGTTGGGATACCCCGTACCAGTGGGATACCCATAGAAGAATAAAGAGAGTGAGGAAACCAGGGGGATACCCTTGTACCAGCGAGATACCCCAGCATAGCAACACAAGAATGAGGACAGTGAGGAAACCGTTGGGATACCCCATACTAGTGGGATACCCATAGAAGAATGAAGAGAGTGAGGAAACCAGGGGGATGCCCTTGTACCAGCGAGATACCCCAGCATAGCAACACAAGAATGAAGACAGTGAGGAAACTGTTGGGATACCCCGTACCAGTGGGATACCCATAGAAGAATAAAGAGAGTGAGGAAACCAGGGGGATACCCTTGTACCAGCGGGATACCCCAGCATAGCAACACAAGAATGAGGACAGTGAGGAAACCGTTGGGATACCCCATACTAGTGGGATACCCATAGAAGAATGAAGACAGTGAGGAAACCAGGGGGATACCCTTGTACCAGCGAGATACCCCAGCATAGCAACACAAGAATGAGGACAGTGAGGAAACTGTTGGGATACCCCGTACCAGTGGGATACCCATAGAAGAATGAAGACAGTGAGGAAACCAGGGGGATACCCTTTTACCAGCGGGATACCCCAGCATAGCAACACAAGAATGAGGACAGTGAGGAAACTGTTGGGATACCCCATACTAGTGGGATACCCATAGAAGAATGAAGAGAGTGAGGAAACCAGGGGGACACCCTTGTACCAGCGAGATACCCCAGCATAGCAACACAAGAATGATGACAGTGAGGAAACTGTTGGGATACCCCGTACCAGTGGGATACCCATAGAAGAATAAAGAGAGTGAGGAAACCAGGGGGATACCCTTGTACCAGCGGGATACCCCAGCATAGCAACACAAGAATGAGGACAGTGAGGAAACCGTTGGGATACCCCGTAACAGTGGGATACCCATAGAAGAATGAAGACAGTGAGGAAACCAGGGAAATACCCTTGTACAAGCGGGCTACCCCAGCATAGCAACACAAGAATGAGGACAGTGAGGAAACAGTTGGGATACCCCGTACCAGTGGGATACCCATAGAAGAGTGAAGACAGTGAGGAAACCAGGGGGATACCCTTGTACCAGCGGGATACCCCAGCCTAGCAACACAAGAATGAGGACAGTGAGGATACTGGTGGGATGCTCTCGTACCAGCGGGACACCTATTGAAGAATGAGGACAGTGAGAAAAACATAACCTGCACAAGGCGCTTTGGAGCTGCCCTCCTGGGCTGCAGTTTGAGAAATTTGGCACTCTGGTTTGTTAATGCACTTTACGGCTTTTTTTGACAGCACTGAAATGCCCTCAAATGATGCTCAATTAAAGGCATTTGTTTAGTTTTACTCCAAATTTTCGGCACCAGTAGTCTAAGTAACTATGTCAAGGGGAAAACAATTTTTTTAGCCTAAAATCAGATAAAAACACTAAAATAGATGATGGATAAAGTTTTACAGTAGAAATGCAAATAAGGTGTCAAATGACAAATTACGGCAGTGAAGTAGCACTATATGTGCTGGAGGCGCTTTTTTGAATTTTGATCTGTCTACTTTGTGTTTGTCTATCTAAGATGCCAATAATGGCTCAGTTTCAACTAGAACCCAGTGGAACAGGCATTAAAATCAAAAATTCAAAAATGCGCCTTTACTATCTTGTAGCACTGCTTCTCTGCTTTCATTTGACACCTCATTTGCATTTCTACCATTAAAACTCATCCCTCGGCCTTTTTTGAAGTTTTTTTTTCACATTTAAGCTAAAAAATAGCATTTTTCACCATAAATAAATGCAGTGACCCCCTGAAATTTTTTTTCCATAACCTATTATATTAGATGACTGATGCCGAAAATTTGAGTGAAATATGTGAAACTGACTTTAATTCAGCAGCATTTAAAGAAATGGCAGTGTAGCCCTTAAAAAACTCGGAAGTGCATTAACCAACCTGAGTGCTCAGTAAATTGTAAACTAGAATTGTGTGCATGAGATGCCAAAACAGAGCTGTGCTATCAGTAAATGACACCACTTTAAGTGGCGCACCCCAGGAGGTGGGGCACCCCTAAGGGAAGGGGGGGTAGCCCAAGGGGGCTCTGCGGGGATACCCCAAGTGGGCAGAATGGATATGCCTTGGGGTATTCCCATGGATGGCCACTCTCTTTGGGCATCTTCGGAGTAGCCCCACCCTTGGGGTGTCCCCTGGGTTGCCCCCATCCTTGGGGTATCCCCTGGGATGCCCCCCACCTTTTGGGTATCCCACAGTGGTGCCCCTAAGCTTAGGGTATGCCTGGGGTGCCTTCAACCTTGGGGTATCCCCTAGGTTGCCCCAACTCTTTTGGTATCCCCCACTTCTTTTTGGTATCCCACTGGGTCTTCTCACTTCCTCTTTGTCAAAAGGGTATCCCACTGTGTCTCCTCCCTTCCTCCATGTTGAAGTGGTATCCCACAAGGTCTCCTCACATCCTCTTTGTCAAGAGGGTATCTATCCACTGGTTTCCTCACTGTCTTCATTCTTCTATGGGTATCCCACTGGTACGGGGAGATCCTGTTAGGTGTCCTCTTGGTCCCCTTTTTTGCATAGGTATACTGGGGTAACCCACTGGTACGGGGTATCCCAACTGGTTGCCTCACTGTCCTTATTCTTGTGGCTATGCCAGGGTATCCCACTGGTACTGGGGTATCTACTTCTATGCAGACTTTGAATTATTCTTGATGAGAATTTAAAATGGAAAGTTCACATTGAAACATTAAGTAAAAAAATATCAAAAACTGTCGGGTAGGGTGCTCCTTCTGCCCCCCAAAATTAAAATTTTTTCTGGATCCAACCTTACTTTTCTTTGGTGGTGAGGTTATCAATGCAGACCATTTTTCTGAAATTTCATGAAATTTGAAGAATTCCTAGGTGTAGCACATTGCAATTGAAATTTTGTCATTTTTTGTAATTTCGAGAGAAAAGAAAACAAATAGCCAGTCGAGAGATAACATGGTTTGCATGATAAATCACATTTAAACATACATAATGAAGTACAGACACCATTTGGGAAAGATAGAGGTCAGCTAAGTACTAGGTACCAGCCGCCAGGGTCATCAATATGATAGGTATACAACATTAAGTTTTTCGCTTCAGGGAAGTTCATTTTGAAATCGATCTTCCTTTATTGAATGATCTTAATAATCTGCTTCCAATTTTACCCTCTTTCTGCACAGTCATTTGTGACCCTAAAGGCACTGGAGATCTTTTTCCCTGATATGCATGCTGCATCTGTCATTTTATTGTCATTCTGAAGGTTCGGATGTGTACATCAATCTGCAAAAGGGATGGTTCAATCTTCATTAAAGAAACAATGTGCATGCCATAAGTCTGCAACCACTAACCTACAGTTCCATATTTTCCCTCAATTCAGGAAATGAATTTAAGGCTTTCCAAAAGCAGTACCTTATCTGCGTTCATGTTGGACATTTTATGGTTGTTTTAATATTTCTTGCACTGTGTGTTTTTTCTCATCGGTACGCAAGTTATCATCAAACAGTGTTAAAGTGATCATGTCAGGAACAAGATAACAGAGACAATGTTTAAGTACTTTCAGCTCAGCTTCCCAAATTGTGGAGTAAGTTGTTAATAACTTAATGATATTATTGCACACTACGAGGTCATTGCTTGGGTTGAATTCAACAGAGGTGCATACAGAAATACCTCGAATTTGACAAATCATTTAATGTTTTGCATGCTGCAAGCACAGCCAAAAGCCTGCAGTCTTGTCTTAATTGTCACTATTTATTTATAATTGTCAAATAACGACATAACTTTATTCAGGCAACACTTGCCAACAGCTAACCAGAGTGCATAAGAAGCTTTGCCATCCAACGGGCTATGTGAGTAGCACCCTCCTTTTCAAGTCATTGCTAGTTGCAATTGGAGAGCAAAAATACAGCAAGACAAGAATAAGTATCAATACATCATCAGAATTAGGGTGTTTTCTGAAAATTTACAAAAGGTCTGCCACAATCTCTTTCAGCTCACTGAGAAAAGGCTGAAAGCCACTATCAGTCATTGACCATGAATTTAAACCACTGAATGACATTTTTTTGGGGTACATTTTCGCCTAATTTTGATATGTAATGGTGTACATATATATTCATGGTCCTGTGCCCTACCACTGTGGCAGGAGTCTTGCCTCTCTTGGTGTTTTATTTCAGTAACGCTTTAAATTCCTCATAGCATTATATATTTCCAAAGTCATCTTATTTGGGGCTGACAGGAAATATGTGCTCTCTCACAGAAAGGTAAAACAAGTTCAGAGTTTTTTTTTTCCAAATATCTTCCCTATGAGCTATGAAGCTCAACAAGACCTGCTTCCTTTTGGAATAATTGTAGACACAGTTTCTTGTAAAACAGATACCTTAATCCTAGTGTCTTGATGTGGCTAAGAATGCTGCGCGAAAGGAATATTCCAAGGATCTGCTGAATTTGATGATTGACATCTTTGTATAGGCCTTTAAAACTTGTCCTTCACACTTTTACCATGTGAGGTACTATGCAGCTGGTCACATTACAAAACTTTAATTTAGTGACTACTAGTGTCACAAGAAAATGATTTAATGTGTACATTCAACACTTGAGTCTTGAAACTCTTGGCAACTTCCTATTTTTCAACTCATTTAAATGATCGAAATTCTAGTTTTCATCAAGATACTGCCTTATTTTGATAAATGCATTCAAAGAAGTGAAAAAGTCTGATTTCTAACAAAGGTTACCATGTAATCAGGGGAAAAATAATTTTATTTGTTGTATAATATGCTATACATACTAAACCAGCCTTGTTATCAACAATTAATGATAACGTTATGTCATTATGAGACAATGCAATCAGTGTTGCCACCTACAGTGCCTTCCTGAACCTAAGCTGAGCCTTTAATCTGATGGTAAATTTAGAAATGAGTTAGATGTGGATGGAAAATGCTGTTTTGACACAGAAATCTTCGTAAACAATATTGAAGTTTATTGACAAAAATATGATAGATAACCTAGTAATTCACAAGAGATCGCACAATTTTAAGGAAATTTGACAAATTTCAATCCAGATGTGCTACACCTAGGCATCAATAAAATTTCTTGAAATTTGACATGATTACTTCTATTGACTAACCTCACCCACAAAAAAAAGTATGCAGGGTTTGAGCTAGTTGGGGCAAAAGAAGCACCCTACTGTAGGGATTATAAATAAGATGAAGCACTCTTTACCGACAGAGATTTTGTTAAACATCTATAACTCATTAGTTGTGTCATACTTAAATTATGGAATTATCTTGTGGGGATGGAAGCTTAACAATCTATTCAAGCTTCAAAAAAAGGCTATACGTTCAATTGCAAGGACTAACTATAATGCACATACAAGTCTACTTTTCAAAAAACTTAATATTCTGAAGCTACAAGATATGCGTACGCTGCATGACCTCAAGTTTTGCTATAAGTTTGTGAGCAAACAATTACGTCAGTACTTCTATGAACTTCAAGAGGATACTACTCATACTCATTTCGCACGAAAGAGAGAGATGCTTCGTCTTCCTGCTGTGAGACACGATTTTGCAAAGCGGGCAATACGGTATCATTTTCCTTTTGTATTTAACAACATGGATCCAAATTTTAAGGCTAAAATCGGTACCCACAGTTTCTTTGGGTACATATCAAGAATAAAATTATTGAATCCTATGAGACTGTTTGCATAATTGAAAATTGTTACATATGTGGTCGTTAGTGTCCCCTGGTGTCCTGCTTCATTGTCTTCAGACGAAATCTGCTAAATTTCAAATTCAAAATTATTATTATTTTTTTAATCTACCGGACAGAGGACACACAAGGAGTTTAAATAATAATGGCTGCAGCGCCTTTATTTAGGCAAAACACACAGGGACACACAATCATACACACAACAATCATACCACACACAAAGGGACAAAACACACAGATAGAAAAACTACTGCTCCCAGACCAGCCAGATGCCAGCCTGGGGCAGATCTAGCACAATACAAAAGTTAGGTAAGGATGAAACTGTACACAAGATTAATATAACGAGTAGATACAAGCAACATGGATAAATATGTGAGCAAGACAATGAGTATGTACAGACATCATGAAAAAATTCTTTTTTTTAAAAGTAGAACACGAGACATTTTTGACTAAATAAACATAAAAAGAAATTGGAGAACATGGGGCTGGAGACCCAGGCGGGACAACGACGGCGAAATTACCCTTATTTTGAAAAAAGGTTTAAAATTGATAAATTTTTTAACGAGATGGAAATTTTGAGTAATAAATAATTTTTGGGCAGGCTAAAATCTCTGAATAGGAAAGTGGAAAGAAAATAAGAGGGAGAGGAGGGTGGGAGCTCAAGAGTGGAACGCGACAATGAAATAGATAGAGAGGCGTTTATATACCCACCCAGAGGAATTCACAGCTTCTCCAAGCTGTGAGGAAATCCAGGATATCCAGAAACAGCGGGAAGAAAAGGTGAGACAGACATAACCAAGAAATACGACAAAATGACAATCCAGACAGAAAATAAAAAACCAGATAACAAAGGCGCACGGCGACCGAGCCTCTGTCCCTCTGCCCGGCTTTAATATACCTTAGTATTGCACACTAAGCAACCATTGAATCTGCCTTTATTTAGGCAAAACACACAGGGACACACAATCATACACACAACAATCATACCACACACAAAAGGGACAAAACACACAGATAGGAAAACTACTGCTCCCAGACCATCCAAGGAACCAGTCCAAGAGCAGTAGTGATGTGAAAAGAAGTGAGAAGAAGTGAGAGTGAGTGAGAGTGCAGTGAAGAGAGGCCAGGCAGACATAGAACATGAAAAAAGTGAACAGTAAGAGCTTAAGCCGCTCAATCATTGAAAAGAGAGCAACAAGATGAGAAACAAAACGAGAACTAAGACGCCAGCTGTGAAGCAAACAAAGCATACGAATCCGCCTCTGGCCTCATATACAACATGTAGGCCTGGGACCGCCACCTGCCAAGTCTCTGAATGTCGTGGGCCGGAAGGCCGGCCTTGGCGGCCTGAGTGGCCGCCCCCGCACGAAGAGAATGAGAAGAGTAGGAGGCGGGTGGAACAGCCAGAGAGGAAACAATGGCTTTAATAGCCGAGTTGTAGAAACGATAGGAAAGAGGATGACCAGAATCCAGTAGGAAAAGTGGATGAGAAGGAGGAGCAGGAAAACGCTTGAGAAGAAAATAGAGGATACAAGGAGCACAGATGGAAGAGCCCGAGCACCCTATCGACACTGAGAACCCCTGGGGGCGGTTTTGGAAGAGGGGGCACGATAACGGAGGAGGGGGGGGGGTCCTGAGAGCGATCGAAGGTGACCGAGGACCTAAGAGGAAAGAGGCTAAAATCAGCATGGTCTCGGGAGAAGGAGAGGGAGTTAACCATGGATGAGAGTAGGGGGAAGGTAATGGGGGAGGGCTGAGAGGGGGGGTTGGGACCTGGTAAGGGCCCTAGCGGCCAAAAGGAGCCTGGGGGACCAAATGGTGGGCTCGGGGAAGCGCAAAGACAGCACCCAGGCCCTGAGCCCCGACAAATAAGCCCGAATAGTCCTAATGGAAAGGGACTGACCACTAAGAAAAGCGAGAAACCTTAAGAGATTGGGCTCTGATAAGGGGAGGGGAGGGAGGGAGTGAAAGCTAGCAAAGGAAAGATAGCGACGCACAGCCGTGACGTAGGCCGCCCGGCTTTTGGGGGCCCATGCATCCTGTACCAGGGACTCCACTCGGCCATCGAGATCTGAAAATAAAGGAAAAAATTGAAAAGGAAAGGGAAGAAAAAGGGGAAAAAGGCGAAGCTGGCCGAGGGGGGCGTCGATGACTATGCCAAGAAACTCTACCACCGGGCTGGGGACAGTGACCTTTGAAGGCTGGACACTGAACCCCGCCGCTCGACAAGTCGAGAGCATGATGCCCAGATTCTGTAGAAAGCTTCATAAGAATCGGCAAGAACAAGAAAATAGTCGACATAGCGTACGACTGAGTCAACGACACCCCCCAAGACATGAACTTAAAAAGAGCCCTGGCAAACAAATCAAAAAGAAAGGGGGCTGACCTAAGACCAAAGTTAAGAACCTTATAGAAGTAATACTTGGTACACCCAGCGGCATCAGGCCAGGACAGGCCCATCAAATGCCACTCATCCGGAGATATAAAAATGTGCTTATAAGCATCTCTAAGATCTAACTTTGCCATAAAGATAGGGCAAGGACTCAATCGCCGACAGAAATAGGCGGCGTCGTCGACCGACGAAAAGGAGAAAGAATGCTCATCACGATCAACTAAGGAATTAACTGAACCCGAGGCAGGGTATGACAGGTCGTGAATGAGTCTAATTTTTGAAGAATCTTTCTTCACAAAGGCGCCGAGTGGAGAGACAATAAAGGAAGGGAAGGGGGGGTGGTCGAAAGGACCCAAGAGCCTACCCGCAGCCCTATCGGCATCAATGATATCGGAGACCTGAGACCGGCACTCTAGGCTCGAAGGCCAATTATGAGAGATCAACTGGGAAGAGGCCGGAGGCCGACCGACCGAAACCCCCTGAGTAAGAAGATGGAAGAGCCGAGAGGCCTCATCAGGGGGATAGACACAAGGGAGGGAATTACCCAGAAGTCCACGTCAAGAGCTGGAAGAAACGGGGGGTTTCTTGGAGGCAGCAACTGCACGACAGGAGGGGGTGCTGCAGGAGATTTGGGGTTGGGACCCCCCACAGCCGGTGCGGATGTGTTGACGATGGCACCGTTCGGGCCCCAAAGAACACTTATTTGTCTGGAACCTAAAGCAGACCTCCCCCCCGACATCTTGAGACCTGCCCCCCCCCGACTGGGAACTGGATCCCGCCCCCCTAGAGGATCGGCTGCTCCGAAAGGGCTGGGGGCGGGGACATTCAGAAACGAAGTGATCAAGGGAATTACAGCGGCTACACCTCTGCCCCTGCTTGCCAGCACTAGCGTCAAAGATCATAATGAATAGTTCATGGTCAAGTGCCGAGAATTCGAGGGACCTAGCATGCCCTAGCCTCTGCCTATGGCGGAGGTCTTACGCCAGAACGTTGGCGACCTTGAATTTTTGTGAAATGTTAATAATGAAGGAACGATACCTAGCCTTCTGTACATATATATGCTATAACCATATTGCTTTACGAGCACCATTTCGTAGGCCGCCCAGGCCTCCAGCCATTTAAGCATAGAATTAATTGAGCGTTTGGATTTAAACGAACGAACTTGGACATTTCCACTAAGGTCAATAGTTGACCTGATTTCATCGCTAACATCGAACATTGAGTCATTCAGGAAATCACACAAGTTGACACACTCACCGCGTATAGCGTGTTCAGCTGTCCGTTGGCTGATATGCTCAAGTCCATGCTCTAACTGAATGTCTGGTGGAGATTGATCGTAGAAAGAGTGGCTTGTGTTCATAGGAGTCGGATTGCCCATTGACGAGGGCTGGTGATCATAACTGCCCTGGTATACGGGGGGGGCATGCTGGGCGAGCGCCTGGGGAGGGATGAAGCTCGCTTGAAGAGGATGGCTGTCGCCGAGGATATTGGGCGGCTGCCCCCATCCGAAGGTAGAGGGGCGAACCGGTGGGGCAGGCTGGGCGACAGGTCAGACCTGAGCCATGGCAGCCCCAGCATGATGACTGAAGAAAGGCTGGGGGGCCGGGTAAGGGCGATAAGGCTCAGGTATTCGGGGCCCAGTGGGCTGGTGCCAGCCCTGTGTAAGTCCGTATTGCGGGGGCTGAGGGGCACCAAAGGCGAGCGAGGGAGTAGTATAACTCGAGGGGGCGCTCGTGGGCCAAGGGGAGACTGTCGACAAACTCGAAGGGGGGGGTCGAAGTGGGGCCCGAGGGGGTGGCCGTCGCCGAACAGGCCACTGCCTGGCAAGTCGTGCCCTCCGAAAGAGTCAGCCCAGCGCATCTCCTCGCAACTGACTTCTGAGCGATGGGACATGAGGGGATGGCCGAAGGCTGTGACCAAACGAGTCGAGTCGCCCCCACTGGTAGTGTAGGGGGTGAAGCCACAGGCACCGGAGGAGAGGCCCGTAGACGAAACGAAGGAAACGCTCATCCTCATGGAGAACGACGACGAGTCTACCACTGAGGTTGTCGTGCTGGTCGACATGCTGGCTCGGGCGACAGGGCTGAATCGACCGGGGTGTTGGCCTCAGGGCGATTCGGCTCCGGCTGGAGACGAGGCGGAAGATTCCTTCGCCGGGGATGGAGTCCCGGGGCGATTGTCCTGGTTGAAGTCGAACGATTCGTCGAGCTCGTCGGCCTCGTTGACCTCCTCGTAACTGAAGGGCTTGCGAACTCGAAGCGAGATGGGTGGTGTGTAGGTGGCTAGTTCTCGTAGATAGAGTGTAGGGCACCGTTTGCCGGTCGGCCCTTCGTGCTTCTTGCATGGGCGCTTGCAGGCGGAGCACTTCTGCCTCATCCGGCTTCTGGAAATGGAAACCAAAGTGAGAATCTGATCGCTATCGGGCGAGAAAAGCCAGAGACATGCAAAAGCAAGTAACTTTACAACTGGGCGACAGGCCGACATGGCCCGACAAGTATACGTATAAGAGAGTTTGTGAAAGCAGTTGGATAAGCTAGACACATACGTAGTGGAAACCAGTTAGTTACGAACTTAGAGGGGTTACTAATAGCAAAAACCAGAAACGAGTTACCCGGGTCGGTGTCGACAAGAATGCGAGGAGGTGAATCCGAGACGAGTAGCTCCTCTTGATGCCGGACTGGTCCCACGCCGGAGACGGTATGTCTCGTTCACAGCTGTAGCTCAGTAGTCCCGAATCGCCTGATGAGAAAGAAAAACCAAAGTGAGAGTCTGTTCACAATCGGGCAGAAACTGCCCTGGATACGTATAAGCAAGTAACTATACAACTGGGCGACGTCGCCGACATAAATACGCAGAAGAGGGAATTGTGAAAGCAAATATATAGAGCTAGACACATACGTAGTAGAAACCAGTTAGTTACAAGCTTAGCATGCTTAACGAAGGCTAAAACCAGAAACGAGCTCACCCGGATTTACTGGAGACGAGAGTGCGTGGAGGCGAATCTGAGATGAGTAGCTCCTATCGATGGAAGACTGGTCCCAGGCAGGAGACGGTATGTCTCGTCCACAGCTGTCGCCCAGTAGTCCAGGAGGAATTCCGAAGACCAGTAAGTGCCCGTCAGCCAGGTCGAACGAAGTCCAGCGGTCATGTAGACGAGTAGACCAGGTAGAACAGTGCAGGGCGCCTGTAGACTCAGGATGACCCCAGGACCTCCGCTATAAGACGACTCAAAAGCCGTATAGCTGGTCACTCACCACAAGGCAGCAGATAGCTTTGATGTGTGGTGAGAAAAATGAAGATGAAGTAGATCAGTGCAAATGAAGAATTCTGTGAAGTGCTGCCTGGCCTCGGTGCTGTGCGACCGTGACAGAGCTCAAGAGTGGAACGCGACAATGAAATAGATAGAGAGGCGTTTATATACCCACCCAGAGGAATTCACAGCTTCTCCAAGCTGTGAGGAAATCCAGGATATCCAGAAACAGCGGGAAGAAAAGGTGAGACAGACATAACCGAGAAATACGACAAAATGACAATCCAGACAGAAAATAAAAAACCAGAAAACAAAGGCGCACGGCGGCAGACCCTCTGTCCCTCTGCCATAGGCGTACGGCGCGCGCGATTTTTGGGGGGGCGAGCGACATTTGCCCGAATTTCAAAATCTAGATTTAATACAATTTCAAAGGAAATTGCCTGGAAATAATTAATTTTTAATAGTGATTATTTTATCATCTGCCCAAATTTGTTTGCCTTTTTGCCCGAATCTTACTGTTTCCCAAACTTTTGGGGGGGCGATCGCCCCCCCTGCCCCCCCCTCCGATACGCCTATGCCCTCTGCCCGGCTTCAATATACCTTGGTATTGCACACTAAGCAACCATTTCTTCTAATGAATTTTTAAAAAATGTTGCATTTGTGACCTTCTCTTATTATATATATAGCATACACTGAATCTGAAACAATAGTAGGCTCAATAATAATTTTTTCCATATATTTATGCCTTTATATAGATAAAGGGGTGGCCCCTCTGCAGCGACAAACAAGTCTTTGAGAGGTCTCCCTTCCCACTTCACTATAATAATTAAAAGCAAATAATTGATTAATATTGTAAATTATGTATATATGGGAAAATAAACAAAAATCTGAATCTGAATCTGAATCTGCATATTAAGCCTCGACGATCAGTGGAGGGACAGTCTGATTTCGAAAAGCAAATAGACCGACATATCACTGCGGAAAATTACTACACAATTGTCCGTGAGGACTAAATCAGGCAGTAAAAGCCAGACACATAAAAATTTCATGGTCAGCTGGAACACTGTCTTGACAGAATACATAGATTCCTCAAATCAATTATTTTGACTAGCGTGTTGGCAATTTTCAATTTTCATCCCACATCAGAGAGGTCTTATGATGTTTTACAGCTTAAGTAGCTAATAGAAATGGTATATCATCATGAAATGTTCATTTTGATTTAAGCCAAGTATTTATAATTCTTTCACATAAATACCCGGAAGGGTTTTAATAAAGGCTGTGCTGAGTCACCCTTGTCAAACATGCCACAAGACTTAGTGGCGACACCTATAATCTGCCTGGATTCAACATTTAACTGCCACTTAGAGATTTTTATTGTTACACCCAGGCAAATAGTCCCAACTTCTATAACTCAGAGTAGACTGTTCCCACAAGAAATTGGCATTTGGAAGGAAGGGATATACAGAGTGCGTAGCAATTAAGTCATTTTTTATTATCACTTTCTATCTCCCCCATATGATTCTAATTCATGCTGAAATCAATCAGACTGTTGTTCAAGCAAGGGGGGAGGGGAGGAAGCAGTCTGGTCTCCACCACGCGCATGAATACCAATAATACCCTGTAGACAATACAAGCGTATGCAATTCGAATTTGGAGATTGCAGGAGCTGAGCCTTTTTGCAAACAACACACAGATATGGTGCAAATGCAATTGTTGGCCTTGTGCACCTCACTTATTTTAATAATGTTCTGGCATGCAAAGTATTTTCTCTTTTATTGTATTTGCATTTTTTGAAGAAATACAAAACTAGTGGGTGCCTATTCCACAATCACATGACAAATTCCGATTAGAATACAACCATAACAGTGATCTCAAACTGTTATACATTGTTTGTTACTATGTGTGCTTTTAGCAGTTAGACATGAGATAAAAATACGACATCCCTACAAATGTATCAAAACACACATTTCCAGGACATTTCTTGGACTTGTCATATGCTAGTATATGGAATCAAATGGATGGATTAAATCGATTTACAAGCCCTGATATACCATGTCTATCAATGACTGGTTCTTCCATTTGTGGTATACATTGGTACAGAGTTATCTCACTGGTGTCCTCATTCTTCTATGGGTAACCCACTGGTAATTGGGGATCCCACTGGGTGTCATTTGGGTCATCTTCTTGTATAGGTATGCTGTAATATCCCACTGGTAGATTGGTATCCCACTGGTATCCTCACTGTCGTCATTCTTCTATAGGATAACCCACTGGTACGGGGGATCCCTCTGGGTTTCCTCTTGGTCCTCTTTCTTGTATGTGTATAATGGGGTATCTCACTGTAGAGAGGTATCAAACTGGTATCCTCACTATCCTCATTCTTGTGTGGGCATCCCACCGGTATGGGGTATCTCGATGGGAGGTCATCTGTCTTGTACCGGTATTCTGGGGTATCCCACTAGTACAGGGCTAATAATTATGAGACTGGTTTCCTCACTGACCTCATTCTTGTGTGGGCATCCCACTAGTATTGGGGTATCCCACTGGATGTCCTCTAGGTCCTCATACTTGTGTAGGTATGCCGGGGTATCTCACGGATATACGGGGGTATCCCATTGGTACGGGGGTATCCCAGTGGTTTCCTCACTGTCCTCATTTTTAAAAAAGAAATGCTCCCTAGGGGGTGTCCGACTGGAACATGCCAGTGTGATGCCGGGATCCTATTGGTACGGTCCTTGCTACCTCGAGGATAGCACTGCTTATAAGACCTCCCAAGCTGCATAACTCCTACAGAACTGTAGATTCTGCTGCAGAAACTTTTCAGAAACGCTGCTGGGACAGACGAGCACCAAAACCCCTAACCCCCTCAAACGACAACCAAAACCACTACCAAAAACAAAGGTTTCCTGGGTAGTGGCAAAACCTTGTCAGAATTCTGCAGCTTCTTGCAGGACTGCAGAATTTTGTGCAGAATTCTGCATGTGCAGGAAGAAATTTTTAAATGTACTGGACCCAGCAGAACTGAGTTAAATTTGCTCAAAAATGCATATGTGTGCGGACCTGACAGGCAGCACATCCAGTGAAATGTTGTGGCCTGCCCTCGTCCCCAGTAATAGAGTGCACACAGCAAGAAACCAAATTTTGAAATTCCATACATTTTCTTCATTTAAAGTTGTTCAGCAATAATAAATAGCATAAATGTATCTAATTTGGTTATCAGACATTGTTGACACATTTATATTTTTTGATGTTTGCTGGAGATTTCAATTAAGATAAATAAACAAGTCTACATTTTTAAACAGGATCTATCTATCTGTCTGTCTATCTATCTATCTATCTATCTATCTATCTATCTATCTATCTATCTATCTATCTATCTATCTATCTATCTATCTATCTATCTATCAATCTATTCTAGTCATGAATTTGGAGATATGGGAGAAAGGTGTTTTTCCGAAATGGTACAGAGTAAGGAAACCTGATGCCAATGCTGCGGGAAAAAATATGGAAGGGAACTCGACAGAAGATAATAACAAGATAAATCATGATAATTCTGAGATCGTCAAAAAGGATACCAATGCAGATGAAAAAGATGAAAGTCCCCCCTAATGGCTGTTCGTTTTGCATATCTCAATTGTCGAGGTTTTCGCAACTCCACCACAGCGATAGGTGCCTTTCTAAAGTCAAACTCCGTACAAATACTCGCACTCCAAGAAACTTGGTTCGCCAAGCAGGAGCTACACAGTGACTACCCTTAGTGCTTTTAAAAACTATGACTCCTTTGGAGTCTCAAAAACTGACTATGAGACCGGCATAACTGCAGGTCGTAACTCAGGGGGAGTCTGCTTCCTCTGGAATCGGTGCTTGAACTCTAGTTTTATTAAGGGAGACTGGGGCAGGTTGTAACTTTGATTGTGAGAATTCTGCACTCAAAATTTATAGATAAAAATTACAATTGGGCAGTGCTGAATCAGCAACATGAATGTCTCCTGCCCCATGTAACTTATAATTTAACATGTTTAACTGATATGTTGTCAGAATTGTGAGTAACATTTAAGCTGTAATTTGAGTGACATTGTCCCCAAACTGATTTTGGAGTGACTGGTGGCATGATATGATACATTTAGACAACCAATAAATTGTGTCAATATAAAATACTATAACAAACCAGTTATATGCTGCAAATATTATATGAATGATTAAAATAAGTGAAAAAAAGGCAAAATACAATGTAAGTTTAAAAAAAAAAGGATAAACCAACCTGACTAATCCAGTGATAAACCTTACAGCAACACAGGGTTCAGATGTGCAACCTAGAACTCTTTGTGAAGGTCCACCATTATCTCCCTAATTGTTGTGTCCCATTGTTTTAATTGCTTCAAATATTATATGAATGATTAAAATAAGTGAAAAAAGGCAAAATACAATGTAAGTTTAAAAAGAGAGGGATAAACCAACCTGACTAATCCAGTGATAAACCTTACAGCAACACAGGGTTCAGATGTGCAACCTAGAACTCTTTGTGAAGGTCCATCATTATCTCCCTAATTGTTGTGTCCCATTGTTTTAATTGCTTCACAAAGTTTTTTCAAATAGAAAATCATCCCAAGGCAAAAACGACACAACTTACCTAAGTCTCCCCTACTTATTTTTGTAGTAAAAATTTGAATAATACACAACTTTACATGTACCAGGCCCCACTGACAAATGTTAGAAATATCCATTCCACAATATTTATGTTAATGTACATATTTGAAGAAGGAGGATGCGTACACCAAATTCATGGTGTTAACAGAAGGCCTCGGTTCAACAATGGATATTTTATGGTCTTATATGGATCGATTAAGTTTGATTTTTGTGTACGTAATTTAAAGCTATGCCGAAGGTTTAAATGCTCATATTTGCTGTTATGAAAGTAAACCTTGTCATATTGCATTGCGGGTTTGCTCAAGCGCAGTCTATGCTTGTGCACAATCTGGTCTATGTTTATTTCACACATTAGGATATTTATATTTAATCTCAATATTATGACAAACACAGAAACCTTGTAATGAAATCATATAAAAGCTGAGAAAAACAGTTCTGTAATCCCTCCAAGGAACCTCCACCAAGCATAAGTGGCCTTAGTGTCTTAGTAGCCAGCTAAGTTCCCTTATCCTGAAAAACTTCGCTAGGATTATGATATGTGGAGACTTTAATTGTGATCTTCGGAAGTCTGATGCATTTGGAAATATTTTATCTAATTTTATTACAGAAGCAGAGGTTGCATGTCTTTACATGGATAATCTGCACTCTGACACATTTACATATGTTAGTGATTCCTGGAATACTACTTCTTGGATTTATCATTGTCTATGCACAGCCCATTTTGCTGCATTAATTTCTGATTTTGCAGTTGACTATGGAATTGTGTGGTTTGACCATAGACCTACGCTGTTTAACTTGTATCATTCTTTGACACCGTCTGTGACCGAAGAAAAACCAACTGAATACAGGTGCTAGTCGTATCAATTGGAATGACTGAGCTTCTTGCCCTCTACAATTGAAGTACGGATCAACTTTTTGGAGAAATGAACTTAAGAGACTCTCTGCAATGTACAGATGTTGCTTGCAATAATGAAAATCGCTTGAAAATTATGAATGACACATATGATACTGTTGTGGACTGCTTAAAGTTAAGTGCACCTGCTACACGGTCAAAGTCATACACAGCTGTGCCAATGTGGAATGATTATGTAAAAGATTGGTATGATGCCTCAAGGGAGAGTTTCCTACTATGGGTCGAGGCTGGCAAGCCAAGATCTGGACCAGAATTTGATCTTATGAAAAAATGTAAGGCACGATTCAAGTATGCACTTAGACAATGTAAACTAAACGCAGAGATGCATAAGGCTGATGCTTTGGCAAAGAAGTTGTTAAATAAACAGTATGATGCATTCTAGAAGGATGTGAAGTATGTCAATTCTGCCAAAGTCCCTCTGCCCAATAATATTGGGGAAGTAACTGGCTCTAGCAATATTGTTAATATGTGGAGAGACCATTATTGTGAAATGTTTAATCTCTATGGCGATCTCTCTGAAATTGACTACAAATGTGTTTATTCAAACAATGTATCTGTAAGTGCAAAGGAAGTGGAAGACAGTATCAAAGCATTGTCACTGAATAAGTCGCCAGGACCAAATGGCCTTGTGAGTGAACATTTCAAATATGCGTCCCCCAGGTTATATTCCATTTTGGCAGATTTGATATCTGCTATGTTCATTCATGGGTTCATGCCCCATACACTGATGAAGTCTGTGTTAGTATCAATTGTCAAAAACAAATGTAAATCATTAACATTTAAAGACAATTACAGACCAATCGCGTAGTCTAATGTAAAGACAAAGATCATTGAGAGAATTATTATTTGTAAAATTGATATCTACCTATGGACCCTACCCAATCAATTTGGTTTAAAAAAAAGGCAGGGCACTGATCAGTGCATATATGTTTTTAAGGAATTGATCAATTCATACCTTCGTTCGGGTAGCTCGGTATATTGCTGTTTCCTAGATGCATCCAAAGCATTTGACTGTGTTAACCACACTCGCTTAATGAAAATTTTACTTGAAAGGGGTGTCCCTGTTGTTTTTGTTAGATTTTTGGATTACTGGTATAGTAATCAAAGTATGTTTGTCAGATGGGGCACTGCTACCTCCAATACTTTTAAGATTTATAAAGGAGTTAGACAAGGGGGTGTTTTATCACCGCATCTGTTTAATGTGTATACATGTATTAATGACTTAAGTATTAAACTGGAGTCTCTAAATTTTGGTCTGTCCTATGGGAATTTACGAATTAATCATATCATGTATGCAGACGATATAGTATTATTCTCACCTTCTGCTGGTGGATTGCAAAGTATGTTGAAAACCTGTGACAGGTTTGGTGAAACTGCTGATCTCATTTTTAACTGTACAAAAGCCGTTTGTATGTGTATTGCGTCAGGAAAGTTTCCATATGCTACTCCTGATTTTTATCTTGCCAACAGGAGGCTAGAAATTGTTGATAAAATTAAATATCTTGGTAATATGATCACATCTAACTTATCTGATGATAAAGATATGGAGAAACAAGTTAGAAGTGTGTACTGTAGAAGTAATATATTGCTCAAGAGATTTGGAAGGTGTAGTGATTATGTTAAGTGTATTCTATTCAAGGCGTTTTGTGGTGCTATATATTGTTGCGCTTTATGGTTTAAATACTATGGTTACTCATTGCGTAGATTGTCTGTTGCTTACAACAACTCTGTTAGAAGATTTTTATGTCTTCGGCCGAGATGCAGTGCCTCCCTTATGTACGCCATGACGGACATTCCTGCTCCGAAATACATCATTAATAAAGCTTCTTTTAATCTGTATAACAGAGTAAGGTCACCTACTCAGGGTCTTGCTTACAAAGTGAGTAGTCCAGGTGTGCTTAAGAGAGGCAGTCTCGCATCACAGTGGCTTAGTCTCTTCCATTGTTACGTATGTAGTGTTTTTGCGTATATCATGTATATATATATATGGTCTGAGGTCCGAAATAAAGTTTACTTGACTTGACTTGACTGTATATCTATCTATCTTCTTTTCCAGATTTGGGCCACATTGCATGGCTTCTTGTTCTAGTCATAGGGTAAGTATTAAATTTGCTTGAATTTTGAGACTATGCATGCGGCTAATCAGAGAGTCGTACCACTTTGTATGTACTTGTACGTAAAGAACAACTTAGATGTGCAGCAATCCTATTTCAGATAAACTGCTTCTTCTACTGGATGTTGTTTGCATTGTTCACAATAATTATTGAGTCCCATGGGTGTACTACAGTAACTACACACAATATCTTTTTTTGGGGGGGGGGAGGCGTCAGTGGCAATGATAATGAAAAACAATTTATTTAGTGAGCAAGGAGCCTCCGATTACCGCTTGGTCACTGATAAAGGGCATCACATACAAACAAAACCAACTCATTCTAATGTAATCAACGATATTTCCTGTGTTTTTGTGTTGCATTGTTATCTTAAGCCAAGGACGACATTAGTGACCACAAATAAATTATAGCAACTTGTTATAAAGTCAACACAGAAATTATTTGCACACTTTGATTTTTTAAATATATTCACAGAGAAATGGCTGTATGGTGAATTAAACTGTCCTATGTTTTAGAGTGGTGTTAGCAGGTTTGGATCACATACATTTCACTTCTTGCCAAAATTAATTTTCTTCGAAAATGTGAAAAAACTGAATTTTGAGGACAAATAATTATTTGCACACTTCAGTCAATTGCCAGAAACTGAATTCTTAAAGATGAAACACAAGCTTTTCTTTGAAAATAGTGGTGTTTATGGTATCATTACCTCATTTATATCAATTATGCATGATTTGGGGTTCACAGGTTGGATAAAAGGGGTTACCAAAGGAAAGCACTCATTACCATGTTATAGTTCTATATATGTATGGCTGTAGAAAACTGAGACGAAACAAGAAGCTCACATGAAATGGAATAGTAAACTTCATCATCATGACTATTTGGCTGAAAAATGTAATTTGGCAAGTTTTGGTTGGTCACTGTGCTCATATGCAACAGAAAAACACAAGAAAACAGTGATACCAGTAAAACCAAACTGAAAAAATCGTAATTACAAGACATATTTTGCCCTTAGGGACTATTGACAGTGAGCTGTAAAAAATAGGCTGTAATAGCTTGGGAGAAAGTCACCTGAGATTATTAAGACATGTAGTTTTCAAATTTTACACTCTGTCGTTACCATCAGACAGCCTGCAACAAATGTTGCTTCATAGGGTAGCCAAATGGAGGACCGAATGAGTGAAGCTTCACAATGATGGTTCTGTGAACAATGAAAACTTTTCACTGTCATAATAATTTAGGCTGTGATTATTGTCTAGACAAGCCTAAATGGGTCTTGATAATCAATGCATGACAATGCATCACAATGCATGACAATGCATGACAATGAAATGTGATAAAGTCAAACTGTAATCTAATTTGTGAGCAAATGTCAATGAAAACAACCCTAATATTCTTTTCTAATCATTATTTATAAGCCAGTGGTTAAATAACTAGTCATAGATAATACCAGATGTATGTCAACACAAAAATATTGCGAGCCCAGTTTTGTGTCATTTCCTGATGAGATACTGAACTTAATACTTCAACAAAAGCTGCATAATTAACCTTCTTCTAACAATTTGACGATTTTAGAGGACTTCACAGGCCGATTGCATGACAATTGCTGTTTTAAAGTCCTTTTTTGCACCCATATGTTGGGAGAAAAGCATGGGAATGAGTGTATTCCTTGGAAACCCCTGCAATCGAACTTGTGAACCCCAAATCATGCCTAATTGATGAAACTGAGCTAATGATACCATAAAAAACACTATTTTCGAAGGAAAGCTTGTGTTTCATCTTTAAAATTTCAGTTTCTGGCTGTTGGCTGAAGTGTGCAAATAATTATTTGTCATCAAAATTCAGTTTTTTTTTTCACATTAAGAAAAAAAAAATGTTGCCAAGAAATGAAATGAATGTGATCCTAACATACTAACAGTATTCTAAAACATAGGACAGTTTATTTCATCATACTGCCATTTTTCTGTGAAATATAATAAAAAATCAAAGTGTGCAAATAATTGCTGTGTTGACTGTAGAACACTTTCCTTGAAAATTTTCTGAAAAGTTTAATTAATCGCATCATTTGAAACTTTCGAAAGGGTGGGTTTTAATTTTGTCTTTATAATTTTGGCACATGTTACAGTAAATTGTTTGGCTACCTCTATCTCATGCCACATGTTGAAACACAAAGATTATTGCCAAAATGACACGTGGGCTATGTATGTGTCTAATTTCTCACAGGAACATGTTAGAAATTAAAAGTATCTCAAATCAATCTAAAACAGGGTGTCTGTTTGTTATAATGATAACATTATTAATTTATATAGTGCCACTTCCAAAAAATTGCTCACTGCCAGCATTCAAATTGCTGTCTACAGTGTGGACTCACTGGATTGTCCCTTGTGATTGGTAATGTTACCAACACATCTACGTGGGGTGTCCCAAAAGTTCTGACCAATTTTTTTGGCAGACCTTTTTATATGAAGAGCTGGATAAAAAATTCACTGAATTAATTTCAGGTATTTTACTATCTTTTTTTAAAATATGGTCCCAGTTGGAAGTTTTAAAATTACTTATCTGTTGCCATGGAAACAAATGGTCAGTGCACCAAGCGCAGCTCTTTTTTTTTAAAGCCAAAATCCAAGTGTCTGAGCTTGTAAATAATCATAGGATTTACTGAAGATCTGCGATGAATGATCATGAAAAATATTATTTGGCAGCCTGACAGTATCTCAAAGTTTTTCTCTTGCATTTAAAGCCACTATGAATCAGTTTAACCCCTGTGTTGAAGCAATCACAAACGTGCTTGACATTGAGCTGTTCCTAAATTGTGGAATTTCAGTGCATGGGGCAACGGCTTTTTTTCGAATATGAGTAGGACTATGTTTTCCTTAATTCGTGGGTCTGGTTCACTGTAAAATTTGAAAACTGTGTTGATGCAATATTTTGAGCTGTCTCAGAATGTTCACAATTTTCAAGCAGTGAAAGCAGCTCAATGCTATAAGTTTGCAAGCAATGGTAGCTTAATGCTGTAAGTTATTCAAATGAATCATAACATTCGGCTGTGAAAACATGAAAGCTTCAGTTGTTACAGACAGCTTGACATCTCAGCCATGCCACATATAGCGCCATATAGCAAGCTCTTCTCATAGCACCTCATTATGTTCTAAATAATTATTTACTTAAAAGAAAATAGAACATTTATTTTGCACTATCCATGAGAAAATAAAATTGCTCACCACTTTAGGTGGTCACCTTTAATTTCATCCAACTTAAATTAATTTGTGGGTGGAATTAGATGCATGCTTGAATGCAAGCAAGCCAACATTTCCAAGTCAGAGTATGTTCAAACATAGGCCTACAGCATAGCATACTAACTCTGATGAGTCAAAGGCCATTGGAATTTCTTCACAAGAAATACATTTTTAATTCTCCTTGTGATTCAGTAGTGTTTAATGCATCTTTGGCCTTTCCGTGATGTGCTAAAATGAAGCACACTGGATTCAGGTGGATTCCCTTGAGAGATCCAACAATATTTTTTTGGATTATAACCTGGATTCATTCATTAAGGTGGCTCGCTACTCATGGAAAATGGTAGTTAGCGCACATTCACGCGCAGCCAGGCAGGCCCTATCTATCGTATAGTCACCACAGCAGCAGAGCTCTGCTGACACTTGTTCAGCATTTTCTTTTTAAAATTCTGATAAATTTCATGATTCTGCTGCTTCGTTTAGTATTTATGGGACTTCTAAGAGGGTTAGAGACTTGCGGTCTTCACCATTAGATGCCCTATGAACAATACTATACACAACCGGACTTTCAGCTTTCTGCTCCAAAAAGAAAATTTCTACAAGCGATTTTCGGCAAGCATGTCTAATTTCGCAAAAATGACTCTGTTACATAAATACATTTTTATATCATTTTCCAGGCCCGTTGGAAGCCTTGTCAATATCATTATATTGTTCCTCACTTAATTTGGAAACAGATGACAAAGAAATAGAAAATTCTATCTAGTTTTTTTATTTTTAGCGCTATGATTCATAAAAGATGAACATTTCCAAAATCGAAACTTTTGTCTCAAACCCCTAGAAAAGTTCTTCAAACTAAATATATCTTTCTGGAATTTTAAGTAGCTTTTCCATAAAACTGTCCTCTTTAAGTCCATGCTTCATTTAATAATATAGGATGAATGGCCACTGAATGGCAGGGAAAATTTCAAAGTAATAAAATTAAGAAAAAAATTGAGTTTTTCAGGTTTGCAAGTACTGACTTTCTTTTACATATCCTTAATTATTTTGAAAGAAAGGCTCGTAGCGACCACTTTCGTTTATATATCCTTGCTATAAACTATATTTTGGAACATTTTAAACTATTTTTAAGAAATCCTATCTTGGAAAGTTCACGAGTATCGAGCCACCTTAAATACCTTGACAATACATAAATTATGTAAATCAAAAGCAACTAAAATAGTCAACAAAGCTCAATATTTTGAATTGTGTCAGCTTGAATCAATAGGTCTACAAAACTTAATATTGTGAGTTGTCTTGGAAAATACATCAAGACTGCTCAATGTTTTGAGTTTTCTCAGCTTGAATGCCTAAGTCAACAGAACTCGGTATTTTGAGCTATCTCAGCTCAGTATTTTGAGTTATCTCAGCTTAAGACATTTAATCTGTGTTAGCTCAATCAACTTGTGCAACCATCTCATTCAATTAATTCAGCTGAATCAGTGCCCCCAATGTTACAGTGTATATATATTTTAGTTTGAAAGCAAGCCTGCTGATGAAGTCGTCACAGACTACCAGGCCCTCCTGGTATCCACTGCCCAGAAAACTGAAAAATCTGTGATCTGCAGTATTCTCCCGAGAACAGACAGAGACCTGGCTGAGAAACTGAAAAAGACGAATACCGACTTAAGGAAAATGTGCGAAAACGATGGTCACACCTTCCTTGACATGGACCAAACATTTCTCCTCCAGAATGGTGGCACAAACAAGTCATTCCTCGTAAAAGATGGCTTGCACCTGTCAAAAGAAGGAGTAGACAGCCTGATCAAAGAGGCGGAAATCAAAGTGAAAGAAGGATGTGACTCAGCTTACACCGAGCAAAGATACAAGAAAACTTCAGAAAAGCTGCTCTTCAAAGGTCATGAAAGTCCACTGTCGAACTTTTATCCAGTGAAGGGACTTATCATGGATGACATCCACTTTGCTACTAGTGAAGCAGCTTATGTTTGCTACAAAGCTAGACACCATCATGACAGAGAAACAGCTTCAGCTGTTCAAAGAAGCAGGACTGGCATCCAGGCAAAGCGACTTGGCGACAGCATTCAAACTGACTCCTTGTGGCAACAGAAAAAGATTGATGTCATGGACAACATCATTCGTGCCAAATTTGCCATCTGTCCAGAAGCTCACAAGTTCTTAAAAGAATCCGGTGAAAAAGAGCTCGTTGAAGACACCACACATGAATTTTGGGGCCGTGGAAAGAATGGTGAGGGGCTGAACATGTTAGGACAAATGTGGATGATCTACCATGCAAGAAAAGAGCCAATCACCAACTCCAGACAAACCAACCGACAAAGTAACTATCGTCAACGTGACTACCACCAAAGCATGTGGGCTACTCGCTCTCATCAGCCCAAATGTTACTGATGCGGTGAGTCAGGTCATTTAATCGAACAGTGTCGCCAGAGAACAGACATGACCTGCTACAATTGTGGCTCGCAAGGCCATAAACAGAAGGCCCGCCGTCGATCTGCTCCCCGGAGTATGGGCTACTACAACTCATACTAGGAAAGCAGCCATGGAAAAAATCCGGCCGTAAGTGTGACTTCAAATGACTTTTTGAAAAGTTCATATTATATATGTGAAAATGAAATGTTAAATGATATTGAAGAAGCTGAAACGCAAACAGACAATAGTTCTAGTAACCATAATGAAATTGAGAATGTTTCGGATAGTGACATAAATGAAGATATGATACAGAATGAAGCAGACATTAGTCTACTGAGTAACAATGAACAAGGAATTAACTATGAAAATATTAGAAATGCTCATTGCAATTCAGAAATTAGAAGTGACATGGTCAAGCTTTTAAGGAATAGTTATCCAAATAATGTTATCATAGGTCACTTGAATGTAAATGGATTGCGTTTAAAGTTTCAAGAAATCTCTGAAATAATGGCAAACAGCAGATTTGATGCTCTTGTGTTAAGTGGGACAAAAATTGATTCCTCTTTCCAAAATGGCATCTTTGAAGTAGAAAACTATGTAATGTATCGACAGGATAAAGAATCTAATAGTGGTGGCCTTGTAGCCTACATTGCTAAGAATATACCCTCCACTACAGGTCCTATAAACTTTTGTAAAGATGATATGGAATGCATATCGGTTGAATTGACTGTAAACACCCACAAGATTATACTTCTTGGTATGTATAAAAATCCAAAGGTAAACCAAAATACTTTCCAAGAGATATTTCAAGAAACATGTGAAAAAATATTTGATTGTTATGACTATGTGATAATCATAGGTGACTTAAACTTCAACTTGTCGTCCATCTCAAGGAAGACTCAGTCAAATCAATTTGACTGAATTTTGAAATATTTCAAAAAAATAAACTAGAGGATCTCTAGCACAAAATGGCACAAGAAATTAGCCCAATAGGTCTATTTATTACCACACACCACTCCTTCAAATTATCGGTATTTTTGGACATTTTTACTCTGTTTTATAGCACTTTTCCATGGAAAACTGACATCTTTCATGGCTCATCTGACTCAACCCAACTGATTTGACCTAGTCTTCCGTAAAACAACGCAAGAACCCAATTGATTTGACCTAGTCTTCCAAGATGCAATGAAAGAGGGCAATCAGTCATGTCAACATACAAACTGATTTAGCCTTTTATGCTTATACATCATAAAAAAAAAAGAAAGGTTAGTCATATTAAGTAAAACTAGGTTTCATGGTTTGACTGAGTCTTCCACAACAGAATCTGAATTGCACAATGGGAACTTTTGAGGTAAAAAACAGTTAAACCTGCTTTGACTGAGTCTTCCATTAATTTTTTCCCTCGAAAAAGTTGTTTGTTGTGCAAGCTAAAAAGGCCAAAGTGGTTTGACTGAAGCCGACTCTATGAATCTGCACAAGTGGAAGACTCAGTCAAAGCTATGTTTTGGCTGAGATATCCTCCATTTTCTGGTGGAAGACTCAGTCATAACATAGCTTTGACTGAGTCTTCCACTAGATTAGTGGCGGATTCACAGAGTTGGCTTCAGTCAAACCACTTCGACCTAGTATGGAAATTAAAATGATGAAGCCACTGTCTTGCAGCTTCCTGGATTAATCAGTCAAAATTACTTTATTAAATAAATTCTACATTTTTTAAACATCATTTATGTTGCTGCACGATCACAACATCAAGCTGAATACAATGAATTAACTCTCAATACAATCAGCGATGGGAAACAGAAGATATCTGCTGATTTGTTTAGTTTTCAGAATTTCAGGTCTGCTGAAAATTGCAAAATTTGCTATAATATATGAGTCTTCGGCATTATCAGGGATTAGACCCCCCAGGGGGTTAATATATTTAGTCCATTAGTACTGTATGAATACTGAATGACTAGGCAAAAAACTACACACAAACTAAACAATCAGTTCGATTGTCACAGGTTATATAAATAGAAACTGTTGTTTGATTTGACAGCTTCTCACACTTTCCTTAATGCTTATAGTTGTTGGCAACATGATGATTTGGTAACTTGTTCGCAATGGTAATTATGGTGAGCTGTTGGTGTTAAAGAGATTATGCCTGTGGTTTCTTTGTGTTTTATATTGTACTGGTTTAGCCCCCTTTTCCTATACCTTATACATTGCAAAGGGGCCTAATCCAGTACAATATTATATTGTACTGGATTAGGCCCCTTTTCCTATACCTTATACATGGCAGACGGGCCTAAAGCAGTACAATATAATACAGAATAATAAGACCATTTTTGTATATAAATAGAACATAGAGTAAAAATATATTGAAACTCTGTATTATATTGTACTGCTTTAGGCCCCTTTTCCTATACCTTATACATTGCAGACGGGCCTAAACCAGTACAATATTATATTGTACTGGATTAGGCCCCTTTTCCTATACCTTATACATTGCAGACGGGGCTAAAGCAGTACAATATAATACAGAGTAATAAGACCATTTATGTTTATAAATTCAAAATAGATTGAAAATATAAATAATATTTATATAGTTTTTATATATATACTTTTGAATAATAATAATTTTTGGGGGGAGACTCCCCCCTACGATCTAAAGAGGGCGATATATTTGATGGGGTTAGAGAAAAAAATGGGGTATAGTTTTTTTTGGGGGGAAAGAGTTACAATATTTGCCTTTTTTAGATATTGGCATAGGGGTCTAAACCTTTAGACCCCTTCTGCATATTAACAGTTCTGCATACGGGCCTAAAGGTTTAGGCCCCTCATACATTAGAAATCATGTGTAAACGGGTCTAAAAGTTTAGACCCCTTTATTGAATGAACCCATTCAGTTATGCACCATATGGGTCTGAAGGTTTAGACCCCATTAATGAATAAGTATTGGTTTAGAACTGAATGGGGTTCATTCAATAAATTTCTGCAAACCTCAGATTCATTCAATAAAGGGGTCTAAACCAAACCTTTAGACCCATATGGGGCATAACTGAATGGGTTCACTCAATAAAGGGGTCTAAACTTTAAGACCCGTTTACACATGATTTCTAATGTATGAGGGGCCTAAACCTTTAGGCCCGTATGCAGAACTGTTAATATGCAGAAGGGGTCTAAAGGTATAGACCCCTATGCCAATATCTAAAAAGGGCAAATATTGTAACTCTTTCCCCCCAAAAAAAACTATACCCCATTTTTTTCTCTAACCCCATCAAATATATCGCCCTCTTTAGATCGTAGGGGGGAGTCTCCCCCCAAAAATTATTATTATTCAAAAGTATATATATAAAAACTATATAAATATTGTTTATATTTTTACTCTATTTTGGATTTATATACATAAATGGTCTTATTACTCTGTATTATATTGTACTGCTTTAGCCCCGTCTGCAATGTATAAGGTATAGGAAAAGGGGCCTAATCCAGTACAATATAATATTGTACTGGTTTAGGCCCGTCTGCAATGTATAAGGTATAGGAAAAGGGGCCTAAAGCAGTACAATATAATACAGAGTTTCAATATATTTTTACTCTATGTTCTATTTATATACAAAAATGGTCTTATTATTCTGTATTATATTGTACTGCTTTAGGCCCGTCTGCCATGTATAAGGTATAGGAAAAGGGGCCTAATCCAGTACAATATAATATTGTACTGGATTAGGCCCCTTTTCCTATACCTTATACATTGCAGACGGGGCTAAAGCAGTACAATATAAGACTGAGTAATAAGACCATTTATTTATATAAATCCAACATACAGTAAAAATATAAATAATATTTATATATTTTTTTATATATATTTTTGAATAATAACACTTTTTGGGGGGAGATTCCCCCCTACAATCTAAAGAGGGCGATATATTTGATGGGGTTAGAGAAAAAAATGGGGTATAGTTTTTTTTGGGGGAAAGAGTTACAATATTCGCCATTTTTAGATATTGGCATACGGGTCTAAACCTTTAGACCCCTTCTGTATATAGACTTATATGGATACGGGCCTAAAGGTTTAGGCCCCTTATACATAACAAATCATATGTAAACGGGTCTAAAAGTTTAGACCCCTTTATTGAATGAACCCATTCAGTTATGCACCATATGGGTCTAAAGGTTTAGACCCCATTGAATCAATAAAAATTGGTTTAGACACCTTTATTGAATGAACCCCATTCAGTTGTGCAACATATGGGTCTGAAGGTTTAGACCCCATTAATGAATAAGTATTGGTTTAGAACTGAATGGGGTTCATTCAATAAATTTCTGCAAACCTCAGATTCATTCAATAAAGGAGTCTAAACCAAACCTTAGACCCTTGTGGTGCACCACAAATATATCGCCCTCTTTAGATCGTAGGGGGGAGTCTCCCCAAAAAATTATTATTATTGAAATATATATATACCATATATAAATATTATTAAAATGTTTACTCTATGTTATATTTATGTACATAAAAACTCTTATTACTCTGTATTATATTGTACTGCTTTAGGCCCGTATACAATGTACGAGGTATAGGAAAAGGGGCCTAATCCAGTACAATATAATATTGTACTGGTTTAGGCCCGTCTGCAATGTATAAAGTATGGGAAAAGGGGTCTAAAGCAGTACAATATAATACAGCTACATTTTGACCTCAGTATCAATTTCTTTTGGATTGCTATTTGGGACAGTGTCTATACTATATCTTGTACTGGTTTAGGCCCGTCTGCAATGTCTAAGGTATAGGGAAAGAGGGCTAAAGCAGTACAATATAATATTGTACTGGATTAGGCCCCTTTGCAATGTATAAGGTATAGGAAAAGGGGGCTAAAGCAGTACAATATAATACAGAAAAATATTTTGCCGACTATCTATATATTCTGTCTTTATGTTTCTGAGTGTCTATATATTGTACTGCTTTAGGCCCGTTTGCAATGTATAAGGTATAGGAAAACGGGGCTAATCCAGTACAATATAATATTGTACTGGTTTAGGCCCGTCTCCAATGTATAAGGTATGGGAAAAGGGGCCTAAAGCAGTACAATATAATACACACAAGGAGAATGCATTCACCCAACAAAAGGCATAATCTCTTTGACACCATCAAAGCTGACCATTGCAAACAGATAACCATTGACACCAACTAGTCGTTACCTTAGTGTGATAAGCTGTCACAATGAAACTAATTAATCAGTTTATTGTGTGTGGGCTTTTATATGGGAGGTAAATTGAATGAACCTCATTCAGTTGTATTTTACATAAGCTTAAGGGGGTCTATAAGTTTAGACCCCCGGGGGGTCTAATCCCTGATAATGCCGAGTCTTCCATGAGGTAGACATTGTATCATCAAAATGCATTGTCAAACTTATGCCCAACTCTTAATCTAACAAACATTATAACTGATCCAACATGTCATAAATCTAATCAACATGTCATAAATCTAATCAATCAACTCTTATTGATGTCATGTTAGTCACTAAACGTCGTAAATTTATAAAAGGCTTCTCCATAGATACGGGCATTAGTGACTTTCACAATCTGATTGGCGGAATCTTAAAAATACATGCACCACTGCCTTTGCGTAAAATTATTTACCACAGGAAGATTGCTAACATAGATTATAACCAGGTTAATGAAGAACTTGCTTTACTTAACTTACATGCCTTGATATCAAATGAACAAGATGTAAATGTTGCAATTCAAACATTACAAAATATATTGATAACTACTCTTGACAAACACGCGCCTAAAACACAAAAAGTTATCAAACAAAATCACTTTCATTGCATGACTAAGAGATTGAAAAAGGCTATCCTTATTCGTAACCAGTGTAGAAACAAATTCTTTAAAAGTAGGACTGCCTGTGCATTGGCAATGTATAGAAAGCATAGAAATGAGGTCAAACGGGATAAAACGGGATGAAGTGCGATAATATTTTGAATAGAAAAGCAAAGGCGGAACTAAAAACAAAGACTTCTGGAAGGCAGTTAAACCACTGTTCTCTCGTTCTAAAACTAAATCTGATAACATTCCACTTAGAGAAGGAGACAAAATAATCACTGACACAGCTGAAGTATGCAACATCTTTAATAATTTCTTCCAGAACATACAGTACAACTCAAAATAAAGTAGGATTACCCCAGCAGGAAGGAAGAATCAGCCACTACTTTACCCTCTCACACCTTTTGGCTCCCTACAAATCCCTTCCTACTTTTTCCTACTTGAAACTACCTTTTAAAATTACATTTAATTCACATTCAGCCAACACAAATTCAAACTTCATCATCCCCATTGTGTTTAACTTCTTTGATATTGTGTCCCTTTGCTAATTGCAATTTCATTCACAGCTTTTTTAATAGAGTTCTTAATGTGGGCTAAGGTTGTGACGAGGAGTCAAAAGTAGTTGTAAGGAGATTTGGGGTGGAGAGGAGAAAGGAGGGCAAAATAGGAAAACAGAGGACTTCTGGCAGAAAATTTTCTTACTTTATTTTGGGTTGTACTGTAGGATCTGACATAGGAGAAGGAGATGACTGTAACATAACAATTGGGGAAACAATTGAAAAATACAAAAACCATCCCAGCATAGAAATGATCACTCAATATATTAATCCCTTGAAAGAAGGGTTTGCATTTAAAGAAGTAAGGGAACACGAAGTTAGCAAGATTATAAAGAGCCTGGCTAGCAGAAAAGCCTCTGGCTATGATGATATACCCGTTAAGTTCATAAAAAACACTCACAGAAACATAGTTGCCCCTTTGACTAAACTATCAAATATGTGTATACAACAAAATACATTTCCTGATACAATGAAAATGGCTAATATAACCCCGTTATTCAAAAAGAAAGACAAACTAAATAAAGATAATTATCGATCAGTTAATCTATTACCGGCTCTTTCAAAAATTCTTTTTAGTCAAATTCAAAAACACATGGAATCACTTTTCCATGAATATCTGTTAGGATTTAGAAAAGGTTTTGGATGCAATGGTGTTGTGATAAAAATGGCTGAAGACTGGCGAGAATCCTTAGATAAAGGTTTAATCACTGGAATTGTAGCGATAGATTTGTCTAAAGCTTTTGACTGTATCTCGCATGAATTACTAATTGCAAAACTACATGCATATGGCTTCAGCATAAATGCCTGCCAACTGACAAAAACATACCTCTCGAATAGAAAACAAAACGTAAAAATTGGGAACAGTCACTCAGACAGGGTCACAAATATCAAGGGTTCAATTCTCGGACCCCAGATGTTCAATATCTTTATTAATGACTTCCTTTATCACAATTTCAATTTAAGTATCTATAATTATGCTGATGACAATACTCTTAGCTCAACCGGCAAGAAAGTTTCGGAAGTTGTCAATAAACTGCAACAAGATTGCCGTGATGCTCTAAAATGGTTCAAACTCAACAAGATGAAAGCTAACGCTGAAAATTGATGTTTCTTAGTAGACATTTGCCACTCATAAATCACAAAGTAAAAGTGAATGATACTGAAATATGTGCAACTGAATCTATAAATGTCCTAGGAATTGAATTGGACACAAACTTAAACTTCAATATCCACATTGACAATGTCTGGAACCAAAAAAGTAAACAGATTAATGCTTTAAAACGTATTAAACTAAATCTCGATAAGTCCCGTAAAACAACAATATGTAATAGCTGCATAAGCAGTAATCTTAACTACTATCAAATTGCATGGATGTTCTCAAGCAAGTCTTATTTTGAAAAGCTAGAAAAAACTAACAAAAGAGCGCTAAAATTAGTTTCTAACAACAATGATATGAGCTATGAAAGTATTTGTGAATATGAAAAACAACTCAACATACAAAAAAGATGTATAAAACAGGTTGCCATTCAAATGTTCAAAATGAAAACAGGTCCTCGGTATCTCCAAAGTCTCTTCACGTCAAGAGAGTTTAATTATGATATGAGAGATAACAACCGCTTTAACATTCCAAATTATGCTACAACCAGTGACGGCAAAAAGAGTTTCAGATACTATTGTGCAAAGTCATGGTCGCTTATTCCCATAGAAATAAAGAATTTGGAGAACCTCAAAAGCTTCAAATCTGCTGTCAATAAAGGTACTTTTTTAATTTTTTTGCCTGGTTACTGAACTTAGACAATGCAAGCAATTTTGAATTTCTGTAAACTTTTGAAGTTGGATTTGCTGTTTTTAATTGAATAATCCGAACATGTAATGATATATTACACGTAAAATCATTATTAGTACATGCAGATCAAGGGGAATACTGAATATGTTGCATGGGCATTGAGCGGTTCCCGCTGGTCCATGCTTCATACTTTCTGTTTTCCTTTTCTATTGTGTATGAGTAAATGACATTTTATGCCACTTTTGTATAAAAACATTGGTATGGACACTAATTAATGGTGATTAATGACATTTAACACTTAACGTTTGACCCAACTGTATACAAGTATATATGTGTGAAAGTGACAATTTGATTACCAATAACTCGTGCTAAAGATTATGAATTGCTATGTACCTGACAATGGTGCTGCTTTTTATGGTGCCTTGAGATACTCTTAAATAAGTAGAAATGAATTAGTTATTTAGTTCTAGGTAGTTGTAGATATTACTCATCATCAACATGTTAAAATAGTATCATAATTGTATTATAATACTGTTTTTCTGGGATTCATTTCAACTGTTGTTTTGTCGTTCAGAAGCTTTGCTTGGGTACTGCGTTACCACTTGATTTTAAAACGACGTTACTGCAATTTCAATTAGTATTAGTTTCTCTGGCTGGTTTTCTCAGTATCCACGTAGTATTTTCAGCTTGCTTGATTGGTCTATCAGCAATAAAACGTCCTCCAAATCCCTTGGTTGGACGTACTAAGTTTTGGAAATATGATATTCTGCTTCAGTGAGCAGCTTAGTTTGGAAAGTAGATAAGATTAGAATGGAAACAACAACAGTCTCGATCACCACCAGACACGTCAGTGGCTTTGATATACGTTTTTATGGCATTCAAATTAGATTTATGCCATGTAATTCAGTGTCTCAACCAATCACAAGAACTATATTTGCTACGTTTCACTGCCCTTTTACAGAAACTCATACTTCTTGAAATTGCAGTAAATAACATTTTACCATACCATACCATACCATACCATAGTATCACCAAAAGTCATAGAAGGCCATATCTGGTAATTAAAGCAGATGAGGTAGGCTTTGGATGCCAAGGTTCTTTAGCACTGCCTCTTGCCAGTAGATTGTTTCAGTCGAACCGTCTTGAGGGCTGTGGAACAAGTGATGGAGAATGTCTTTGGCTGTATTGCCTCAGCTTATCAGGTTTAAACATAAATATATGTTTATAATGTAATGGAGAATATCTTGAAAGACTGCAAGCCTATCAAGAAATATGTTTTCTAGCAATAATTTGTTTTGTTACTATACATTTTCAGGGGCGGATCAAGAAAATGTCGGATACACTGTAAAATTGGAGGCACTGTTTCAGCTCAATTAATTGAGTGAGATGGTTGCACAAGTTGATTGAGCTAACATAGATTAACGTTTTAAGCTGAGATAACTCAAAATACCAAGCTGAGATAGCTCAAAATACTAAGCTATGTTGACTAAGGTATTCAAGCTGAGAAAACTCAAAACAATGAGCTGTGTTGACTTACAGCTCAAAATATTGAGTTTTTTTGACTTATTGATCCAATCTGATGCAACTCAAAATTTTGAGCTGTGTTGACTTATTTTCAGTCGCTTTTGATTTATATTTGTGTGACCTGTCTTATAAAGTTACTTATGAATGTGGGCTGTAATCCCAAAATATTCTTAGATCTCTCAAGGGGATCCACCTGATCCAGTGTGCTTCATTTTAGCACATCATGGACAGGCCCAAGATGCATTCAACACTGACCATTGCCTTACAAGGAGATTAAAAAATTAATTTCTTGAGAATAAATCCCAATGGCCTGTGGCTCATCTGAGTTGGTATACAGTGCTGGAAGCCTATATTTGAACACACTCTGACTTGGAAATGTTGGTTGGCGTGTGTGAAAGCATGCATCTAATTACTCCCACAAATTAATCTAAGAGAGATAAAAATAAAAAAAGTGACCAGCTACAGTGGTGTGCTACGCAGTTTTCTCTGGGATAGTGTAATATAAATGTTTTTTTTTCTTTTGAGTAAATAATTATTTAAAACTAAATGCAGGGTTGTGATAAGTGCTTGTTATAGATGGCGCTATATGTGGCATGGCTGAGACGTCAAGCTATCTGCAACAACTGAAGCTTTCATGTTTTCACAGCTTAATGTTATGATTCGTTTGGACAACTTACAGCATTGAGCTATCATACCTTGACAACTTATAGGATTGAGCTATCATAGCTTGAAAGTTATTAACATTCTCAGACAGCTCAAATTATTGCTTCAACACAGTTTTCAAATTTTACACACAGCTAGCCTGAACAAACTTTGGGGTTAAAAAAGTTGACCAAGAAAACGATTAGCACAGTGATGTAGAGGAAGGACAGACGAACATTTTGATGTATCAAACGAAAAAATCTGTTGGGAATTTTTTGAGATATTTGAATTTTCGATTTTTTATTTATCACACCCTAATCTTAGCATTGGAATCTCCATCCAAAAGTGATCAAAATTGGTCATTTTTGCTGTTAGGTAATATCTAAGATAAAAGTCATTATCCAGAAGAAAAACTATGCAGTCATTGCCACAAGAGCAAGTACATACCACTCTATCCAGACTGACAGAGCGTGATAAACCTATAACAGTAAACATTTCGGAGAAAATTTATAAAATATGTTTATTTGTCATCTTGTCCTCAGTTTCATCATTCTGGTGATAATTGTAGTAGAATCTACCTCACTTTGGACTCTGTGGTGTATAATTGACTTTTTGTGTGTTTTATAAGGAATTTCACCACTGTGAAACAAGTACTTTTGCAACCATGTAAAGTGTAGCCAATGTTGAGTGAATCATCGGAAAACGAATAGATAGAATGTTTGGAAGCATTTAGTTAAGTATGGAGTAAAATACTTAGACATTACAGTCTTAATGAGCAATAGTTGTACATGTTTCTATTAACTACATTTTCACCTAATTTACTGAATTGATGCTATTTTTGTTGTTCTATACAACTAAAGACCGATTGATTTTGGACGCCAGATAACCTACATCAACATTAAACACCCAACATCCATTTTAAGTACTCAAAATACATTAAGCATGAATATTACTGTTTATTTATAGCTTTTAATGTTGTTTTTGTATATTGGCCAATTTCAAAGAATTTTCATATAATATCAGGGGATTCAACTTCATAGTGAAGCAAATACTTACAAATATTCTATGCAAGCGTTATCTGATAATTTGCTCAGCTTTATCTATCCTTTTACAAAGTTATGAAATGTTTGTTTCACAGTGGCAAAATGTGTGATAAAATGCACAAAACACTCAACAAAGCCTGTTACAATGAGATGATGAGACCGAATTTGCAAAAATTATTCATACGAATTAATTAACTAACACAACTTGGTATTGCTAACATTTTCTCGCCTTTAGCCAGAAATTTCAAATGTCATTGGTTTATCACACCCCATCAGTCTGGATGAAGTGGTACTTACTTTCTACAGAGACAATGACTGCATATTTTCACTTTTGAATTATGACTATTATCTTAGACATTACCTAACAGGAACAATAGGTAATTCTGAACATTTTTTGACGGAAATTCCATGCTGAGAATGGGGTTTGATAAATAAAAATAATTAAACTTCAATACCTCAAAACATTCCCAACAGATTTTTTTGTTTGATACATCAAAATGTTTGTCTGACCTTCCTCTACGTCACTGCGCTAATCGTTTTCTTGGTCAATTTTTTTAACCCCAAAGTCTGTTCAGGCTCGCTGTGTACAGTGTAGGTGGGTTTACGAATGGAAATGTACAAAAAATATCAGAATTTATTTTTACATTAAAATTTAAAGGCCAAAGGGGGGGGGGTTGAAACCCCTAAATAGACCCCCCCCCCTTGTTTCTGCTACTGATTTTCTCACTATAAGCACAGCTAATTTGTTGAATTTTTGTCTAGAAAATTGAGTTGCGCCTCGTGCATAGACCTTTCGTAACCATGGTAACAGAAAAGTAACTTAAACACTTCTTAGAGTTTTGATATTTTCCAAATAGATAGTGAAATGCCTGAAATTATATCTTTGGAAATTTCATTCAGCTACATCAAGTCGAAAGGTCTTCCAAAAAAATTAGTCAGAACTTTTGGGAACTTTATATTGTCATGTCTTTAATTTGTCATCTCATTTAAAGAATAATTCCATTGGATTTTGAATGCTGGTGTTCTACAGGTGACATTGTAAGATTTGGTGGAGGTATTTTCAGACCTGATACACAAATCATGTCAACAAATCATTACATCATTTTTTTTAGGAAAAGACCCGATCAAATTATCATTCTTCTTCTTTTTCAGTGTTGTTATATACTGCTACAGAAGAAGCCGTCGGGCAACAAAGTAAGTTATTCGCATTTAACATTCAAATTCATACTTAATTGCCGCTGTACATATAAATTGTGATGATAATGGTTATATACCATGATGACAAAAAATATTGCATCCTTTCCTTTTCGTGCTAATGTAAGGTTTAAAGACGAATAGAATTTTCAATTGATGCTTGTGCATATAGTCTCACTATGTTCATCAAAGTTTGGATTTCTCTCAATGGAAATTCCCAATAGTTTGGCTTTCTCACTGGTCTTTATGGTAAAATCTAGATTCTGATAATTCAGTGACATTTCTTTGAGTCACTGAACATAAACTGAAATTGTTCTTGTCTTGTTAGCTGTCTTTTGTAAACATCGAAGGTTTGATGAGGCATTCAGTTTGTGATTCATGATAGCTGATGGAGTGTTATGATCCATTCATGAGAGCTGAGGAAGTGTTATGATCCATCCATGATAGCTGATGGAGTGTCACGATCCATTGATGATAGCTGATGGAGTGTCACGATCCATTGATGATAGCTGATGGAGTGGTCTGATCCATTCATGATAGCTGATGGAGTGTTTTGATCTATTCATGATAGCTGATGAAGTGTTATAATCCATTCATGATAGCTGATGGAGTGTTATGATAAAGGAATAATGGGAAGAAAATTAATGAAACAATGCTTAAAGTTGTTCTATGTGGCGAAGATTCAATTTAACTATTAAAAGGTTATCGAATTTTAATTACTGTAAACTGCATGTATTGCTTCAAAATAATAAATTAATACACTAATGCTTACAGAGGAAAGCCAGAAGTGTTGGAATTGAAACCTTCCATTTGTGGAATTTGGGTGAACGGGGATCATGAAGATGGAACGAGCATACAAAACTTCATTGAAGGGCAAAATAGTGAACTGGTAGCCATATTCGACGGAAGTGAAGACAGAGCCATAATAAATGGAAATGGCAAAAAAGTATGCCGAGCTGAAATTGGAAATGCATCGTTTGTGCAGGTAATCAATTTTTCTTTTTGATAATCTTATTATTACCATGGTTAGATACTGTAAGTGAAACTATGAGGTTTATTTTCTGAATTTTTTAAAATTTAAACGGCTTCATATGAACATTCATAAGACAATATTGTTTTTGTATTGACGGTGTGTTTTTCTCAGGAGGTTCCAAACCCTCTGGGTGGCCCCTTGATGGCGGCCATTAGGCCTCTCCATGAATGATGTAAATATTTGTAACAAATGTATAAAAGAGACATCTATCACTATAACCTCTGTTAATATATTATGTCATTTATATTAATAAAATTTGTTTGTCTGTCCGTCTTTACTGATCAATATATTAATCATTTAGGGACCATTCAGAGTGTATGACTGGGGGAGGGGGCAGGGAGTTTTGCCAAAGGAGGGACTAACTTTACAAGGGGGTTATTAATTTTTGACAAGACTTCAAAGGGGGGCAAGAAATTTTAACAGAAAAAAAAAAGGTTATAAAACATGCATACACTCACATTATCCGCGCTTTTTACACACAAAAGTCTGTGGATCTGCGCTCGTGACCGTGTATAACAGTATATATGTGTGCATTGCTTTGTATGTCGAGGGGGGGGGTGCTTAAAATAGGCAATAAAACCTAACAAAAAAATCCCCATGAATCTCAAGGGGTGGTATCAATTTTGACGGGAAGTTCCAGCAAAGCTCCCAAGGCCCCAGTCATAAATTCTGAACGGTCCCATATTGCAGCTATAAACAGGACCTAAAACAGGGGCTCTACAGACGTCTAGAGTGTCTACAGCCATCACTTTTGTGACCTCTTGAGACGTCTGTTAATTGACAATATTTGGCCAATCTAGACAGTCTAAAAATCATTAATTTCTGTATTTACCAGATATATGTCATTACAGGTTCATTTCTGAACAATTACAGACGTCTGCAACACTCCAAATTATATATATAGCAGACAGTCTATACTATGCCACATTAGAACCTTTACAGACGTCTCCAAATAATGAAAACCCAAGGCATCCAGACTAATCACTGAAAATCCTAATATGGGGGCATCTCTAGACCACAGAAAATAGTTAATTAGGGTCCAGATTGAAGTCTGTAGCACTAATTCATCTGTTGCCTACAGACCGTCTGGATGTCAAAACAAATTAGCCCTTACAGACGTCTATGTGGACCCTAAATGGAACAGCTACAGACGGTCTAGATATCCAACAAAATGAGCCCTTACAGACGTCTCAGAGAACCCTAAACAGGCTACCCCTGGACCCTCTAGACGT
Organism: Platynereis dumerilii; assembly: GCA_026936325.1. NCBI lineage: Eukaryota > Metazoa > Annelida > Polychaeta > Phyllodocida > Nereididae > Platynereis > Platynereis dumerilii. Next base: position 890,755 of record JAPTHN010000052.1, on the reverse strand, counting down.
CTGTAGGGGCTACAAAATGAGCCCTGTTTATATATGCATATTGTGATGCAAAATGTATGTGAACTATTTTCAAGCCAAATATTCAATTCATCTAATTACTTTGCTTATTCTAATATTTGTTTAGGAGGACAAAAATTATGCTGGATACTTCGCCTTGATTTCATCTGGTTCCTTGAGTAGTGAAGAATTTAAGACATACTTGACATCAGTTATCGTGCGGATACAAAATAGGAAAAATAAGAACGAATCAGGAGTTGTCCTGGTGCTACTGGAAGAGGACATTTTATGCCGATTTGATGAAACATGGGACGAGAATTTGATGAAAAATTTGCGGGCTCTCCCAAGTGTGAATGCAATTCATCCATTTGATAATGATTGCCTTCTTCAGATTTCTGAAAAAGTACAAGGTATTTATTTTGAAGATCAGAATAGCTTGGCCTGTTTTCTTACAAGGTATTTATTTTGAAGATCAGAATAGCTTGGCCTGTTTTCTTTTGTGCTTTGTGATAATATTCACAATTATTAGTATGTGTAAATAACAACAATATATTTTAATATTGATTTAGAAAAAGAAGTACAATATCCAAATGGTTTTGATAGAACAACATGCCAATCTTGTGACAAAATGACAATATTTGAACATTTACCTTATTTTTTAAGGCAAACGATCACCAATTTATAATTGGGAAATTATTTTGAGTGCTTTATATATATATATAGATTTAGAAAAACAAAGAGCTGAGTCATATTTTCAATATTTTCTTTTTTCTTTTAATTAGAGGAGAACTCGGTCCAATTTTCAAGTTTATTGCATAATGATAGACTTTTGCAGTGCTGCATATAGTTATGCTTCAAACCAAGAATATTCAATAGATTTTACCTTATGATTTATATTGAATCACAAATATTTTCTTATGGTTTTCCAAAATATTGACTGGAAGCTCACACTATGTGCTGGCTTTGATGTGCAGAAATCATCAAGCAAATTTAGATGAGTAAATCTGATATCTGTCCAATAATATCATATATACGCCATTTTCCTCCAGACCTGTGCGGTGCTATTTTTAAAAGTCTGCAATTCAGCTTTCTGATACACAGAAGGCCTATGTTATTTATTGCACTATTAGGGCAAAATAATTAAAAATCCTTTCATCTACAGATTCTCCTGTGGACACAAATGAATTGCGTGGTTTTGGCAATACTGGTGTTGGTCTGGCATGGAACTACTTCCGCGGATATTTGGCGATTATCCTTCCAGGTCAGAAAATTAATTCTGGGTAGCATTAATTGTCTTGTATTGAATTGGTTTCTATGTGATCCAGCATTAAAAAGATTTTGAAAAAGAGCAAAAACAGTTTATGCTGTTATTTATGTTCCCTTCCAAAAGAAAAGCAGGAAGGTTTGAGAGTTTTTGTGTCCGCTTTAACGATACTGAAATTGAAGGTACAAATGAGGTAAAATATCTGGATTCAATACTGGATTGTAATCTATCTGGTAATGAGTGCCAGTGTTGGAGTCGAGGCCAGGACATCCGAGACCAAGACCGAGACCGAGGCATGAGACTCAGACTCAGACTCAGACTCAGACTCAGACTCAGACTCATTTTATTCTTGCTCTTTAAAAGGAAAAATATACAATACACACATACATATAATAAATCATCAATTTTCTATAAAAAAAATTTGTAAAAAAAGCAATGGGACTCCTGGAAGGCAATAAGTTGCCGCTGATAAGGAGCCCCAGTTTTTAGAAATAGTTTCAAAGCACAGTGGGTGGCGATGTTCTTAACAAAATTCAATAAAAGAAATATAAACAACTATAAGTTAGAAAGAAACATAGATTTTATAGTCAAAAAAATAAAAAATAATGGTGGAATGATGGACTTCAGTTACGAGGGGATGGAGCTGTGAACAGAGCAGTATCTTATAGTGAAATCAATTTCTATTACCAATATAAGAGTGAACAATCGAACAAACAGGATCATAACTATCTAGTAATTTAATTGCATGAGCATCCGAGACTGAGGCATTGACCCTCTGAGACCGAGACCGAGGCATCAGCTGTCGAGACCAAGACCGAGACCGAGGCCGGTAGAACATAAATTATGGTTTACTGCCGAACTATTTTAGAGTGATGTTTTATCGACATTTAGCTGTCATATCGATACAATAAGGCTGATGAAGTGCAATTAAAGACTGCATTGAAAACAATTTGGGGCAACCATTACTTTTTTGAAGGACGGCAGCGTAGAATTGGTCTTGCCGGAGATAAATTTTTTTTTAAGGGAAACTGCAACAGATAAAAAAATTTTATTTTGAGTATCGGACAATCTCAGTTATTTGCTTCAAAATCAAACATTGCAGACTGAGATAATTTTTTTTGGCATGACTGGAAAAAAAATTAGGCAGTTTTTTCTAAAATGTTGAGGCTGCTTGTCTGTTTCATTACATACTTTCTTATTAATGCTCTTATAGTTATGCTTTGTAGATAAATAGTATTACATACTCTGAGCTGTTCGGTTCCAATTTATAAAGCAGTGGTATGTTTGTGTTACATGTATATTAAAGATATCTGGAATAATTTTTTAGGCATGGATGCATATTGGGAGATTCTGACAAAAATGTTTTTTCATTCCATTTTGTCGAGTAACGTTATATTTGTCAGACACTCTGGTGTGTAAAGTTAAGGATCAGGCATCTTGCATTAAATGTAAACAAAAACTTGGAAACTTCCATCATTATGCTAGAAATTTACATGCAACAATGTTCAATGTCAAAGCAACTCAATTAGTGAAGGAAGTTAAAAAAAATATAATACTTTTGGATATTCATTACTTCATATGTATCACAGAAAATGGCGACGCCTCCTAACATGCCACTCAGCCTAGAAAAGGTATTAAGTCTTTAAAGCAAAAAATGAATCTATCAGACTCTTAACAGGATGCTAGGTCCCATGGATAGGGTAAACTGACTGATAATTATATTATACTGACAGTAAAATTTTGTTTGACTGTTCCAGCAAATTCTGTTTTATTTAATTGGCCGGCCTCGGACATGCCTCGGGCAAATATCCGAGGCCAGAGGGTCCGAGACCGAGTCCAAGGCCAAGGATTGGTCATCCGAGACCGAGACCGAGGCCGAGGCCATCAAAATGTGGCCTCGAGGCCGGCCTCGAGAACGAGGCCGGCCTTGAGGACTCCAACACTGATGAGTGCATAGGATCCATCATCAAAAAAGCAAATGATTGCCTCAGCCAATCTCCAAATATATCAAATAGTAAAAAAGACTTGATTTAGATATTGCATGTTAGCTGTTTGTGAACAGCAGATTTCTGGGGCCTCTGAAGCTGATTGGCCTAGCACCAGCCAGATTCCCACAGAAATGTCAGAGCTTGATTCTCATGTTCAGTTTTCCTGGTTGCAGATTCGTAGCAATGTCAAAAAATTCCATCAAAATATAAAATTTAATCTAAGTCATCCAAATTAAACTTGAATTAAATTTTACTTTATCAACTTTTGAAGTTAGTTTTAGAGGTGAATATACATATGTTCCTTGGTGGGGTGCTAAGGGCTCAGGTCTGCAACCAGTTGGTGTTTAGAAATGCCCTTTTTTTAAGAGAACTTATATAAATATACATATTTATATATAGTTTTTTTTGGTTAAAAGGCCTACATGTTAGACCTATGTGTCTCTAACTAGTTTATGTACAATAAGCCTTCTGTGGGTTGCCAACATGACCTGGGGGGAGAGCAGAAAAAACATACAATTTTCTAATGAACTAATAATATCTTACTTGGAGTAAAGAAACAAGATCAATTAGCAGTCCATAATGGAGCATGTGGAGCTGTCCATTTGGCCTAAGACCTATAGATTAGAATTTTATTATTGATTTGCTCCTTTGAATAATTTATTAAGTAAAAATAGATAAATTCTAGAACATATTCTAGTCCAGCTAGGGAAATAAAACTGACCTCTAAAAATAGCTATTTTTCAAGCCAAATTAAATGGTAAAAAAATCAAGTTTGTATCTTTGCTATAAGTCACGCAAATCACAAAAAAACCGAATTCCGCATTTTCGGGATTTCCGCTGCTGTGCCCCGCATTTTAATATCAAAAGTGGGTGATAATTGCAGGAATGGGCACGATTTAACTATTTGTTGATGTTCTAAGTGGCCAAAAAGGTATTTAGAGATGGGCAAATTTCGTGAATAGGAAAAATAGTGTGTCAATAGTTAGAATAGCTTATTGCTCCCTTTGGCAAAGTGTACCAATAGTTTGCCAATAGTTAGAATAGCAAATTGCTCCTTTGGGCAAAGTTGTAAGATTTTGTCAAAATGAGAAATAGTTTGCCAATAGTTGAAATGCTTTGCCAATAGGAGAAATAGCCATGCCCAATTGTAAAATTGGGCATGATTAAGAGATTGTCTGCAGCACTTACTCACTTTGACGCATCCCCAGTTTTGAGAGCAGCCTTTGAAATTTAATGCCATTTTCAGAAATATAACCTTAATAATCCGCTTCAAAGTCAGTTAATAATTGTCCGATTGGATTTTTGTAAAAAGCTTCAGGCAGTGCAGCAGACAATCTTTAAATCAATCTATTTCTCCTTTTGGCAAAATCTTACAACTTCGCCCAAAGGAGCAATTTGCTATTCTAACTATTGGCAAACTATTGTAACTATTGGCATGCTTTGCCAAAAGGAGCAATAAGCTATTCTTACTATTGACACACCCTATTGGCAAAATTTGTCAATCTCTAATATCTTTTCGGGCCGCTTAGAACATTAACAAATAGTTAAACCGTGCCCATTCCTGCAATTATCGCCCACTTTCGATATTGAAATGCGGGGCACAGCAGCGGAAATTTTTTTGCGATTTGCGTGGTTTCTAGTAAAGATACAAACTTGATTTTTTACCATTAAATTCAGCTTGAAAATAGCTATTTGCCGAGGTCAGTTTCATCGCCGTAGCTAGATTAGAAGTTTTTCGAAAATTTTTCAAGTTAGTGTCATTACTGTTGCAGAAAATCTCCAAAAATTGGAATAAGAATATAAATTCTTTACAAAATTCAAAATTGACTGATGGAAAAAACCCATATATTGATGGGTAATGCATCTAGTAATTACTTGTTTGAGAATCAATACAGGCCTATAGGCCTACTTTTGTACATTATGTCAAAGGCCCTGGCATGGAGACACTGATTTATAAACAGTTGACAGGCCAATTTAATAACCAGTGTGCTACCAACTGAGCTAACTCTCCCACCTATAGGCTTAGGCCTATGGAAAAAAAAAAAAATAAAAAAAAAAAACTGTTCAGCTCTCTTTCTGGCTTCAGTCTGATTGCTCATCACCCACATATACCACAGCTGACCACCTAGCTCGGATTCTTAGTTTTAAGCAGTTTTGTCAAATTCCGTGATCCCGCATCCCGCAACCCCGTCCCGCATATCAGAAAAGACTTGATGGGCGATAATTGCAGGATTTTGCACAATCAATTAACTATTTGTAAATGTTCTAAGTGGTCCGAAAAGACATGCAATGAGCGATAATTCCAGAAATGGGCCCTATGCCAATCTCCAAATCAAGTCTTTTTGTTTTTTTGACTATTTGGAGATTGGCAATTTAGAGATTGGAAGACGCAACCCCTCTTCCAATTATAGAATTTTTTCTGATCAGAACCATGCACCCAAAGACAAATTTCTGTAACACTGATCTGTGAAAAGCAAAATTCAGTTTCCAAACTTATTGCATGCAGTGTACAATGGCTGACAACAAATGTCACAAAGCGATTTGAAATTGTGAAGTCGAGTGTCTTGTGAAAAACAATAACACAGGCTTTGTTTGGGAAACATTGAAACAGAGACTTTTCTGGCAAGGTGCAACAATCGGCTTAGAAGTTGTTTGTTGTGGTTGCATACAAGACATAACATTGCCTGGCAGTTTTGATTTCCTTTGTCATAAACCGTGATGTCAAACTCTGAACTGATATGTGACAGATTGAAGATTAGACCAATCACATTCACAGATACCCTTATGATGTCAGGGTTTAACGGCAAAACAAAGTTTTCAAAAAACACATAGCCATGAAAACGATAATAACTGACAGCGCCATGTGACTGCATTGTGACGTCGTGACGTCATGGTTACGTCGTATAATAGCTCAGGCTGCTCCTGATTGGTTGAATCCCATATTTACCCTGTCAAGCTAATTAATTTCTCGAATTTCCCTCTTCAGTTCATTAAAGCAACATTTTTCCCTCGTGTTCATATTCTCCTGGGAAAATGACTTTATCAGGGAAGAAATGCACCAAGACATGGAAAAAGGGAATTACAAGTTTACAAGTTTATTTTGGAATCCAAATTCAGCATAAGCTGTTTAGGCTTGGAGCCACACTAACAATAGATACATGGTAACAAATAAATAATGGTACAGTATAAATAGGTATAAAATTATAAAAACATTTAAGAATCTTTAAAATCATGAAATAAAAGCAGAAGGTACATGATTCTGCCTTAAAAACGAAAGTCATGTAACATTAAAACCTCAAGTGTGAAAGTTAGTAAGGTTTTTCACAACTTGTGGCAAATCATTCCATACAATAGCACCAGTCCTTTTAAGAGAGTTCTTATGGCAGTTAATTCTATGCATATTTCCATGTGTAGCACCTCTGGTATTGTAATTATGTATGGAATCACAGTCATTGAAAAAGTTCATATAATCTGGTAACATTTTGTTTTTTACTGTCCACATATGACAGGCTAAGTTAAAATGTAAGCGCTGCTCAATATTTAACATGCACAATTTTGTAGTCGCTGTAGCTTTTTTAAGTCACCTTTAGTAAGACTGACTCCCCAAACTGTACTACAATAATCAATGTGAGGCAGGACAAGGGTATTATACAAGGTAACTCGTGGGGTTTCATTAATAAATTTACTAGCCTGACGTAACACACCAATTGCTTTGTTAAGTTTACCAATTAATTCTCTCATGTAACAATCATATCTGAGGTTACAATCAATTGTCAAACCAAGGTATTTTACATCATCAACTTGTACAATTTCATTTCGGTCTAGATGTAAATCTAAATTTTCTGACAAATGGGCTCGCTTTTGTTTGCTACATATCAGCATACAATTTGTTTTGCCTACATGGAGGCTCAATTTGTTAGCACATAACCATTTGAACACATCCTCAAGTTCAGTTTGCAATACAGAATTTACACTTTGTACATCAGTGTCTGCATAATAAAAGGCCGTATCATCGGCACAAATATTGACATGACATTTTTTGAAACATTGCGGCATGTCATTCGCATAGAGAATGAATTATGATCATATTGGAACAGCAGAATATAAGCAAATTAATTTCATGAATGTCAAAGGCAGAGTCCATCAGCTAAGTCTAAACATTGTACGATGTACAGATTTCTTTTACAGAAACACTCCATTTTTTTACCAAAGTCAATGAAGTGCATAGATACAATACTCTAGGATGTCAGTACCACTTTCAAATTCCAACATAAAGTTGGTGACAAGTCATTCTCTTATAATTCCATAAAATCCTGGGATGCTTTGTCTAATGACATCAAAGCCAAATCAGACTATAACAGCTTTGAACTTTCTGTTAAACAACATCTTAAACTACACACTGTGATATTCTGGAGTCAAATAATCTCTTAAATGCACCTGTATAAATATGGACAATCTACCCTAGTCAACCACTAATCACACTACTCATGCTGCCTTCTTGTACAGTGTACGCATGAAATGGTGCCATTGCATCAATGCTAAAACATCCTCAACCGCACAGCTTGTGGAAGCATGAATGCTCATCCGTTGAGAGGAAAATTGATGCAATGGCGCCATTTCATGCATTTCACTTACTTACAGGCGGCACTGTATCATTTCTTAGGACCACGCTGGAAATAAGCTATGAAGCTTCCGTGGGTCATCTTAGCATTTTCATCACTGTATATTCCTCATTCCCATTTCATTAGGCCATTTCTTATTATTTCATAGTATGTCGCCCATTCGTTGCATATGCACTAATGAATTTGTTGAATAAATCAAATCAAATCAAAGTCCTGGATTGAAAAAATTGTTTCAATGGGGTAGTTAAGGGTCATTCCAAGGAAATGATATATCTCATACAATTTGGTTATCTCTGTCCACAGGAATGCCCAACAGGATTACGCAGTCTGAAGTCCATGAGAAGCATCCTGGAAAGGTGAACTCACGTTTCATCATTATCATACCAGAATCTGGCAGACTAGCGGCAAAACTGGATGAGATTGATTCACGATTGTCACATTTTGGACCCCTTGATGGTGGGATTACAGAATCTAGAGCAGGTCATCCAGGACGACCTTTCAAGAACTTTGTTCACCAGTTCAAAAGGAGTGAGGTAGGTGTCCATGACATTTTATTGCATCTCGTGTACAGGCAGACATGAATGAATTTAATTGACGAGCAGAAGGGGCCTATTTTGACTGTTTATGTCAAAATTTTGGGCATAAGGAATTTAAGCTTGCAATGACTGTGCAACAAAGTTGTAGGGATGCCCCTAGTCCGGCAGCGGAGGGGTGGTACCCAGAAGTTTCGGTTAAAGGTTTTCTTTCTCTTGATCCTGTATCTATATGGTCCAGAGTTTGCGAAAAGTGCCATTTGCTGGTAAAAACCGGCAAAAATACTGTGTGGCCAGCAAGAAAAGAGTGGTTACCTGCCCAAATGTCCGATGGTTGTGTTGGTGAGTCAGTGAGCTGACAGCTATCAATACAATCAATGCAGGCCTTTGAAATCTCCAGTGCAACAAACATCACTTACTCAAATTGGAGTCAGCTCAGAGCCCCAGAGGTGTCAAATGGATTGCAATTAAACAAACAAAGAGCCAATACCTCAACCAATTGCAATTGGTGATTCTCAGTATCTGCTAGTGCGTATCCATACCAGTTTGGGGCCTTGCCATGTCAGTGATGTTGGCAGGGGACCTGTAGGGATCGATTCTAATTAAATCTACCTGCCAAAGCAATGGCAACAAAAATTATGTTAAAAACTTTGAGTATGATATAGTTGACCAGGTTAGATCAGCCTCAACAGTCAACATTGGGTCTTTATATTATGCTCTATTTGGGTTTGGGATAACTTCATAATTTTGGGCGCACCAACTCCAGATCACTGATTGAAATTACTAAAATTGGAATTTCGGGCAGATAAGATTTCATTCGGGCAGGTAAAATTCAGAATCTACCTGCCAGAATGTCCTATGTGTCAAAATCACTTTTCGCGGACTCTGATATGGTCCAATGAAAATTATCAGTTGGTGTGTGAAACTGAAGCTGAAGCTGCTGTGTTTTCAAATAGACAGGATCACCAGCTGTAAAAGGTAGGTCTGATATTTAAATCAACCTGATGAAGGTCATATCTTAAAAGTGTAGACGATCTGGAACTCTCACATGGAGGCATCACAAACTAACTCTCATCCCAGCCGCAGGCGTCAGCTCATTAGAATCCTTAGGAGATCGGCCACTCACGATGGAAAGCCCTCTGATCAGGAAGTGAGTGGCCGATCTCCTAAGGATTCTAGTGAGCTGACGCCTGCGGCTGGGATGACAACAAAGACCTCTTCGCTGCAAAGGGAGAACCACTCGGATGCCACCCAAATATATCAGTGAGGATCCACACAAAAGGCCCCCCTGTAAAGAGATAACTCTACTGATTAGCCGTCTCGAAGCGCAAGCCCCTTGACTAACACATCGACAACCTGCTTGAGCAAGGTGTAATCACTCCCTCGGCACCTCCCTACGCTTTGACTTGAGCACAATGCAGCTGAAAATTTTGATTTATTTTTAAAAAGGCAAACCGCGATATGCAATAATTTTGCTAGTATCAGTCCAACACTATTGTATGGTTGGATTGCCCTGAACGAGAGCTTCATTTTGAGTACCAACTTTAATGGTCCACAAAAATTTGAAGCAGTATACAAATTTTATGATTATTGCTTTTCAAGGAAAATAATTAACAGATCAAATAACGGCAAGTTTAGCTGCTGACCGGGATGATATGTTTTCATCTATCAAGACTCATCATCAAGCACACTGTCAGACATACAATTTGCCTGAATAAAATACAAATCAATACTATTTGTGTGTGACCAAAAGCAGAAATACTCCTTGCAAGCCACTTTTTGTTTTGAAGATGAATTATGATATCTTCTGCACTTATTAGTCATTTCCGCATGACTATCAATTTCTCGAGTGTTTCCTATTCCGTCACCGTTTTATCTCAAGGTGTCACTCCTGCATGCTGTGTTTCTCAGGTAATCACAAAATGTCTGTTGAATAACAATTTATCCATCATCCTTTTGTTATTCCCCTTCAATGGGTACTATGCTAGTGAATGACAAAGGCTTGTTGACATGTAAGCTGAAGGTAATCACCCGAGCTGCGGTAAAATTATGAATTGATACACTGCTTAAAATTATGTGATACCTTTGAAGTTGGTATTCAAAATGAAGTTCTGATTGAGCTCTATCCGAATATATGTTTTATATTATACAGTTATCGCACAGCACCGAGTGCAATATCAGTTTTTATGGCACCGAGGTGACTAATATTGCACGAGGGCACAGCCCTAGTGCAATATTAGTCACTGAGGTGCCATAAAAACTGAAAGGAAGGCCAAACTGATGGATTTAATTGCTACTTCAAACAGTTCTACCCTTATGTCTTTCCAATGGTTACGCAATATTAAACAGTGGAATTCATCTTCCACACAGTTACAATCACATCTCTTGCATATTCTATTCTCCGCAGGGACGTAAGGGCGCTTATGTCGACCAAGTTCGATATGTAGATAATGGGAACTTAGTCTAAATCTGGCTATACTTTGGAAGATTGATTTTGGCTGGTTGAAATTAAGATAAGGTTCTAGTCGTAAATCATATTTTAATTGTTTGTAAGTTTGAAGTTTAGGATTTGAGTCATTATATTTATCTCATGCATTATTTTTGTTTGAGCTTTCTTAAATAGAGATTCATTCATAGAAGCATATGTAACACCTGCACAATCTAGACCATTTGAGATTTTACAGATTTTGGATAACCAGCATGAGTGACTACGTTCATGTCAAGTCAAGTAAAGTCAAGTCAAGTCAACTTTATTGAATCCTAAAAAAAAGGATAATTGAATTCTCACATCACTCTGCTTGAATAAAAATTGAAAAAAAATACATGTACAAATTTAACCATATCAATGAATTCAGCGTCTAATTGTTTGGTTGTACAGCTTCATTGCTTGACGAGTGAAGCTGGATTTGTGCCTGTTCGTGCAAGCATACGGAAACAGTAGTCTCCCACTACGATGACTAACTGCACTGGCGAACGTTTCATGTAATGGGTGTGTGCAGTCTCTCCAAATTTTGTTGAACTTTTTTCCGACTGCAGTCTCATAAACAGTGTCAAATGATGATAAGTCGACCCCTATAACTCTAGCTGCCTGTTTAATGAATGGTGTAATGTTCTTCCTGTCCACCTTCATACTGTTTCCACCCCACGCGGTCAGACAATACATCCACACACCTGATATTACTGAGTCATAAAACATTTTCAAAATGGTGTTTTTGACATCAAATTTGCTCATTTTTCGAAGACAGTACATTCTAGGTCTCAACTTTTTACAAATATACTCTCAACTTTTTACAAATATGTAGATCAACCTGGATATTGAAGCATGTTTTAAGAAGTGTAGGAACATCATTTAGCCTATGCCAATATTTCAGTGCTGAAGCTTGTTGTCTGTATATCAGAGAAAATCTTCCTGTATCATCTGTAATAGCAATTGTGGATGTTTGATTTCGTACACCTAGGAGGTTTTTTAAGAAATTTAAGTTGTATCTTTTCTAAAATGTCAATTTGTTTAGTTTCGAACCAAATTTCACTGTTAAAAAAAGATAAAATTTGAGTGTCAAACGTTTTTAAGCTCAGGCTTGGCGGAAGGTACCCAACTGTCGATTTAATTTTCTCTTTAAGAGCATGCCTTTTGAGCCTCAGATGCTAGATGTTCATTCATGAGTTTATGAATATTAGAAGAATTACTTATTATATGATCAAGATATTTGTATGAGTCGACTACTTCCAGTTTCTCATCCCCAAATAATAATTCATAGCCTGAAATAAATGCACAGCCATCAAATTCGTGCAGCACTTAAAAAGTGTTTTAGGACTTATAGTGTTACCATAACTTCATTAAATTTATTTCATATTCGATGTATGAAAGGCAGTAATGTTACTGTTTCAGAAAATTTGAGAGACGGATATATAGAAAACTAGAGAGAAATTTAGACTAGTATAGAAACTAATATCAGAACACAGCAGGCTTGAACAAACTTTGGGGTTAAAAAATTGACCAAGAAAACAATTAGCACAGTGATGTAGAGGAAGGTCAGGCGAACATTTTGATGTATCAAACGAAAAATCTGTTGGGAATTTTTTAGATATTTGAGTTTTAGATTTTTTATTTATCACACCCTATTCTTAGTATGGAATCTCCATCTAAAAATGATTAAAACTGCCCATTTTTCCTGTTAGGTTTTGTCTAAGATAAAAGTCATTATTCAAAAGTAAAAATATGCAGTCATTGCCACGAGAGCAAGTTCATACCTCTTCATTCAGACTAACAGAGTGTGATAAACCTATAACAGTAAACATTTCTCAGAAAATTTATAAAATATATTTATTTGCCTGCTTGTCCTCAGTTTCGTCATTCTGGAGAATAATTGTAGTAGAGTCTACCTCACTTTTGAACTCTATGGTGTATTATTAAGGTTTTTATGTATTTTTTTTTAAATTTCACTACTGTGAAAAAAGTATTTTTGCAACCTTGTGAAGTGTAGCCAATGTTGAGTGAATCATCAGAACACTCATAGAAAGAATGTTTGGAAGCATTTAGTTAAGTATGGAGTAAAATACTTTGACATTGCAGTCTTAATGTGCAATAGTTATATATGTTTGTATCAACTACATCTTCACATAATTTACTGAATTTATGCTATTTTTGTTGTTCTATACAATTGAAGTTTGGTTGATTTTGGATGCCAGATAACCTACATCAACATTAAACACCCAGCATCCATTTTAAGTACTCAAAATACATTAAGCATGAATATTACTGTTTATTTATAGCTTTTAATCGTATTTTTGTCTTTCTTTCCAATTTCAAAGACTTTTCATGTAATATCAGGGGATTCAACTTCATAGTGAAGCAGATACTTTCAAACATTCTATGCATACATTGTCTGATAATTTACCCAACTTTGTCTATCCTTTCACATTGCTATGATATGCTTGTTTCTCGGTGGCAAAATTTGTGATAAAATGCACAAAAAACTCAACAAAGCCTGTTACAATGAGATGATGATACCAAATTTGCTAAGAATTATGTAACTAACACAACTTATAAATAAGGTGTATGTTGTGTTAATTTCCATTTTTCTTGTGAGTTATCCAATTTAAATATCAAATCTTTTTCAATCAGTTTGAATTACACTAATTTTGATTTGACATGAATTTTCATATTGTTGAAATTGTCAATTACATCATGGGCATTTGTTATATTAATCTTTCACATCTTACTGGGGTTGCTTTTTACAAACTTTATTGTATGCTTATACTAAACTGTGATATTGCAAGCTCGAAAACAGTATGACCATGCAATATAAGGCCTATATACTCGGGGCTCAGGAGGTTCTTGATTATCCCTTTTTGTATTTCTCTGGGTGGCCAATCGATAGCGGTCAATTTTGGCCTTAGATGGGTCTCCTCATAATGATTAATGTATTATTTGTAGCTTTTTAAAAATAGGTATGCTAAATTATGTATGATTCGTTATGTAAATAAACTTCAATGTCTGTCTGTCTGTCACAACCTGGTATTGCAAACATTTTCTCAGGCCTTTAGCTAGAAATGTAAGCAGTTCTAGGTTTATCACACCCTGTCAGTCTGGATGAAGCGGTACATACTTTCTGCAGAGACAATGACTGTATATTTTTACTTCTGAATAAATGACTTTTATCTTAGATATTACCTAACAGGAAAAATTGACAGTTTTGATCACTTTTTCATGGAGATTACATGCTAAGAATAGGGTGTGATAAATAAAAAATCTAAAACTCAAATATCTCAAAAAATTCCCAACAGATTTTTTCGTTTGATACATCAAAATGTTTGCCTGACCTTCCTCTACATCACTGCGCTAATCGTTTTCTTGGTCAATTTTTTAACCCCAAAGTTTGTTCAAGCCTGCTGTGAGAAAGATCAAATAGATAAAAAAATAAAAAAACAGATTGATGGATGATGGATAGATAGATAGATAGATAGATAGATAGATAGATAGATAGATTTAGATAGATAGATAGATATATGTTTTGTTACATTTTCCTCAATATTTCAAAAAGTACTAAATATCAATCAATCAGACCATCAACGGGTACAACTAGACCATACAGGCTACATGTGTACCAAATTTCATCCATGTACATGTAATAGGGGCTGAGTCCTGGCCCAGAAACTATCTATCCGCCCGCCGCCCGACCATCCGGACGCCCGCCCAGCGGACCAAATTCAAGTCTGCCAAATTCAAGTCTATGTTAGATTGTTGATATTACATAATGGTAATAAAACAAAACAATAACATGATCTGCATGCAGATGAGTTGCTCACTATTACATAATCACCAGTTTACAAAGATTATGTAGGCAGTTTTACAGTATTTGCACTCGGCCAATTTTTCGTCTTTAAGCAATTACTATGAGAAAAATATGACAGGCACATAGAAATTTTTCATGGTGGCAGTCTTTAACTACATTGAAGTATATGTGTACCAAATATTACCTTGTTACGATGCATAGTTTTGAAGCAGCAGGCGATTTACACCAATTTTTGCACTTTTGTGTGTCTCACAGGCAGCTTCGCATATTTTTTATGGCAACACAGAAGAGCAAATGGAGGCAGGGGTGATTCATGTTAATGATGCCTGTCTGAACCTATGTCTTGGGCATAAAATACAACAGGTTTCATGTGAATAAGTTATATACGAAAGGAGCTGTCTCCCAAAATGTAGGAAATGGCATGTGTCAAAAAGTTTGTCGATAGACCATTTATTACTGTATATACTGTTATGAATCAGTATTAAAGAGTGTGTCTACTATTTGTCTCAATTTTGTAGCTGGAGACACGTTTCAAGGTAAATCAAAAAGATTCATTTCAGAATCTATACTTGCTTTTCGGAATTTGAGGCTTGAATTCATATGATGTCAAAAAAATGTGTCCTCTCCAGTACGACGAAAAGACACTCAGGATTCTGAGGGAGAAAACAGGCTAAGTGTATTTTCTTTGCTCGATTGTGTACCTCTACATCGATGTGACGAATGCAAGTTGAAAAAATATCCAGGCCATGCACATACACTTTCTTAGAAAATAAAATTCAAACTGTCAAAAAATGTACATCAGAAGTTTCGCTTTGATTCAAGTCTGTTAACACTGGATTCATAAAGGAAAAGAACATGGCTGAGCTAAATAATTTAACCAGGATGCCTTAAAGGGGTATTTATGAATATTGAAAATTGCAATATATGTTTTTAGATCATCAAATTGTACTATTATGAGAAAATCAAACTTGAGAGTAAAACGCAATTATTTTATGTAATATATCAATATAACTGCAATTTATCCCAAATAGCAGAATGACTTAACAGGATAACATGTAACTATCTTGTTTTTGGAGCAATTCAAGCTTATTTTTTTCTGAGCCTGTGATTTTGGGTATTTTTTGGTGATTTTTCTCTCTAGAACATTATCTTTGACCAAAAGGAAACACTATGAGTTCGAATCATACAGCAACAAAACTTGACCTTGGGTTAGTAGGATACCTGATCATTATTATCTTGGCAATCATGTGTCTATTGAGACTAGAACCTTACTAAACATGAACTTTCAGAGGAAGGAATGTCTAATTTCTTTACTTTCGTCATAACAATTGTTTGGAAAAAAAGTTCAGCCATATTTCATCAAAATTTAAGTTTTGTATTGGTTTTGACGGTACTATGCAACAAGATGGCTGGATTTCCATTGAAAAAATGGTTAAATTAGTATTCACATGGATATTTTTTCTGATAAACATTCTCTTTATGGAGTGGCAATTTGGTGATAAACCAACAAATCACATGTGTCCTTGTTGATTAACAAATCTTTAATATGTTTATTTCATGATAGCATGCAGGAAATTTATTTTGACCCCCCATGAGACACTTCGAGTGCAAATACTGTAAAACTGCCCATGTAATTTTAATTTTGTTATGTTTGCATGTCTGTTTTGAAATTAACGGAATCACATGTTAATAATGTAATTTAGCTTGTCAAGGCTAATAATTAACTATTCCATTAGAATTAGTAAAATACGAAACTAAATCATTGATAAGAAGCTGGACCCACTTGACCGAATTTCCTGCTGACGACCATTGATGTTGAGACCATCACTGCACAGATTTTTGAAACCTTTCTTGTGCCCAATTCGCTTTGCAAATATTATTTCTATGTTTTGCATTAATTACCATAACTTTGCTATTCTGAGAATTAATAAGTAAGTGCCATTTTTTGCAATATGCCTCAAGGTTATTTAGTAGCACATGCATGTCGCTATCATTTTCAGACATTAGAACAGATCATCTGCATACAATAAGTGTGTGAATGTTGTGCCATTAACAGTCACTCCACATTTGTGGTCAAGGTATTCATTCATATCAGCCAAGAATATATTAAAAAGTTTTGGATTGATGATTTCACCCTGGAGAACACCAAATTTACTGTCAATTTTGGATCCCAGCTGACCCTCCCATCTGACCCGGGCGCTAGATTAAGAGAATAGGCTACGAATTATTCTAAGTAATCTGCCACCAAATACCTGTTTAATAAGTTTATAATAGAGGAAAGTTTGATTGACAAAGTCAAAAGCCTTGGAGAAATCTATGAATGTGATGTATACAGAGGTTTCTTTTTAGATTTAGAATAAGAAACTAAGGTATCAATAATGAAGACACTGCCGCTAGTTCTACATCCTTTTGTGAAGCCAAATTGATTGTGATCTACTAAATCATATGCTTCACATTGAAAGGCTAATCTCTTGTCAACTATTGATCAAATATCTTTCCCACACAAGCCATAAGTGTGAATTTACGGTAGTTATCAGGTTAATTTCTGTCGCACTTTTATGCAGGGGCTGATTTATTCCTTCTGACCATTTATCCAGAAAAGTTCCTTTTTCCCAAATGTAATTGAAAAGGACAGTCAGAGGGTGTACCATGTGTTTTGATAAGTATTTATAAAATTCATTACTAATACCATCAATACCAGAGGCCTTGCCAAGTTTGAGACCCTTAAGTTCCAATTCTACCTCATGAACTGTGATAGGAGCATCAGTCATATATGTCTCACTGGAGTATTTATCAAGATTCTCCATAACCACTTCAATTTCCTCTAAAAATTTCATATCAAAATTGAGTTTGGCTTTCTCTGGTGGGGATTTGATACCAGTGAAATAGTCATCAAAAGATTAGAGTGATATAGTACCAGTTACAGTGCTGGAGCTGTTTTTCTTTAATTTATTCAAGTATCTCCAATACTCTTGTGGGTTACTAAGCTCCATACTTCTGAGATCATTTCTAACTTTATTCTGATAACTCTTTTTCCTTTGAGTTATTGCTCGATATTCTCTTTTTAGTTTGTGATAGTTGTTAAGGTTATTTGTTTGATTTAGATTATTCATTGGTTTTAGAATAACCATCTAATTGTCTTTTCATTGCTTTACATTCTGAATCAAACCATTCATTCCTAGGAAAGGTATCACCGAGAGATTTTTGAAATTTCTTCGGAAAGTTTGCTGAAGTCGCTACCTCAGGTAGTGTGTATGCACCACTAACCGCACAGTTCAATCCTTTGTCTGAAATAATTTAATCATGGAATTTGTCATGAATGCATAGGCGTACCGGACGTGCAATTTTTGGGGGGGCGAGCGACATTTGCCCGAATTTAAGGATTTAAATTTAGTACCATTTCAAATGAAATTGCCAGGAAAATCATTGATTTTCAATAGTTTTTATTTAATCAGCTGCCCGAATTTTTTAGCCTTTTTGCCCGAATCTGACTGTTTCCCAAACTTTTGGGAAGCGACCGCTCCCCTTCCCCCCCCCCCCTCCGGTACGCCTATGCATGCATGGTAACACCCGTGTCACTTTCTATCATTTCTATAAGTCCTGTTACCTCATTTGGATTAAAAACATACTTATAAAACTTATCCTGACTCTTTTTCACTATCTGATTAGCAGGTTTATCAGTCTTAAATGGAGAGACAGTAAATGAGAAAGTAAGTGGTCTGTGATCAGAATAAGACATCAGTGGATCAATTACAAAATCATCTAGTATGGTATAAGTATATGCATCACAAATTAGATAATCAATTAGGCTTTTTCCATTTGCAGTATAACATGTTAATGTACCCCTTGTATGATCATTGTTAAAATAGCCATTCATTATTCTCATTTCACACAATTTACAAAGCTCTAATAACTCTTTACCATATCGATTCGATTTTTTGTCATCAGAATGATGAGAACTGTCCTGAATATATATTTTACTTTGTTGAGTTGTGGGACAAACACATCATGATCATCCTTTCCAGATGTTTTTACAAAATCTGCGAGCATCGCTGTCCTATCATTGCAGTTAACACATAAACTAACATGTCCTATTTGACTGAAATGAGTGATATCATCTTGTAAGAGATGATAAGCATAATCGTCTTGAAAACTGGATAAATAGTCGAAGTTGAATCAAGTGGTGGTATATTAGCTGCTGCTACATATAAGTCTAGATCATCATGTTGTTTAATCTTAAGGCCTAGTTCAAAAATAATGAAGCCATGCAGCATATTTTCTGTAGGGGTCTCAAAATATGAGAATGGCTGTATGAGACAACTTAATGGTACACTATTGCTTTAAGTACATTCTTGTGAAAATTTCTTGAAAATTTCACGACATTCTGGCTCATAGTTATTGAGATAGAGTCCACTTAAATTGAAAAACAAGCATTTTTTCACAAAAAAAAACCTGACATAACATTTTTGACCACTTGAATTCTTTCAGTTTTACAAATTTGTATGTATTCTAAGACAATTTTCCAACACTTTTTGGAATCTCTACATCCTCAGGCTTCATCAATCCATCAAATCAAGTACTTTTATTTGCCTGTGTTGACATTATTGAGTGATTTGTACTCAAAGGTTGACTTCCAAAAATTAAGGCAAATTTGACTCTTACTGATCTGGGTATGCTCTAGTGTCTCTTTGACATGTGTCAGTTCAATTTTTTGGCCTCTGAGACCTAGTCTTATATCTGCTTACCCATTTTGGAGCTTCTTATGGTTGTGGAAAATTTATTTCACTAAAAAATTCCGAGGAATAGCAGGGTAGGTGAATCCGTCGCAAGCGTAACGCCCAGAATACTTTTTAGTGCCACAGAGCAATAAATGCTCCGTTTTAAATCTGGTTTGGCTTGTAATATTGCAAAATCTGTGTAGTTTTGAGAAACAATCAAGTAATCCAGGTCCGTGGCTGGTTTCTGGTGGTAAAATACAAGGATTTCTTAAATGGGGCTTTGTCGCAAGCGTAACGCTATGGAAAATATTGATCATATTTTCATGGTTTTCTTGTAAGGAGTAAAGCAATCATTCTAGTATTATTTGTACTGATACTCAATACAATATTTCAGCAGTTGGAGTATGTTTCAATGTTTAATTACCAAAATTTTGCTCTTTGTGAAGCTTTCCTCAAAATGTTGGGCCAATTTGTTGAAAAATGCAATAACCAATGCAAATTTCACTTTAATTTTGTAAATACTCTTATACTTCATCCAGTTATTACTGATAATGCATATAAGATCGATTTGGGTCAAAACCGGAACACTTTTTTTACTTTTGTGTCACACCATATCCCAAAATTGGCTTTGTGTCTGGAAAAATAGGCTAATAAACATGCTTCTGTCATCATTTGCTCGGTTAGTATTCACTTCCGTGACACTTATTTGGTACCAATTCGAAGCCCATATACAGACTCATAACAAAGGATAGGTGAAATCATTTTAGGGGAAAATATGTACATCTGGGGAGAAAATATGTAAGTTTTTTCTTTAATATTGGAACAAAATTTCGAAAAATACTGTTTTCCTCATAAAATATTTGGTGAATTTGGATGAAAATGACCATGGACACTTAAGAGTATACGAGTTTTGTCATCCAACAAAAAACTTTGATTTAATTTGAAGATAAGTTACCATTTGGTCTGCTTTTCTTTCACGGCCATGGAAATAAAAATAAATAAAATTTGGTAATATTTGGCTTTTATCAGTCATTTCCACGAACCACAGCAAAATGGTAAATAGAGTTTCCAGAACTTAGAAATGTTTGTTACAATAATATGTGGTCATTTGATACATATAAACATTTTAAAATTTTTATGGTCTTGTCACACTTTGGCTTCATTATTTCTGAACTAGGCCTTAACCCATACACTGAAATCAGAATTCTTTACAATCTTCACAATTTTGCTATTTGCTAAATTTGAACGTATCATAATACTAATACCTCCTGCAGGTCTCCGTGCGCGATAATGTTGATACTTTTGTTGGAAATGCATAAATTCAAAGTCATGTATTACTGGCTTAAAAGAGTCACATTTCATTGATTCAAGAAAAACCACCACATCAAACTTACTTACATAATCAATAAAATCTTTAGAGTCTTACAGATGATTTCATATTTGTAGACATAAATCAAATAACAAAAAGTTTAGCAAAATTTTTGATCTGACATCAGAAAATCCTGCCAGGTGATTGGCCAAGCTGTACATAGCGTGTCACTTTTTTTCAGTTTGCTTCAAGCAAGTGATGTTGGCTGGAAAAATTATGTCATAATTTCAACCAATAAGCTGCTGCAAAGGCCAACTTGGTATTGTGGCAGTTGTTCACACATGTCAAATTGCAATCCTCATGAACTGTTGTATTTCACACTCCTGTGTTACAGTTGATTGCTTCAGTTGATATTAAATCAGTCTCAAGCCAACTCTGAATGGCTTCAAATCTCTGAAAGCTAAATTATCATACCTTGACCAAAAGCATTGTATGTGATAAAAGTAAAGGACTATTCAGAATTAAATTTTACGAGAGGGTCGAGGGGGGGTGGTAGTTTCTATAGTTTTACTTCAGTGGGAACCACCTTTTGCACATGCTTCTTATGACTTGGGATAATGGGAATATTTCCAACAGGGTACCAATTTTTCCCACATGTTTCAAGGGGGGTACTTATTTTTCACAATTGCTTAATTGTCTAATGAAATTTTAACAAAAGAAAATTGTGGTCCTATAAATATTTGCGAAACCAAAGCGGGGTATCACTTTTCACAGAAAGTTCCATAAAAACTCCCCAACACCCCCCCCCCCAGTCATAAATTTTAAATTATCCCTTAGAATAGGAAGATGATCCAGTGATGGTGCCAACATTTATTAGAAACTCATAATAGGGATCAAAGCAGGGTCCCAGCAGTTTGTAGCTAATTGTCATGTTTTCTGGGCAGAGCCCTGATCTGAGAAAATGTTACACGCATGTTCGTTTGTTTTCTGTAAAAAAAATCATAGTATAAGACGTTGAGAATGTGTGTACTAAAAATGAGTGAAACACTAACAGAAACTCTCACTTGAAACAGCTAGAGTCAGTTCCATTGAGCAGATCAATGGATTAGAATGCCATGGTCACCCATGTAAAACGCTATGTCACTTTTCAGGAGAGAGTGGTGTCATACCTTCTCTCTACCAATGAAAATTGCAGGAAAAATGATGTATTTTCTTCCACAAATGTCTACAATTATGAAATCATCTGTAACTTATAGGCTAATCCATATGTACATTCCACACAATGAACTTTAGTTGATTGGACTTCTCCTCATAACAGTTTACACTAGGTTTACCACGATCAGCATCATTTTTCAAACTTACATCTTTGCCTTTTATTGTAGAGATAGAGTTAGAAAAAGCTGGCCGAGTTATGACAAGGTTCAAGATTTGAGTCAGACATTTGGGACATTTTGGTCCAAAATTTTATTTTTGAATTTCGGTCTGAAAAATAGCCTATCTTATGTAAAATTTCCCCAGGAATCTGAATCTGAAGTCGGAAATACAAAATCGTTCACCATTTTCATTCTACGGATGTTTTTATAACTTGTCAATTGGAACCAAGTATTTTTTGGAATATCTCTCCTTTCACTGCATATATCTCAGTAATACTCAATTTTGTCAACAAATAAGCCTAACACAGTACCAAAGCACTAAACAACTGCTTATTTTTATCCTGTAACAACCAGGCACATGAATGAGATGGGCGCCCTGTGCCCTTATACATTTTGCATTAATAATTTGATTTTTGGCATGGCTGTCCAAGACAGCGACTCTGAAATATAGAATGGAGGTAAAAGAAGACTGCAATAATGACCAGTCACTGTCAAAAGTAATAGTCATGACTTAAAAACATATTTTAGGTCAATCATGTATATTTTATATTGCCGTTACTTTGCCGACTAAGCCACGGATGGATAAAATTCTTTAAAATTTGGTCGCAAAAAAAACTCAATCTATCCTCTGGCCTCATATTGAACTTTCTAAACATAAACTTGTTGTAGCCAATGTATCTGGGAACATCAAGTTGGATTTTGGTGACTTTCCAACAAAAATTGCAAGAGACTGTGTTTTTTTTGCGACGCCATCTATTTTTTTCAGCATTTCAAAATTTAGCAGACATAAGTTAGAAAATGCATTATTGAGACTCAATAAATATTAACAGCGACCCAATTCTTGGTACTATTGTATTCTATATTGATTTAGAAGATATTGACGTATCATACAAATTTCTATTGCAAAAAAATGACAACACAGTGTGCTATCAAAGTCAGCGGCTTTACCTCAATCTGCAAAATTCTCAAAAAAATTGTCACCTGACGTTTAGTCGAATATCTTGTTAGTTTGAGTACACATTTAGCTGAAATATCTCCAATTTACATATAATTAGAAGCAAACAATGTGCGAATTTATGTCACAGTGAAATGAATTATACAGAAGTGTTACTTTCCAAGTTATAGCCCCTTACCTACATGTGACACTGAAAAATTTTGTCACCCTAAAATGAGCATTTTTGCCTTTTTTCGGACATATTTTGCCCAAAAACATAACAAAGGGGTGAGATCTCTTCATTTCTGATGCCTTTATTGGAGAGTAGACAATTTTTGCCAGAAGGTAAGTTTAAAACCTTGTTCAAAAAATGAAAAATGAGCCTTCAGGATTTTTTTCAGTCAAATGTCCCAAAGGTCTGACTCAAATCTTGAACCTTGTCTTATACACGACAATTCTTGGAGTTCAATATTTTGAACATCAAAATGTCACTACTACTTGTATTAACAATCAAACTGTTGCTACTGTTTGTATTAGCATTCAAACTGTTACTTGCATTAAAAATTTGATCAGTGTTAGAATTATCATTTTCTATAGTAATAGACTTAACAAATTTTCTAACATTACTCATAGCACTTTGATTAATTTCCCAACAAGTATGGATGGCAGGCAGAGCACTAAACACAACTCCTCATGTGCCTTGCAGTCGTCTGAGCTAACAAGTCCTTTGACTGAGAAGTCAAGTGGATTCCGTCACGTGGAAGTTTTGCCCTCTCATTAGAAACAAAAGTTATGCTATTAGAGTCCTGAGATAAACGAGAGAGGGCACTGTTTACATCCGTAATGCGCTGGTTCTAGTATATCTTGTGTGGGACATGCGGCATGATGATGTTCGATCAATATTTCACATGGATATCGGACATAAATTGCTTCATATCCTCAACGATACGAAGGACTGAGGTACGATCGTCTCGGACTTCAATGTCACCTGCATGGAGCAGTATAGTGTCTGGTTTGAAGTCTGCGATTACTTTCTTGATATTACCGGTTCTGCCTTTGAGTTGCGAAATTGATTGTCCTGGATACAAAAAGGCTGTGCAGTCAATGTCTCGTTCATTCAAGCACTGTGAAACTCCTCGGGCATTGGAGTTACCAATCACAAGTACTTTTGGTTTATGTGGCTTCTCACCTAAAGTTACGTTTTGTGACAGTTTGAATAAAAGTGATCAATTTTTCCAGGGCACCCAAAGAAAGTGTTCTAATGATTCTCAGCCAATAGAAATGGTTTATAATATAATCTATACAAAAATCTAATGTGTGAGGAAAAATCTATTGCAATTATGCATGCATGTTCAATTGCCAATTTTAGAACTTTGAAATTGCGACACCTTGAAAATCCCCATAATTCCAGCATTTTCATCTAAATTGTATGGCTTGGACTGTATTTCCCAGATATTTTCACCCGAAGCCCTGTATTTCATGTTACCCGAAGTAGTTTCATGGGCTTGACATTAAGAAATTTGCAATCATTGTGTAAAGAAGGTTGCTTTTGGGTGCTACAGAAATCTTTAAAAGCCTGTGATAAAATGCAAGTGTTGTTTGAAATATAAATATCCAGCAATTTTCATAATTTCAGCAATTATCCCCTTAGTATTTGATGACCGAGACCCTTTATGCATGTTTTGTAAAAAGGACACAGACTTGAAATTTGTGATCTTTCATGTTTTACAGTCCTTGTCATATTAACATGCAATCTCAAATTCTTTTATATGCTGTTGAACTGTGATGTCAGAGATGACTCTGTTCTAGCATAGCAATATATGTGAATTAAATGCAAGCTGTGATGTCATTTACAGTCCTCGTCATACTTACGTGGAAAATCAAGTTCTTTTCTATGCTATTGAACTGTGATGTCAGAGATGACACTATTCTAGCATTGCAATATATCTAAATTAACTTCAAGCAGTGATGTCATTTTAAACTGGGTCAGATTCCCCAGCTTCTAGCCAATGCGAATCCACCAAACTGAGCGTCACAGTTTCAACTCAGTGTCAGAGTGAAAATTGGGTCTGGGAAAATCCATGCAAGTTTGACATCACAGCCTGTCAGCCAATTGGCTGCCAGAACAAATATACATGACATAAACCATGTTTTTACAAACAGATTGTCAAAGCCTTCTTTTTATACCAACTTCCATCAAAGTTTTAAGTTGCAAGTGAGCAAGTTTGTAGATAAATCAAACAGTTATTATCATTATAACAGTTGTCTGCTGTGAATGCGCAATTTGGTAGGATTAGACTGGTGATTGCTGTGATGAATCATTGGGATCACAAATGTAATGCTTCCTTCAATATATCAATGCTTGAACTGTGATGCATAGTTTACTGTCAGCCCATTGGCTATCAAGCTGTGATGACGTGCTTGTAGGGGCTATCCCTGATAAAAATGTTTACTCTGACACTGTGTTGAAACTGTGACGCTCAGTTCAGGAGGATCAACATTAGCTAGAAGCTGGGGAATCTGACCCAGTTTGAAATGACATCACAGCTTGTAGTTAATTTACATATATTGCAATGCTAATATAGAGTCATCTCTGACATCACAGTTCAACAGCATAGAAAAGAACTTGAGATTCCACGTAAGTATGATGAGGACTTTAAAACTGGGTCAGATTCCCCGGCTTCTAGCAAATGTGAATCCACGAAACTGAGCATCACAGCTTCAACTCAGTGTCACAGTAAGCATTTTATCAGGGATAGCCCCTGCAACCACCTCTTCACAGTTTGATAGCCAATTGGCTGACAGTAAATTATGCATCACAGTTCAAACATTGATGTATTGAAAGAAGCATCACATTTGTGATCCCAATAATCAATCACTGGCAATGAGGTTTATTCACGATTGACCATATGGCCAGACACCTTTTGAAGTTGTGTCACAGTTATTGCAATTCTATTATATTTGACAACTCTTTAAAAACTGTATTTTGTTTTTGACCAGAAGTAGTCCGACAGAAGTGTACAACAGTTGCAACCTTGAGAGAGTGCAAGCAACATGAGAATTTTCACTTGATTTGCAATCTCAAGGATTAAGTCCAGGCCTTGGTTTTTTTATGTAAACTGTTGAAGAGAAGTCAAATGTCACTGACATTGGTATTTAGCCATCCCCCTCCCAGTAAAATGCTTTCTCAAATTTTAATTTATTTCGGAGACAGCTAGAAACTAGTCAGTGGGGGGGGGGAGTGTTTCTTAAATGACAGATTGATTAATTAATTAATTGCCAAAAGGTCCAATGCATTTTCAGTTTGGGGCTATGGTTTTTAACTAAATTTGTGTTTCTGATCAACAAGTCCATTTCTGAAAAAATAACTTCCCACAAATCTGCATCAAGCTGACACACTTTATATATATACACATTTTATTCTCCCAGAAGCCATAACATTCCTAGGGGTGTATCTAGAATGGTCTGAGGGGGGGCATAATATGGGGGGAATACGGGGCGCTCGGCGGCTTTTCCAATCTTTCCCATGTTAATTTTGGGCCTAAGGGAGGGGGGCATGGCCCAATATGTCACCGAACATTCCAAACACATATTCATATTGCACTAGATAATATGAGGGGGATTTGGAGTTTTACTTTACGCGGCACTAATAATTATTTATATTAAGCCTGCAAAGTCCCCTAATTTCATTAACAAAATCAACAAAATTTTGCAAAAAAAAAGTGTTTATCTCACCAAAGCCCCCCCCCGCCCCCCGGATATTAAATGGTCTCTACCAGCACATCAATCGGTCATTTATAATCAATCTTTTATTTTTTCAATCATCTATCTGGCTATCCATCTCTCATATCCATCCATCTATCTATCTATCTACCTATCTATCTATATACATCTATATATAATATCTATTTTCAATATCTATCTAGCATATCTATCATATCTATTATAGATAGATAGACAGATAAATATGGTAACTGCAGTCCTCTAAGCCCACTTCTGGGCACTCACGATTTTATCTATCTATCTATCTATCTATCTTTCTATCTGTCGATTTTTTCTTTTTTCAATTATATATAATATTAAACTCCCATCTTCTTTATTATTATTTTATTTTCTGGCTTGCTTTCATATAAATTAATAAATTATACCTCAGTTGATCTTATTTTGATTATCTAACAAAACTGTCAGAATTGGTGTGATACACTAAGTAACACTTACAAGACAGCATAATTGTTTGGAGTTTTGCTCCATTGCACATCCAATCAAAACAATGTTATCAGACTTTAAAATGCATGCAAGTTGTCTTTTTAATTTTCCTTTCTTCTTTCTCTTATTCCATAAATATGCACTTTGAATCAGTTGTAACGGCACATAAATTTGTTATGCCTTTTTGAGCTCATAATTCTGCATTAATACCTAGGCCAAAAGGGGACTATTTCTCCAAGAGTAGGATTGCCTTTGACCACTTGCTGGTGAGTGAGGCCTCTGAGTCAGAAGTGGTCAAATACAAAAGAAAAGCATTGATGTAGGGGAGTGATCAGGCTGTTATCAACACCTAAAGGTGTTAATCTGTGCTTTTGGCCATATGGTCAATCGTGAATAAACCTCACTAAAATGTGTGAAACACAAACATAAACTCACTTGAAACAGCTAGAGTCAGTTCCTTTGAGGAGATCAATGGATTAGAATGCCATGGTCACCCATGTAAAATTTAATGTCACTTTTCAGGAGAGAGTGGTGACATACCCTCTATCAACAAATTGCAGGAAAATGGTGCATTTTCTACCACTGGTGTCTACAATTATGATATCATCTGTAACACATAAGAACACAACAGTTATTGCTCTGCTGCCTGTATTTTTGCAATGTTGAGTTAAAACTCACATTGCACTCTGACCAATAACCATGCAATATGTGACTGATTCTGGCCAATAATAATGGCTCTTACTAAGTGGTCATTTAATAATGTGTCATAAATCAATACAGTCAGAAAAAATATACAAGATCATTCTCCAAGTGATTGACTTGGTATATGACTTTATTGATTGGTCATATTACAGTGAAACACTTTGATATAGGAAAAATCCTTACAAGTTCTTGTTGATTTTTGCATTCTGTGAGTTATGATATACCATGATTTGTCATGATCATTGCATCAGTATAGGAAGCATATATGCTGTTGATGATTCATGATCGAGATTACATGCCATAGCTGTGAATCTGTAAGATCCAAAGCTGTGTATGAAAAATATTGACATGGGATGATTGGTCATCATTTGGATGATTTGTCATAACCAGGCTCTGGCAGTGATTGGTCTTCCTTCATGATGACAATTTCCTATTTATTTGCCAAAATGAAGGCGTATCCACCTGAGCTGAGATGGAGAGATATCTGAAAGCCTTTGTGTCAGCAAGGGATTTGTGTATAGAATGGTACAACTACATGCAGAAACAGGTGGTGTCCATTAGAAGGAAAGGCCTGGAAGAGTCAGGAAATTGAACAGTAAGTACATTTGGGGTCAACCATTACATATTGGGGGGGGGGGTTGGAGGAGAAAGTACTGCACTGTGATACATGTACCAGAGTCAGTTATTTATTTCAAGCACTCGCAATACAAAACTTGATTTCAAGATCGAACAACACATTGTGAATAAGAGAAAGAAGGAATGATTTTTTTTTACTGAGGCTATACAGGACATTATTGTCATTTAGGCCAGACTTTTTACATGTTTCGCTTCTCAGAGCGACCTAGCCAACCGATTTTCTGCCTATGGAAAAAAAAAATTATCATACCCACAATTTTTATCAAATTGACATGTATAAAAAACTGACATTTCACCTTCTTTTTCGTCCTACCGACCTACCCTAGAAAAAGTGCCTTGAGAAGATTAGAGAAACTTAAGATCAATTATGTCTGGCCTTACAGAAAGAACCAAGCCAAGCCAAGGCCGATTCAACATTGCAGTACCCAAGCTAATGATGGAAGTACATTTTTATATTATCCATAACCGCTCCTCCTCCCATGGCATCATCCTGTTGGCCTCCAGTTGCCTTGGACTGGCATTGGTGCTCTCAACAGCTGACGAACAAAATCTCTTGAGCGTATGGGCTGTGGTTATGCAGTTATGACAAATCACGCCTATGATGACTCATCATTCCATGTCAAAGCGTTTCACATATTTAGTTACATTTACAACTATATTACATGGTAGTGATCATGAATCATCAGCTGCATATATTTTTCCAATACTAATGTAATGATCATGACAAATCATGGTGTATCATGACTCACATAATGCAAAAATCAACATGAACCTGAAAGGATTTTTCCTATATCAAAGTGTTTCACTGTAACTGGAATCTGATCTTCTAATCCAGACTGGATCAATATTGACCTCTATACCAACACTGTGACTTATGTTAGCAACAATAACATTGGTAGTTTGTGTACAGGAGGAAGGCACTTGTACAATTCTAGAAGTTTGTAACAACTTTTATTGGGACTGTTTATATTTTATCATATCATTTGAAGGAATATAATCTGGACCACCCTAACTACCTCATTCTCTGTTGCTTGTGAACATCAGAACAATAATTGGATTGTGTATATTTCACCATATTATTGGAGGATCAGTAGGAAATGTCATATTGGAGAATAGTGTAATTCTTTATCTGCCAGTGTTTTCAGTACTGTCATTGTCATTTGGAGAAGAAAAGAAAAGAATTAGAATCACGAAACGTTTCCGACAAAACACAGTTGGAAAATGAAAACTACAGATCCTTGGGGATAAAGTATGTTCACAAAAGTTTTTAAGCTGACGAAGAGAAAAAGCGATTTAAGAACCGAGGATTGTCAACAACAGGACTATCTGCACTTTTGGATTTGTGGTGTAATCGCAATGCGACATGTTGTAAATCATTTGTCTATGGATATTACCAAGTGTGGATAAACATTATGAAATTGTAAAATGCATTTTCGTCAGAGAGATACATTAGTTCGTGAATCTGCAATTAAAATAACTCAAGTACGACATGGGATAGTTCTAAAATGATGGAAATAATGTGGGACTAGATATATGAATATAAAATCAGTTGTGCACATGTCGTGATCCTGCATTTTGGCACATTCATAAATCCACAATGTCTGAATCTGCAACTGACATTATTCGAGGGACAGAAAATTTGAATGGTTCGAAAGCAGACTCTAAAAATTAAAATATCCTTAAGTCTTTCACAGTAGACAAGTGTTATAATCCCCACAGAGTTGTTTGATTAATCTACAAACTTGTTAATTTACAATTCTAAACTTTGAAGTTGGATGGAACTGGCTATAAAGAAAAGGCATTGACATTTTTTTTGTAAACACATGGATTATGTGTTGTATATTTGTTATGGCAGCCCATTGGCTAAGAGGCAGTGATGTCGAAATTGCATGGATTTTCCCAGACCCGATTTTAACTCTGACACTTATTTGAAACTGTGATGCTCAGTTTGGTGGATTCACATTGGTTGGAAGCTGGGGAATCTGACCCAGCTTAAAATGACATCACAGCTTGTAGTTAATTTACATACATCGCAATGCTAGAATAGAGTCATCTCTGACATCACAGTTCAACGGCATAGAAAAGAACTTGAGATTCCACCTAAATATGACGAGAACTGTAATGAACAGAGTTTTGACAAAAAATCTAAGACAAATTCTGAAAAGCTTGTAATAAAATTCAAGTGCTTCTTGAAATATTCAGCAACTTTTGTGAACCTCCTATTTGTAGTAATTACACAGCAATGCTATAAAGATATTCCCGTACCTTCTTTTTTTTTCCATATTTTTGTTTGTGAGTTTCAGGACTCTAAACATTGCATGTTTTACAACAGCAGAGACTTCAGTTGGTATCCTTGAAGTTGGGTTAATTTATCGGATAAAAAATTATTTGGAAGTGAGTTCATAACATGTGTAATTGGCATGGAATTGTGTCATAAGCTAAAACAGGCATTATACTCATAGAAAAGGAAAGATAAAATGATATATCTACCAGTTTTAACCCTGTATTTGAAGCTACATGGCTACTATAAGCATACAAAGAAAGTAAATAAAAGAAATTACATGTTATTTAAATCCAAAAGGAAAAATGTTTCAAGTGGCTTTGAAATTAAGACTGCTAACAAAGAAATTTGTCATGTTGAGTCTACTAAATTCCTTGGTGTCATTATTGACTCGAAACATGCTTGGGTTGACCATATCAATTTTATAAGAAAGAAGATAGCTAAGGCTATAGGCTTAATATTAAAGGCCAGACATCACCTCAATTCACATTCACTGCTCAGTCTTAACAATTCTCTTGTCTAGCCATACCTTAATTATGCCATTGAAGTATGGGGTTCAGTGTCCACTACAAACTTGGCTCCAATTCATAAACTTCAAAAAAGAACTTTAAGGATTATATCGTTTTCACCTCTAAGAACGCCATCAATTCCCCTGTTCCTGAAATATGGAGTTTCAGATATTTATAAAATCTATGTTCTCAAGGTTGCCTTGTTTATGTTTAAATTGAAGAAAGGAGAGAGCCCTGATATTTTTAATGACATGTTTCTTTCTAATTCCCAGTATCATGCTCATAATACTAGATTACGCGATAAGTTACACTTGCCCATTTTTAGAAGTAGCTTTGTCAAAGATGTTTGAGATACCAGGTAGTCATTGGGTGGAATTTTCTTTTGACGTTATAATGAGTAATCTTACATTATTCACTTAAAAAAAAACACCTGAAGAAATACCTCCTTGTTAATTATTTAGATTTTTGTAATAACCAACAGTGATTTTGTCACTTTGTGGTTTTATTTTTTTATTATTTTTATTTTCTTAATATTTTTTTTATGTATGGGTCATTCTCAAATTTCGGGACAATTTGCGTCACTCTGTTTCCTTGACATTAATTTTAATGCGATTAATATCTGAAGCGTCACTCTACATCTGTTATTCATATCTCTATTTAGAACCACTGCATTTTGAACAAAAAGTAATTCATTAGACCTTTTTTTATGCATTATTCCAGTAATCCGTGCAAAATCACTGGACCTGACATGACAAAATCAAGTGTTCATTTTCCTCCTAATGTACCATTATTTTCAAAGTTTCTTTGCACGATTCATGAGAATATAGACTTGAATTTATATCTAGTTCATATTAAATTTTTGTTGTTGTATAATTTCATTGATTAAATTGATACAATAGACATGTCACTAATTTATGTCAATTTTTTTGTCCACTCCGTTACTTGCCATAGCTCGGTTCGCAATTGTTTTTTATGAGCTATTCGCACTGAATATCATCAGACGCATGAGCGCCATGGTACCACTGATAGAAAATGATTTTGGTCTCACCAAAATGTCCACTCCGTTTCCTTCATTTCCAAGCTTACCAATGATAGTTTTAAATAGTGATTTCATGTATATATTGCTGAGGGTGACAGCTTTCAATAGTCTGCAATTATTTATCTAATATCCAAAATAAAAAGCAGTATTGAGCAAAAAGCAAACAATTGTTCCACTCCGTTACCGTCCACTCCGTTACCAGATCATGAGCAAGAAATCGACATTTGGACCAAAAATCTGCTGATACGAGATGAAGTACTTCTGAAAATAATAGTTACATAGTTACATCAATCTTTTCTTGTTTTTCTTTTGTTGCTGTTCCTACAGTCTGTTTTTTACATCAGAATTCCACTCCGTTACCACATTGTCCCCTCCGTTACAGGACATTTTTCCTATACCCATTGTCCCGAAATTTGAGAATGGCCCGTATATTAAGATTATTATTATTTTGTTTTCAGTATATGTTATAATTATTTTCTACACATAGAAAAAGAGAGGACTGTTGCACTGTGAAAATGCTCAGCTCCTATTACACTTTGGGCTTTGGTTGATGGCTCATTTGAAAGCACTACCACGATGCCTTTTATAGATTTAAAACAATAGATTAGCTTAGGTGTAATGGCAGGGCTACCCCACTGGGCACAGGACGTAAACACTACATTACTATTAGGTTTGCAATTGGTCATGTTGTCAAATAACATGGCCTGTATGTTGTGACAACATTAGTAGGAGATGTTACAATGCAACCATCAGTCAATGTTGCAACATGACGTTGTTGGAACATTGAAACAACGTTGCCTATCCAAAGTTAAAATGCTGACAACAGGATGACGTTGCTGCAACATGAATGCAATGTTTGAAAGAAATGTTGCTGTGAGACAACAACAAAACGTTGTGTGACAACGTTGGGATAATGTTGAAAGTTGGTTCTGAATTGGTCATGTTTTTATACGACATTTTCTTTACATTGCAAAAACCTTGGGAGGTGACGTCACTATGTGACTGCGCAGTTACCATCCGCCAATGTTTCACCATGACATTGTCACAACGTGCCACACTGTTGCCAATGCAATGTTGTAATACTGACAACAAGATGATGTTGCTGCAATGTGAATACAAACTTTGAAAATGATGTTGCAATAAGACAGTGACCGTACTTTATATGACAAAGTTGTACGAACATTGTAATTTGGATCCAAATTGGACATGTTTTAAACAACATTGTCTTTACATTTTGACAACATTGGGAGGTGATGTTATTGCGTGACTTCACAGTGACCATTAGCCAATGTTTCACAATGAAATTGTCACAATGTTGCTTATCCAATGTTGTGATCCTGACAACAGGATGACATATATAGCTACAACATGAATGTAATCTCTGGAAATTTCGTTGCAATACGAAAGTCACCACACGTTATGTGACAATGTTGTAGAAACATTGCAAGTTGATTCTGAATTGGACATGCTGTATACAACGTGTTCTTTACGTTTTGACAACATTGGGAGGTGACGTCATTTTATGATACCATCAGCCAATGTTTCACCTTTAGAGTCAAGGCTGGTTAATCCGTCCAGGAGGGCAAATCCGTCGCCCCCTATACAATGAGTGTATATATATACATGTTACTGTTGTTTGAGTTTTAAAATTAAGAGAAAGTCGTTTTTAAACCAATTTGCCGTTTTTATTGTTTTGACAGGTATTTAAACAATATTTCAGGCCTTTTTTAAAAAGGTGGTATGAAACAAACAAATCCTGTGACGTCATCAAAGACATTTTAAGACTTGGTGGCAATAATCTTGTAGACCTATTCCTGCCAATAAAAATTGTAAATTGTAAATCATTGAATATGTCGTAAAATCAAATCATTTTTTGCAGGATTTGTTAAATTACCCAATTGTGAAATTTGTAAAGGAAATACAATGGAAATAAAAGTAGACGGAATTACCATCATTATTTTAGAACTGGCTTGATGGAGGGTTTGCAAATCCGTCCACCTACATCAAATATATATTAAAGTACTTTTATGACTTTTAATATTCATAAATGGCATACCACTGATTACAGAAATTAGATTGGAGCAATTATACCACTTTGTTTAGGTTAAAAGGGTACTCCAAATGCAATTGAGGTTGTCAATTGAAATTCTTGCGGTCTAATCGATCTATATTTTTTCATTATAGTAGGCCTATTTCTCATGCTGTCATCGTCCCATTACTCTAAAATAAACATAAAAACGTTTGTGAAAGTTAATAAATTGCTAAACTGAAAGATATAACAAAATATGATAGGTGTGGGCTGAATTATGCCCTGTGGACTGATTTACCATCCTTGCTGGACGGATTTAGAAGCACACTGGACGGATTTAGATGACCTAACCATAATGTTTTGTTGCCATGGTTTTGGAAAAATTATTTGAATATTTAATTTTTTTTTGGCTGCTAATGTTAGTTCGGAATGTGTTCCTTACAATGGACTAAATTCTATTTCTGTATGTATTCCCATTGTCCAGGAAATACAGTTTTAGCCAAAAGTGGACGGAATTACCATCCTTGACTCTACATTATCACACCATTGCCACACTGTTGCCAATCCTATGTTATAATCCTAACAACAAGATTACGTTGCTACTATGTGAATGCAAATTTTGAAAACAATGTTGCAATAAATCCATCACTATAAGTTGTGTGATAACTTTGTACTCATGTTGCAAGTTGGTTCTGAATTGGTAATGTTTTGTACAACGTTCTCATTATATTGTGACAGCATTTGAAGGTATCGTCTGAGACTTCACATCGTCAGGCCAGTATTCAGCAGAAATGCTCAGCAATGTATCCATTTATGAGTGCAAGTGACTTTACAATGTTGTGACAATGTTGCAGTATCATTGACATTCAACGTAACTTCACTACGTTGTGACAATATTACAATATCGTTGACATTCTACATAACTTGACGATGTTGTGACAACGTTGTCGTAATGTTGAAATACCACATAAATTCACAACGTCATTACACGGGTTTTCTACCATACAAATCCATGTTGTAGCAATATAGAAATTTCTCCGTAATTCTTGCCAAAATTCAACGTTGTCTCAACGTTGCTGCAACGTAGATGTGCCCATTGGGACACAAGCCGTTGACGTTTCTGATCTGTAAAACTTTACGGAATTGCACTGTTTTTTCTATAATTGTTGCATGAATAAGGTTCATCAGTCAAAATGTATTTTATAAATATACTCAGAAAAAGCTCTACTCATATCATATCAGGGGTGCCGGAACTGGGGGGAGGGGAAATAATTAGAAGTCTCAATTGCCCCTCCTGCCCTTAACCAAGGCGGGCAGGTGCCCTTTTGATCTTAAAGAAAACTATATTAAAGAAAACTATATTATAAGCAATCAATTTTAGGCAAAAAGTAGTAAGTATATATTCGAAATTCGAAATTATTATTGACTCTCTATTTTAATTTTGTCACATGAAATTGGCCCGAATATGATTTGCCCTTTTTTCACCCCTGCTGCCCGCGATTCCTTCCAGCATCCCTGACTCATACTCGTAGATATTTAAAGTACTGGTACTCATACTGGAGAATTCGTGCCCAACCCTGGTGCATACAAAATATAATGCTGACTAAAGACATTTTTATAATTTTCTAGGATAACTGCTACTACTTCTGCGGTGAATATGCAAATCCTGTTTCAACTCTGTACAAAATGAGTGCAGATAGAAAACTGAATCCTGTGGAATTTGAGGAGCAACTACAGCTGTTCACTCAGACCTTAACATCAATTCTACAAAGCCATCCATGTGGGGAAAATGCTGGGGTTTTCACGTTCAGAGAGGTTTCTACCATGGCAGATGAACTTTTTGCTTTCATAACCACACCTAACCAGCCACCTCCCATCGCCAGAAATCCAGTTATGCAAGGTATGATTTTAACCTTTATTTGAATTATTTTCAGCCAAGTTGGTAAAATTGTTTCTAATTACTTCTATTGATTCTTCACTGATAATGTATATTGACAGGAAGTTTTAGTTGATATGGCACTTTAAGCAAACTTCTAATAAAAACTGTTATGTTCACAGTGACACGAGTGGCAGAAGGTCTTGCCCAGACCTACTACTATGGGTATCTAACTACAATTGGTCCAAGTGAGTAAAACATTTTATTCAAATTATGCCTGCATATGCAATAATTTTAGGCTTGTATTGTTAAGCCTTTTTTTCTATAATTATCATACTTACCTAATATACTGTATTAGGTTGGTGTAGTAGCTGTGTCATGCATAACGTCCAGTGGTAATGAGAAACATTATTATTGAAATGTGTGTAACATGTGCTAAAGTCCAAATCTGTTTTGTTCTATTTACAGGCATGGCAGAAAGGATTAAGCGCAGTGAACAATATTCTCAGAAGAGAATGCCAACAACATTTTTCATCTTGCTACCTTACTCATGCTACTGGTATGTTAGATTATCCACGGAATATATCATCTGTAATTCATAGCCACTTTTCAGATTAATGTTTACACCAAGAATTTACCTTTGCAGCCATCCAACACTGGAAAGTGCTGATAAAGAAAGCATAAAAAATGTTGGGGATTTGGAGCCTTTCGAGATTGATGTTGCAGGAAACAAGCGAAGTTATGACACCGCAATCCACCAGATTTCTTCTCGTTCCAAGGTAAATTGTTAATTATAAACAATAATCTGAATTTTATGATAATGTCCAGTGATGGCTTACTGAAATTGAAACAAATTACTTAGAAAGGTAAAATAACTTGATTTCTCGATGCAAAAGATACATTTGAGTAGCCCCCTCCTGAAATAATCAGGTTTTCTCTCATTCTGGTATTTGGCA
The DNA here is from genome assembly GCA_026936325.1 of Platynereis dumerilii. Lineage (NCBI taxonomy): Eukaryota > Metazoa > Annelida > Polychaeta > Phyllodocida > Nereididae > Platynereis > Platynereis dumerilii. Next base: position 853,487 of record JAPTHN010000052.1, on the reverse strand, counting down.
ATATTATGAAAATGTTGTCATTCAAGACAAAATAGCAATGACATAAAAATGACAATGACAATGACAATTATGACAAATATTTATTGATTGGTGGACTAGACGACAAAAGATTTTAGCATATAAAATTAACACAAGATAGAAATACAGACAAATGAATGTTAAGTTAAAATTGCCCGTGATTATTAAGATTGATCTGAAGAAATCAGTTTTTACCCTCGGCCATGTTCACATCGCCTGGGTATTGCAGAGTGCAGTGGCGTTCGTCTGTCTGTCTAGCTGTCTAGCTGTCTGTCTGCCTGTCTGACAGACGGTCCATCATCCTTGTGTACAAGATAACTCCATTTGTGTTAGTCCTAGGATCATGAAACTTACAGGGATTGTGTAGCATAACAAGACCTCGAATGAGTTCTGACATGAGTGACCTCGACCTACAACTGTGACTATGGCGGCCATATTTGTGAAAAGCTTGTGTACAAGATAACTCCAGTCATATTAATCCTAGAATCATTAAACTAGCAGGGATTGTGTATCACAGCAAGACCTTGTATGAGTCCTGACATGAGTGACCTTGACCTACTTCTGTGACCTTGGCGGCCATGTGGGTCATTCCATCTCAAATCAACCAATGGTCCCCACCTCACCTTCTCCGATTTTGGTGAAACTAGCCACATATTAAGAACACATTAGGGACTGTTCAGAATTTATGACTGGGGGGTGGGAGTTTTGCTGGAACTTCCCATCAAAAATTGATGCCCCCCTTGAGTTTCACGCGGAATTTTAGTACCCCACCCCTAGGTTTCCCGCATATTTTTAGTACCCCCCCCCCCTGGACATACAAAGCAATACACATATATACTGTTATATACGGCCACACATAAAGATTCGCGTTATATTGCGGACTTTTGCAAGTAAAAAATTCCAAATAAAAAGTTTATGCGTGTTTTTTAAACATTTTTTCTTTGTTAAAATTTCTTACCCCCCCTTGGAAATGTTTTCAAAAATTAATTTCCCCCCCTTGAAACACGTGTAAAAAGTTAGTACCCCTCGGCCAAAACTCCCAACCCCCCCCAGTCATAAATTATGAACGGTCCCTTATGGAAGGAATTTGTGTGAAATTTCAAAGCTGTATCTCAAAAATTGAGGAAGTTGTGGCCAATTGAAGATTAAAAATGTGGTCTGAAAATCGGAAATTGTCCATTTCAAAGAATTTAATATCTTTTTTGTTTGTTTATATAACAATCTTACATTGACCATGTACTTACACACGACCCTATTGTAAATTATAGTTCAAGAATTTTTAACCCAGACGAATTTGCCACTTTTCCAGAACGTTTAAAATTTGTATGATTTATCACACCGAATTCCAGATTTCAATAATTTCTCCTTCAGGTGACTTTCAAAATGTCAAATATTCCGCACATCTGTTTTTGGGGTGATTTGAATTAGTAAAAGTTAAATTACTTCCCTAGGTATTAATGGCAACAATTCAGGCCCCGCGCAGTTTTGAAAAAATAGAAATTTACCATTTTTGGGAGAAAAATATCACCATATGGTATAGGTAGCACAAACTACTGACGCATTTCATATGAAAGTATACCAGAAGGGCTTTTGATTGATATGAGCCACGTTTTGTGTATATGAATTTTTCATTGTGAAATTTCCCTTTGTATTTTGTAAAGAGTTGCTTTTAAAAATATTTTTAAAAGGTTTTTGAGGGTATCCTTGTTAATTATTTGTGAAAATGCAATTTTACCTAAGATAGAGATGGACAGCTAACAAAATTATTTTGAATTTTATGCCTAGATCAAGGGCTTTGATCTACTACTAGATTTAATTGGAAACTTCATGGTTTTGTATTTTATGCTTTTGCCATTTATGGCCATTATTGTCTGTGTTACGCTGATAACTTACTGGATTTGACAACTTCAGAATATCATACACTTGTCATATTTGGTTCTAAATTACAGTTCATAGTATGGACAAAGTATATACCCAGCTATTTTCATTATATCACATGTCCCACATGGCATTAGCTGATTTTAAAATTGGTGCAATTTAAAAAAAATTATTTTGCAATGTTACGATGCAAGAAAATTGTGCTTAAATGTACTTGGTATATTTGGTATTGGGTAAAAATCCGCAGTCAAGGCAATACTTAATAATATGTCCTATTTTAGCAATCATATTTGTGGTCCCACATGATCTTTTTATCATTTTATATCTGCATGATTGTAGCCTAAATTACTATATTTAAAGCTTGAATATGACCAAGAAAAATTCATATACACAAGATGTATCTTATATGAATCAAGAGCCCTTTGTATATACATGATATGCATGTGTTGTTGCTATGACCTATCGCACATTGTGATTTTTCACTCCGAACATTGGTAAATTTGATTTAAAAAAAAATTTGAGCTTAGTCTGTATCACAGCAAACATCAGCCAGGGATATAAAATTAACATATCCCTTTCTTCTCACCCCAAAGAACAAAATTGTAAAATATTTTTAATTTTGGAAGTTTTGTGACCGAGTGGGAAATTATTGAAATTTGAGTTTTAATGTGATAAACCTTCCAACTTTGAAAATTTGTAGAAGGTCATCAAAATTTTTTTTTAGCAACTTGCTTTTAGCCACTTTGGTTTTTGAGATATCAAGCATTCATGTAAAATATTTCAGGGCATTATCTTTAGCAGTCAACAAATGACAGCAATTTCTAGAAGGCACAATTTTCAATTTTCACTTCGAGTTTTCAAACTTCAATCGGTCAGTACTTTCTCAAATTTGCAGTTACAGAACTGAAATTTAGCATACATTCATTCCTTATATAGTTCTTCAAATGTGGTGAGATGGTGAGGTGGACACTTGGATCACTAGGAGGCAAAGTGAACCAACCCTGAAGTTCAAAATTTCGGGAAATGGCAAAAACAGTTTTGACCATATTTGTAATGCTCATGGTTTTGGAGCTATTTCAGTTACGTGTTTCACAATGACAACAACCTGATTGGGGCTTTTGAAATTAACAATTTTTTAAAATAGATTGATGGTCTAAATTTTTTCCATATGGAAAATGCCGATTTTAATGAGAACATCCATCACAAGGCAGAGTGAACCAACCCATGATTTGAATGATACTGCTGATGATTTTGGGTCAAATTGCCAAATAAATAAATAATTGCACTTAGTTTAAGATCTTTCATGACCATCACAACTTCAGGGTGGAAAATCACTTTATTAGCCTCACTCTGGAGAGTGTATTCTTCAGAGAAAGTTAAAAATATGGGTTGGTTCACTTTGCCGCAAAGTGATGGTTGCTTGGGTTGGTTCACTTTACTGTAATTTTGAATCCTCGACCCAATGAATGGCAATGCTGGTCAGTCAGATTGTTGAAAATTACGTAATACCAACCAGGGAGGGAACTTAAGATCTTTGGTTGAAAATTAATTAATCAGCCTCATTCTGAGGAGTGGAATTGCTGCAGTAACGATCAAAACTTGGGTTGGTTCACTTTGCCTTGAAATGTATGGGTTGGTTCACTTTGCCTTGAGATGTGTGGGTTGGTTCACTTTGCCTTGCAACTAAAATGAGTTTTGGCCACATTGGGTTGGTTCACCCCCCTATAAAAATAGCCTTCCTATTGGAAATCAAGGTAGGTCACCTAACCATCAGATAGAGGACACAATTTCATGCCCAAAACCATTGAAACATAGAAATGCCAAAATTCAGGGTTGGTTCACTTTGCCTCCCGAGGATCCACTTTTCAAATTTTGGTTGATTTTATGTGGAATGACCCATATTTGTGAATATCTTATGTACTCCTCCTGTATCCACCCTATGATCACCAAACTAACAGGGATTATGTATCATAGTAAGACCTTGAATGACTTATAACATCAGTGACCTTGACGTATATCTGTGACCTTGGCCGCCATATTTGTGAAAAGCTTATGTACATGAAAACTCCACTATAATTGTCCCTGGGACCACCAAACTCAGAGGGATTTTGTATCTCAGTAAGACCTTGAATGAGTTGTAACATGAATGACCTTGAACCATTTCTGTGACCTTGGTGGCCATATTTGTTAAAGCTTTATGTAGGCCCTACATAATGACTCATCACACAACAGAATCTATGGCCGAGGGTAGCACTTGCATAAGCAGGTATTTTTTTTAGTGGCAGAGTGGACCTATGATGTCATAGCTGTATGCAAAATTCGTGCAATCTATGATGCCATAGGTCAAACTGGCCTGTAGCGTTCGTTGTGGACAGTTTCATCATAGCCTTGCACTACACCGGTTTGATAAATACCGGCAGTACCGGTGCAGTCTGGTCGGTTCCAGAACTGGTTTTCAAAGCAGCAGTTTCGGTTTGGTACAATAATGATATATCCAGCTAAAAAAGCTCTTTTATTGCCGAGACTAACTGAAAATGTCCACAAAATCATGAACTGAACTCAAGCATGTCGTCATCTTGACGTCTGCTCTTGTATGAGATCAACTTTCCAGGCCAAAAATACGGTTTTCAGGAATTGGATTTCTCTAAAATGCAGAGCGGCCTGAATTTGTTGACCGACGGTACGAATTGTGTATCGATCAACTGTATTGATGATACGTATCGTATGAATGTCAGCAATGGTACAGAGCCCTAGCTGTGTCCATTGAGACAGGATATGATAATTGTAATCGGCAAAGTTCAGCTTTTTGCTATTCAATTCAATTCATTTGCACATCATCGAAAATTAATTCAATTAAATTCACTTGTTTTTTTTAATTGAGTTTCAATTCACATGGTTATCAGTTCAATTCAATTATATTCCATTAATTTTGGCATGTAACTTGTGTCTCAGTTGGTGACAGTCATAGGGGGGGGGGTAGGGGGGTGGTTGCCGCCCAATAGTTTGGGAAACAGTAAGATTCGGGCAAAAAGGCTGAAAAATTTGGGCAGATGATTAAATAAACACTATTGAAAATTAATGATTTCTAGCCAATTTCATTTGAATTGGTACTAAAACTAGATCTTGAAATTCGGGCAAATGTCGCACCGTACGCCTATGGTGACAGTATTTCTAAAGTGGCTACCCCTAGCACAAGGTACTTCAGGAATCAGTTATCAATTCATATCCAAAAAGATCTGAACTAAAAAGAAAAGATTCTGCTGGAAAGAAAATCTGTTTTTGTATTTTGCTTTCTGTTTTAAAAGAGGGTGTTATAGTAACTAAACCTAGTCTCCCAGACAGACAATGATATGATATTTAATTGAAAATCTCTTCTTCCTCCAAAACTCATATTAATTTCTTTTCAAATGAAGGTGGCGAAGTAAATACCAGATATCTGTTAGATATGTTTCTGCTTTCCAATGCATTGCTTGCAGTGAAATCTTGCCATTTATAGAAGAGATATAGTTCTGAGGTATGGTTGTGGGATTTGACTTACCTGATGCTAATCATTATTCTGCAGACTTACCATGCCTGTGTTGAGTACTGCACTCCGGTCCAGGTGATGTACGAGATGGCAAATGAGGAAAATGTAGTTGGAATGTCTGAATTGCAGCTAGCAGCAGAACTCAGAGATTTTTACGAGATCTTGTATGACTTGCTTCATGGACCCTCTGCTCAAGAATACTGCCACAACTTGGAGCTTATTTACTACAACGATGGTGAGTGTCATAAAAGATATTAAAGCTGGTGCTAAGCAGATGATAGAATCATTCTGGCCATTCCAGACAGAAAAAATGAAAACATTAATATGTGGTGCATGTATATAGCTTCATCTAATGTAATAATCAAAATGTTGAAGATAGCCATTGATTCCCATGAAATAAATTTAACAGGTGATTTCATTACAATGCGATTGTTGTCATTCACACTTGGCTCTGAGGAATCAATGCTAAACCAGCACATACTACGTGTGCATTCTGCTGTTTATAAACCAATCAGATTAACTAAAAATGGCATGTATTTGTTGGGTCTAGAACCTAAGAATCGCGTATAGTACTAATGAAATCACCTGTAAAGTATTCATGTTTATATGTATTTTAATCTATTTTAATCTATTTATGTACAATTGATTTTTTGTTATCTATATCAGGAATAGTTTGAAAAACAGTTTGCATTCTGATTTTTTTATCCTGAATAAGTCTATTAAAATAAATTATAAATCCTTTTCAGGAGGAACAAGAACGCTGTCAGACATACTTGTGGAGAAAATTGAGGAAAGTCTGGAAGAAGAGCACGAATGCTTGCCGAAGTTTTTGTACGCTTGCAATCCGTAAATAACGCTTTTCAAACAAGGATGGAATGGACAAACACGGTGAATACCGGCGGACGATTGATCTAGAAAAATGAATGAAGGTGATCAAATATCCTTTAGGAGCACTGGCTGCATCACTGGAAGGATAAATATTTTATTCTATAGAAACTGTTTGCAATAACTTTTGTCATCCTGTAAAATGTAACAGCAATTTCTTCTGATATATATTTTTCATATCCCTATGACAAGATAAAGTATAGTCTCATAAACGTTTGCATCTGATTTGCTAACTGCTAATTAAAAACAAGGATTATCATCTCTGCTACCTGCCACAATATATTTTGCTCTTGTCTTTCAGTTTGTGTATTGTCGTACTATTACTATCCTTTCAGAAAGTATGAAGAATATGAAAGATCTAGCAAAATTGTTATGTGACCTCACACTGTTGGGGCATCTTGATTAGTTGTGGTGTGGAGTGTCATGCTGTGTTGGCATATATGATGTAGGGTAGAGAATAATAATGGTACATGACATCGTATGAAAGTTTTATCATCCCTGCTCCCTGCCACACTCTAACATCAGTATATATTTTACGTTTATGTCTGTCGGTTTGTGTATTCTCATACTATTAACATTTCAGTCCTGTGATTATAATAACCAGGACAGATTGGAATGCTGCAAATGAATATAGAATATAATATGGAAAATATATGTTGCGAATGGAATGTCTGTTTATTGAGTAAGGCATGAGTATTAATTGGCTTACCTTAGTATCTAGAGTGTTGTCTTGGAACTTTTGGGAGACTCTTGGTTAAAACATGTCGTTTCTTCCTCTCTTCTAGTCAGTTATCTGTCATGTCATGTATTACTTGCAGACTTGTAGACATTTTAGGTCTGTAATGATAAGGTTGTGACCTCTCTCGTTGTGGCTTTCATTCTTCACTGCATGATTTTGATTTTTTGATATTGATTTATTTAGGAAATTCCCAAAGACCAAAGAAGGTCGCTTTTAGGGAACTACCTTCAAAATACAATGTTATTATACAGATAGAATATGGTAAAATACAGAAATATAAGGGAGGCAAGAAATATTTGTGCGAGTTTCAAAATATACAGTCTGATATATATATATTGATAACCAAATATGTATTTAAAAAATAGAATTAAAATTTGATGTTTTTTTTGCTTTTTTAGTGAATTAGAAAAAATAAGACATTGGTACGTTGACTGGTGGATGATAGGTCTATGTTAGCCTTAGAGTGTTAAGATGATGATCTGCTATTAGTATTAGTGTTGATGTGTAATCGTAATATATCCCAATTTGTGTGTGTCAGTACATAATGGATGTCATTAGTCAAGAATGTCATGTACTCATACATTCAGTATAAATGTGTCCTTTTCATTTAGTCTCATTGTCTGTCAATCTGTCAAAGCATTTCAATTAAAATACAAGAAATGAAATAATATTTATATGTATAAAATAGAAATGAAATAATATTTATCTGTAAAAAATACAAGAAATCAAATAATATTTATATGTAAAAAATACAAAAAATCGAATAATATTTATATGTATAAAATACAAGTTATCAAATAATACTTATATGTATAAAATACAAGAAATCAAATAATATTTATTTGTATAACATGCAGAAATCAAATGATATTCATATATATAAATGTATAATTCAATTATGCAGATACGATATATCCAGGAGTATCAAGTGATGTTTATGTTTTAACAAGAGGTCTCATAATTCACACTTGTTACAAGTTTCAGTACATATAATCACAACTGCCATTTAGTTTGCTACTACTCACAAATCAGTGGTGCAGTGGTGGATTCAGGGGGGTTGGGCAATGGGGCCCTGACCCCCCCTAGATCATTAATAAGATTGAAATAACATTTTGAAGAAAAAATGGAGCAATTGGCAGCGAAAGCCATAAAAATGCCCAAGCAAGTCCGCGAATGACGATACGCTGCTCGGGCCCAACTAGACTACCCTGCCTGGATCCGCCACTGCAAATAACGTTATTTTGTGTATCTTTTTATAAAAGATCGATCTTATTACTGTGATCGATATATATATATATGTTTTTTGTGTGTGTATAATGTGCACTTTTTCTGTTTTCGGGAGGCTAAATGAAATAAATGAACAGATTAATTATAATTTGTTGCAAATATAGCAGCTACGTACTGACCTGACATGTCACATCACAACAGTCAATCATTGCTCTTTTTACAAACTCAGAAAACAGTCTTTAAATCTAGAAATGTGCCTTCATGTTATTAATTGTCATTGCTGCCTTATATCTTATACTTTGTCTATCAAATGCATGTTTGATTGTATACATATATGAATTTTGTAAGCATTTAATTCCCTGTTGTAATGAGCATGAATTTAATTTTGTTTTGTAAAAATTCAAGAATAAAGAAGACGATTCGGAACATTTTGTGTTCTACTTTATAACAAACCTTTTATTTAGCCAAAGTAGTAAACAGGTGTCCAGGTATTTAAACATGCGGCTAGTGTGGGCACTATTTTAAGTCTTAGTGTTAGCTCTCAATGCTTTCTTCAGGCACCGTAATTCAAATGTGGCATAATAAGTGAATTGTTAATCATAAAAAGAAGTTGTTCAGGAATGATATGCTTTAATTTGATTAGAATATCCAACACCTTCGATATCTTATTTGAAATGTAACAGTTGACATTTCACCTTATGGCCCATTTCAAAATAATGAAGCAAAAGTGTGACATGACCATCAAATTTTATAATGTATTGTAATCAAATGACCTTGTAATTTTGTTAAGAACATATCTAAGTTCCAGAAATGATATTTGCTGTGGAGTTCTAACCAGTGGAAACATAGGCTGCGCAGCAGCAAACCTTCAGCGAAAGACATCTGAAAAGTCATAAAAGCGATGTTGACAAAATTGGTATAATGCAATCGTGGCCAAATCTTGGCCTGAAATTATCTATATACCCGCTGCCCTACCATCTGCCCGCCTGCCTGCCAGGGTATGTAAAACCATGGAAAGGCTGAACTAGACAAATTTACACATATTATGTTGCAGCTTCATACATGTACAGGGAATAGGTTATGAGCTGTGGGTCGAAAACCAATAAGTATATTAATTTATATTTTTCAAATTTTTTTCTAAATATTTGAAAAGTGTTAAAACTACCTATCAATGAGACCAGTGAAAGATCTTTATAGGCAATATGTGGATGAATTTTTGTCAAGGTACATCCAAGAGAGGCTAAGTTTTGGACCAGAAACCAAAAATTATAATTTGCAATATATTTTGTCAATATTTCAAAAAGACCATGAATCACACCATCCAAATGCACAACAGCATCATATAGGTGATATGTGTATGAAATGTCATCCATGTACATGCAATACTGGGCAAGTTTTGGGCCAGAAATGAAAAAAAATTGTTTTTATTATTTTTTCTCAATATTTCAAAAACTATAGAATACCCATCAATCAGACCATCAAAAGGCACAATTGGACTACATAGGCTATATGTGTACCAAATTTCATCCATGTACATGCGATACTGACCGAGTCTTGATCCGGAAACGAAAAAAATAATATTTTATCTTTTTGTTTAATATTTCAAAAAGTATGAATTATCCATCAATCAGACCATCAAAAGGCACAACCAGACCATATGGGCTATATGTGTACCAAATTTCATCTATGTACATGCAATAGGGCCGGAGTTCTGGCCCGGAAACTATCTATCCGGACGCCCGACCGCCCGGACGCCCGACCGCCCGCCCGGCGGACGGACAACATTTTACCAAAGTGATAACAATACCTTCTTCGAACTTCGTTCGCTGAAAAAACTGATAATAGCTGAATCATGCCAAATTTCTAAAAGTTTTTATTTTCACGGCAAAAAAGGAAAATTTAGCTAAATGTTAATTCATCATCAAAGGAAATCTAATTACTTTAAATGATGACACAGGGCAAATATTGTAGAGTCTTCAGGGCAGTTTTCACTCAAATACGCCAAATATGTTGTGAGTAACACACAATTTTTGATAATTTTTCAGCAATATTACTTCAAAGAGTAATTAAATTTGCCTCAGAAACATACATGTTCCTCTAAAATGATTTCAACTGTCCTATGTTATGGGTCTGGAAGTTGGCTTAAGATTCATACCTAATAAGTACCACTGAAGTGCGTATTAACTCGGTTAATGATGAAAGAAGCATGATATTTTGGACCGTTTTTATTAGTATGACCGCTCCACTATTCACAAGAAAAAAATAAATTAAAAATGATGAAACCAGTCACCAACATGTATTAGTTCATAATTTCTTGGAAGTTTCACAGATTTACTATGTTTGAAGTTAGTCCAGGTTAAAGTCAGAGCTTTCATAACTTTTTGCCATTGGAAAGTTATCCTTGCGTTACGCATGCGACACATTCACCTTATCTCCTATTCATTGGAATATTTTCATGAACTGAATCTTTCATAGGCATGAAAGACATCAAAGCAACTAAGTACATACAATACCAGATCTTAATGCCAAAAAGATTCAACTGACATGTGCAAAGGGGAAATTACAGCATTCCAGAGCAGGAAGCTTTAAATTTAACTCAATTTTTCGAAGACAACCTTTAAACATGAAGAACTCAATCATGTCAAAACAAACATATAAATAAATATACTTGTTTAAACGAGTTTATGAAGCCTTTGCTACAGAGATAACAGGAGAATTAAGAAAATGACAATGAGACATGTCAAATTTCATAAACCTGAAATAATTGAAATGACAAAAAATCTGATTTCACGCTAAAATAGTGAAAATTTTGTTAAGACCTCTTGCTCTATTATGTTATGACCCCCAGGTGAGTCCAGGCTCTTTGTCTTCTAACCTCTGACCCCCTTATGTTCTGACATATCCAGGAGTTCGTTTGGGATCTTCTGCCACAAGTAATAGCCTGGTTTACCTCGCTTCCATGTATTATAGGCAAGACACAACATAATTTCACTTGTCCGAAAACTGTCAACATCAGCAACAGTCTGGGAAGGGGGGCACATTGGGACGCGGGGCACTGTGGTACGGTGGGGTTTTCTTGGATCCTGGCAAGGTATATGATATGGTAGTGCCATCATGTCTTGTAATTTCACATCCTGTGGTTTCCATGGTTTTATAGACAAATTACAGCCACATGCCGAAGTATGGCGAGCAAAAGTTTGTTTTCCTACTACTAAAGTTAATATGGACGGGTTCAATTCGAACCATTCTGTGGACAAACCATGAACAATGAGGCTTTCTTAGTGCTTGTATGAATTGTATACATCGTAACGAACAGTTATGAATTGCTGTTGTGATAAACCCACTCACTTGTGTCCGAGAAATTAGCATTTTGGTGTAAAAGTCATATCGGGGCTCATTGGGACAGTGAATTCGGGGCACATTGGGACGCACTTAATATGGCAAAATTTAAGTGTCTAAGGTAACTGAATGACCTGGGACAGCACACAACAGGTATTCAGGCCATAGTGAATAGAGTTATAGTGGATTACCATGCTCTGAGAACAAATTTGTCGCAAAGCACTGAGTGTTACTTACATAGATGTCCGCACCCAGGACAGGTTATGTTAAATGTTTAAAACTGTTTAAAGTTATGAACTATTGGCACTATAAGGTGTTAAGGCATTGTATATGGTCTTACGCACTACTTATATGTGATATCTATTGCACATGGATTGTTAAAATGATTTTTTAATTGATGTCCCAATGTGCCCCGGCTGTGCCACGCCGGGGCAAATTGGGACAGTCATTTTTACGACTCTCTGGCTGCAAAAGGGTAGGTGCAGTCTAGTTTTTTTATGCCTTGCATTTAAGCTCAATAGTATTGGTGATATTCATGCAAACTTCTCAGTTCTTCAGTGCTTTCAGCATTGTGCATAATTAGTAGACGTTAAAAGCGTCCCAATGTGCCCCCCTTCCCCCTATCATCCTCCTTCAGCAGGAATAATTGGCACTACCGCTGCTCTCAAGCCTTGCCAGATAGTGAAGTCTCATTACATATTTAAATTGCTTGACTGTATTCACCAATCAAGAATCTGTTTCCATAACTCTTGGCTTTTTGTGACCTGCAACAGTTAGCTCATGTAGAATATGGGTCCCCATAAAAAAGATTATAAGCTATGAAATTAGACTGAAACAGCTTTTTTTCAGTTACTTGCCGAACAGCTCCTTTCAAATTGGAATACATATTAGGGTGCCAATGAAATGCATTGGAAAAATAAAAACAGAGAAATGTCAAGGTCGACCCCCTGAACTATTTCTTTTGGATCTTAGGATCACCTGTGCCAAATTTCATGAATATCAATTGATTTTATGAGGTTGCTCAATGGCATTGAAGTTTATAATGTAAATCCAATGGCGTTCGGAGTCAGAAATTAACTTACGGGTTCCAGTAGACACACCAAAATGAAAATCTATTGGAATTATTGGTTTTGGGATCCTATTAGTGTCCTTTCATCAAAATGCTATTTTTTATTGACCGGTGTTATTCCATAGGCTTCATATGGCAGCCATTTTGAAAAATTGCTGCCGAAATCAATTTTTGCCTATGTTTTAGGCTCTGACTGGCCTTGGACAAATAAAATGTTTATTCAAAGTGACAAAGACACATTAATTGTGGTTTATATACATAAAACATATTTTTATTTAAAAATGTGGTGGTCTTATGACAATTTAAGTCAGAATTCTGGTCGAAAATTGGTCTTGGCAGCCATTTTTCAAAATGGCTGCCATATTAGCCCTAATCATTATCATTTTTGTGGAAACTAGATTGTTTTCATGAAAGGGCACTATGAGGGTCCCAAAAGCAATAATTCCAATAGATTTTTATTTTGGTGTGTCTGCTGGGACTCGTAAGTTAATTTTTGACTCCGAACCCTATTGGATTTGCATTATTAACTTCAGTACTGTTGAGCAACCTCTAAATGTCCTTTAATTTTCCTGAAATTTGGTACAGTTTATCCCAAGACCAAAAGGAAAAAGTTCAGAGGGTAAGACTTGACATTTCCAAAGTTGGCATTTCATTGGCACCCTAATACATATGTGTATTTGGAAAGATTATACATAGTAAGTTTCTCAACCATTGTCTGAGTGGCCGGTGCTTCTCTATTAAAAACAATTCAGAACCTCTTTAACACAGCCGCAACCTACCAGGACCCTTTTTCTGGTGTCGGATGCGTAATACGCATGCTTTCCTTCACTGAAACACAGATGTTATCAGCGCAGACTATCACTAGTCTACTCCCAGAGGTGAGGATGAACAACATTGCCTGGCTGTGAACCCAAAGCATTTCCCTAACTTCTGGTTTTTGTGGTTTGCATCTCAGATCAAAAGCAGAACTATCTGCTTGGTGGTAGCTATACAGGCTGCAAACTTCCATTTGTCCCCAGTGTTAGACACAGATGGGCACTGCTCAATGTTCAGATGCATGACATCATCAGTTTATGTGTTGTTTGATGGGAATACTTCAGCTGAGGAAATTTGCAAATTTGCCCTCAATATGTGCTATATTGTGCATGATTCCTCATGGAATACACCTAATTATTGACATATTATAGCTGACACTGAAGTGATGATCAGACAAGAAATTTCAAGAATCAGACAATTGATGATAAGATGGGGAATGATTATCACATAAGAGATGACAGGAAAAGTTTGATTTTTGGGGTGTCATATTAAGCTTGACTGAATAACACTTGTAAACAGCATCTTTGGTTATATGGTGATTTTTTGTGTTTTTAGACCCTGATTATTCCAGGGCCGCAGTTTGCAGGAGGGCAAGGGGACAGCTGCCACCCTAGCATTTTGCTAAAAAAGATGCATTGCATGTAAAACGTCAAAGAGTCCGGAGTTTTCCGGAATGTGCCAGGGTTGCAAAAAAATCGGATTTAAATAAAAAAAATTAAAAAAATCGGATTTATTTGATTTAAATCAGATTTTTTTAATTAAAATCAAATTTAAATCAAGCTGTCATATTTTTTCGAATATAATGGATTTCAATGAACTTGAAGTCATAATAAATGATAAACTGTACTTAATTAGGTCTTCTGTAATGGGAAAATTTATTTCACTGCCTAAAAGTCACGCAATCAAGTTGAAATTCAAAGTTGTAAATTGCTCACATTTTTAACTGTTTTCAGCTGCAACAAATGCCCTCAGAATACGGATTTTACATCCATTCAAGTACGGAATTTTGTCAACTTTTAGGAGCTACTATTGCTAGGAATGACCAATGACAATGGGAAAGTTTTACTTGGCTTTCAAAAGAGACTTATCTTATTCAAAGTCACAATTTTCCTTAAAATATCATACTTTCGAGCAAAGGGATGATTGAAATTACTAACGATGGCCAGAGAATCAGTATTTTATAGTTGCTATTGTTTGTCATTGTTGTTTTCTTGTTTACAGCGATGCACTTTGATACCGAAAAAGAGTGCACTGTTGCACTGTGAAAATGGCACTTCGTGTGTCATCATACAGATGATTTGTCATGATCATACCCAATACTTTCAATGTTAATTTGATTTTAGGAGACTTATCCCTCTTGTTGGTGACAGCCAAACTAAAGGATCATGCATCTGATTTTCAATCCAAAATCAGTTATGACAAGTCAAATGGCCTTCTCTTGATCATGACTAATCAAATTGCCTCTATGTTTCCCATTTTGAAAGTATAGAAGATGACACTTCTTCAGCTATCATGAATCACGAAGTGCATTTTTCACAGTGAACTGATCCTCATTTTTTCTATATCAAAGTGTATCACTGCAATGAGACCACTTTTGGCATGAGATTAGGAATTTGGTGCATGACAGAGGCGATATTGAATTGCATCGTAAACTGGATTAAAGGAAGCCGAAAACTACCCTGGCATCCGATCGTAGCTGTGATTCGTCACTAATTCAAGTGTAAAGGTGTCAACTGATCCACTATAGCATTTATACGCAAACTATTTGCAGTTTTCTAGAATATTATGATTTTCAATAAAAATCATTGATTAAAATCACTGATTTAAATCATGATTTAAATCAAGCGATTTAAATCAAATGATTTAAATCATGCAACCCTGGGATGTGCATGCCTCCGAACCAGTCTCTGCCCCCCTAGGATTCAGCCCAGCCTATGGGCCTGTAATCAAAGGGTGTAAACCAGCGTAAGGAGTTCACAGATAAAAAACAATTTCCCTTTTGATTCACTCACCAAAAGGTACAATTCGTCTGACAGTGACAGATTGAAAAAATTAAGAACGTAGTGTTTTATTATACGCACGGGCTGCTGATAGAATGCAGAATTTCATGAAAAATCATCTTTCAAATAAGGCAGTAACAAAATGGCCTGATATATATGTGGTCATGTAGAGGATTACAGGCCAACTAGGGCACTATGTTCAGCCTCACCACATGGGGGAAGCCAAGCCGTTTTCGGGAATCAAAGTAGTTTGCGCCCAAAACTCAGGTGGCAGCACCTGGTTTTTTACTTTTTGTTAGATGTGAAAAATAACAGAAGTACCCACACTAAACATGATTGTTTCTTTGTCTAAAGAAATAATATTGAAACAAAATTATTGTCTTTGCTGGTTCATGTTCTTAAACTGACCTTAACGACCAGCTACAACCGTGGCGACACGAAAAATTGTCATGGCTCGTTAGCTAAGCAATGACGTCATAGAGACTGATCAGCCTGCAGCAGCCCTGGCCTTGTATTGGTGGCGCGAAAAAGATCTGCAGCAGCCAGACCAGTCCTGTTATGTGCTCTGACCTGTGCCCTTAGTGCACTGTGCAGCCAATGCACTGTGCAGATTGCGTTGAAGTTGAATGAGATTGAGTATTGTAACAAACTAATTATTAAATTTCAGTGACGGGCATTAACTTGTTAATCGTTAATGCGTTAATAACGAAGCTAACAAATTTAGTAATTATTAACTAAGTTGACTTTTTTTTTCACGTCAACGGAAGTTAATAACTTTCGTTACTTAATTGCAAGTCCGTTAGTTACAGATGATTTCATATTTGTAGACATTTCTCAAATAACAAAATATTTAGCAAAATCTTTGGTCTGACATCAGAAAATCCTGCCAGGTGATTGGTCAAGTTGCCCATTGCGTGTCACTTTTTTTCAGCTTGCTTCAAGCAAGTGATGCTTGCTGGAAAAATGATGTCATAATTTTGACCAATAGTATACAGCAAAGGCCAACTTGGTATTGTGGCAGTTGTTCACACATGTCAAACCACAATCCACATGAACTCTTTCACTTCTTCATAAACAGTTGTATTTCACACTCCTGTGTACAACTGTTGATTGTTTCAATTGACATTAAATCTGTTTCAAGCTGACTCTGCATGGCTTCACATCTGTTTACACTTAATTATCATGCCTTGACAGAAAGCCACGAGAATTGTCTGTGACTAGCTATTCAGAATTTATGACTGGATTGCGGAGGAGATGGGAGTTTTACCTGAGCTACATGCATGCTTCAAGTGGGACAGTACTAATTTTAACCTTTTGTCCAGAATCTATGTGCCTTACAGTCTTTATGGAATTTATGACTTGAGGGGAATTGGAGTTTTGCCCGACGGAGCACCAATTTTTCACACATGTTTCAAGCAGGGTACTTATTACTCACAACATGCTTAAGGGGTATGAAATTTTAATAAAAGAAAAGAGGACATACTAAAAATCCACACGGAATGTATGTATGAGAGGTACAAATAAGCATGAAACCAAAGGGGGTATACATTTTTGATAGAAAGTTCCAACAAAACTCCCCAGAATCATAAATTCTGTATGGTCCCTCAGGACAGGATCGCACAGTGATGTGGTCAACATTTATAAGAAAATCCCAGTGGGAATCAGATCAAGGACCCCGCGATTGGTAGCCCATTGTTCTGCCGCCTGAGCTGAGCCCCTCTTCTGAGGAAATGTTACAATCACAATTATGCATGTTTATTTTCTGTATAAACAGTCATTGCGTGGATCACCTGATCCTAAGCGTCTGAATGCACAACATTGGACTTGCTGAATGTATGTACTGAAAATGTGTGAAACACAAACTGAAACTCTCACTTGAAACTGCTAAAGTCAGTCCCTGTTAGGAGATCAATGGCTTAAAATGTCATACCTTCTCTCAACCAATGAAAATTGCAAGAAAAATGATGTATTTTCTACCTCAAATGTCTACAAATATGAAATCATCTGTAATAAAGTCCGCTAATTTTACCTAAAAAAAGTAGCAAAAAGGCACATTTTTGCATGAAAAAGACTGGAGTAGACAAAAGATAACTAAATAGTGAAACCCAGACAGACATTGTCTGAGTTTTTCCGTCTGGATATTTAACCTGTGCCTCTTTTTGAGACAGAAGAGCCTCATTCTGGCACTTGCAGTAAATATTTTCTCAGATATTGTCTGCTGTTTTTATCGAAGTAAAAAAAATTAACTTAACTTTTTAACTTTAACTTCAGTTAACTTTGCCATAATTTTAACTTATTAATGATAACTTTGCTAATAATTTCATTAACTTATTAACTGTTAACTACATGTAAGTTAACATTTCTTGTTAACTTGCCCATCACTGTTAAATTTAGAATTGAGAAAAGCTGACCATGAAACATAGAAAACAAACAAAGGCCTAAACCATTTATTGTGCTGGAAATAAGGCGTCAATCTCATCACTCTGCTGGATAGGCCACCTAAAATAATAAATGCATATGAAGTGATTGAATAGGTTGACATTTGACCGCATATTTTTGAAATCATGCCAATTCGTTATAGCTGTCTTTACAACAAGTTCGGTCTTATGGTGACTAGGACTGTATTATATACTGTCGCATGAGTTAGAACTTACTGGTAATTGCAGACTGATACAAATACAGAAAGGTCTAAAATGATAATTAATTATGTTACTTTCTTTATCTATCTATCTATCTATCTATCTGTCTATCTGTCTAGCTGTCTATCTGTCTGTCCACCATCATTGTGTACAAGATAACTCAATTTGTATTGATCCTAGGATCACCAAATTGACAGCGTTGGTGTATCATAGCAAGGCCTCAAATGAGTTCTGACATGAGTGACCTTGACCTACATCTGTGACCTTGGCGGCCATATTTGTGAAAAAAATGTGTACAAGATAACTCCATTGATATTAATCCTAGGATCACCAAATTGACAGGGATTGTGTATCATGGCAAGACGTTGAATGAGTTCTGACATGAGGGACCTTGACCTACTTCCGTGACCTTGGTGGCCATATTTGTGAAAAACTTACGTACAAGATAACTCCATTGATATTGATCCTAGGATCACTAAATGGACAGGGATTGTGTATCATGGCAAGACCTTGAACGACTTTTGACATGAGTGACCTTGACTTACTTCTGTGACCTTGGCGGCCATATTTGTGAAAAACTTATGTGCAAGATAACTCCATTGATATTGATCCTAGGATCACTAAACGGAAACGAATTGTGTATCAAAGCAAAACCTTGAATGAGTTCTTACATGAGGGAAAATTTACAGGGATTGTGTATCATAGCAAGACTTTGAATGAGTTCTGACATCAGGGACCTTGACCAACTTCCATGGCCTTGGTGGCCATATTTGTGAAAATCTTGTGTACAAGATAACTCCCATTTGTATTGATCCTAGGATCACGAAATTGACAGGGATTGTGTATCATAGCAAGACCTTGAATGAGTTCTGACAGGAGTGACCTTGACCGACTTCTGTGACCTTGTCAGCATATTTGTGAAAAACTTGTGTACTAGATAGCTCCCATTTGTATTGATCCTAGGATCACGAAATTGACAGGGATTATGTATCATAGCAAGACCTTGAATGACTTCTTACAGGAGTGACATTGACCTACATCTAGCTGTGACCTTGGGGCAATATGTGTTAAAAGCTTGCATACAAGATAACTCTTCTTGCATTGACACTAGGATCACCAAATTAATAGAGATTATGTATCACAGTAAGACCTTGACTGGCCCTAGATGATGAGTGGACTTGACCTATATCTGTGACCTTGGTGGCCATATTTGTGGAAAGCCTATGCACTCGATAAATAAACTATTATCGTCCCATCTAACTCACAGGAGTTGTGTTTCGCAGCAAGACCTTGAATGAGTTCTGACACTTATGACCTTCAACAATTTATTTTACCATTTAGCCTTATTTTCAAAAACTTCTTGTTGCCCATACATGATAACTCAATTAGTTTTGAATAATAACAGTACCTATGGCCGAGGGTGGCACTTGCGTCAGCAGGTATATTTATCTTTACAGACCTATCTGTAATCTCTAACACTCCTTCCCCAAAGCTATTCACACCACACCCTTTCTAATCATGTTGCAGTACTAATAGTAGTTGTAGTCAAGGTTTTCCCTCGGCTCCGAAAATGGAGGGATGGCCCAAATTACACTCTCAATGGGGGGTTATAGGCCACATGGAATTCAAAAGTCAAATGGCCAATGGACATGGAATTACAAAGTCAAATGGCCAAGGGCTTGCCCAGCATAAAACCCCTTAGGAACAGGCAATTACAAATTCAGTTCTAAAAATTAAAATGGGACAGCCTTCACTTCACATTCTTTCCATCTCCCATGCCTTCACCACATACTTGCACCATATCTCCTGGGAAATTCTAGGGAACAATATTATTGAAAGAGGAAATCTATAGACTTTAACCTGTGAATAACTGTGAAGGCGTCGAAGGAAGACAATAAAACTATGAAATGAACACAACACATAGAGAAATGAAATTTACTCAAACTGTGAAAAATTTAACAAATAGTGAGGTTTTGTGAGTCTTTTCATTAGAATCGCAGAAAGCAATGAAGAAGCACCTTTAATAACCAAAAATGAGACATTTGATAGAAATATAAAATGTATATGTATACATATATGTACAACATTACATTACCAGCTTACTTCTCGGTTGGTTTTCTCACTGGGCGAACACCCGGAAGATACAATACAAGAAATACCAATCGATATGTTATTCCAAGAGTTAACCACAATTATGCAAAACAATCTTGTCGTTACTCAATCCCACAATTATTCAACGAAACGCCAGATATAATAACATCAAAAATATATATACGCATTAGAGTTTCCAGCCAGTTAACTGTAACAGTTAACTGTACACAGTTAACTGTTAAAATTGACCACTCAAGCGTAAACAGTTAACTGTTAAGGCAGCCAGTTAACTGTTATGCTGAGACAGTGCAGATGTCATGCAAAATTACTGTTGAGACTTAAGTCAAGTTAATCCCGTTCACAGCATTTATTTCAGAGCCTAATCCTTTAATTATCTGGACGGAGTCCAGATACGGCTTGGCTACACTACTACTTCTGTCAGCCTTGACTTCCTGTCAACTTTGCCAGCATTAAACATGACATATAGTGGTTTACTCCACTCCGCTCCTATTTCACCCTCCTCCTCTGCACACATGTCATCCTAATGCGTCAGAGTGATACAGCAGATAGATTAGGGCTAGATCTATCTGTAACAATGGTAGATAGATGCATACAGTGCCGAGAATAGGCAGAAATCACTAAATTGATGTATTTGACTGCTATCTAGCCCGCCTGTCTGTAGCTTAGGGGGGACCAGTCCATCAATACATAGTCAGAGCCTATACATTAGCTCTGATAGAGTCACTGGTTGCCATTGGAATGAAGCGATGTGATTGGTTGATGTCATCTGGCTAGTTCCCGCCGTAGTTCTTGGGTTTCCTGCTAGGGGGACACTCTCCGTAGCCATTTAACGTGCAAAATGCGTACCAGCGCCAGTGAATTTGTATTCTGTGCTAGGATGGTGCATGGAATAGTGTTTGCCATGGTTGTCCTGAGTTGTATATCATATAAATGATATTTGTGTGTAACCAAATGCAGTTATGAATTATGGTTATCTCATTGTCATAAATGTATCTTTATTGAGATTGATAGAAACCGGGGGATCGCCAATCTGGGCCACACCTCGGGGGCCGCACCTCGGGGGCCGCACCTCGGGGGCCGCACCTCGGGGCCCGCACCTCGGGGGCCGCACCTCGGGGGCCGCACCTCGGGGGCCGCACCTCGGGGGCCGCACCTCGGGGGCCGCACCTCGGGGGCCGCACCTCGGGGGCCGCACCTCGGGGGCCGCACCTCGGGGGCCGCACCTCGGGGGCCGCACCTCGGGGGCCGCACCTCGGGGGCCGCACCTTGGGGGCCGCACCTCGGGGGCGCACCTCGGGGGGCGCACCTCGGGGGTGTGTGCTGAATGCTTGGCCTACATCTGCTGCCAAATCTAAATATCATCAATGGCACTTCCAAGAAAGTGCCTGATGAGTGCAATATATCTGTTTGCTTAGAGATTTGACTTGTTTTGTCAATAATATACACTCATATGCCATTGCAAAAAATGCATCATGATATTACTCTACATAACTCAAGCCCTACAAACTTTCATCTCTCCCAATTCAACATTAGTATCAATCAAAAAACTTTTGTGCGTTGCCGCATGTCTAGCAAAATATGCTTTTCTCCCTCTCAAGGCCACTTAGGGCTAACGTCCTCATAAAATGGGACCCCCGCTACTACAATTCAGCATACCAAATGACTAGCCCTTGCTTGTTTTACAATGGTCAGGTCGATTATCACCGTCCAGATATGCAAATTCCAATTTGCCTTCTAGTTATAAGCTGTGAAACAAAGTTGTTTCACTGACCTAGATTTCATATTTTGAGTTTGACAGTTCATCTGAGCACGGGGTTGCATACTTAAATTTGGATTGAGAGAAATTGGTGAGGCCAAAAATGCCACCAAAAAGGCAGCTATCCAGTACCATATGGGAACATTTTACAAGGAGTGAGGATGGCAAGTTGGCTACGTGCAAACTTTGTCTCTGCCAATTGAAATGTGGGAACTACTCAACTACCTCATTGAAATGTCATCTGAAGAGAGTACATGACAACTTAACTGCCGAAGAAGCAGGACCATCTCGAGGTAAAAAACATCTCAAACTGATTCCTTCACAAGCAAATGAAACCGAAGAATATTTGTATGCGGAATTGGTGGCGTATGATAATATTCCTATGAATGTGTGTGCAAAAAGTCGGTTCATAAAAGAAAGTATGCAGATCCGAGGCCTGAGAGGTTTTGAAAGTCCTACAACTATTGCTGAGAAAGTAATGAAATATGATTCAAATGTACGTGATGAAATCAGAGAAAAAATCAAGCAGAAAATAGCTGCAAAGAACCGCATTTCTCTCACACTTGATGAATATACCGGAAAGAACAACAAGCGCTTCATGAATGTAAATGTTCACTACAATGATGGAGATTTTGACAGTCTTGGTATGGTGCGGGTGTGGGGGTCTCAGAAATCAGAAACGCTGCTACAATTGCTGGAGACCAGATTAAAAGAGTTTGATATTGCATGGAACAATGTTGTTGGCTGCACTACTGATGGAGCCAGTGTTATGGTGCGCATGGGAAAATTGATGAAATGTGATCATGCCAAATGTTTGTCTCATGGGATCCATCTTGCTGTCGTGGATAACCTCTACAAACCCAGGCACACAGATGCCCGACTGCAAGAAGAGGAAAATGATGATACTGAAATTGATATAGATGCCTCAAGAGACTTCGAAGAATGGGTTGAACCTGAGGAACAAGACATTGACGAGCTGTTGTTGAAGGAAAGCATCGATAAAGCAGTCAATAAAGTCAGGGGGATTGCTAGGCTGTTCCACAGGAGCCCTGTAAAAACTGATTTATTAAATCGACAGCAATCAAATGATGGTAAAAAAGCACTGAAGCTTCTACTAGACTGCAAAACTCGTTGGAATTCTTTGGTGGATATGCTAGATCGTTATCTGATTCTTCATACAGATGTTGTTGAAGTCCTTGATGAACTTGGTGATAAAACAGCCAGAGTAACTGAGCGAGAAGTTTCCGTATTGAAAGAAGTGTGCGCCACCCTCCAAGTTGTAAAAATCGCAGCGTCTCACATTGGCAGTCGCTCCATGGATATTCTTAAAGCCCACACAGTAATGGCCTCACTTGTTGATGAATTGTATGACATGAATACGAAATTTTCCCAAGACCTGGCAGATTCATTGAACAAGCGTTATGAAGAAAGGCAGCAAACCTTTGCTTTGGATCTGCTTGCGTATCTTAATCAAAATGAAGTGTTTAATGGAACACATGTTCAACTTACGAAGAGATCATCCCGAGCCAGACAGCAATATGCTGCTCAAGCCTACAACAGATTGTTCGAAAACATTGAAGAGTCTCCAGTCGAAGAAGATGACCTACCAGCAACCAGCAATAGTGAGCCAAGGGAAGCTGGAAACTTGTCTTTTGAGCAGAAGTTGGCAGAAAGACTCACTTGCCCTGATAATGGTGTTACTGCTAATTCCAGTTCAGGCAACCACTCTAATGTGTGTGCAGAGGAGTTTAAATTATTTGAAAAAAAAGGTGAGAAATCGGGAAAGTTAGTTGTTTTGGAAAGAGCCTTACGCACTATTCCAGTGTCATCAATTGAATCTGAAAGGGCATTTTCTGCAGCCGGGTTGTTTGTCACAAAATTACGTTGTCGTCTTTCAGACAAAATGTTTGATGCCCTATGCTTCTTAAAAGCTCATTTTAAGAAAACCAGCTGTAACAAGTTAATCACTACTGTTGAATCTGAGTAATTTCTGTCGAGAGTTATTGTTGTTCCCTCATTTTCAATTTTTAAGCTTTGTTGTATCTTGGAATACTAAGGATTCAAAATTGTTGTTAATGATATTGATAGTTTATTAGTTTTCCGAAGCCAACATACTACAAATGTAGAAATGAGAAATACGTGAAAAACAATACATGTAATGCACATTAAGAATGTTTGTATAATGTAATGTTAAAGTTGTAAAGTGAAGGTTGTTTCATGTGTCATCTTCAGACCGATTACTGTAGCCATATCTTGTAAGAATTTGATGAACTATTTTCAATATTTCATATCTTAGTTCTTTGTTATCCTCCAATTTATTTTCTTCTTTTTCACGCTGTCTGCAGCCTTATTGTTGTCCATTAAATTCAACGGTGCTGTTGTTTAGAAATATTTTATGGATATATATGAATGATTTGGTTAATTGATGATGTTTCTTCAGTGTGATGTCGGGAATTTGTTAGATCAAGTGGTTATATCATTTCTGATTGTTATCTAATTGTGAAGTGTTAATGAACCAGACTATAAATTGTTTCTAATAAAGATGAAAATCAATACATCTAAAGGCTTTTTCTTTAATTTTTCTTTCCATGAAGCTGCTAACTCAATTGATATCACCTTTTCAGGATGTATAGCGTGCCCAACAGTTAACTGCCAGTTAACTGTTAACTGTTAAGGAAATCAACAGTTAACTGTTAACTGCCTTAACAGTTAAATTGGAATCCCTAATACGCATAGCTTTTCTGGATATTTACATTACATTAACTTTTTCAGAGTGATAGATCAGTGCTACTGGGACACTTCTTTTACTTTAATGCACAGTACATTTATAATGAATAGGAAACATTTTATGTTTCTCCTGGACCTCTTTCTTTACTATCTTAGAAAATGGCATTGGTTCTATAACATGCCTACAAAGCTAGGGATATATAAATATTCATAAGCTTTGACATGAACTCCTGGGAGGTTCTATAGGGATTTGTCACTTGAAGTGCTTTACTTGTTCAGTGAAGAAAACTGAAACAATCAATTATGTAACACAAAGCAACTAAAAACCAAGTTGACGTTGATTAGCAAACCATTTAGGATTATAAGTGCATTAACCCATCATCATTAACAACAAATGCTTTGTGTATTTAAGTTATGTTTATTTCAGCTTAAAGTTGTCTTCAAAGTGTTGTTGTGCTATTTTCCTCAATGTTAGGATACACATGTATTACAGGCACTGAAACCCAGCAATTAAGGGGATCAGTGAGTGGAATAGTTGTCACACCAACAACTATTGCAACCCATACAGGCTGGGCCCCAATGTTCTGCTAATCTTGCAAACATACTATCACAGGAAGTGATCACAATAATTTTATAGAATTATTCCTCATGCTTTGTCCCGAAATTTCTGCCGCAAAGAAGTCAACAGAAGTAATTTAGAGAACAGATAGTGAATTGTATTGTGGCATTTGAAAGGTTTGAATCATGTTTGAAGCCCATTGAAATTTGACCCAGGGGGAGGCAGATCAAGTGTTGGAACAGCCAGCTGCAGTAAACAGAAGGCAAAATAGGATTATTACTATCTTATAAATGACATTTTAATCTGTAAACTGTGTTAGATAAGTCAAGTTGGTCTAATTCTATTTATTTGCTATGCAAGCAGTGGATGACACTTTGTTGAAATGTCAAAAAGTGATTTTTTTGTGGAACCATCAAACAAGCAGACAGCAACATTTTGCATTGACAGTGCTGCCACCTTTGCCCACTGTGTATAAGTTTGGGAGAAGTGACTGCACTTGTGAAAAAAAGTGGATTGCAATAAAATCTGCCACCAGGATCAGGACTGAAGTGATTGTGCCCTGGTGTAAAGTCTCAAATCTCATTTGTGAAAGTGAAACTGGTTTGGGCCATGACTGTTATTTAGAGATTTCCCAGGGTCCCTTATACTGGCGGCCATTGTGAGGCCCATGAGCCTATATAACCATCTAAGCTTTGGAGAAAGGTGGTATTCATCAAAATATGGAGGTGACATCCAACTTTGATCTTCCTTATATAACAAGGCAGATGTATGGAGCAAGAAAAACAACAGGTAGTACTTGGTCAATGCTTTTAATTCTGTCAATTTGAGGGCAAACCAGCCCTGGAAAGTGGGTGAAATGCTAGTTTTACACTCTGTATATCTACTCATCACAAGCTCATAACAAACATAAGGTGACTGCACTCGTGCTGATCTATCATGCTGATATGTTTTGAACTGTCATCATCAAATCAATAGCTTCAAGATACCAAATAACACCAATGCGCAATTATTGCACATGTTCAACTTACTTTCCCCTAATCGATCATGCAGATAATAATACATGAACTAACATCATGACCCATCAATATCTATACGACGGAATGTACGTCATTCTTTGACTTGTGAGAGCGTGATGATCAATTCTACACCATGGGTTCACAATTGACTTATTGAATGGAAGGCATGCAGTGAAGTTATAATGTGAATGTTGTGAACTGTTGTGCAATTAATTAGTGGGGGAAGGTGCAGTAACATGGTTATGCAGTCAAGTAATCCCACTGAATATACTGAAAATCTTTCTGACTGATGCATTTAATTAGTCCACTGACAGGTTCTAATGCTAGCCAAGTTATTTATTTTAGTTTACCATGTCTTAAATTTATAACAACAAATAATACAAGCATTCTGTTGCAGTTCTTGTTTCTCTGTAACAATGGAAAATGAAAATATCATTGTACATATGTTTTCAATATGGTCAATAAATTCTTTACTTTGCTTTAATTTAGTTTACTAGATCAATCATTACATGTTCCCAGAACTAAATGATCTTCATCAACACTAACTCCCAAATCCAACCCAGGTTGGTCACTACAACAAAGACTCCTAAGCGCTGGTGACCGGTGTTACAGTAAACGAAACTCAAGTGCTTACAAAAAAGCACTGGAATGTTCCTTGTTAGGTCACATCCCTTTCTGCAGTGGTATTCTATATGACACATAAGCGGTCAATGAGATCACATCCTATACTTGCAATGCTACAAGGAGAAGTCATTTAAAGTGTCACTCATCAGTTGCCTTATGACAATTTAACACCTCATTTCAATGCATTCGATAGGGCCTGTTATATTATGAGGTCATTGATGTCCATTAGAAGCTGAATGTAAGTACTCATCATTTGTCTACTGTAAGTGAACCTGTGCTATGCAAATTCTTTATTATTATTTTCCATTATCTCTGAAATCTGAATCATTACCTTAACATTTAGTTTATTTTATATATTACTAGCATAGTACCCGTCTAAAGACGGGTAGCGCAGGTGCAGATACTGTATTGTTTATTTTACCCAATCAGGAGACATGTGAATATGTCAACATGATTTCTCTAATAAATGTTCATGACAAATTTTAAGAAATTGCTTCTGAATCTCCCATACCCCGGCCCATCCATGCATCTGGACCTATAGGCCTATGTTGGACAGCGGTTTCAATTTTGCTGTGCCTGATTGGGTGAAGTTCTTGTGTCCTTAGCACTGTATATAGTGCATAAATGCCTAATGGAAAAGCCAAATCATCCGTCCTCTTTGCTTCTTTGTTCTCTTCTCCATGATCCTATTATCCTATATTATTTTGCCCCTCTCATACAATTATTGTCCTTCTTTGTTTTCGTGACCTTACTAATATGACAGAAATGGTAAAAAAAAGGATGTTTATGGTCCTGAAATGAATTTTTTAGTAGACAGTTTACTCAAGAATTATTGTGCATGTATAATCAAGAAAACCATTTCTATGTTGTTGGGTTTGAAAACGATACCATAATTTATACATTTTTGAGTGATAAGCAGAAGTCATGAAATGAAGATAGAATGAAAAATAATGTGTAAGCACTTTAGGTACTTGGATATAGCTGATCAATGTATCTACCAATCTCCCGTGTGTCTATCTATAAGGACCTGTTGATCCATCAATAGATTGAGATCTATCAGTATATCTATCAATCCATTTATGTAGGATAAATATCTTTATACCATTCGACACCTCTGTCAGCCAATCACATTACTGTATTTCAGGTGAATAATTCCCATATTCTTTGTTGTCCAGTTATCCTCTCATGTTTGACTGTTTGTCTCATGGTATAAGCCAGTTATTCACCATGGGATCAGGAATATGTGTTTATCACACCTCGGCCTAAGGGCTCGGGTGATAAATCACATATTCCCTCTCCCGAGGTGAATAACCTTTACATCTTCTATCTTTCCTTTGTCTTCCTTCCTTTTCTCCCTTATTCCTACCTTCATTGCTGCCTTCCTTTATTCATTTTTTCATGCTTTCCTTCATGCATTAGGCCTAATTCATACCTTCATTCCTACCCTAATTCATTCCTTCCTTCCTTCTATAGCGTTTTAAATTCTTCATTCAATACCTAAGTGCCTTGCCTCATTCATTCCTTCCTTGCCTCATTCATTCCTTCCCACTTTCATTCCTTCCCTCCCTTCCTTCTTTCTATAGCATTTCCAATTGCTCATTTGGGGGATTCACCAATACAGTCGTTCTGAGTGGCTGCTGTGATTGAAAATTTGCGAGAAAAACAATTGAATATAGATATCGTTTTTAGGTCTATATAAGTAAATATGTGGAAGTTTTGACATATTTGAGTAATTACCAAGACAGTCCAAGCATATTGGGACATGCTAGCAAGATGTTGCGACTCCCTTCCTTCTTCTTGAGTATTTAAAGTTCGTAATAAAAGTGAAACCACTCGCCGTGAGTGGCTGCTGCTGTATTTGGGGGGGGGGGATATATCTGTTTTAGTCCTGGATAATTAACAATTCGGAAGTTAAGATACATTTGATGCATTTAGAACACAGTTGGTACATAACAGGACACACTTGCAAAATATTATGACTGTCAGTCAAGCCATAGCTGAGAAGACCCGTTACAAAGGGAATATGGGGAGGTGAATTTTATATATGTATATAGATTAGAGGTTTGCGGGACTATGAGACTTATTCCAGGCAC